>OY757192.1:13424724-14024724 GCA_963583895.1 Melanophora roralis | reverse complement strand
AATAAAAATTACTTATTTTAAACAATTAAGACTCAAATAAACTCTTACTAGAAAGAAAATTTCAAGGAAAGAAAAAAAAAGGCAAAACCATAAAACGAGAAAAAAGAACAACTAACAAATAATTTTATCAAAATAAATTACTATCAATTCCTATACTATAGAAAACAAAATATCTTTCTTCTTTTTTAAAACGCAGTTCCTTAAAATCTACATACCAACATTCTTATGTTCATAAAATTGTCTACACCAACACACACACGCACATTATAAAATCATAAATCTAACATAGATTTTCAATTACTCCATAAATCAGTGATGCGCAAAAATAAAAATGTGTTTGTATTGGTGAGAAAAATTGAATTTACTGCACAATAGGTAATTTTAATGAAAAGGCAAAAGAAATATTGTAAATTTTTAATGGCATGATATTTGTTGTTAAAAAAAATATTTTTAATATTAAAGATAAGACGAAATAAGTAGAAAAACAAGTAAGAGCGCTATATTCGGCTGTGCCGAATCTTATATACCCTTCACATTGGTCTTTAAATATACCCAGCCGAGTAATTTTGTACTGCAAATAATATAATAAAAAACCTTGTGCGAGTTTTAAAGAAAAAGTAACAAAATTTTAACGTTCGTATGAATAATAGAAATAGATGAAGAAGATTTGAGGTCGAAAGTTTTAAAAGTTTTCGACATTATTGATATTTGAAGGTTAATAAAACTTGTTAAATGTCTAGTCCCCCTGCTCTTCTCCATCTTTTTCTCCAAAATGTATGAATTATTTGATTATTACTTTTTGTAGAATATTCGAAGTCGATAGCTGTTATAGTTTCCGAGATATAGCTTATCGAATATTTGATAATAATTGTCGATTTGTATGGGAGCTGCCCCTTTTTCTGCCCCCACTCTAAAAAATTTTTCTTTAAAGCGTAGCCCTTATGGCCCAATTACTTTTTGTAGAACATTTCATTTCGATATCTGTTATAGTTTCCGAGATATAGCGTATCGAATATTTGATAATAATTGTCGATTTGTATGGGAGCTACCCCTTTTTTTGCCCCCACCCAAAAAATTTTTTATTTATGGCATAGCCCTTAGCGTGCAATTTCTTTTTATGGAACATTTCATTTCGATATCTGTTATAGTTTCCGAGATATAGCTTATCGAATATTTTATAATAATTGTCGATTTGTATGGGAGCTACCCCTTTTTTTGCCCCCACCCAAAAAATTTTTTCTTTAAGGCGTAGCCCTTAGCGTGCAATTACGTTTTGTGGAACATTTCATTTCGATATCTGTTATAGTTTCCGAGATATAGCGTATCGAATATTTAATAATAATTGTCGATTTGTATGGGAGCTACCCCTTTTTTTGCCCCCACCCAAAAAATTTTTTCTTTAAGGCGTAGCCCTTAGCGTGCAATTACTTTTTGTAGAACATTTCATTTCGATATCTGTTATAGTTTCCGAGATATAGCGTATCGAATATTTGATAATAATTGTCGATTTGTATGGGAGCTACCCCTTTTTTTGCCCCCACCCAAAAAATTTTTTCTTTAAGGCGTAGCCCTTAGCGTGCAATTTCTTTTTATAGAACATTTCATTTCGATATCTGTTATAGTTTCCGAGATATAGCTTATCGAATATTTTATAATAATTGTCGATTTGTATGGGAGCTACCCCTTTTTTTGCCCCCACCCAAAAAATTTTTTCCTTAAGGCGTAGCCCTTAGCGTGCAATTACTTTCTGTAGAACATTTCATTTCGATATCTGTTATAGTTTCCGAGATATAGCGTATCCAATATTTGATAATAATTGTCGATTTGTATGGGAGCTACCCCTTTTTTTGCCCCCACCCAAAAAATTTTTTCTCTAAGGCGTAGCCCTTAGCGTGCAATTACTTTTTATAGAACATTTCATTTCGATATCTGTTATAGTTTCCGAGATATAGCGTATCGAATATTTGATAATAATTGTCGATTTGTATGGGAGCTACCCCTTTTTTTGCCCCCACCCAAAAAAATTTTTCTTTAAGGCGTAGCCCTTAGCGTGCAATTTCTTTTTATAGAACATTTCATTTCGATATCTGTTATAGTTTCCGAGATATAGCTTATCGAATATTTTATAATAATTGTCGATTTGTATGGGAGCTACCCCTTTTTTTGCCCCCACCCAAAAAATTTTTTTCTCTATGGCGTAGCCCTTAGCGTGCAATTTTTTTTTGTAGAAAATTTTATTTCGATATCTGTTATAGTTTCCGAGATATAGCGTATCGAATATTTGATAATAATTGTCGATTTGTACGGGAGCTACCCCTTTTTTTGCCCCCACCCAAAAAATTTTTTCTCTAGGGCGTAGCCCTTAGCGTGCAATTACTTTTTGTAGAACATTTCATTTCGATATCTGTTATAGTTTCCGAGATATAGCGTATCGAATATTTGATAATAATTGTCGATTTGTATGGGAGCTACCCCTTTTTTTGCCCCCACCCAAAAAATTTTTTCTCTAAGGCGTAGCCCTTAGCGTGCAATTACTTTTTGTAGAACATTTCATTTCGATATCTGTTATAGTTTCCGAGATATAGCGTATCGAATATTTGATAATAATTGTCGATTTGTATGGGAGCTACCCCTTTTTTGCCCCCACCCAAAAAATTTTTTCTCTAAGGCGTAGCCCTTAGCGTGCAATTACTTTTTGTAGAACATTTTAAGTCGATAGCTGTTATAGTTTACGAGATATAGCGCATAAAATATTTCACCAAATTTGTGCAATTGTAGAAAAAATACCCCTTCCCCTGGTCCTATCTGAAAAAAATTTTTCCATTATTTAGGTCCCTTCTTTAGGAGTATCCGTGCCAAGTTTTGTGGCAAGAGTGACTATACTTACTGAGATATATAGGGATATATGCACGGATTTTGTCCTAAAAAAAATGGGTTACTCT
This sequence comes from Melanophora roralis, assembly GCA_963583895.1. NCBI lineage: Eukaryota > Metazoa > Arthropoda > Insecta > Diptera > Rhinophoridae > Melanophora > Melanophora roralis. The sequence goes on along the minus strand of OY757192.1, from coordinate 14,021,782 downwards.
GGGTTTTCGCTTATATCTCGGTCAATAGTGAACCGATTTTATTGATTTTAAATAGCGATTGTCTCCAGGGTATTTCTAATAGTTTGACACCATTACCTGGTCTGTATCTTTTTATTTGACTCCGGAAACTTGATTTCAACAGACGGACAGACGGACAGATGGACAGACGGACAGACGGACATCGCTAAATCGACTTCCCTATCTATAAGGATCCAGAATATATATACTTTATGGGGTCGCAAATGAATAATAAAGAAATTACAAACGGAATGACAAAGTGATATATACCCTATCACTATGTGAAGGGTATAATTAAGGATTAAAAGTTGTAAAATAAATTTATTCAAATATTTTGTAAAATTTACAATTTTTTAAGTAAAAAAACATATTTTTTCCTTTTTAGCAATGGTATTAAATATTTGGCTCAAGAAAAATATATTGAAAATAGTTAATCTAAAAATTTAACATTCTTTGGTTCAGTGTGCAGTGTGCTGACATGTTCATTAGTCGCCTTCTCATTGACGACTAAATAAAAAGAGCATAAGAATACGTGTATTTTTATTTTCCACAATTGTGGTATGGGGTGCGCATCAATGCCATAAATAAACACGTGCTAAGCACCGCTTAAACAAACAATAGAATTTTCACTGGTAATGGTCTATACCAAAAGTAGCAGAAAATATTACACCTGCTGATTTTGATTCTTAAGCATTTTTATTTTGCCTGTATGTCAATCTGTCTGTCTATATATGAACTGGTTGTACACCTTATTTATCTTGAAAATAATATTATTTTCCCACACTCGGTTTTCTTTACATATATTTCACACAACATTTTTTTTATAAAAACACATAAAAACTACACATTAAAAATATAACGTTTTTTCTTTTTAATAAAGAACAAGTAAGAGCGCTATATTCGGCTGTGTCGAATCTTATATACCCTTCACATTGGTCTTTTAATATATCCAGCCGAGTTATTTTGTACTGCAAATAATATAATAAAAAACCTTGTGCGAGTTTTAAAGCCCATAGAAAAAATAACAAAATTTTAACGTTCGTAAGAATAATAGAAATGGATGAAGAAGATTTGAGGTTGAGAGTTTTAAAAGTTTTCGACATTATTCATATTTAAAGGTTAATAAAACTTGTTAAATGTTCTAGTCCCCCTGCTCTTCTCCAATTTTTTCACCAAAATGTATGAATTATTTGATTATTACTTTTTGTAGAATATTCGAAGTCGATAGCTGTTATAGTTTCCGAGATATAGCTTATCGAAAATTTCATACAAATCATTAATTTGTATGGGAGCTACCCCTTTTTTGCCCCCACTCAAAAAATTTTTTCTTTAAATCGTAGGCCTTGTTGTCCAATTACTTTTTGTAGAACATTTGATTTCGATATCTGTTATAGTTTCCGAGATATAACGTATCGAAAATTTCATACAAATCGTTAATTTGTATGGGAGCTACCCTTTTTTTTGCCCCCACTAAAAAATTTTTTTTCTTTAAAGCGTAGGCCTTCTTGCCCAATTACTTTTTGTAGAACATTTCATTTCGATATCTGTTATAGTTTCCGAGATATATCGTATCGAATATTTTATAAGAATTGTTGATTTGTATGGGAGCTACCCCTTTTTTTGCCCCCACTCAAAAAAATTTTTCTTTAAAGCGTAGGCCTTCTTGCCCAATTACTTTTTGTAGAACATTTCATTTCGATATATGTTATAGTTTCCGAGATATAGCGTATCGAATATTTCATAACAATTGTTGATTTGTATGGGAGCTACCCCTTTTTTTGCCTCCACTCAAGAAGTTTTTTCTTTTAAACATAACTCTTAATGGAAAATTACTTTTTGTAGAACATTTGATTTCGATATCTGTTATAGTTTCCGAGATATAGCGTATCGAATATTTGATAAAAATTGTTAATTTGTATAGGAGCTACCCTTTGTTCTGCCCCCACCCTAAAAATTATTTCTTTAAAGTGTAAGTCTTAGTGTAAAACTACTTTTTGTGGAACACTTTAAGTCGATAGCTTTTATAGTTTCCGAGATATAGCGCATAAAATATTTCACCAAATTTGTGCAATTGTAGAAAAAATACCCCTTCCCCTGATCCTATCAGAAAAAACTTAATATTATTTAGGTACCTTCTTTAGGAGTATCCGTGCCAAGTTTTGTGGCAAGAGTTGCTATACTTACTGAAATATATAGGGATATATGCACGGATTTTGTCCTAAAAAAAATGGGTTACTTGGGGTTTTCGCTTGTATCTCGGTCAATAGTGAACCGATTTTGCTGATTTTAAATAGCGATTGTCTCCAGTATATTTCTAATAGTTTAACACCATTAACTGGTCTGTATCTTTTTATTTGACTCCGGAAACTTGATTTCAACAGACGGACAGACGGGCATGGCTATATCAACTTCCCTATCTATAAGAATCCAGAATATATATACTTTATGGGGTCGCAAATGAATAATAAAGAAATTACAAATGGAATGACAAAGTGATATATACCCTTATCACTATGTGAAGGGTATAAAAACGGGTAAAGTGGTATGCAGTGCACATATTTTACATTTTTGTACAGAGACAGATTCTATTATTACCTAAACACCCCCTTCAATTTTGTACATATTGATTTGTAGGAAAAAAAGCATTGATTTGTAAGAAAACAAAAAGTGATATGGCTCCCCCACAAGCATAAAAAGGTCATTAGTTTAAAATGGATTTGGAAACACACTAAAAAAGAATATCTTTAGTATAACAAGTAAGAGCGTTATATTCGGCTGTGCCGAATCTTATATACCCTTCACATTGGTCTTTAAATATACCCAGCCGAGTAATTTTGTACATACATTTTGTAAATAATATAATAAAAATCCTTGTGTGAGTTTTAAAGTCCATAGAAAACTTTACAAAATTTTAACGTTCGTATGAATAATAGAAATAGATGAGGAACGTTTGAGGTCGACAGTAATGCAAGTTTTTGACATTATTTATATTAAAAGGTTAATAAAAGTTGTTAATTTTTATGGGATGTTCTAGTGCCCCTGCTCCTCTCCAACTTTTTTTCCAAAATGTATGAATTATTTGATTATTACTTTTTGTAGAATATTCGAAGTCGATAGTTGTTAAAGTTTTCCAGATGTGGCGTATCGCAAATTTCATAAAAATTCTTAGTTTGTATTAGAGCTACCCCTTCCCCTGCCTCTGCCCAAAAAAACTTTTTTTTGAATGTAGGTCTTATCCTGTTACTTTTTGCAAAACATTTGAAGTCAATTTCTGTTATAGTTTCCTAAATTTAGCATTTCGAAAATTTCATAAAAATTGTTAATATGTATAGGAGATCCCCTTTGTCCATCCTCCACCCAAAAAATTTTTTCTTCAAATCGTAGGCTTTGTTGTCGAATTACTTTTTGTAGAACATTTGATTTCGATATCTGTTATAATTTCCTAAATATAGCGTATCGAAAATTTCATAAAAATTGTTAATTTATTTGGGAGCTACCCCTTGTTCGCCCCCCACCCAAAAAAATTTTTCTTAAAAACATAACTCATGATGTACAATTACTTTTTGTGGAACATTTTATTCCGATATCTGTTATAGTTTCCGAGATATAGCTTATCGAAAATTGCATAAAAATTGTTAATTTGTATGGGACCTACCCCTTGTTCACCCCCCACCCAAAAAATGTTTTCCTTAAAACATAACCCTTGATGTACTTACTTTTAGTAGAACATTTGATGTCGATAGCTGTTATAGTTTCTAAGATATAGCGTATCGAATATTTAATAAAAATCGTCAATTTGTATGGGAGCTACCCCTTTTTTTTTGCCCCCACCCAAAAAATTTTTTCTTTAAAGCGTAGCCCTTATTGCCCAATTACTTTTTATAAAACATTTGATTTCGATATCTATTATAGTTTCCGAGATATAGCTTATCGAATATTTCATAAAAATCGTTAATTTGTATGGGAGCTATCCCCTGTTTTGCCCCCACTCAAAAACTTTTTTCTTTTAAGCGTAGGCCTTGTTGCCCAATTACTTTCTGTAGAACATTTGATTTCGATATCTGTTATAGTTTCCGAGATATAGCGTATCGAATATTTCATAAAACTCGTTAATTTGTATGGGAGCTACCCCCTGTTTTGCCCCCACCCAAAAAATTTTTTCTTTACAGCGTAGCCCGTATTGCCCAATTACTTTTTATAAAACATTTGATTTCGATATCTGTTATAGTTTCCGAGATATAGCGTATCGAATATTTCATAAAAATCGTTAATTTGTATGGGAGCTACCCCCTGTTTTGCCCCCACCTAAAAAATATTTTCTTTAAGGCGTAGCCCTTATTGCCCAATTACTTTTTGTAGAACATTTCATTTTGATATCTGTTACAATTTCCGAGATATGCGTATCGAAAATTTCATACAAATCATTAATTTGTGTGGGACCTACCCCTTTTTTTGCCCCCACCCAAAATATTTTTTCTTTACAGCGTAGCCCTTATTGCCCAATTACTTTTTGTAAAACATTTCATTTCGATATTTGTTATAGTTTCCGAGATATAGCGTATCGAAAATTTCATAAAAATCGTTAATTTGTATGGGAGCTACCCCTTTTTTGCCCCCACTCAAAAAATTTTTTCTTTAAAGTGGATTCCTTAGTGTACAATTACTTTTTGTAGAATATTTTAAGTCGATAGCTGTTATAGTTTACGAGATATAGCGCATAAAATATTTCACCAAATTTGTGCAATTGTAGGAAAAATACCCCTTTCCCTGGTCCTATCTGAAAAAACTTTTTCTGTTATTTAGGTCCCTTCTTTAGGAGTATCCGTGCCAAGTTTTGTGGCAAGAGTGACTATATTAACTGAGATATATAGGGATATACGCACGGATTTTGTCCTAAAAAATGGGTTACTTTGGGTTTTCGCTTATATCTCGGTCAATAGTGAATCGATTTTGCTGATTTTAAATAGCGATTGTAAGCGGGATGTTTCCAATAGTTTGACATCATTATCTGGTTCGTATCTTTTTATTTGACTCCGGAAACTTGATTTCAACAGACGGACAGACAGACATGGCTATATCAACTTCCCTATCTATAAGGATCCAGAATATATATACTTTATGGGGTCGCAAATGAATAATAAAGAAATTGCAAACGGAATGACAAACTGATATATACCCTTATCACTATGTGAAGGGTATAAAAACAACACTGAAACGACAGCACCTTTAGCAAAAACAAAGATCTTTAGTATAAAAACGTCCTGTGGTATATGAAGAGCCCTGTAGTAATTACGTTTGCGAAGACACATACCCCCATGCATTCATAGTATAATACCGTCTATTACATCCATGGACCAGATCAACAACGATGCCACCTTGCGGTAACTCCTGCTTTTAGCACAAACCATTTATGTATTATATGAACAACCCTGTGCAAGTAGATTAGTCAAGACACAAACCAAACACTCTGGCAACCAGGTGGCGTAAAACTTGGCAGCACTGTAGTATAGAAACGGCTGAGCCAGAACCTACATAAATATACTACTACCAAACATTACAAGATCACAAACTAACTAGCAATGATTTTTAAATGCTTTCAAATATTTTTCAAATAAATGTTACCGCTAAGAATATGTATGAAAAGACATATTAACGCATGCTAAACACTTGTATTTCTTATCTTCCCTTACAGAAATAATATAATTTTTATTTTTGTTAACTGCATTTAGAAATACATACAAAATCATAGTTCATTGAACCCTATTTATTAAGAAACCCACAACTAAATCGTTGTAAAATATTTTTTTTCTCAGCAAGCGCTGTTTGATCTGCTATCTTCCTTTGTAATATACATACAGCTAATCTTTCCTGAAGCAACTGTACTGGTTTGTTTATACAGCTGCATATTGAATCTAGTTATTTTTTATTACATACTTTTACTGCACTAGACTGAGCAGCACAGTGGGGCCAAACGCAAAAAAAAATGGTAATAAATCTGTATCTTCGAAAGTATTTGTCCAATTATAAAATAATGTATGAAGCAGTCGTAGAGGAGGACCCAAGGTTTTAGAAAATAAAATTTTGAACTACCCTGTATATACATACGTTGAGCTACAGGGTGCCAAATTTGACCTCCTCGGGCTTGCAAAACATTTCTATGCTCATAACTTTTGCAAATATCAACCGATTTCAATGATTTATTTGATGAAAATTAAATTCTAAAAAGAAAACATACTCACTCTTTCTTGTTACCTGTTACAGTTTAAAAGATATTTGGGTTTGAAATTTAAAATTGTTGTTTTCGACCTTGAGTTTATTTGGTTTTTTGCAAATGTCTGCAATTGTAGTTATGCTAAAACTATTTTTAAAAATATTTTTGTATTTTTAAAAAGTTTGTTAAGCCTACACAAAAAAATTTATTTAATTATCTTTATTCGTCTAGCCGTGAAAAATATTCAAAGTAAAATTTTTTAAGTTGATTCCAAAAATGGCAGAATTTTGACAAAAATTAAGCACAATTGATTAACTTTTTTTGCAAATATTTGTAAAAATAATTATTTCTTTCTTAACATTTTTGGAAAAAACAGGCCTCAAAATACGCCAGCCATTGGTCGAAAATATGGAATTTCAAATTTATCGGCCGAGAAAAAAAAACGCAAGCCAGTTTTTGAAAAATTAGTTTAAAATTAAAATATCTTATCTTTTAAGGTTTCAGTTTTAATTAAGTTACTCACCGCCAGCTAAAAAATGGGGTCACGAGGGTAAATGTTATTAATATAGGCAAATTTTAAGATGCGTGTAATATAATAGCTCAGAAAATATCTTAAAGTTTACTTAATTCTTTTTGTTTTTTGTTTAAATAATAAATAACATAATACTATTATAAAGTTTTTAAATCCATTACGTTATCATAAATCAACAATATTTTATAAACTTTCAAATATAAAAAATTTTCACAAAAAAAACTGTAAATGTAGTATTTTGGAATTTTTTTAATCTGACCCCTTATTTTTTTTCTATATGTAAAAAATATGATGTGTATGCAAATCTCCATCTGTTTACCTTTTCAATAATATATAATATTTGTATATTACTAGTTATTTAATACTATATTAACTGCAATTAAAACAGCTATCTTGCGTCAAATTTGTTAAAAGTTCATTATTTTGTAGGGTGTGTATATACATAGTATTTTAGTTATCAAAATTTCAGCAAATGAAGAAAATTGTATATTTAGTACATAGGTTGTCAAAACTCTCATTTAATGAAATGCGTCTGTATTGGATAAGAGAAAATTGCCCAGCAAACAAAAAACTAAGCATTGCAAATGTAATGAATTTTACTTTTTAAAGCAAAATGGAAATAAACTTAAAAAAAGTTATTAATATTAAATACAAAATATGCCTCAGTTATTACAGAATTAGACAATTTTTTTTTCACACATATTCCATTGGGCGAGTTTAATTTACAGTTAAAACTTAAAAAATTCAGTGTATTTAGGTATTATAAATTAAGTTTTTCTTGTTTTCTTTGTTTTAAATGTTTGGTAACATAAAATGCATTGCATGTTACCAAAAGCATTTTTAATGACAAAACAAAAAGTTTTATCTTCCATTATACTATTTTGTTTGCTGGTTTATTTTGAAATTAAATCAAAGCTGAAAAAACAACAAAGCTGAAAAAAAGCAGTAAGCATCCGCACATGTGCACTCGTTAACACTCAATTAACGACTGAAATCAAACTGAAATAAAAGAGAACAAGCGTCGGTGTGAGTTTTTTTTATTGTTTTTGTAGCACAATTGTGCACTAAAAATGAATTTTTGACAACCTATGATTTAGTAACTAAAAATGCTTTTTTAAAATCACTCAATTTTGTGTAAAAGTATTTAATAATATTACTCTAATAGTTGATACAATTACGAAAGTAATTAAAACTTATTAACTTCACATTATTTGTATAGTTAAAAATTTTTACAAAATATTATTTTATGTGTGTGTGTATAGGTATATTAAAGCTATTGAATATAAATATGTTTTATTTTAGCCTTTTATTTTCTAAAGTATATCATTAATTTTAAACTTAGGTATGGATAAAGCACAAATTAATTTAAATTTAAACAATATTAATGATTTTCTACAAAATAATCAGAAAAGTCGAACGTTAATAGATTTTTATTATCTGTGAATTCGGAATCTTCTGTTTCGATATCAAGACAAATATTTGGTAGCCATCTTGTTCTTATAGAATACAAGACTGGATCTGATGATATTTGTAAATATTCCTTGAGGTCCGTATATTGGGCTATTTCAAACTTTTGCGGGTATTGAGAAGTCTGAATTTTTTACATCTTTATCTCTGGCACAGGAACTTCCTTTGTGAGTTCCACTAAAGCAAAATACTGTTTTGTATTATTTCTTGGCCATGAGCCAGTACCCTGTGTGTTGGACCGTACAAGTACCCAGTCCAAACAGGGGGTTGAGAAATAAGAACACAATGGTTAATTCCTCTTGAATTCACACATTTATTTTTGGCTTCTTGCCTTGTTGAAATCGTTCTTATAACTAACTTACTTAACTTTTTACAATAGAAACAAAACCCGTAATCATAAAGAATTTAGTTTCGTTAAAAATTACAAAAACAATAATAAAAATATAAAAAACTCTAACGGACTTCTTGTCCTCTATATACTATGTATGTATGTAGAAAAAAAAATGTTAAATATATGGTTCCAGGGATGGACAACCATATGGTATATATAATAATAGAAAAACTTGATAAATTGTTGAACACGGTTCAACATATTCCGGCCACGAAAGAAGTGGAGATACCGCCTTGATACTGGATATAGTTGTAGGCATTTTTCTGGCATTGATGAGTTGGATTTTTGGGTTGAGGCTCGGCTTGCCTAAGGCTTTTGAAACTTCACTGGATGACAGGTGGTCACGCATTTCATTGCGCCAAAAACGCTGGTATCTACGGTTGCACCAGCGTTCTTATATTGAGCATGTGATTACGCAAGACGTTTCCGGCAGCAAACTTCATTTTTGCTGTACGCTAGCACCTATGGATGTCGTTTTCTCTTCACCTGTAAGAAAGAACCAAAAAAGAAAACAAAAATATACAGTGATAAAGAATATGTTGTGCGATTACTATTAAGAAGTGTTATGGTAAGTTTTGAAATTGTAGACTTAAGCGAGCCTCGGAGGATTCAGTGGGTTGTGGGACAGGAAATTAGTAAATCGGTTTACTGATGCGGCTGGTGACTACCCGTCGTCGGGAGGACACACAACTTTACGATGGATCTTCGGATGATTCCATTTTTAATGCTGCTTCGCACATTCTTTTTTAGTCGAGGGGGGTGAAATCCATTTCTTATGACTCGAACCATAATGTGATGCTCTGCGTGGAGCGCAATGCGATGTGATATCTCTACTAGAAGCCTGGCGAAACAGGACGTCTCGGGTATAATCATGGGGTGCTGCTCTTTGTAGCTAAGACCGGAATTTGCAAGTCGTCTGCCAACACACATACGTTCGTTTCGATCAAGAAATGGGTTGAATGTCAGAATTCTGCTTCTTCTAGATAAAGATTTTTTTGCTTTTAGACATTGATCGTCATTCCAAAAGAACGTTCTCTGAGCAATCGGTATGAGTGGAACCTTGATGCTATTGATTTCGTCTGTCGTTATGAAGATTTCGTGTAAGGTTTTCTTCTTTCTGAGGCGCGTTATAAATCTCATACAATAGCTTAGGACGCGTAGCGCTCGATCAAGAGAGGAGAATCTTTCTAGAATGTCGTATTCACCAGTCTTTAATTTAACGTGAAAAGTTGCTATGGAGACGCGAGCACTTTCTTTCATTTCTAGATCATGAGGATCGAATGTTCTGGGGTTTAGCCATAGAGACATGGGTTGCTTTAGCCATGGGGGCCCATTCCACCACAGTGTATTCTGCGCAAGTTCAGGAGGACCGCAGCCACGACTACCAAGATCTGCTGGGTTTTCTTCGGTTTTAACATGCTTCCAATTACTGCTACATACAACGCTTAGAATTTGTGCCACTCTGTTTCCGACAAAGGTTTTTAAAGTTCTGGGATCATGCTGTAGCCGCCCAAGCACGATCGATGAATCTGTCCATAAATACACTTCATAGGGACTTTTGAGGTCTTTGATTATGTTCGGCAACAACTTCGTCAGCAAAAGAGCTCCACATAGTTCTAACTTCGGCACAGTAATTCTCTTTAAAGGGGCGACTTTGGTTTTCGCCACTAACAAGCTGCTATTAATTACGCCTTCGGCACTTTCCGTTGTCATAAACAATACTCCACAGTAAGCCTTCTCGGAGGCGTCACAAAACCCATGGATCTGAATTTTGCGATCTGGTGCGAAATGTGTCCATCGGGGGATTTTGATCTGGGAGATATATGGCAAAGTGTAAGTGAAGGTTTTCCATTTTTCAAGGATGTGAGGAGGAACGTCTTCGTCCCAATCCAATTTGTCTGCCCATAATTCTTGTATTATAATTTTGGCAGTTATTACTACTGGGCTGACCCAACCTAGTGGGTCAAATAATTTTGCGATGGCTGAAAGTATTTTCCTTTTCGTGGTAGTGGTAGAAACTTCTAGCGCATCCTGCGTATAGTAGAAATAATCTTCTTTGGCATTCCAGCGAATTTCCAACGTTTTGATAGTGCTGGAGTCATCGAGTCGTAAAAAATCTTCATCTAGAAGATCTTCCAGGGCTAAGGTTTGAAGTAAAGCTCTATTGTTTGCAGTAATCTTTTTCATGGGGAACCCTGCCGAAATTAAGGCCTTACTCAGCTGAGTTTGCTTTTGTGCCGCTTCGCGAAGTGTGTGACCGCCAGACAAGATATCGTCGACGTAAATTTCCTTCTGAAATATTGTAGACGCCCGTGGATATAGATTTTCGCAATCTTTGCTAAGCTGATTCAAGGTGCGTATGGCCAGAAAGGGGGCACAATTTAATCCAAACGTTACCGTTTTTAGCTGAAATGTTTTTACTGGAATCTGCTTGTTTTGTCGAAAGAGAATTTGTTGATACTGGCGATCGTCTTCGTGCACCCAGATTTGCCGGTACATTTTCTGTATGTCACCAGTAAATACATACTCGTAGTGTCGCCAAGCGAGCACGATTTGCATCAAGTCTGTTTGTAGTGTCGGGCCCTGATGTAGCACATCGTTCAGGGAGAACCCGCTACTGGTTTTTTTTGATGCGTTAAAAACCACTCTTACCTTGGTGGTTTTACTTTCTGGTCGTATAACCGCGTGATGTGGGAGATAAAACGAATCTTTTTTCTCGGCTTGGGACTCACGGTGTTCTACTTGCACCATATGTTCTAAATGTACGTATTCTTGGAGAACCTTTGAATATTCCGCTTTGAGTTCAGGGGATATTTCTAGCGTTTTCTCCATTCGATAGTACTGCGCGAGTGCCATATTTCGCGAGTTTCCTAAGAAGATTTCACCTGGAAATTTTTCTTAAAATGGAAGGCGGACCACATATCTGCCATCTGGTTGCCTAAGGGTAGTTTTCTGGTACAGTTGCTCGCACCAGTTGTCGCTTTCGGACTCTAATATGGTTTTTTCAGCTTCCTCAAGTTCCCAGAACTTTTTTAGCTGATTTTGTAAATCTATGTTGTCGCAAGAAGAAACGAAAGTGGAAAAGGTATGGATTTCTTGAGTTTGGGCCGGACCTGACAAATACCATCCAAAATGAGATTCTCTAGCCTCAATACCATCTGCGATATTGGATTTAACTCTTGATAAATTGATACCAGGGAGGTAATCACTGCAAATTATCATGTCAATAGTTGCTGGCTTAAAAAAGTAGGGATCTGCAAGGGGCAATGCTTTGACATCTTGCAAATTTTTCGTTTTTATGGGCCGAGAAGGCAAAAAGTGAGATAATTTTGGCACTACGATGGCCTGAACTTTAAGTTTGAAGTCTGAGACCCTTGACTTTAATGTTAAAAAGCATCGCCATTTAGAATTTCCTACCGAGGTCCCGCCGAGACCCGATATCTTTGTACTGTGACTTTCTAACGGGAGAGAAAGTCTTTGAGCTACTCGTGTGGAGATAAAAGTTTTTTCAGAACCTGCATCTAGAAGTGCTCTAACTCCGAATGTTTCTCCTAAATGTTCTATATTAACTAAGGCTGTGGGTAAAACTGTGGCTCCTTCATTACGAGAAAAATGGTTGAGCACATTGTTTGCTTCACTGCTGACAGCGCTCTTGGTTTGAGCTGCCTGTGAAGAGGAGGAAGGATTGGAACGTTGAGTTCCAGATGTCGGTGGCATCTCATCATTTCTTGGGTGTGGATGTGGTTTTCGTGAAGGGTCTTTCTTTAAGTAGGGTTTCTCGTTCTGTTCACTATGTAGCATAGTGTGATGCTTTTGGTTACACTTCAGACACCGAACAGTGCTTTGGCACTTGGACTTGTAATGATTTGGCGATAAACAGTTGACGCAATATTTGTTAGAATACGCAAACTTGGTTCGATCGCTAACTGTTAACGCTTTAAAATCTTTGCAAAACCACAGGGGATGGGTTTGATTGCACAGTTTGCAAGTCGAAGTTGCCTTTTCTTGCTCAGATTTAGCATGAAACGACTGATTTTTAGAAGTATGGCTTTCTTTGACCAGTCTTCTCATATCGGACACTGTTTCTAACATTTCGACTCTTTTCGAAAGAAAGTTGCACATTTCTTGCCAAGTGGGCCAATTTTTGTGATCGTTCAATGAATTTTCCCAAGATCGCATAGTTTCTTCGGGAAGTTTTGAAGCACACAAATGAATTAAAATTGCATCCCACGTTTTCGTAAGATCAAGTGAGTTGAAAATTGCTAAGCTCTCATTTAGTACATTTTGAATTTGCCTGATAGATTTTGCGTTTTCATTTTGAACCGTTTGAATACCGAACATAATTTTCATTTGTTGATGAGCCAGTATACGCGGATTTTCAAACCTAGTTTTCAATGCTTGCCAGGCCAAATTAAAATTTTCATCAACCAAATCGAACCTTTTAACAATTTGGTTGGCCTCCCCCCTCGTTTTGCTACGTAGGTGGTATAGCTTTTGCGCTGGGGCTAAATGTGGATGATTACCGATTACTGCCTGAAACATGTCCCTAAACGCTGGCCACTTTAAGTAACCACCCTCAAAATCTTCTATTTCACATGGGGGCAACTTTAGTGTCATTGGGGATTGTTGAACTGTTGCAGCTCTTCTCTGAGTTTCATCCTGCTGTGTTATGGATGAAATGAGACTTAAAATTTTCGCTTGCAGTTTTTGAGCATTGCTACAGGCCCTTTCATATTTTAAAGAAGTGTCGTCTTTGGACTCGGTTTCTTGCTCCCTATCATCATTAACAATAAAATTTTCAAAACTTTCTATCAATTTTGACCACCTTCGCTCTAATTCCCCCTGCAATACTTCAAGATACGAAATATTTAGTTCTTCGGGGGGAATTGTATAAAAATTTCCGCAAAAACTTTCTAGCTGTTGTAGGTCAAATCTGCATTTTCTTCTATTCGCCATGTTTTATGTTAAGTTTCTAAACTTGATCAAAATGCAGAATTTATTTTGCTCACGTATTTTGAAAATGAAAATTTATCTTAAAAATCCGAGGGGAACTATACTTCTGTGCACCACTGTACAGTTGAATTTCTTAATGTTTATTAAGATTTAAAATTAATTTAACACCGGTGTGAATTTAAATTTTCTCAAAAAAAATTGTCTGTTTTTTTTTGTAATTTTTATTTGAATTTATTTGCCCACCACTGTAATGTTAAATTGATGCCCTCCTGGCCTTAACAATGTGGACTAGGCACTATTTCGTTTAATATTATAAAAAATTAAAATTTAAATTCCCACTCACCGTTTTTCCCGGGTTTTTTTCCGTATCGGGAACCCTTACTTTTGATTTTGTAGCAATTTTGTTTTGAACCACAAAATTGTGCCGTTTGCTTGCTTGTATGTTTAGTGTGGAGCTTTTGTTGTTGTTGTTAACCAATTGCTTTTTGTTAAAGAAATTTCGTTTTAGTTATTTAAGGTTTGCTTTAATTTTGTTTAAATGTTTTTAGTTTATTTTTCCACTTTATTTTATCAAACCGTTTTCTGTTCTTCTTTTCACACTTTACTATTTTTTCTTTTGTATAGTTTTTATTTTAAAGTTTCTTCACATTTACATTTTATTTTCTCGAAATGTTTCCTTTTAGTTCCTTCAATTTATTTTGTGCGCTTTTACTTAACTTTAATTTTTCAAATTTTTTAAATTTTTTAATTAATCTTCACTTCTTCACTTAGTTTCATAAAATTTCTTTTTCTTTTTTTTTAATTTATTAAAGATTAAGTTTTGGTTTTCAACTTTACTTGTATTTTTCACGAATGTTAACTTTCTAGTACCGGCTGGAAGTTTTATTGTTTCCAAAAGTTTTTGCACAAGAATGTTAGTGTTTTTGCAATAAATGTTTTTGAGTGTGAAGAGTGGGACTATTCAGTTTGTATGTTTCTGCGCATGCCTGAAAATTTTCGTTGTGTTTTTTAACAGTGATGGCACTTTTTATTAGTGATGGTACCGTGTACCCACAATTGTCACTTTATTTTAACACGTGAAGTTAAAATTATTTTAAGGTTACGGTTGAACCTTTTGTTGTTTTTATTTTGAATTTTCGCAACTTTTAACACTTTAATTTCTTTTTTAGTATATTAATTTTTCAACGCACAAAATATAATTTAACACTGTACATACCAGATTTCGTTTCCTTTCCTAATTCTTCTTCCCAAGAAATACCTTATGTCTTTGGCTTCCAGACTTCCTACTCTTCTTGATTGGTGAGTCTTCCTTCTACAGTCGTCTCTGCTCTCTGACAATGGCTGATAGTATTGTAGAGTTGCTGACAATTTTATTCATAAGCGCGGGAGGCTGTATGATTTCTTCTTCTTACCGTTACCAGTATGGCTGAACTGGCTTTTTTGTTCTGTTGCTTTTGGGTAACAGCAACTTCTTCTAGCTTTCTGATGACAGGTATCCACCAGATGCGTTGTCTCATAAGCACGGGAGGCTGTATGACTTACTTTAATTCCTTACCAGTATGAAAAAACTGGTTTGAGGTTATGTTGCTTTCGGGTAATAGCAACTTCTTCTGATTTACTGATGACAGGTATCCACCAGATGTGTTGTTTCATACGCACGGCAGGCTGTATGACTTACTTTAATTTCTGATGACAGGTATCCACCAGATGAGTTGTTTCATAAGCACGGGAGGCTGTATGACTTACTTTTACCAGTATGAAAAACTGGTTTGAGGTTATGTTGCTTTCGGGTAACAGCAACTTCTTCTGATTAACTGATGACAGGTATCCACCAGTTCAATCGCTTCCTAGCCTTTCTAGGAACGTTCGAAGGACCATATGTTGGACCGTACAAGTACCCAGTCCAAACAGGGGGTTGAGAAATAAGAACACAATGGTTAATTCCTCTTGAATTCACACATTTATTTTTGGCTTCTTGCCTTGTTGAAATCGTTCTTATAACTAACTTACTTAACTTTTTACAATAGAAACAAAACCCGTAATCATAAAGAATTTTGTTTCGTTAAAAATTACAAAAACAATAATAAAAATATAAAAAACTCTAACGGACTTCTTGTCCTCTATATACTATGTATGTATGTAGAAAAAAAAATGTTAAATATATGGTTCCAGGGATGGACAACCATATGGTATATATAATAATAGAAAAACTTGATGAATTGTTGAACACGGTTCAACACTGTGTATTATTGATGCTATTGATTTCCAGGAATACATGTTATTGAGCAGTTCTTTCGTTTCGTTTGCGAAAATTTGAAATTTTTCTGCATTTATTTGCTTTTTACTGTTGATGACAGCCAATATTATCTTAAATCGCTTCAGGATACATACGTCAATACTTTTCCTATTCTATTCTGGCACGAAGTGGTGGGATTCCAAACTTTAAAGCGTTTTCATTTACATTTAATTTCCTTTGTGAGTAATGATGTTGATTTTGGTGTGGTTATACTTTCAATTATCCTCTTTAGTCGGTTAGGAGATGTAGTTGGTAAGACATCAACAACCCTTTCTGCTTCTTTTAGCTGTGTATGCATAAGGAATGCCTTTTTTCCTTAAAACATAACCCTTGATGTACTTACTTTTAGTAGAACATTTGATGTCCATAGCTGTTATAGTTTCTAAGATATAGCGTATCGAATATTTAATAAAAATCGTTAATTTGTATGGGAGCTACCCCTTTTTTTGCCCCCACCCAAAAAATTTTTTCTTTAAAGCGTAGCCCTTATTGCCCAATTACTTTTTATAAAACATTTGATTTCGATATCTGTTATAGTTTCCGAGATATAGCGTATCGAATATTTCATAAAAATCGTTGATTTGTATGGGAGCTATCCCCTGTTTTGCCCCCACTCAAAAAATTTTTTCTTTTAAGCGTGTGCCTTGTTGCCCAATTACTTTCTGTAAAACATTTGATTTCGATATCTGTTATAGTTTCCGAGATATAGCGTATCGAAAATTGCATAAAATTGTTAATTTGTATGGGACCTACCCCTTATTCACCCCCCATCCAAAAATTTTTTCCTTTACAGCGTAGCCCTTATTGCCCAATTACTTTTTGTAAAACATTTCATTTCGATATCTGTTATAGTTTTCGAGATATATCGTATCGAAAATTTCATACAAATCATTAATTTGTATGGGAGCTACCCCTTTTTTTGCCCCCACCCAAAAAATTTTTTCTTTACAGCGTAGCCCTTATTGCCCAATTACTTTTTGTAGAACATTTGATTTCGATATCTGTTATAGTTTCCGAGATATAGCGTATCGAATATTTCATAAAAATCGTTAATTTGTATGGGAGCTACCCCCTGTTTTGCCCCCACCCAAAAAATTTTTTCTTTAAAGCGTAGCTCTTATTGCCCAATTACTTTTTATAAAACATTTGATTTCGATATCTGTTTTAGTTTCCGAGATATAGCGTATCGAATATTTCATAAAAATCATTAGTTTGTATGGGAGCTACCCCCTGTTTTGTCCCCACCTAAAAAATTGTTTCTTTAAGGCGTAGCCCTTATTGCCCAATTACTTTTTGTAGAACATTTCATTTTGATATCTGTTACAATTTCCGAGATATAGCGTATCGAAAATTTCATACAAATCATTAATTTGTATGGGAGCTACCCCTAGTTTTGCCCCCACCCAAAAAATGTTTTCTTTACAGCGTAGCCCGTATTGCCCAATTACTTTTTGTAAAACATTTCATTTCGATATCAGTTATAGTTTCCGAGATATAGCGTTTCGAAAATTTCATACAAATCATTAATTTGTATGGGAGCTACCCCTTTTTTTGCCCCCACCCAAAAAAATTTTTCTTTACAGCGTACCCCTTATTGCCCAATTACTTTTTTAAGAACATTATATTTCGATATCTGTTATAGTTTCCGAGGTATAGCGTATCGAAAATTTCATACAAATCATTAATTTGTATGGGAGCTACCCCTTTTTTTGCCCCCACCCATAAAATTTTTTCTTTACAGCGTAGCCCTTACTGCCCAATTACTTTTTATAAAACATTTCATTTCGATATCAGTTATAGTTTCCGAGATATAGCGTATCGAATATTTCATAAAAATCGTTAATTTGTATGGGAGCTACCTCTTTTTTGCCCCCACTCAAAAAATGTTTTCTTTAAAGTGGATCCCTTAGTGTACAATTACTTTTTGTAGAATATTTTAAGTCGATAGCTGTTATAGTTTACGAGATATAGCGCATAAAATATTTCACCAAATTTGTGCAATTGTAGGAAAAATACCCCTTTCCCTGGTCCTATCTGAAAAAACTTTTTCTGTTATTTAGTTCCCTTCTTTAGGAGTATCCGTGCCAAGTTTTTTGGCAAGAGCGACTATACTTACTGAGATATATAGGGATATATGCACGGATTTTGTCCTAAAAAATGGGTTACTTTGGGTTTTCGCTTATATCTCGGTCAATAGTGAATCGATTTTGCTGATTTTAAATAGCGATTGTAAGCGGGATATTTCCAATAGTTTGACATCATTATCTGGTTCGTATCTTTTTATTTGATTCCGGAAACTTGATTTCAACAGACGGACAGACGGACATGGCTATATCAACTTCCCTATCTATAAGGATCCAGAATATATAGGCTTTATGGGGTCGCAAATGAATAATAAAGAAATTGCAAACAGAATGACAAACTGATATATACCCTTATCACTATGTGAAGGGTATAAAAACAACACTGAAACGACAGCACCTTTAGCAAAAACAAAGATCTTTAGTATAAAAACGTCCTGTGGTATATGAAGAGCCCTGTAGTAATTACGTTTGCGAAGACACATACCCCCATGCATTCATAGTATAATACCGTCTATTACATCCATGGACCAGATCAACAACGATGCCACCTTGCGGTAACTCCTGCTTTTAGCACAAACCATTTATGTATTATATGAACAACCCTGTGCAAGTAGATTAGTCAAGACACAAACCAAACACTCTGGCAACCAGGTGGCGTAAAACTTGGCAGCACTGTAGTATAGAAACGGCTGAGCCAGAACCTACATAAATATACTACTACCAAACATTACAAGATCACAAACTAACTAGCAATGGTTTTTAAATGCTTTCAAATATTTTTCAAATAAATGTTACCGCTAAGAATATGTATGAAGACATATTAACGCATGCTAAACACTTTCTTATCTTCCCTTACAGAAATAATATAATTTTTATTTTTGTTAACTGCATTTAGAAATACATACAAAATCATAGTTCATTGAACCCTATTTATTAAGAAACCCACAACTAAATCGTTGTAAAATATTTTTTTTTCGCAGCAAGCGCTGTTTGATCTGCTATCTTCCTTTGTAATATACATACAGCTAATCTTTCCTTAAGCAACTGTACTGGTTTGTTTATACAGCTGCATATTGAATCTAGTTATTTTTTATTACATACTTTTACTGCACTAGACTGAGCAGCACAGTGGGGCCAAACGCAAAAAAAATGGTAATAAATCTGTATCTTCGAAAGTATTTGTCCAATTATAAAATAATGTATGAAGCAGTCGTAGAGGAGGACCCAAGGTTTTAGAAAATAAAATTTTGAACTACCCTGTATATACATACGTTGAGCTACAGGGTGCCAAAGTTGACCTCCTCGGGCTTGCAAAACATTTCTATGCTCATAACTTTTGCAAATATCAACCGATTTCAATGATTTATTTGATGAAAATTAAATTCTGAAAAGAAAACATACTCACTCTTTCTTGTTACCTGTTACAGTTTAAAAGATATTTGGGTTTGAAATTTAAAATTGTTGTTTTTGACCTTGAGTTTATTTGGTTTTTTGCAAATGTCTGCAATTGTAGTTATGCTAAAAATATTTTTGTATTTTTAAAAAGTTTGTTAAGCCTACACAAAAAAAATTTATTTAATTATCTTTATTCGTCTAGCCGTGAAAAATATTCAAAGTAAAATTTTTTAAGTTGATTCCAAAAATGGCAGAATTTTGACAAAAATTGAGCACAATTGATTAACTTTTTTTGCAAATATTTGTAAAAATAATTATTTCTTTCTTAACATTTTTGGAGAAAACAGGCTTCAAAATACGCCAGCCATTGGTCGAAAATATGGAATTTCAAATTTATCGGCCGAGAAAAAAAACGCAAGCCAGTTTTTGAAAAATTAGTTTAAAATTAAAATATCTTATCTTTTGAGGTTTCAGTTTTAATTAAGTTACTCACCGCCAGCTAAAAAATGGGGTCACGAGGGTAAATGTTATTAATATAGGCAAATTTTAAGATGCGTGTAATATAATAGCTCAGAAAATATCTTAAAGTTTACTTAATTCTTTTTGTTTTTTGTTTAAATAATAAATAACATAATACTATTATAAAGTTTTAAAATCCATTACGTTATCATAAATCAAAAATATTTTATAAACTTTCAAATATAAAAAATTTTCACAAAAAAAAACTGTAAATGTAGTATTTTGGAATTTTTTTAATCTGACCCCTTATTTTTTTTCTATATGTAAAAAATATGATGTGTATGCAAATCTCCATCTGTTTACCTTTTCAATAATATATAATATTTGTATATTACTAGTTATTTAATACTACATTAACTGCAATTAAAACAGCTATCTTGCGTCAAATTTGTTTAAAGTTCATTATTTTGTAGGGTGTGTATATACATAGTATTTTAGTTATCAAAATTTCAGCAAATGAAGAAAATTGTATATTTAGTAATTAAAAATGCTTTTTTAAAATCACTCAATTTTGTGTAAAAGTATTTAATAATATTACTCTAATAGGTGATACAATTACGAAAGTAATTAAAACTTATTAACTTCACATTATTTGTATAGTTAAATATTTTTACAAAATATTGTTTTATGTGTGTGTGTATAGGTATATTAAAGCTATTGAATATAAATATGTTTTATTTTAGCCTTTTATTTTCTAAAGTATATCATTAATTTTAAACTTAGGTATGGATAAAGCACAAATTAATTTAAATGTAAACAATATTAATGATTTTCTAAAAAATAATCAGAAAGGTCAAACGTTAATAGATTTTTATTATCTGTGAATTCGGAATCTTCTGTTTCGATATCAAGACAAATATTTGGTAGCCATCTTGTTCTTATAGAATACAAGACTGGATCTGATGATATTTGTAAATATTCCTTGAGGTCCGTATATTGGGCTATTTTAAACTTTTGCGGGTATTGAGAAGTCTGAATTTTTTACATCTTTATCTCTGGCTTCCTGTGCTTCCTTTGTGAGTTCCACTAAAGCAAAATACTGTTTTGTATTATTTCTTGGCCATGAGCCAGTACCCTGTGCATTGTTGATGCTATTGATTTCCAGGGATACATGTTATTGAGCAGTTCTTTCGTTTCGTTTGCGAAAATTTGAAATTTTTCTGCATTTATTTGCTTTTTACTGTTGATGACAGCCAATATTATCTTAAATCGCTTCAGGATACTTACGTCAATACTTTTCCTATTCTATTCTGGCACGAAGTGGTGGGATTCCAAACTTTAAAGCGTTTTCATTTACATTTAATTTCATTTGTGAGTAATGATGTTGATTTTGGTGTGGTTATACTTTCAATTATCCTCTTTAGTCGGTTAGGAGATGTAGTTGGTAAGACATCAACAACCCTTTCTGCTTCTTTTAGCTGTGTATGTGTAAGGAATGCCTTAAGTGAATCCTTGATTTCATTGCCAGTATTGTCCTTACCTTGACTTCATCATAGCTTTTTTGGGGTCTTTCTCTTTTTTTTCCAACAAATATTGATATTTCCTTCGCCATCCAGTCATTATTTTTATTCATAAATTTCTTTATTGCCAATGTGAAGCTTTGAACCTTGCCTTGTACCCTTTATAAAAATTTTCAATATTTGTGTGTTCTTCTGTGTTACGGATCAAACCAGGCTATTGTTTCAATAGAATTTTCCATTTTATCAGATTGATAAGCAACACTGAAAATGTCCCAGTTCATCTTACAGATAGAACTATGTTTTGACGTTATCTCTATGATATCAAATAATTGAATGAATGCATTTCGAATTGCATCAGTAGTATAAATACCTCAAAATACGAACTATTAGGTTCATGTTATGTCAAGTAGTAAAAACCAATGCAATACAAAAATATTCTCTACTCTAATGTGTGGGAAAATGAATACATCTTATATTACCTAGAAAAATATGTTTTTTAGGCAGGTGAATAACTGGAGCCGCTTAAAGAGAAAACAAAAAGCTAAAATAACACATACTTATTTATATTCAATAGCTTTAATATACCTATACACACACATAAAACAATATTTTGTAAAAATTTTTAACTATACAAATAATGTGAAGTTAATAAGTTTTAATTACTTTCGTAATTGTATCAACTATTAGAGTAATATTATTAAATACTTTTACACAAAATTGAGTGATTTTAAAAAAGCATTTTTTAATACTAAATATACAATTTTCTTCATTTGCTGAAATTTTGATAACTAAAATAAGTCAATATGCAGTTGGGAATTAAAGTTGTCAGAAATCCATCAGTACATTAGTGCAATATTGTGCCCTGCTTTCGCCCACAAGAATTATGGATATATGGCATACATATATATAAAAATCAGAAATCCCAAACTCTTATATCAATAATAAAATAATAATTTAGAGGAAAATTTTATAAACATTACATACATATGTACGTATGTATGTAGGCGATGAAAATTGTGTGATATGTACTTTATGTGCTACTATGTATATACACACCCTACAAAATAATGAACTTTCAACAAATTTGACGCAAGATAGCTGTTTTCATATACAAATATTATATATCATTGAAAAGGTAAACAGATGGAGTTTTGCATACAAATTTTGTATAACGATTTCTTGTGAATGTTTTTAAAAAAAATACTTTGCTCAACTGTGGATATTTAACAACTAACTTTATTTTCAATTTCTTTAATTTTTATAAAATCAAAAAATTGTTAATTCTGCTTAAAATGCATTTTACAATTTTTGTTTACTTATTCCTAAAATTTACTTTATTTTATATTAATAGTAAACGGTTGCAATTCCTGGAATTGCGACCGAAAAATAATTTTGTGTTCTTAACCGGAAATGAGTTTGCTGTTACAATTTTAATTTGAATTTATTTTGTGCTAATTATATTTTCAATAAACTCATCAATAGTGCAATTTTTTGTATAAGTGTTAATACTTGAATTTGTATATGTAACTTCTCCCCCCTTTAGATTAGAATTCTCCCGAATTCTTTTGTTCAAATTTATTTTAATGTATTTTAACTTTGTTCTCCAAAATATAATTATTAATATTATTGTAAGTATTAGAAAGAAGTTACATCCGTATATCACTTTATTGTGGATTTTCAAATTAGAAATATTTTTAAAATTTAATTCATTTTTTTCATCTAATTGTTCAAACGTAAGTTTTTCTGTAAAATTTTTTATACTAAATTAGAATAATAGTAATCATTAATTTTTATAGAACAATTGTTAAATTGAATTACATAATTTCCATTTAAAATAGTATTATTTTTATTACATGTAGTATTTACAAACAAATTTATTGCGTTTTTAACCAAGATTGTTTTTTCATCCAGCGCTATAAGTTCTAATGCTCTGTTTGTTATTAGTTTACAGTTTTTAGTTAATATACAATGGTTACTGGGTTTTAATTGCCTGAGATATTTACTTTCTTTAAATTGCATAGTTTTATTTTTATGTGTGAAAACTTCTTCTATTCTGGATTCTATTTCTTTTTGGTTTTTATCCGGTAATGGTATAATTTTTCTTATTTTTACTTGTATGAACAATTTTGGTATTCTAAGGCTTAATATTAGATAAGTATTATTACAAGTTGCTGTTCCTAATTGCAAATATTTTAATTTATTAAAGTCAATATTATATTTTTCAATTTCGTGATTTGTCAAAATATTTGGGTGAACTAACCCGTATTTAGCTGAAACTACATTGTCTTGAATTTGTTCAATTTTGCTTTTTATTAATTGGATTTTTGTCATTTGTTGTAAGTACATGTGTTGTTGATATTCTTCATCTACCATTTTATTTATAGTATTAATACCTTTTTCAATTTCTTTTCTATCATCTTTTACAATATTTCTTATTTGATTTATCGCTAAATTAAAGTGATTGTTTATATGTACCTGTTCATCTAGTGTCTTGTCAGTCTGTGATAAATGTTTTTGTATCGTTTGTCTGTCTTCATCATCCATTGTTCCGATTGTCCATTTAGCTACAGTACCTATTGCATTTATAAGTCCTCGTTTTTGTCTTTTTTCTGTTGGTATTAAAGTTAGTAATTTATTCCTTGCTTCCAATAATTCGGTTTGTAGTATGTCCTTGTTACTTGTTTTCGCTAATATAATGTTGTCCGTCATTTCGTTAATAATATTTTCTATTTGTTTAAGGTCAATTATGTGTAGTACTATGTCACTGTCCTTTACTATCTCTTGGTCTCTTATTTGTAGGTCAACAAATCCTGATTGGTCTACTAGTTCGGTTATAGTCATTGTGCCCTTACTCGGTTGTGTCCATGTTGCCAGAGCCAGTATCATAATTATTATCTGAAAATTTTAATTTAAGTAATATTTAATTCTTGGTTTGATTGAGTTTCTACAGTGTTTTTGTTTCTTGTTTTAATTTCCTTTAAACGTTGAGACAAGTATTCGAAATCAATGTCATCGTCTTCATTGTTAATGTCCGAGAACTTATACGGTCTTTTAATATTGTTTGGATGTACTTTTTCTAGTTTTGCTTTCTTATATTTTGGTTGTTCCTTATGTCTGACTGCTTTATAATTCTTAATATATCCCTCTTCTCTAATTTTATTGTATTCTTCTCTGGTTTTATTTAGCCTTTGTATAACCTTTCTTTTGTTACTTTCTAGATTCTCCCTAACTTTTTCTTTTTCTATTTTTCCATATTGAACTTCATTCGGTGTATATTGGGTGCTTGAGTGATAACGATCGTTGTAGTTTCTTATTGCTCTTTGGATTAATTATACCCTTCACATAGTGATAAGGGTATATATCACTTTGTCATTCCGTTTGTAATTTCTTTATTATTCATTTGCGACCCCATAAAGTATATATATTCTGGATCCTTATAGATAGGGAAGCCGATTAAGCGTTGTCCGTCTGTCCGTCTGTCCGTCTGTCCGTCTGTCCGTCTGTCCGTCTGTCCGTCTGTCTGTCTGTCTGTGTGTCTGTCTGTCCGTCTGTTGAAATCAAGTTTCCGGAGTCAAATAAAAAGATACAGACCAGTTAATGGTGTCAAACGATCAGAAATATCCCGCTAACAATCGCTATTTAAAATCAGCAAAATCGGTTCACTATTGACCGAAATATAAGCGAAAACCCAGAGTAACCCATTTTTTTTAGGACAAAATCCGTGCATATATCCCTATATATCTCAGTAAGTATAGTCACTCTTGCCACAAAACTTGGCACGTATACTCCTTAAGAAGGGATCTAAATAATGGAAAAATTTTTTTCAGATAGGACCAGGGGAAGGGGTATTTTTCCTACAATTGCACAAATGTGGTAAAATATTTTATGCGCTATATCTCGTAAACTATAACAGCTATCGACTTAAAATGTTCTACAAAAAGTAATTGTACGCAAAGATCTACACTTTAAAGAAAAAATTTTTTGAGTGGGGGCAAAAAAAGGGGTAGCTCCCATACAAATCGACAATTGTTATAAAATATTCGATACGCTATATCTCGGAAACTATAACAGATATCGACTTAAAATGTTCTACAAAAGGTGATTGTACGCAAACATCTACACTTTAAAGAAAAAATTTTTTAAGTGGGGGCAAAAAAAGGGGTAGCTCCCATACAAATCGACAATTGTTATAAAATATTCGATACGCTATATCTCGGAAACTATAACAGATATCGACTTAAAATGTTCTACAAGAAGTGATTGTACGCAAAGATCTACGCCTTAAAGAAAAAATTTTTTGAGTGGGGGCAAAAAAAGGGGTAGCTCCCATACAAATCGACAATTGTTATAAAATATTCGATACGCTATATCTCGGAAACTATAACAGACATCGACTTAAAATGTTCTACAAAAAGTGATTGTACGCAAATATCTAGACTTTAAAGAAAAAATTTTTTAAGTGGGGGCAAAAAAAGGGGTAGCTCCCATACAAATCGACAATTGTTATAAAATATTCGATACGCTATATCTCGGAAACTATAACAGATATCGACTTAAAATGTTCTACAAAAGGTGATTGTACGCAAACATCTACACTTTAAAGAAAAAATTTTTTAAGTGGGGGCAAAAAAAGGGGTAGCTCCCATACAAATCGACAATTGTTATAAAATATTCGATACGCTATATCTCGGAAACTATAACAGATATCGACTTAAAATGTTCTACAAAAGGTGATTGTACGCAAACATCTACACTTTAAAGAAAAAATTTTTTGAGTGGGGGCAAAAAAAGGGGTAGCTCCCATACAAATCGACAATTATTTTCAAATATTCGATACGCTATATCTCGGAAACTATAACAGATATCGAAATGAAATGTTATACAAAAAGTAATTGCACGCTAAGGGCTACGCCTTAGAGAAAAAATTTTTTGGGTGGGGGCAAAAAAAGGGGTAGCTCCCATACAAATCGACAATTATTATCAAATATTCGATACGCTTTATCTCGGAAACTATAACAGATATCGAAATGAAATGTTCTAAAAAAAGTAATTGCACGCTAAGGGCTACGCTTTAAAGAAAAAAATTTTCGAGTGGGGGCAAAAAAAGGGGTAGCTCCCATACATATTAACAATTTTTGTTAAATTTTCGATATGCTATATCTCAGAAACTATAACATATATCGAAATCAACTGTTCTACAAAAAGTAATTGGACATTAAGGGCTACGCTCTGAAGAAAAAGATTTTCGGATGGGGGGTGAAGAAGGGGTAGCTCCCATACAAATTAACAATTTTTATAAAATTTTCGATACGCTACTTCTGGAAAACTATTACAGCTATCGACTTCGAATATTCTACAAAAAGTAATAATCAAATAATTCATACATTTTGGTGAAAAAGTTGGTGAAGAGCAGGGGGACTAGAACATTTAATAAGTTTTATTAACCTTTAAATATGAATAATGTCGAAAACTTTAAAAACTCTCGACCTCAAATCTTCTTCATCTATTTCTATTATTCATACAAACGTTAAAATTTGGTTATTTTTTCTATTGGCTTTAAAACTCGTACAAGGTTTTTTATTATATTGTTTGCAGTACAAAATTACTCGGCTGGGTATATTTAAAGACCAATGTGAAGGGTATATAAGATTCGGCACAGCCGAATATAGCGCTCTTACTTGTTGTTTTATCGGAAGTTCCTTGTCTGTTTGATATAAAATTCTAAATTTTTCTGCTAGTGAACTATGCATCCTTTCTATATCTGCATTACCCGTATGACTATTGGGTTTTGTTAAATGTAGTTGAATACCTTCTTGGCTCAAAAATTCTTGAATTCGTGCTGCTTTAAATTCGTTATCAGCTATAATTTTATTTGGTTTACCAATTTTTGCAAAGTGTTCTTCTAATTGCTCAATAATTGTAATAGGATTTCTATCGTTCAGTGAGTAAGCTGCCCCAAACTTTGAGAATTTGTCTATTGTTGTTAAAAAACGATTACCCTTAATTACATACGTATCAATGTGTATAATTTGGTTTGTATCTGAGGGTGTTTCCGTGAATTGAAATTTATTTTTAATAGGTCGTCTATCGTATTTTACTTGTTGGCAGAGGTCGCATTGGTTTATTACGATTTGAATTAGTTCCAGAAGTTTTGGGTAATATATCTTATTTTTAATATTGTTATAAGTTTCTATTATTCCTGAGTGTATACTTTCTCTAATATGATATAAGGAAATCTGTTTTATGGCTTCAACTTCTGTCTCAATGTCCATTGCTCTCATGGTAGATTTTATGAATTTAACTTGATTATCGCCTGAATACATACTAATTAACTTTTGCTGCACTAAATTATAACTATGCTCTGATAACTCTGAATAAATGCCTATTTTACCTTTGGAAATATATCTTCTAAAAATATCTCCCATTTGTTCAAAATCGCATTCTGCAATAAAAATAATTCTCTTCCCATGTATTTCCTTACATTCTTCTGTTTTATTATTTGTTAAAATTATTTGAGTTTTATATTTATTCACAATTTCCTCCTTTATGAAAAAATGATCACCTAAATCTTCTTCTGCTGAGTGTATTGTTGCCATAGTTATGTCGTCTTCAATATTATTAACTGAAAAAGTATCAGAATCTTTACCTCCCTCCTTTTCTGAAATAGTGTCCTCACTATTTTCTAATCTGCTTAAAAAATCAGCTACCTTGTTTTCTTTCCCTTTTAGATATTCAATATCGAACTGGTATTCACCTAATTTTAATAGCCAACGCTGGTGCCTGGGCGACATGTCTTTTCCTTTGTATTTGGAATGGAGATATTTGATTGGCTGGTGATCAGTTAAGATTTTGAATTTTCTTCCATAAATGTAGGGCCTAAAATAATTGACGCTCCACATTATCGCCAGAAACTCTTTGTCTGTCGCAGAATAGTTTTTTTCGTGATTGTTTAATGTTCTTGAAGCGTAGCACACCGGGTGCCCTTCCTGTGACAACACTGCACCAATCGCGTAATTGGATGAATCTGTCGTTAATGTGAACTGTTTCTCAAAATCAGGATAACGTAAAACAGGATGTGTACTTATTAAAGTTTTTAACTTTTCGAAAGCTTCAATATAAGTTGGGTCTTTCGTATTAATGTTTGTGCCTTTTTTCAAATATTTCGTAATCGGCTGAGCTACCTTCGCATAATAGTTTACGAATTTGCGGTAATACCCAGTTAGTCCCAAAAAACTTTTTATCTGTCTCTCGGTTTTTGGTAATTCTAAATTTTGAATAGTTTTAATTTTGTTTGGATTTGGTTTCATGCCATCCTTTGTCAAAACGTGCCCTAAAAATTCTGTTTCTTTTTTTAAAAAGTTACATTTGTCTATTTGTATTTTTAAATTCTTACTTTCCAGAACTTTGAAAATGTCTCCTATTGCTTTGATATGCTCCGTTAAGGATGTACTAAAAATTAGAATGTCGTCTAAATATACGACACAAGTTTTATTAATGTAATCTCTCAAAATTTCATTCATCAGCCTTTGAAACGTGGCTGGCGCATTTTTTAGGCCAAATGGCATCCTTACAAATTCGTACAACCCGTGTGGTGTTACGAATGCCGTTTTCTCCCTATCTTCTTTCTTTACTAAAATCTGGTGGTATCCCTTTGCCAAATCCAAGGTAGTAAAATACTGCGCTCTTCCTAGCTTATCTAATATCGCATCGATATTCGGCAAAGGAAACTTATCGTCTATGGTTATTTCATTTAACTTTCTATAGTCTATCACTATTCGGTACTTTTTTTCTCCTGAATTATGCGTTTTCTTAGGTACGACAATAAGTGGGCTGGCATATCTTGAATGGCTTTTTCTAATTATACCTTGCTCTTCCATTTCTCTGATCTGTTTTCTTACCTCCGCTTCGTGTTGAGGTGGATACCTATATAGTTTTGAATAAATTTGCTGTTGTGTAGTGGTTTTTATCTCATGCTGAATTTCAGTTGTATTAGTTAATAAATCTCCTTCCCTAAACAATAATTTGTTATATCGGTTTAATAATTTTATTATTTCTCTACGTTCTTCATGGTTTAAATGATCTAATTGAAGTCTTTCGAATTTAGGATCACCAGTTTCGAGCGTGTAAATTTGATTAAACTTGTATGGGTTATTAAGAAAATCGGATACCTTTCCATTTAGTGTTATTTGTCCTTTTTCTATATCTATTTGTGCATTTAAAAAGTTTAATATATCGATACCTATGAAAAAATCATAAGTTCTTCCTCTTAATGGAGTGATCTTCCAACGAATCCTGGCATTGTTAGGTAAATTAAATTGTTTTGGGCTTTTCGTGTGTATTTCATAATTTATTGTATCTTTATTCGTTATTGTACTAAATGTTATAGGGTATTTTAATTTATATATTTTAAAATCATTTATTTCTTTACTAATTAAACTAAGACTAGCACCAGTATCTATTAGTGCTACGTATTCCCTGTTTTCAATATTTAATTTTATCTTTGGCAGGCATTCTGTGGCTGCCTCGTAAAAAAAACTGTATTATTAATTTCAGGTCCCTCTGGGCTTTGCCTATCCAGGTTTAAGCGATTTTGGCCAAACCTGTGATTAGGGTGTCCTGCCACCTGAGGATTCTCGTAATATTCTTCTACATTGTCAATTTCCATGGGTTCTGGTTGATTATTTCTATAACGATTCCAACGAACCTGATTGGAATTTGGTCTTGAGTTCCCTAGTTGTTTAAATTGTCCTGAAAATTTGTCATCTCTTACATTATTTTGAAATCTGTATCTTCCAGCATTATTATTATTACCATTATTATTATTACTATTATTATTATTATTTTTATTAAAGCCGTTCTGTTCTTCGTGTCTATAAAAATTTGGGTTCCATTTATTTCTATCCTGATACTGTCGCTTATTAATTTCTTCCCTACCATGATATGCCCTGTCAACATTTTGCCTATTTTGGTACTGATTCCTATTATAGTTTGAGTTATTATGTTTATCTGCTGGTTTAAAGGTACCAGAATAATTTCCGCGAAATTTTCTAAATTCCTGCCTAATACATTCATCTTCATATCTACGTTTCATCATTATCTCTATTATTGTACCTAGATCTCTTTCTGGGTATATCTTATCTAATAGTATTCCTTGTGTAATTTCTTTGGCTATATTAACCAATAGGCTATCTACGTTAGACAAATCTATACAATGATCATCTTGATAATAGATACTTAGTTCATCATTTTTATATTTAAGATTTTGTAACTCTATAGCTAATTCACTTACGGTGTTAACTCGAAGTTCATTAATTTTCCTGTAGATTTGGTGAGGTTCCAGGTTCGGGCGGTATCTCAGCTTCAAAGTCCTTTTGATTATCTGCCAGTTGTCCGGTTGTTGTACATTGATGACCACGTTTTTTGTCCTTGTATGTTACGGTAGAAAATGGCCTTTGTAGCTTCCTTCTTTAGTTCCTCGTCTTCTATGTTGGATAGCAGATACTCCACGCTGCTAAGGAATGAGTTTATGGTTATGTCTCCAATACCAGTAAATATTGGCAGGTATGCCACATTTTTATAAATTCTCTCGAGCTGATTAGGTTGGAATTGTTGTTGTTGGAGTTGTTGTGGTTGGAACTGTTGTTTTTGTTGTAACTCGACATAAGCGAGTCTGAGTTGCTCCAGCTGCTGCTCCCTTCTTGCCAGCTGCTCCACGATATCCACATTGGCCATTTCTTGTTCCATCCTTCTTTCGTCGAATCTCTTTTGCCTTGCTTGTCGAATTTTGACTTTTTGAATTTTACTTTGCCTTTGTGGCTTGTACTGATGTTTGTTGCACTTTCACAAGATTTTGATAGTTATTTTATTTTTGTTTTTGTTCTATAGTGGTTCGTACACCTATTTGTCGTGTGTCGTCACTGCACTAATTTTTCGTTTCACGCTCCTTAAAAAAAAAGGAGTACCGACTGCGCCAATTTTGTATAACGATTTCTTGTGAGTGTTTTTAAAAAAAATACTTTGCTCAACTGTGGATATTTAACAACTAACTTTATTTTCAATTTCTTTAATTTTTATAAAATTAAATAATTGTTAATTCTGCTTAAAATGCATTTTACAATTTTTCTTTACTTATTCCTAAAATTTACTTTATTTTATATTAATAGTAAACGGTTGCAATTCCTGGAATTGCGACCGAAAAATAATTTTGTGTTCTTAACCGGAAATGAGTTTGCTGTTACAATTTTAATTTGAATTTATTTTGTGCTAATTATATTTTCAATAAACTCATCAATAGTGCAATTTTTTGTATAAGTGTTAATACTTGAATTTGTATATGTAACTTACATATCATATTTTTTGCCTATAGAAAAAAAAGGGGTCAGATTAAAAAAATTCCAAAATATTATATTTACAGTTTTTTTTGTGAAAGTTTTTTATATTTGAAAGTTTATAAAATATTGTTGATTTATGATAAAGTAATGGATTTTAAAACTTTATAATAGTATTACGTTATTTATTATTTAAACAAAAAACAAAAAGAATTAAGTAAACTTTAAGATATTTTCTGAGCTATTATATTACACGCATCTTAAAATTTGCCTATTTTAATAACATTTACCCTAGTGACCCCATTTTTGAGCTGGCGGTGAATAACTTAATTAAAACTGAAACCTAAAAAGATAAGTTATTATACCCTTTACATAGTGATAAGGGTATATATCAGTTTGTCATTCCGTTTGTAATTTTTTTATTATTCATTTGCGACCCCATAAAGTATATACATTCTGGATCCTTATAGATAGGGAAGTTAATATAGTCATGTCCGTCTGTCTGTCTGTCTGTCCATCTGTTGAAATCAAGTTTCCGAAGTCAAATAAAAAGATACAGACCAGTTATTGGTGTCAAACTATTGAAAATATCCCGCTAACAATCGCTATTTAAAATCAGCAAAATCGGTTTACTATTGACCGAGATATAAGCGAAAACCCAAAGTAACCCATTTTTTTTAGGACAAAATCCGTGCATATATCCCTATATATCTCAGTAAGTATAGTCACTCTTGCCACAAAACTTGTCACGGATACTCCTAAAGAATGGACCTAAATAACGGAAAAATTTTTTTCAGATAGGACCAGGGAAAGGTGAAATATTTTATGCGCTATATCTCGTAAACTATAACAGCTATCGACTTAAAATGTTCTACAAAAAGTAATTATACGCTAAAGGCTACACTTTAAAGAAAAAATTTTTGAGTGGGGGCAAAAAAAGGAGTAGCTCCCATACAAATTAACGGTTTTTATGAAATATTCGAAACGCTATATCTCGGAAACTATAACAGATATCGAAATCAAATGTTTTACAAAAAGTAATTAGGCAAAAACGGCTACGCTGTAAAGAAAAAATTTTTTGGGTGGGGGCAAAAAAGGGGTAGCTTCCATACAAATTAATGTATTGTATGAAATTTTCGATACGCTATATCTTAGAAACTATAACAGCTATCGACATCAAATGTTCTACTAAAAGTAAGTACATTAAGGGTTATGTTTTAAGGAAACAATTTTTTGGGTGGGGGCTTAACAAGGGGTAGGTCAAATACAAATTAACAATTTTTATGGAATTTTCGATAAGCTATATCAAATGTTCTACAAAAAGTAATTGTACAACAAGAGTTATGTTTTAAGAAAAAATTTTTTGGGTGGGGGGTGAACAAGGGGTAGCTCCCAAACAAATTAACAATTTTTATGAAATTTTCGATACGCTATATCTCGGAAACTATAACAGATATCGATATGGAATGTTCTACATAAAGTAATTGGGTAACAAGGGCTACGCCTTTAATAAATAATTTTTTGAGTGGGGGTAAAACAAGGGGTAGCTTCCATACAAATTAACGATTTTTATGAAATATTCGATACGCTATATCTCGGAAAATGTAACAGATATCGAAACCAAGTGTTCTACAGAAAGTGATTGGACATCAAGGGCTACGCTCTTGAGAAATATTTTTTTGAGTGGGGGCAAAACAAGGGGTAGCTCCCATACAAATTAACGATTTTTATGAAATATTCGATACGCTATATCTCGGAAACTATAACAGATATCGAAATCAAATGTTCTACAAAAAGTAATTGGGCAATAAGGGCTACGCTTTAAAGAAAAAAATTTTTGGGATCTCCCATACAAATTAACAATTTTTATGAAATTTTCGATATGCTAAATTTAGGAAACTATAACAGAAATTGACCTCAAATGTTTTGCAAAAAGTAACAGGATAAGGCCTACATTCAAAAAAAAAGTTTTCTTGGGCAGGGGCAGGGGAAGGGGTAGCTCTAATACAAACTAAGAATTTTTATGAAATTTGCAATACGCCACATCTGGAAAACTATAACAACTATCGACTTCGAATATTCCACAAAAAGTAATAATCAAATAATTCATACATTTTGGAAAAAAAGTTGGAGATGAGCAGGGGGACTAGAACATCCCATAAAAATTAACAACTTTTATTAACCTTTTAATATAAATAATGTCAAAAACTTGCATTACTGCCGACCTCAAACGTTCCTCATCTATTTCTATTATTCATACGAACGTTAAAATTTTGTAAAGTTTTTTATGGACTTTAAAACTCACATAAAGATTTTTATTATATCATTTGCAATACAAAATTACCAGATCAACAACGATGCCACCTTGCGGTAACTCCTGCTTTTAGCACAAACCATTTATGTATTATATGAACAACCCTGTGCAAGTAGATTAGTCAATACACAAACCAAACACTCTGGCAACCAGGTGGCGTAAAACTTGGCAGCACTGTAGTATAGAAACGGCTGAGCCAGAACCTACATAAATATACTACTACCAAACATTACAAGATCACAAACTAACTAGCAATGGTTTTTAAATGCTTTCAAATATTTTTCAAATAAATGTTACCGCTAAGAATATGTATGAAGACATATTAACGCATGCTAAACACTTGTATTTCTTATCTTCCCTTACAGAAATAATATAATTTTTATTTTTGCTAACTGCATTTAGAAATACATACAAAATCATAGTTCATTGAACCCTATTTATTAAGAAACCCATAACTAAATCGTTGTAAAATATTTTTTTTTCGCAGCAAGCGCTGTTTGATCTGCTATCTTCCTTTGTAATATACATACAGCTAATCTTTCCTGAAGCAACTGTACTGGTTTGTTTATACAGCTGCATATTGAATCTAGTTATTTTTTATTACATACTTTTACTGCACTAGACTGAGCAGCACAGTGGGGCCAAACGCAAAAAAAAATGGTAATAAATCTGTATCTTCGAAAGTATTTGTCCAATTATAAAATAATGTATGAAGCAGTCGTAGAGGAGGACCCAAGGTTTTAGAAAATAAAATTTTGAACTACCCTGTATATACATACGTTGAGCTACAGGGTGCCAAAGTTGACCTCCTCGGGCTTGCAAAACATTTCTATGCTCATAACTTTTGCAAATATCAACCGATTTCAATGATTTATTTGATGAAAATTAAATTCTGAAAAGAAAACATACTCACTCTTTCTTGTTACCTGTTACAGTTTAAAAGATATTTGGGTTTGAAATTGAAAATTGTTGTTTTCGACCTTGAGTTTATTTGGTTTTTTGCAAATGTCTGCAATTGTAGTTATGCTAAAAATATTTTTAAAAATATTTTTGTATTTTTAAAAAGTTTGTTAAGCCTACACAAAAAAAATTTATTTAATTATCTTTATTCGTCTAGCCGTGAAAAATATTCAAAGTAAAATTTTTTAAGTTGATTCCAAAAATGGCAGAATTTTGACAAAAATTGAGCACAATTGATTAACTTTTTTTGCAAATATTTGTAAAAATAATAATTTCTTTCTTAACATTTTTGGAGAAAACAGGCTTCAAAATACGCCAGCCATTGGTCGAAAATATGGAATTTCAAATTTATCGGCCGAGAAAAAAAACGCAAGCCAGTTTTTGAAAAATTAGTTTAAAATTAAAATATCTTATCTTTTGAGGTTTCAGTTTTAATTAAGTTACTCACCGCCAGCTAAAAAATGGGGTCACGAGGGTAAATGTTATTAATATAGGCAAATTTTAAGATGCGTGTAATATAATAGCTCAGAAAATATCTTAAAGTTTACTTAATTCTTTTTGTTTTTTGTTTAAATAATAAATAACATAATACTATTATAAAGTTTTAAAATCCATTACGTTATCATAAATCAACAATATTTTATAAACTTTCAAATATAAAAAATTGTCACAAAAAAAACTGTAAATGTAGTATTTTGGAATTTTTTTAATCTGACCCCTTATTTTTTTTCTATATGTAAAAAATATGATGTGTATGCAAATCTCCATCTGTTTACCTTTTCAATAATATATAATATTTGTATATTACTAGTTATTTAATACTATATTAACTGCAATTAAAACAGCTATCTTGCGTCAAATTTGTTTAAAGTTCATTATTTTGTAGGGTGTGTATATACATAGTATTTTAGTTATCAAAATTTCAGCAAATGAAGAAAATTGTATATTTAGTAACTAAAAATGCTTTTTTAAAATCACTCAATTTTGTGTAAAAGTATTTAATAATATTACTCTAATAGGTGATACAATTACGAAAGTAATTAAAACTTATTAACTTCACATTATTTGTATAGTTAAATATTTTTACAAAATATTGTTTTATGTGTGTGTGTATAGGTATATTAAAGCTATTGAATATAAATATGTTTTATTTTAGCCTTTTATTTTCTAAAGTATATCATTAATTTTAAACTTAGGTATGGATAAAGCACAAATTAATTTAAATGTAAACAATATTAATGATTTTCTACAAAATAATCAGAAAAGTCAAACGTTAATAGATTTTTATTATCTGTGAATTCGGAATCTTCTGTTTCGATATCAAGACAAATATTTGGTAGCCATCTTGTTCTTATAGAATACAAGACTGGATCTGATGATATTTGTAAATATTCCTTGAGGTCCGTATATTGGGCTATTTTAAACTTTTGCGGGTATTGAGAAGTCTGAATTTTTTACATCTTTATCTCTGGCTTCCTTTGTGAGTTCCACTAAAGCAAAATACTGTTTTGTATTATTTCTTGGCCATGAGCCAGTACCCTGTGCATTGTTGATGCTATTGATTTCCAGGGATACATGTTATTGAGCAGTTCTTTCGTTTCGTTTGCGAAAATTTGAAATTTTTCTGCATTTATTTGCTTTTTACTGTTGATGACAGCCAATATTATCTTAAATCGCTTCAGGATACTTACGTCAATACTTTTCCTATTCTATTCTGGCACGAAGTGGTGGGATTCCAAACTTTAAAGCGTTTTCATTTACATTTAATTTCATTTGTGAGTAATGATGTTGATTTTGGTGTGGTTATACTTTCAATTATCCTCTTTAGTCGGTTAGGAGATGTAGTTGGTAAGACATCAACAACCCTTTCTGCTTCTTTTAGCTGTGTATGTGTAAGGAATGCCTTAAGTGAATCCTTGATTTCATTGCCAGTATTGTCCTTACCTTGACTTCATCATAGCTTTTTTGGGGTCTTCCTCTTTTTTTTCCAACAAATATTGATATTTCCTTCGCCATCCAGTCATTATTTTTATTCATAAATTTCTTTATTGCCAATGTGAAGCTTTGAACCTTGCCTTGTACCCTTTATAAAAATTTTCAATATTTGTGTGTTCTTCTGTGTTACGGATCAAACCAGGCTATTGTTTCAATAGAATTTTCCATTTTATCAGATTGATAAGCAACACTGAAAATGTCCCAGTTCATCTTACAGATAGAACTATGTTTTGACGTTATCTCTATGATATCAAATAATTGAATGAATGCATTTCGAATTGCATCAGTAGTATAAATACCTCAAAATACGAACTATTAGGTTCATGTTATGTCAAGTAGTAAAAACCAATGCAATACAAAAATATTCTCTACTCTAATGTGTGGGAAAATGAATACATCTTATATTACCTAGAAAAATATGTTTTTTAGGCAGGTGAATAACTGGAGCCGCTTAAAGAGAAAACAAAAAGCTAAAATAACACATACTTATTTATATTCAATAGCTTTAATATACCTATACACACACATAAAACAATATTTTGTAAAAATTTTTAACTATACAAATAATGTGAAGTTAATAAGTTTTAATTACTTTCGTAATTGTATCAACTATTAGAGTAATATTATTAAATACTTTTACACAAAATTGAGTGATTTTAAAAAAGCATTTTTTAATACTAAATATACAATTTTCTTCATTTGCTGAAATTTTGATAACTAAAATAAGTCAATATGCAGTTGGGAATTAAAGTTGTCAGAAATCCATCAGTACATTAGTGCAATATTGTGCCCTGCTTTCGCCCACAAGAATTATGGATATATGGCATACATATATATAAAAATCAGAAATCCCAAACTCTTATATCAATAATAAAATAATAATTTAGAGGAAAATTTTATAAACATTACATACATATGTACGTATGTATGTAGGCGATGAAAATTGTGTGATATGTACTTTATGTGCTACTATGTATATACACACCCTACAAAATAATGAACTTTCAACAAATTTGACGCAAGATAGCTGTTTTCATATACAAATATTATATATCATTGAAAAGGTAAACAGATGGAGATTTGCATACATATCATATTTTTTGCCTATAGAAAAAAAAGGGGTCAGATTAAAAAAATTCCAAAATATTATATTTACAGTTTTTTTTGTGAAAGTTTTTTATATTTGAAAGTTTATAAAATATTGTTGATTTATGATAACGTAATGGATTTTAAAACTTTATAATAGTATTACGTTATTTATTATTTAAACAAAAAACAAAAAGAATTAAGTAAACTTTAAGATATTTTCTGAGCTATTATATTACACGCATCTTAAAATTTGCCTATTTTAATAACATTTACCCTAGTGACCCCATTTTTGAGCTGGCGGTGAATAACTTAATTAAAACTGAAACCTAAAAAGATAAGTTATTATACCCTTTACATAGTGATAAGGGTATATATCAGTTTGTCATTCCGTTTGTAATTTCTTTATTATTCATTTGCGACCCCATAAAGTATATACATTCTGGATCCTTATAGATAGGGAAGTTGATATAGTCATGTCCGTCTGTCTGTCTGTCTGTCCATCTGTTGAAATCAAGTTTCCGAAGTCAAATAAAAAGATACAGACCAGTTATTGGTGTCAAACTATTGAAAATATCCCGCTAACAATCGCTATTTAAAATCAGCAAAATCGGTTTACTATTGCCCGAGATATAAGCGAAAACCCAAAGTAACCCATTTTTTTTAGGACAAAATCCGTGCATATATCCCTATATATCTCAGTAAGTATAGTCACTCCTGCCACAAAACTTGTCACGGATACTCCTAAAGAATGGACCTAAATAACGGAAAAATTTTTTTCAGATAGGACCAGGGAAAGGTGAAATATTTTATGCGCTATATCTCGTAAACTATAACAGCTATCGACTTAAAATGTTCTACAAAAAGTAATTGTACGCTAAAGGCTACACTTTAAAGAAAAAATTTTTGAGTGGGGGCAAAAAAAGGAGTAGCTCCCATACAAATTAACGGTTTTTATGAAATATTCGAAACGCTATATCTCGGAAACTATAACAGATATCGAAATCAAATGTTTTACAAAAAGGAATTAGGCAATAACGGCTACGCTGTAAAGAAAAAAATTTTTGGGTGGGGGCAAAAAAGGGGTAGCTTCCATACAAATTAATGATTTGTATGAAATTTTCGATACGCTATATCTTAGAAACTATAACAGCTATCGACATCAAATGTTCTACTAAAAGTAAGTACATTAAGGGTTATGTTTTAAGGAAAAAATTTTTTGGGTGGGGGCTTAACAAGGGGTAGGTCAAATACAAATTAACAATTTTTATGCAATTTTCGATAAGCTATATCTCGGAGACTATAACAGATATCGAAATCAAATGTTCTACAAAAAGTAATTGTACAACAAGAGTTATGTTTTTAAGAAAAAATTTTTTGGGTGGGGGTGAACAAGGGGTAGCTCCCAAACAAATTAACAATTTTTATGAAATTTTCGATACGCTATATCTCGGAAACTATAACAGATATCGAAATGGAATGTTCTACATAAAGTAATTGGGCAACAAGGGCTACGCCTTTAATAAATAATTTTTTGAGTGGGGGTAAAACAAGGGGTAGCTCCCATACAAATTAACGATTTTTATGAAATATTCTATACCCTATATCTCGGAAAATGTAACAGATATCGAAACCAAGCGTTCTACAGAAAGTGATTGGACATCAAGGGCTACGCTCTTGAGAAATATTTTTTTGAGTGGGGGCAAAACAAGGGGTAGCTCCCATACAAATTAACGATTTTTATGAAATATTCGATACGCTATATCTCG
The DNA here is from genome assembly GCA_963583895.1 of Melanophora roralis. NCBI lineage: Eukaryota > Metazoa > Arthropoda > Insecta > Diptera > Rhinophoridae > Melanophora > Melanophora roralis. The sequence goes on along the minus strand of OY757192.1, from coordinate 13,982,004 downwards.
GAAACTATAACAGATATCGAAATCAAATGTTCTACAAAAAGTAATTGGGCAATAAGGGCTACGCTTTAAAGAAAAAAATTTTTGGGATCTCCCATACAAATTAACAATTTTTATGAAATTTTCGATATGCTAAATTTAGGAAACTATAACAGAAATTGACCTCAAATGTTTTGCAAAAAGTAACAGGATAAGGCCTACATTCAAAAAAAAAAGTTTTCTTGGGCAGGGGCAGGGGAAGGGGTAGCTCTAATACAAACTAAGAATTTTTATGAAATTTGCAATACGCCACATCTGGAAAACTATAACAACTATCGACTTCGAATATTCCACAAAAAGTAATAATCAAATAATTCATACATTTTGGAAAAAAAGTTGGAGAGGAGCAGGGGGACTAGAACATCCCATAAAAATTAACAACTTTTATTAACCTTTTAATATAAATAATGTCAAAAACTTGCATTACTGCCGACCTCAAACGTTCCTCATCTATTTCTATTATTCATACGAACGTTAAAATTTTGTAAAGTTTTCTATGGACTTTAAAACTCACATAAAGATTTTTATTATATTATTTGCAATACAAAATTACTCGGCTGGGTATATTTAAAGACCAATGTGAAGGGTATATAAGATTCGGCACAGCCGAATATAACGCTCTTACTTGTTTTAATTTTGAACTAATTTTTCAAAAACTGGCTTGCGTTTTTTTTCTCGGTCGATAAATTTTAAATTTCGTTGAAAAATTCCATATTTTCGACCAATGCCTGGCGTAGGGTGCACGTCTAAATCCTTCCAAAAATATACTAATAATATATTTTGAAGCCTATTTTTTCCAAAAATGTTAAGAAAGAAATAATTATTTTTACAAATATTTGCAAAAAAAGTTAATCAATTGTGCTCAATTTTTGTCAAAATTCTGCCATTTTTGGAATCAACGGCTAGACGAATAAAGATATTTAAATAAATTTTTTTGTGTAGGCTTAACAAACTTTTTAAAAATACAAAAATATTTTTAAAAATATTTTTAGCATAACTACAATTGCAGACATTTGCAAAAAACCAAATAAAGTCAAGGTCAAAAACAACAATTTTAAATTTCAAACCCAAATATCTTTTAAACTGTAAAAGGTAACAAGAAAGAGTGAGTATGTTTTCTTCTCAGATTTTAATTTTCATCAAATAAATCCAAAAACCATTGAAATCGGTTGATATTTGCAAAAGTTATGAGCATAGATATGTTTTGCAAGCCCGAGGTCAACTTTGGCACCCTGTAGCTCAACGTATGTATATACAGGGTAGTTCAAAATTTTATTTTCTAAAACCTTGGGTTGTCCTCTACGGCTGCTTCATACATTATTTTATAATTGGACAAATACTTTCAAAGATACAGATTTATTACCATTTTTTTGCGTTTGGCCCCACTGTGCGCAGTCAAGTTGAATTAGAACTCTCAGTTCTTATATTTATGTTATGACATGTTTTTTAAGTCTAGCGCCAATGATCTAACAATTGTTTTTTTTTTTAATTTTGTTGATTTCAAAAAATTAGTAAGTTTTTTCAAAAAATTTGCGTATATTTCTATTAACTTCATTGTGTTTTTTATAAACAAAAAAAGTTAATCACCATATTAATAAGACAAAAATATTTTTTAGTTTTTGCAAAATGTTTAAAGTATTATTTAAAAGGCTAAAAAATTAAATAAAATATATATGTTTACAGACAACAAACAAATTTTAATGTTATGTAGTTCCATAACTATTTAATAAAGCTGCATCAACAGGTTCCATACAACTAGGACAAGTTAGGCTACGCATCAGCCAGTCATCTATACAGTTGACATGATATATATGCATGCATGGTAAGTATCGCACAGCCTCGTCTACACAGAAATCGATCATACAAATAACGCATTCGCGTGATTTTTTCGAAGATCCGTCGTATGTGCCAATTGGCAAATGTTGAATGAGACCAATTCGTTTAGCTATTTTAATTTGTTCTTCTTCCGACAAAGTTGACACTTCAGTGGGTCCACCCGAAGAAGAAGAGAAAAACACTGGATGTATTAGTTCCTTCAATTAAAAAAAAAAATTAATTGATATGCGTGCTTATATCCATACACACCTAATTACATACACAACTAAATAAAAAATTGACTAAGTTGCTAGCAAAAATGAACTAAAGTAACAGATCGACCCACATTTAGTTTTTATAAATTAAATATATTGTTATATTGTTGTCTGCGCTTCGAAGTTATTTCGAAGTTGTGACTAAAAGCATAATGACTTAATTTTAATGTAACTGCCATCTAGTTCTCGAAATAACTGGAACTGCCATCTAGTTCTAGAATTTTGTAGAACAGTATTACCAACCACTATAAATGGTCGAGCAACACGAAAGCCGCAAGCAGTTTAAGTTGAGTTGAATAAGTGAACATTTAAAAGTGCTAAATAATAAAGTTTTTTTTTTTTTTTTGTTCATATATTTTATTATTGAATCTTCGCTTAAGCGAACTAACAATAAGTATTCAAATCTTAAAACTAAGTAGTTAATACTAGTCCAGTCAGTACCAGACTAAAATTTAAGTTCTCAGAATAAAATCAACTAATTTCAAAGGTTTCATCTAAGAGCAATTGTATCCCTTCTTTTAATGCGGGTGTGCCCACTATGTTGCAGGATGCTTCGAGCGAGCGGATTTGGATATAATTCCAGCTTATTTAAATACTTGTCCACATATTTCATAATTTCGCATTTTACAAGTGGAACTTCTAGATCCTTGTGGATGTTGCTGTTTTTGATATACCAAGGAGCACCAGTTATCATTCTTAGAATTTTGTTTTGACGGCGTTGGATTTTTTCGATGTTAGAGGTGGAAGCAATACCCCATAATTGTATACCGTAGCACCAAATTGGTTTTAAAATCGAGTTGTAGAGTAGAAGCTTACAATCAAGACGTAGCACAGAGTTTCTACCAATTAGCCAGTGGATTTGAGCAGCTTTAAGTTTCATTTGCGTCAGCTTAGCATCTATATGAGGCTTCCATGTAAGGCGGCGATCTAGGTGAATACCAAGATATTTTGTCTCAGATCGTTGAGTCACATTATGGTTGTTGATAGTGATTGGAGGGCACGTTTCTTTGCGTAAAGTAAAAGTTACGTGGGTACATTTTTGTTCATTTATCTTTATTCCCCATAACTTTGCCCATTTCTCAACTTGGGTTACGTGTTGCTGCAGCTGGTTCGAAGCCTCTTTAGGGTCTTTGTGAATACTAAGAAAAGCAGTGTCGTCAGCCAATTTCGACGTGTGTGTGAAACTATTGGTTGGCATATCTGCCGTGTAAAGCAAGTACAAAATTGGACCTAGTATACTTCCTTGAGGGACTCCAGCCTCTATTGGTTGGGAACAACTTATTTGGTTTCCCTTTTTGATCATAATGTGTCGGCCTGTTATGTATTTTTCTAAAAGGTTGAAAATATTAGCTGGAAGGTTGAGCTTTAGTTTGTTTAGAAGGCCTTCATGCCATACTTTGTCGAAAGCTTGTGAGACATCGATAAAAAGCCCGGAGCAGTACTTCTTTTTCTCAAAGGCTTTTCTTACAGCCTGTACCAACCTGTGAGTTTGTTCGATGGTACTATGTTGACTTCTAAGGCCGAATTGGTGATTTGGAATGCAGTTGTTGTCATTCAGGATCGGATTTTAGCTTGTTTTTTTTAACAGTTTTTCGAACAATTTTGGCATTGTGGGTAACAAACTTATGGGCCTATAAGATTCTTTCTTCGAGGGATCTTTGCCAGGCTTAGGAATCATCTTTACTAAGGCAACTTTCCATATAGGCGGAAAATGTTCAAGCCGAATTATCGCGTTAAAAATAAAATGAATGATTCTTTTAGCAGTAAGAGGCAGCTCTATGAGCATTTTGTTGCTTATTTTGTCAACGCCAGGAGCTTTTTTACCATTAAGGTTAGCGATAGCCTCTATAACATCTGCAAATCGGAAACGTATTTCTAAAGGACGTCTAGCAACAACAGGCGGTAATTCCCTAACGTCAGTGCATGTATTGGGAGTGAATACGTTTTTGAAGTGATTTGCGAACAGATCGCATTTTTCTTCATAATTTCTAGCCCAGGATCCTCTCAGATTGCGCAGTGGTGGTTTTGCGATAACAGGTCTTTTAAGACGTCTGCCTGATCGCCATAAGGAATAATTTGTCTGAGGAGTCGCGTCTAGACCTTCCAGGTACTCTTTCAGTGATGCCATTCTGTGAGTCTCCAACAAGCTTTTTAGTTGGGTTGTACATTCTTTCAGCTTAGTTTTAAGTTGGGGCGATCTATGTTTTTGCCATTCCCTGCGGGCTCTTCTTTTTTCAGACACCAGCTTTTCCACATCTTCAGAGAACATTTTGTTGTACCTAGCCTGGCGGTAGGTAGAAGACGCATGTTCAACGGCTTTTTTAGTGTTTTCATTTAGGACGCTCAAACAATCATCTATGTATCCGGGAGTTTTTAGCGGTTGGTTCTCCGCGCAGTGGGTACTAATATATTTTTTATATTTCAACCAATTAATTCTTTTAGATAAGAAAAACTCACTAGCTGCTATTTGGTGAGGACTGCAAATAGTGATTATTGTGGGTGAGTGGTCAGAAGATAAATCCAAGGAGGCTTGAGCCTCAATGAGGCTCAAATAATAAAGGTGAATAACTTTAAGTGTTTTAGAGAAGATTGTAAATAAGTATACGACAGTGTGTTTTAAATAAAAAAAGTTTTGTACTCTTAAAATAAAATTTCAAGTGTTTATTATTACTTTGGCAATAAAAAGAACCCCGGTTTATTTAAAGGAAATAAACCAACGTTTATAAGAGGTATAAACGTAACAATATGTTTAGCAAAGTAACACTTTTAGGGGAAAACCTGTTTAGCAACCAGACGCAGATTTATCTATCATGTCTCTAACTATTCAAGTTCCCCCCCCCCCCCCCCAACTCTATTAAAAAAAAATTAATAATATTTAAAAGACTTGAAAATTTCTCATTTCGTATTAATTTTCTTATACAATACTTTAATGTATTAGTAAATCTCATAAAAATGTATACAGTTAGACAAAAAACTAATAGGATTGGAAAAAACCAAAGGCTTAGCTCCATATATGTAAGTTTTGGTTATGAACTAAAATAATTACTGTAAAAATTATACGAAGAAAAAATAATGACACACCATTGAAGTACCCCATAAAATTACTGGAAAAGTTGCTGGACAAGAAATAAATCTGTGTTGGCTTTAAGAATTTACATATATGAAAGTGGCTTGTTTTATCAAATGTTTAAAGAGGACTTTTTTTAAATACTGCGTGATATTTGTAACGTAAAACTTAAAAACCCAGCAAAAAATAATAGATGTGATTCTTTAAAAATCACATTTTATTCACACTTAAAAATGCTAGTGCGTACATCAGGCGCGGACTAAGAAGGAGGTAAAAAAGGCTGAAATTTTTTTTGCCGGTCAGTAATGCTTCGGCTGAAAGGTAAACTTCCACCTTTAACGATGAAAGAGAACAGGCTTAACACTACGTTTTGACTAGCCAAAAAATTTGTCAAGACAAGAACACGACGTCGGCAAAATAGCTGTAAAAAATTTGTTTACATTTTTGCGGCGGAGAATACGTACTCATGTTTATGTTTTGTCGATTTATAGTTTATTTATATTATAGTATTAAATATAAATCGAGTAGTGTCCTCTTTGCAGCTAAAGTATTTGTTTTGTCGGTTTTAAATGTCAAAATTCATATATAAGAAATGTAAATAAGTTAGCCACCCTAAAACTATCACCACAAACTTGATATTGAATGTTGTTGTTAACATCCAAAATGGCGTTTAAAGGCAGATATGGTTGAGCAAACATTTTCTCTGACAAAGATGACTAAACAAGAACAAAATATCGACATGAGCGGTCCAGACGAGGCAAAACGATGTGCGAACAAAAGAAATTTTGCATGTATGTAAGTACAAGGTGTCTAATGGCAGGATTATATTTCAAACTTAAATAAAAAACGTAATAATAAACACACATTTTTTTAGGAGTATTAAACAATAGAATATAAAATGCGAAATTTTTTTAACAATATGTTATCTAGATGTCTTCCGTCGATATAAACACACTATTCAAAATGAAGCCTTGTGCCCCGAGCCACACGCTGCAGTAAACTTGGTTCAAATATTTTCCTTTAAAGCCACAAGAGATTGGTGATTGTAGTTTAAAACCCTCTTTTTGAGGTGTTATGGGAGTTATATCGGGCGACCTCGGTGGCCATGGGTGTCACCAAAGCGACTGATCAGTTTTTGTGTGCAGTCGCCCCATCCTGTTGAAACCACGTGTGTTAAGAGTACGATGGATGAGCTCGTGGGTTGGGTAAAAAGAATTCTGCAACCATGCGCCGATAATTTTTACCGCCTGGCCTCGAAAATTTTCGAAAAAAAATGGTCTTATTATCTCATGCGTGGCTAAGGCACACGAAACAGTTACCCTGGGGCAATGCTTTTGATGATTCAATCGAGGGTTGCGGTTCTTGGAGACCAGCTGTTAGAGTGGCTGTTTAAGTGAAAATAAGCCTCGCCGCTCAAAAGAGTGGAATTTACAGTGCTAAAACGCTCCAAAACCGTTTCACAAAACTTTTGCGTAAATCAAAGTCATTTTCTTTCATTTCTAGAACGATTTAAATTTTTAAAGGATGGAACTTCAGATTCTTGTTTAAAAGTTTGTGAATACTCGCTCTTGGAAGTCGCAGTGAGGCTGCTTATTTGCGTATTGAAATTCGCGAATTTTTACGTTAACTGCTTTCAATTGGGTCCTTGACGCCGGATATTCATAGCCGAAGCAGTTGCGCGAAACCTCTGCACCTACCATCAAAGAATTTTCAAAACAATTTTTGTTACTTCTTATTTCCTAATCAAAGTTAATTTTTTTTTTCGAATTTGTAAAAAAATAGCAAGATATCTCGTGCATAATGATATATGGGTCTTCTGATTGCACTATGTTAACTGTATATAAAATTTTTTAAAAGCTTTGTTTTTTTTAAATTTAATCTAAAAGACATGATTTTTAAATTTGTTTATCTTGTACTATTCGAAAAATTTCATTGTAAAATACTTTGGCCAAAAAAAATTATTTACAGCCTCCCGTGAAATATATCATATTTACGTACTTAAGTATTAAACATGGAAAGAAGAAGATAGCTGGCAAAAGGCAAATCTAAACCATTTAAAATAATAATTAGAAAAAACAAAATAGGGTATCAAATTAGCCGTATTTTTCACCATCTAATATCAAAAAAAAGTACGATCGCATCAACTTTTTCAACTCTACTTTAAAGACTGTTTGAAAACCGTGCGGGCTATCTTTGCTCGTCGTTTAAAAGTTTCTTACACGTGAAGCAAGTGCTCAAATAAATAATTACAAAAATTATTTCCACTAAGGAATTTTAAGTAAAATACATATTACCGAATGTATAGGAGCTGAATTTCGTTGATCTGTTGTGAACTCTTGTCCATTGTTGCTTTCACTTCCGCGCAATAAGGATATATTATCTGAGCTGTTGATCTTTAAACAGTTTCCCATGGCAGATTTAATAACAAGCGACACCTATAAAAGAAAGTATACATTTTTAAACAATTTTTAATATGTATATGGACATGCTGCAATATATTTGTTTGTTACAAAAATTTAATAGTCAAATATGCCATTAAGTTTGTAGAAAAAACAAGTGCGCTATATTTGGGTGAGTCAAATCTATAACATTCACATTGGTCTTTTTGTTTATCCAGTCACCTGATCTAGGCAAGTTGTTTTCGAACCGTTAATGTTATAATTTTTGTGGTGAGCTCAAACGCGCATAGCTATCGTAGTTTTCGCAACAGAAAACTCACAATATTTGTACAATTGTACCGACTTCCCTATTTTTAAGGATCCAGAATATACATATGTATATTCTTTACGGGATCGCAAATGGATATGAAAAAAATAACAAACGAAATGCCCTTATCACTATGTAAAGGGTATAACAACAATCGCACAAACATGTCTCTTAAAACAGCAGAGAACAAATTAGCAAAAACAATATAAACAACATGAATTTAAACTATAAACATAACTGCAAACTATGAAACAAATAATGAAACATGCCTGATTGAGTAGACACATGCTGCAAAGTCTGTGTCTAGCATATGATACGATGTACATCTATTGTTTTTGCATACTTGTAATAAAAGCGATAGTAAACTATAACTTTCCCTTTCATAAAAACAGTCTTCACTCTTTTTGCGTTTGAGCTGTCCAACGTATGCCAAAATCAACAACTCATTTTCATTATTACTTACGTCCAAGCATACATACAAAAAGTTAATGCGTTTTTATGCACATATATACCGAGCTCTGCGTTAAGAACTTATTGTCGGCGCGCCGTCTTGTGTAAAAGTTATCGGCGGTGACCTAGATTCGGCTTTATCGTTAGCCAAAATGCAAAAAGGCACAGCTAACAAAAATATAACTTTACACGAGAAGTGAAAATCTTTATAAAAGTACAACTATTAACAATCGCTCATTTCCTCAAAATAACGCAGTAATTTGAAAAATATTTCGAGAAAAAGGCGTATAAAGTTTTCAGTTTGCTTGCATTATATAGAAAAGAAAAACGAAATTTTCTCTTTGCACGTTATTAGTAGAAACAATTAAAATTTATATACATACGGAATAAGGCATAACATAATAAGCAATTCTGAATCGTTACCTTCAAAAATGAATTTCTAGAATAATGACATTGTTTAAGTATATGTGCGATATAAATAACTCGTTAGCTTAGATCAAATTAAGTTAATACGATCAGGCATTTTCTGGATATGACCTTTAATTTGAAATCGCTTTAGTTTAAATTATTGGTGTTCTAAAAACGAATTTTTACGTTTTGATTTAGAAAATAAACTAAGTTTAAGAATAAATTAAACTCAAATTGCGATGCAAAACATGCCTAAAATTTACAATCGTAAATTTTATATACATTCAATAACTATAGAATAAGAGATAACAATATATTAAAGTTTAGTTATGACAAAGAAGCGGCTTCTAAGTTTCAGCCGACACTAAGCAAAAAAATCATCGGCGGCAGCGGCTTGATACATATGATCGGCGATTTAGGTCAGCCGGTCTTAAGGATATTTCTAATAGTTTGACACCAATATCTGGTCCGTAATATTTAACCCTTTCAATACGAATTTTTTTTTTGAGGATACATACTCTATTTTTCATGTGGTTGGTTGATTATGACTTCAATTATGTTCCGCTGGCTGCGTTTAGGCAAAGGATAATCAGGAAGAGAGAAATGTCCTGGGACATGGGTGTCCCACTAGTAAATGAATGTGGGACACATACTTCCCAACAGTAACATAATTAGAGAAAAACAAAACAATAGGGGTTGGAATAGAAATCGTTTATTATATCATATGTACTGATTAATTGATAGAAATAAGTAAAAATGCAAAGTGATTAAAAATGTGAGGAAATTAGAACGATATTAAGCAAAGCATAGCTTACACAAAGAAATATTACAAGAAACGCAAATCATTTTTGTTGCTCGTTTTTCTTATCTACACAGCTTCTGCAACTCGACACTTTGTTCCTTCAAAAGGAAGGTGTTCTCCGACTCCCGAAAGTGTTTTGGATCACAATAAAGTATGCCCGCTTTGTATTACGACGTTTAGCTTTCGCTTTCTCTTTTCCATAGGCAAGAAGCTGATCTGCAAATTCAACAAGAAACTCAATTAATGGTATTTGTATATGTCAAGTTTCTTTAAAAGGATCCAAGCGTTAGAAACACAAATCAGAAGTAGTTTTTGAAAAACTCTCTTTTACCATTTTTCAGATTTTTTGTCAAGATCCTAAAAATTTACCTGAAAGATCCATACCGCCCATGTATTTTTTGTAAAAAGAAATGGCCTCAGGACATAAGCCCGCCATGGCCTTTCCTTTTTTGTTGGCTCTTTTAAAGTTAACTACAACATCTAAATGGCAATTGCTGATTAACAAAACCTCCTTTGTGTCACGCCATTTACAAATCATAAAACTGCTAAATTTAGAAATGTAGTAACCTCTTTCTAGTTTTAGACCATCAAAATTTGGTAGAAATTTCTTTTTTCTCATAATTGCTCCAACTTAGCCAAAATCTAAGCTCTGAGCTAAATTAATGGTAGTAAAAACCCAAAAACAACATAAAATGGTTGGAGGATTTGAAAGAGTGGAACACAGTTTTTTTACAACTTGTTCTCCAAGAGTACCATCGCGCAAAACTGTTTTTGTTAAACAATATAAATCAATATCATACGTGTATCCAGTTTTGAATACACGTATCGAGAATGTTGTCCCCATCGATATCAGTGTCACTTTCAGAGTCGGGGTTCTCCAATAAGTTTCAAATATTTTCATCTTCAAGGATTCTCTGGCGCTTTTTTTTTTTTTTGATAACATTCACTAATTATAAGAAAAAAATAAATTTGTGGTTATGCAACACTGTTGGGACGTATGTGGCCCAGTGAAAGTTACTGCTGGGATACATATGACCCATATACAATTTTTTTCCAATTATCTTTAATATTTTTTTAAATTTTTAGTTGGTTACTACTTATATAAATAGATATTAGCGTACTTCATCGTTTTTCCAATAAATTATAAATAAAATCGCTCGAAATTTTACAAAAAACACAATCTTACACCCAATAAACTGGCACATGCTAATTTAAAATATAAATTTAAAGATTTTTTTGTGTACAAATTCGTATAATAAGGGACACAAATAATAAATAATAATACGTGAACATGCAAAACACTGATGGGATGCAAAAACATACAAGAATATATTAAAAATTGTGCTTTAGTTAAATGAAAACACCCAACGGGATACATGTGTCCCGTCAGTATTGAAAGGGTTAAACTGACTCCGGAAACTTGATTTCAAAAGACACACAGACGGGCATGGCTAAATCGACTTACCTATCTATAAGGATCCAGAATATATTATACAAACGGAATGAAAAATGATATACCTATGTGTCTATTTATTAAGCAAGAGCAAAATAACATTTAACACTTAATTTGCTGACTGATCTTATTTCCCATAGAATTTAACCATATTATGAAAAAACTTTCTCCTTTAAGAACCATATCTAATACACAGGCCAACAAAATAAATATTTTTCGTTTTGAATAATTTTTTTATTTATTTATTTATTTAAAGTTTTGTCTATGGATTTTTTTTCTTTACAGACAGCTTTTAGTTTAACATTTAATTAACATATAAAAACATATATACAGACATGTATTATTGATTATTCAACAAAGAAATTATTTTACATTTAATAGCATTTGGACTAACTGAAAAATCTATAATATTATAAAATTTATTAAATTGACTACACATTCGTCTAAATGGATCAGCATTAGCATAATTTGTTCTGAAGAAGCTAACTCTTAGTAATTCATAGTTTCGAGACGGGCGAACAGGAACATTAAATAATATGTTATCAAGCAAGAATTCAGCAGATATGTTTCCATTAATTATGTTTAATATAAATGACACGTTTAACATGGTTCTACGGCTCTTAAGGGTTGGCATCTTGATAAGCGCTAACCGGCTGGAGTATGGTGGAAGATCAAGCGGGTTCCAGTGCAAGCCACGGAGACAGAACAATAAAAATTGCTTTTGTACCGATTCAATACAATTGCTGTGTACCATGTATGAGGGATCCCACACTACGGATGCATATTCAAGGACAGGTCTTACAAGCGAAACAAAAAGTTGTTTGGTAATATATGGGTCTTTAAACTCCTTAGACCATCGTTTAATAAAACCAAGAACGCCTTGTGCTTTGCTCACTGTAAGAGAAATATGTTTAATAAAATTCAGCTTAGAGTCTAACAAGACTCCTAAGTCCAAGATTGTAGAAACATTTTCTAGCTGGTGGTTTCCCAAGTTGTAGTTAACGTTAAAAAATCTGCCCCTATAGAAAGATATATGTTTACACTTATTTAAGTTAAGCTCCATCAGATTAGAGTTGCACCAGGAGTATAATGAGTTCAAATCATATTAAAGAAGATAATGATCTGAGTACTGATTAAAACTTAGGAAAATTTTTACATCATCCGCATACATTAAAACAGTGGAGAACTTGATTACACTAGGAAGATCGTTAATAAACAGAGTAAACAGCAACGGCCCCAGATGACTGCCTTGTGGTACTCCAGATAGAACATCAATTGGTTTTGACGTAGCATTTTGAAAGCGAACCCATTGCCTGCGTTTTGTTAAATACGATTCAATCCATTTAAGTAAGGTATACGAAAGACCGATTATACTAAGTTTAGCCAGGAGTAATTTATGGTTAACCTTGTCAAATGCCTTGCTGAAATCGGTATATACAATGTCAGTTTGTTTTCTTTGCACAAAACCGCGATTTACAATTGTTGTTAGTTGTAGCAAATTTGTGGTGGTAGAGCAGCCTTTACGAAAACCATGTTGCACAGGAGAAAGAATTGATGACACCTGATAAGAAACGTATTCAGTTATCATCTTTTCAAAAATTTTTGGAATAACGCTTAGTTTTGCGATTCCACGATAATTTTTAATATCAGATTTAGTTCCAGATTTATAGTGTGGTATAATAAAAGAATTTTTCCATATATTTGGGAAGTAACCATTTTCAATTGACATATTAAAGATGAGCGTTAATGGAGCAGCGAGAACTTCGGCACAGTTTATTAATATACAACTGGGTATGTTGTCGGGGCCACTTTTATATGAACATTTTAGTTTTTTTAAGTTATGTAAAGTTGTAGATATGTCAAGCAATGGTATTGAAATAACTTGGTTAACTGATTGAGAACACGAGACATTATTGAAATCTTCGAAAACGGCATCAGAGTAGGTGGTAGAAAAAAAATCGGCAAACATGTTACTTATGAAAACATTATCGCTAGATTCACAATCATTAAACTTCATTACTGCAGGAAGTACTGTAGATTTTCTTTTTGAATTCACAAAATTATAGAACGATCTTGGGTTATTTTTAAAATTAGTCCCCATTTTACGTAAATAATTGGTATAGTAATGTTTGTTTAGCACACTGTATTCAGTACGAATTGTTATATATTTACTATAATCAACTTGTCTGCCAGATTTTTTAAAAATTTTATACAATTTATTTTTCCTGTTTTTAACTGAGGACAAATGTTTAGTGTTCCAAGGAGGTCCACAAGGTGTATAGAATGATTTTTTTGGAATACATGTGTTTATCAGGGCATAGATTTTGGTATAAAAACGATTTATTGCTTCATCTACTGAAATACTAAACGGCGAAAGTAGCTCATTCCAGTCGACGTTGCTCAGGAGGGTGTTAAGTTGTCGATAATTAGCTTTTTTAAAACACAGAGAGTTGTAATCAGCAGCATTTGGTGGGGAAACAGGTTCAAAAGAAATTGGTAGGTTTACTTCAATTGTAGGATGATATCGATCTTCCGGCATTGTTATAGGTTCACAACGCCTTACAACAATGTCCTCATATTCATTTGCAAATACTAAATCCAACATCTTGCCATAATCATTTAATATACCATTAAATTGATAAAGCGGTACTTCTAAAAGAGAGTTGAGAAACTCTGTGTAGATAATATTATTTAGAGACGTGATTGGTACTAAGAATCCATCATCAGGTGAAAAATTCCATTTAATAGAAGGCAAGTTAAAGTCACCAGCAGAAACAATCAAATCATTCATTTTAGCAGTAGACGATATATACTTAATAGCTTTAGCATGTTCGACGTAAACTAAAAGAGGTGATGCCGGAGGAATATAGAAGCATGTAATATAAATATTTCTATGACCAACTTTTATTTTTACGCCAATAATTTCAATATTGGAAGGTGAGTCAATGGTTAAGGCTTCAGACGGAAAAATATTCGAAACAGCAATGATGACGCCTCCTGATTTTTTATTATTTTCTCGATCTCGTCTAAATACTTGGAAATAATCACAAACTATTTCAGAGTTCAAGACATTTTCAGTAAGCCAAGTTTCAGTAAAAATTATTATCTGATGATTTATGTTAAAACTATTAACGAAAAGAGATGATAATTTGGTATTAAGTCCTCTGACGTTCTGGTAGACTAAGGAAATATTGTCCCCAGTATTAGCACTTAGTTTTTTGGGATATTTGAGTTAACTAAAGGAAGGCGAGCAGCTGGATTATGATATCCTCTAGAGGTATATTCACGCACAAATGTATTTACGGGCCAGAAAGTAGGATCCACAATTTTATCAAAATATTGATCCGGAACTAAAACTTTGAAAGATGCTATCTCACGTGGTACAGAGTAATTAAATTTAAAAGTTAAAATATCAGCATTAGATCCAATTTTGGATTTAATGAAAAATTCAACATCGCTTACAGACGTTTCAAAAGCTAAACGTGTTACAAATACAGCTTTTTTAGGAGCAATAGCCCTCAGCGGGTTATGTGTTGTTTGGTTGCTTATTAAAGGTGACAAAGGTTTAAAAATACCCTCAATCGTAGACAAACTTACAGCTGGTTGATTCTCTAAAGAGGAATCGTACAGGTTTAAGACCGGTGTAACGTTAACGTTTATATTAGATGTTAAGGGGCCGGTGTTTAAAAGAGTCATGTTTTCATCTACATTTTTTGCATTAATACCAGGCTGTCTAACTTCATGATGTTCCGTGTCAGAAGTGGAAAAAGCAGAATTTGCAGTTTGTTTCTCTTTATTAGTATTCCGAGCAGACTTACGACGTTTGGGAGACGATGAAGGTGATTTTGTATTATTTAACGATTTTTTATAATCTTCAAACAAAGCTCCATAGTCAGCAATTTGCTTAGAAAGCTTTAAAGATTGATCCTGAATTTCAGTGAAGTTTTTCTTAGTCCCTTCGAAAAAACGGTAAAAATTTAACCCAATTTTTTTGCAATCATTGCAGCACCATTGTAAACCATTATTGTTACTAAGTGCCTAGGCCACAATCATTGAAAGGCCACTGCATTTAACATGACAAAGGCCATGACATAGCCAGCAACATATCATATTTTCATAGTTTGAGTCGAGCTTACAGCTTTTAACTAAACAAGCCATTTTTATCTCAGTTGCGTTACTTGTACAAGCACAGAAAAATATTTTATTCAAAAATAACGGACTTTAACAAACTAGGTTTACAAACTTAAAAGCAGTGCTTATAAAACTATTTTTATAACAAACTTGGCAGCACTATTTGTTTTATTATTGTTCCTGTTGTTGTTCTTATTTTTTTTTATTTGATATTTATTGTTTGTTTTGTTTTGTTTATATTATTTTCCTTACTTATTCGCGCAAAAAAAAATATTTTAGTTTAAGTTGAAATTAAGACAAAAACTGGCTACAAATATAAAAAACTTCAATTGACGCTGAATATGCAAAAACATAGTATCCAGTTTATTAACTTTACAATACGGCAAACAGTCTTTTTACAAACGAAAACTCAATATAAATTACAGCGGCCAAGAAACACGTCACAATCACACGTCATAAACATCTTCGATCTGAGACCAATGGCAATATGATTGCGACCTATCAAAATTCTATTTACATTTACACAGGGATGGCCTTGGCCGTGAGATGGGTCGGAACTGCCGACACTGTTAACGAAGAGTGGAGGGTTTTAAAAAGAATAACTCATTTTAAGAGAACCTTTGCTCTTAAGCAATTAAAAATGAAGATCATTATGCTCTCGATATTGAGTATCCTAGCGAAATTGTTGTTTACATACATACATCTTCGATCTGAGACCAATGAAAATAAAAGTGCGACCCATCCAAATTCTATACTTTATTTCTATTTACATTAACATTGTAAACAAAGGTTGGATGAGTATAAAAAGAATTGCTCATTTTTAGAGCACATTTGCTCTTAAGCAATTAAAAAAACAAGAGGATTCTCTATATTGAGCATAAGCCATCCAGGGGCCAAATTACGGCACTCGTGAACGAGTAGACTTTCGTATCGAATGAAATTTCGTCACGTATCGAATGAATGGATTACCGCATTCGTACACGTATCGAAATTAAAATATAATGTAATAGATTTTTTTTGCATTGTAATTGATTGATAACATGTTTTAGTAAAAAATTACAACTTTGTTAAAAAAAAGGAAACACAAAATTTTGCTGTTATATTGTTTTTAAGTAATTAATAAAAAACAGCAAAATAAAAATGACTACATTAGTTTTGTTGTGTTTTTCTTCTGACTCAGAGGATGAATCTAATACTATGCGTATAAGAAGACAAATACGGGTTAAAAGTAATCCACTGTCATTGTCAGCTACTGAATTTCGTTTAAAACTTTATCATTTAAGGTTTGTTAAGCGTTTTAGAGTTTCAAAAGAGGCATTTCATTTTATTCTTTGTGAGCTAAATTTTGAAGGACATATGTCTACTGCCTTACCACCAAAGCTTCAGCTGGCCGTAACATTATCACTTTTAGCCAGTGGATCTTTTCAACATAATAAGTCAGAGCGGAGTTTGCAAAACGGTTAACAAAATGATGAAAGAGATAGATAATAAGCTGTGTGCAAAATTTATTAAATTTTTACCAGAACAGTTTGGTTTATGCTCGGAAGCGTTCATACAGAAATTTAAACTCCCTGGCGGTAAATATAAAATCGCAATATAATGCTAGCTTTATGTAACATTTTCTTTATTCCTTAGTGATTGGTTGTATAGACGGCACTCATTTTGGGTTTCAAAAACCATCTCAAAATTAACATATGTTTGGTAATTTATTTTTGGCCAAGTTAGGATGATCAACCATAAATTGAGCCATTATATCCTTTTGCTTTCCATTTATTTTGTAATATTGGTCCTAAAATGTTTATTTTATTTATTTATTTATTGCTTCAACTAAAATTAATTTATAGGGTTTGTTGTTGGTTAAGTTTGTCTATATGCATTTCATTGGTTTGTTGTTGGTTAAGTTTGTCTATATGCATTTCATTGGTTCTTACACCAAATCATCAGTAGACTTCAACCCAAATTCTTAAAAAATTCATGAATATTTTTTGTCTTTATATAATAACCTCATTAAACAAAATGAGAATTACTATAAGCAACTAAAACGTTCAAGTTTTTTTAAGAATCCAACAAACCAATATCCGCTATTCGCTTGTTTTGATTTTCTTTTTCCCCTTACATTTGAATAACCATTGGTTATTACTAAATGTATTAAGGGGCTACAAACTTAACCAACAACAAACCCTATAAATTAACAAGAAAATTGGGATTAAATCCTAAATAATATTTTGAAAAGTGTTGTTCAACTAAAATTTGTATAAAAACTTACATTTTGTCTACCTTCACTGTCTATTGTTGCACATAAAATAAATTTCGAATGCTGTTTACCTCACGAACAACTTTTCGTTAGCCAGCACTCGATAGCGTACTCGTTAACGAATGCTATCATCAGAAATTACGACAGCTCTTACTCGATAACGAATGCGGTAATCTCAAAAGCAAATATTACAAACAATTTTACTCGATCACGGATGCCGTAGTTTGGCCCCAGGTCGGATTCTGATGCGATCAGAGAAACAAGCCGATCGGCTCAGAGCCGGCTTCTAGCCGCCGCCGGTATATTTTCGATAGCCGCGTTGCCGCCGATTTATATTGGTTCAAAAGCTGAGCCGGCGCAAGCACAGCCGCCGAGTAAATCAGCTCCGCTGCTACATTGTATGTGCTGTGACAACCAGCGGTGGTGCTGAATGTTGGCGAAAATTTCGGAAAGCTTCATGTGTCCAACAAGGTCGTGTTAAAAAGACAAGTTCAAAGTGTATTGGTTTAATCACTTGCCTAACATTGTTTGATCAAACAGCATTCAAAACTGCGGTTCAGTAACTTATTTTAACGATATTCGCATCGTTTAAGTATTATAAATATATAATATATTTCGATTTTGCGATTCAGTTAAGTTTTTTAACGATATTCGCTATTGTTAAAGAAAGATGTAATTGTTAAGTAAACAGCAAAATGTTTTAACGATGTTCATAATCACTTTTAATTTAACGACAATAATTTTTGTGTTGTCATTTTTATCGATAAAATTTATTTTTGTGTTTTAGAACAGCGTTTAATTATTTAGTAGCTTATTTTTATTAATTTGCCTTTGGTTAATTTGAAATTTATTTTACAGCCACTTTATTGAAAATACAATATATACAAAAATCAAGTTGTTCACTATCGTTAAACATTTCTTAAGCTGGAGGTCCATACCATACGTTATATGCGTGGCTCCGTTCTATGCGTATAATATTTCTGTACGTTTTATACGTTTGTTTTTGCCAAGTTACATGCAATACGTTTTGTGCGAAAAGTTATTTGTTTTGATCAGCTGTTTTGTAAAAAATCTGTGTAAAATAAAAACAAACTAAAGCAAAATGAAAAGTGAAATTATGTTTTTTACCGAACTTATATCTAGAGCGGGAAGTCAGTGGTATTTTTGCGGCAACTTTTAAAAAATTAAAAACCCTTAACCAAGAGAAATCAGATTTTCTTCATTACACTTACATAAATAAAAACACAACAGAGATGACACTTAAATTATAAAAGAAGTCGATAAAAACAATATTAACTTTGGCTACAAAATATTTGTGTTGAAAACTTATTTTTAAGGAAATTTATTCTTAAGATTATTTGCAAAATTTATAATAAAAGAATTTTTTTCATAACATACTGTTTTTAACACAAAATATACCAAAACTTTAATCTACCGCACACACATGTTTTTTGATAGCATTTAAAATTTGTCATCACTGGATAACAAAACCATCTGTCATTTTCTTATTTCGCATGCGACGTATGAAAAAGTAGAAAGTAAACCTACTTTATACGTTACTTGCGAAGATCCGTTCTATGCAATTTGTTATGTTTCTTGTCACATACAAATACACTGGTTCTACTTTTTTGACAGACGGAGAGAACGTACAGCGCATAGAACGTATGGTATGGACCTCCAGCTTTAGTGAATCACTTAACCGTAGCTGCAAACGACAACTTCTTGCTCTAAACACAACTGGGACGAACGATGAATTTCGCACTACACGACGAATTCGTCTGTTAAAATTCGTTGCGTAAATTCGTTAAGTGAAACACATTTAGAACGAATAAAACAGCTGTGATTGAGTGACCATATTTCTTAAAAAAGCACTATTTGAAAAAAATAATAATTAAAAAAAAATTATTTAAAAAATATATAAATACACCACTAAAAATACTAATTGTGTTAAATGCAACAAATAAAAAGTGAAAATGATTCTTAAAGTATAAAATAACATTATTTAATAACAAAATAAAAGAAAAATGGTCACTCTGTGCCAAATTATTCGTCGTTCGTCTGCGTAAGAAATAGAAATAAACCTATCGCAGAGTTTGTTACGCATGACGAGTTTTAGTCGACGCACTGTTTGTGTGCATTTTCATATACACAAATGTGTTTTATTTTTTAAGACGAATATTCGCAACGAAAAATTCGACGTTCGTTCCAATTGCGTTTAGGGCATCTGTCGATAAATATAACGATCATTAAATTTACTGAATCGCACTACAGGTTGCTGAAAACTCACAATGAAATTGTATAAAACAATACACTTGAGCCGACATTTACGCCGCCGCCGTCAATGTTGTCTAAGCGCCGCCGCCGCCGACTGATTTAGCTCGCGCCGCCGCCGCCGATCATTTGACATCGGCTTGTTTCTCTGGATGCGATGGCTAATTTGAATTCGCGTTTGTTTTGTTTTTTTGCTCTAATACAATTGTATTATACAAAAAAAAAACACCAACCTGAATCGGATGCTAATTGTATACGCTATTTTGTTTTTCCGCTTTACTATTGAAAACATAGTATACAATCGGAAGCCTCTCGTTTTGTAATAACTAGCGGGCTACTGGGAAGTTGCGTTATCAAGAAAAAGTAGGGTTTACACAAAACTTTCTGAAATATCCATATGACAATACATACCTACGTCCCACATAGGAGTATTTCGCCTCTCTAGCCGGACATTACTTTTAATTTTTTAACAATAAAGCTTCTTAAAAATAATTGAGTGCTCCTAGATTGATCAAACTTGGCAGAAACATGTATTTTAGTCATAGGCATTTAAGGGTTAAAATAATAAAAATCAGGCCAAGGGGGAAAAAGTTCCCCTTAGAAGAACTAATACCACCTCTGAAAAATTATTTTTTTTTTAAGTTTTCAATACTAGGTCTGTCTGCGTACTTTTCCAGTAGCAAATACTCAGTAATATTTTTTGGGAGAGTAAGACCAATTTTACTCTGTCGGCTAAAAATATATCAAAAAGTACGCAGACAGTATCCAGTAAAATCTTGCAAGGAAACAGATGATCGGTATGGGAACAATTCAAATAACAAAGCAAAAGAATTTTAGCATATGGGCATTTCCATGAATATGTCAACCACGGCTGGAAAAATAAAAGTCATCGCAACTTTTTTTTAAATATACCAAAGAGCAATAAAACACTTAAATTTTATTATGTAAAAGTATTTATAGCTAATTATAATTTTAAAAGAGCAAAAATAGCAGATTAAACTGGTAATCTCTTTGATCAATTTCCAGAAATTGAAATTAACTATTTTGTCTTAACTAGTGGCTAATTTTAGGTAATTGTAATATTCCAATTATACTTTAAAAATAATGTTAAAAATCAGTGGCCAAGTTTCATTATGAAATTAAAAATTTAGAGTTCGAATAGCGGTATTTTTTATAGATTGCGTTGAATGATATTCTAATGTCACGTACGTATTGCAAAAACGTTATTTGTCGTCATCATTTGAATTCGACCGGTCGCAAGTATTTAAAAATAAAAGTTCAAAGCAAGATAAATCTCGCAAGCAAATATTGATCGATTTTTTTTTAAATTTGATGCAATAAAAATTTTATGGTCTTTCAAAGTTTGTAGCATACGATATTGTAAGTAACACAATTCAATATAATACTTTCAAATTCCTTTATAATTATAAATATTTTATTAAGATGGGTAAAAATAGCTATGAGACTACAAAGAAATGGAGGGAGGACTTGAAGAAAAACGAAGAAAAAATAAAGAAATACCGGAAAAAGGAGGCTGAAAGACAGCATATCTATCGAAAAAAGTTCGCAGATGCAGCCAAAAAAGACAAAAAAAAATAATTAACGACGAATTAACACACAATAAGTTTGATGTTTACTATTTTATTACAAAAACTATGCTTGAAATAAGCGAACAATATCAAGATATATCGTCTATATACATATTTTCTGATTGGAGTAGCGCTCAATTTAAAAACAAATTCATTTTAAAAAGTATTCCCTCTTTTGTAAACAAATTTAGCTGCCAACATTTAGAATGGAACTTCTTTGCAACATCACATGGTAAAGGTGCCGTTGATGAAGTAGGTGATACTGTTAAAAGAAAGGCCTGGCAAATTGTAAAAGCAAATAAATTAATCTTGCCAGATGCTTTCTCATTTTATGAATGTGCTCATAAATATGTGGAAGGAGTTAATTTGTTTTATATTGCTACCGAAGAGATTGAAGGGTTTTCTGCTCATCTCCATGAAAAATGGCAAAATGTCCAGCTCATCCCAAATATAAGAAAACTTCATTCGTTTACTTATCATGGTAGTCAATATTAAATGTGTCTCGAACTGCGTATTCAGTAAGAGAAAAAATTTAAATTTAATAATTAAGTGCCAGCGCCCAAGTAGATAGTGTATAGTAAGAAATGAAAATAACCTTTTAATGTTTTTATTGCTATTATCACCGAATAAACATTTTTTGATTCTTTTTAAATTTGTTATGTATACATATATTAAAAAAACCTATTTTTTTCAGACAAATACTATAAGAGAAAAATCTGTCACATACGGTATGTCACGAACGATATTAAGATTTGTTCGTAACAAAATCATCTAAAAATCTTTTTGTATTTAAAAATTATGGATTATCAAGGAAAAATATTTGGCTTGGTGAAAGAACTTAAAGAAAGGAAAAAAACTTTTACAATTCGCAGATTTTCGTATATATGTGCATGCGCCTCGACATCACTTCCGTTTTTTGTCACGTACGATATGCGCCTTTTTCGCCAGATATTTTGGCCGGCAAGGTTTTCAAAGTCATGATTTTTTTTTAGATTATAGTACCCTCTAAATGTAACATATTGACGAAACAACTTTTCAGTTACCACTCGTTTTGCAAAATCTACACCACTTTGTAGGCGTACAAATGTCACGTACGATGACATGGAAATGCCCATATGTGTACGCGGTAAAATATTTGTATATTTGGACATTTCTGGCATTAGTAAAATGTTATGTTTATTATAATTTGTTATAAACGTTAAAAATCAACACGATTCTAACTATTGTTAAATTTCCATTTTTATTTTCGTTTCACAAAAATTGTTTCATTCAATTAGTAAATAAAAACAGCTGTTCAAACTAGTTGCAAAATCTTGCAAGCAGAAATTTCTCCAGTAACATTTTGCAAGTTCTCTTACTTGCAACTGTCAAAAAATTTTCTTTTTGGCTCTCTCACTGCAACAGATTTGGAGTACGCAGACAACATTTTGCAAGATTTTGTAACATTTTGCATAAAATGATGCACAATATGTGTACGCAGACAGACCTACTATTGTTAGGCAAATGCAACTTTAAACGTAAGCGAAAGCTAAAAAATCTATACTTGGACAGTGTCGTCCTCTCCCCCTTTGTGAACGGCGACATAAAGTAAAATTTGTAAAAATAATTAGGGGATTCACTAGGTGTTCTATTTGTCCTATTGTAATATTGTCATAAAATTTCAACAATGGTTTAAAAACATTTGCCAACTATTAGAAACTCGGCGCAGGTGTACTTGATGTTGTTGTGACAATTTAATAAGCATATTAAACGACGTAGTATTTTTTAAGAAGTATTTTTGTATAAGACAAAAAAACCATTGTGAAATTTTATAACAATATGACAATAAGGCATAATAGGACACCTTGTGAATCCCCTAATTGTATATAATAAAAATAATTGATAACTTACGCCCAAATACTATAAAAGTAAAATTTTTAAGCTTTTAATGGTAGGGGCAGAAATGCCCTTAAACCCCACCCCCGAAACGGCCCTGTACAAAAAAAGTTTTTTTTTTTATATACTACATACATATTTTGCTAATTTTCACAAAAAATTTATTTTTAAGCTTGTTTGTCGCTTTTTTGTAATTTAATTTATTAAATTTATATGAAAGTAAGTAATTTATATATGACAATAACTTATTTACAAAAGTAGCAATTAATTTAATGAATGAAAACAAAAACTAATACATATATTTAAAAAAAAATAACCTTTTGCACTAAGAACAGAAGTGCTACGGTTCTTCTTCGTCTGTTTCTTCAAAGACCTCTTCTGAATCTGAATCCTCTTAAAAATCAAGTACAGGGGGAAGCATTAAACAAACTGCTTCCTTCGTAAATAGCAATGAATTCTTTTTCGGAGTTGGTCTATTGCTAGTCATCAGTGGGTCAAAACTCAGCAAAAATCTGTTAATAATATCTACGTTACACTGAGCTCTTGAAAACTTTTTTGCAAAATTCTGCCTGTAAATCCGAAAATATTTTCTGATAACTGCCCAATAGGCAATTGATCTTGTGCATTGTATATTAAAAAATTCTCTGAAACTGTATAAACACTCTTTCACCGCTGACATTTCGCCATCTCTTTGACATTTTAAAAGTTCACACAATTCTTTATCTAAAAATCGCAATTTCTTTTCAACAGATTTATCTTTACATCCCCGTACTATTTGGAATAACTCTAATCTTGTATAAACTTTTTCCATTTTACTCTCGTAGTTTCAAAAGGGTTTTGAAAACAATTTCGGGCAATATACATATATACACCAAAACAATTAGTACTTGAAGCACAGATTTGTTTCTCTCTAAAATATAATTTTGTTTTAACGATTTTTAGAGGTTATTAACGCAGGTACATTTTTTTTGTTGCATTAAATAGCGTCATGAAGAAAGCTGTTGCACAGGTATACATTACCAGTTTAGGGGTGGATAAAAACTACTGCCTTGCACATTCCTTTTTATCAAGGTTGGCAACTGAAACGAATAACGGTATCGGTAACGGTATTAAAAAATTTGTCATTTCGGTATCAGTATTTTGATTATATCGGCAACGGTATTAAGTCTTTAATTTCGGTATCGGTATTTTAATTATATCAATATCCGTATAGATACTTACTTAAGCTACCTTCACACTACTCTACAAGTGTTTAGATTTTCATTGGAATTTGAGAGAGCCAAAAAAAATGATTTTTGGTTCGACTGTCAAAAAATCAAATAGGAAATATTGCGCATTACATTTTGTGTCTACACTATCACGTTTTAAATAATATTAATATTATTGTCAGTAGTGATGGGAAGCGTAATATAACGTATAATTCATGGTGCAATTATATGTATCACTTGGTAATGATTCTACAACAACAAAATTTGGTAAATAAAATTTTCGTTTTAGCTTTAGTTTTCGTTGTCTCAGGTGTCAAAAAAAGATATGTAAAAGTAAACAACTTTGACAGCCCAGCCTCGATTTATGCAAGAAAAAAGTAGATCAGTTGCGCTCGTAACACCACCTAGTCAACATAATTGCACCATGGCATAATTTTTAGACTGAAGAATTCAATGCAGCATGACCATTTATTTCTGAATCGTTTCTTAATTCGATGTTCAAAATAATAATGTTTTTTTAATTGGTTTAGTATAAGTGGATTTAAGGTAATTTTTTAAATTTTACAAGTTTGCTTTAAAAAATTGTGTAAACCAAACCAAACATATTATTTTGGAACCAATTCCCATTTATTTGTTTTTTATTTTTTCTTTCAAATAATTTATACAATGAATCTTCCCAAAGTGTGATATATGGTTTCCTTTTAATTGTATAATATGTAGAACTAAATTACTATTAATGTTGAATACATTTATTGATATAAAACATTTGATTATATTAAACTATTTAGCTTTGCTTAAACTTTACAATTCATTTCTTAAATCACAAAAATCGTTTACATTAGCTGATTGTTTATTGAAATTATTTTCATTAGTATTATTCCGTAAAGTTAGAACCCTATAAAATTTGTATTATTTAATTTTTTTTTATAATTTTTATGTTTGTTAAAGTTATTGTCAGGCATTATTTTTTAAAAAAATCATTTTAATTCGTTGTTTAAAAAAACTAAATATGATGTAGAAGAAGATAGTTTTAGCCTCTGTTACTTTTATTTATAATAATCGCGTTTAAATTGTTTTCTTTTAGTACCGGGGCATAGTCAAACTTCATACATATAAAAGTTAAAATGCAAAAATTTTCTTTGAATTGCTACGTACCACCTGGTAAATAGTTTACGAAAAAAAGAAAATATTTCAACAAAAATAGTTTATATAAAAAAAATTTGCTGAGTGCAAAAATAGAAAAAAGTTTATGTACATTAAATAAGGCTTCTATAGCATTTATTCAAATTTTAAAAATAATCAGCTATAATCAGCTTGGTGGAATACACACATGCGTTTTATTATTAATAAATACCAATTTTAGTTAAATTCAGATTGGAGAAGAAGTTTTTGAAAAAATCTTTACATATATCCAAGTGACACTAAAACAATAAATACACTTATAAAACAATTAAAAATACAAAGCACTAAAGTTAAAATCAAATACATAGAATTTCAAGAACAAATAGTTGAAATAAATAAGTGTTAAAAAATCATCATCATCTTCAAACTCATTTACGGTAACGTGTGGAAAGTACTTTGTTTAAAAGACACTCAAGAGATATCATATGTATGTATGTATGTAGATCTATATTAAAACTTGTTGGCAAAATAAAAACAAGAATAAGAATAAACAAAAAGTAAGCACATAGTTGTACTAAGAGCGTACCTTGGATCTTTGAACGCCATCTAGTGACAAGTAGTCGAACTATTTATACCACAGTTAAGGGAAAAATTATAAGGACATATCATTAATATTTTTGTATTATCTCACAACTTATCATGTCATCACGTAGAGCTAAGAAAACAGCAAATGACGCCGAGCTCAGCTCGCTGTCCGCAGACTTAATTTTTTCAAATGCAAATGATTCCTGTTTACGTAATCGCTTATGGAATTGGTTGGATGCTAAGTTTATTAAACAAGATGAATATATAAAGGAACAATCCGAATTAATTAAAGCTATGATCACAGAGAGTAAAAAAAGTTTGATATCTGAAATGGAAGAGAAATTTAGGGATTTGAAAAATGAAATAATAAGTGAGGTTAAAAAAGATATCAGAGAGTTAAATGAAAGAGTATCCACGTTGGAAACAAATAATTTTGAAATCGATCAACTGAAAGCTGATATCCAAAGTTTAAAGCTAAAATGTTTAAAACAAGAGAACTCTGTAGTGGCGTCTGATTTGCGAATTACAGGCTTACCGTTTTACAAGGAGGAAAATCTGCAACACGTCTTCGAAAGTATATGTAAAGCCTTAAATATTTCAATGCCGTTTTTTAAATCGATTTTTCGTGTACAACATTTTAAAGAACACAGAAACGTCGAAGACCCTCCAATTGTTGTAAGACTAAACTCCCCTTTTGATAAAAATTATTTCTTGAAAACTGTTGCAGACTATCGTCGAAAAAACAAATCGTCATTACGGCTTTATGATGCTGGTTTTGATAGTAACTGCCCTTTTTATATTAATGAGAACCTTACACCGTACAATCATGGTATTTTTAAAACTGCACTTCGGTTAAAGAAAGAAAATTTGTTGAAGTCAGTTTTTACACTACGGGGAATCGTCCACATAAAAATAAAAGAAAATGATAAACCCCTACCAATTAATTTTCCGGAACAACTGCATCAGTTTTTTCTGCACTCAGAATAAGTTAACTATTATTTTCCTCCATACGTATTCTATATTTGTTTCTTTTTGCTTTATTTTAAATATGTCTTACCTTATTTTTAATATTTTATTGTTTTATTATATTGTTTTATATTTTAATATTTTTTCTATGTTATGTTTGTTTTCATCACCTACGTTAATTGTTTTTTTTCTTGTATGCTTGTGCAATATGTTTACTAATGTTCATTTATATGCTAAAGACAGCTTTATACTTTTAATTTTTAAATCATTTGTTGCTATTAGCGTTGCGTATTTGTTTATGTGTTTAAATGAGTTCTGATTGTATTTTAGGTGGAAGTTCCAATGATTTGACGATGAATATGGTGAGAATTTTGGCTAAATATAAGACAGGACTTACTATCGCACATATAAATGCCCAAAGTTTAAACAATAAGACGGATGAATTTAAACTTGTTTTTGAGAACTCTAGCATAGACATCATTAGTGTTTCTGAAACATGGCTTTCAAATTCGACTCCCGACAGTCTTATATGCCCTAATGGATACAAGGTTTTTAGAGCTGATAGGGAAAGTCTTGCAGGTGGAGTTGCCATTTACGTCAGAAATGGAATACCTTGCAAACTTTGCCGAAAGTCATCATATTCTAGTAGCTCATTTACACAAAGGGTCAGGAATGTCGAATTTGTTTTTGTTGAATTGTTTTCGTTTGGCAAGAAAGTGCTTTTAGGTTGTGTTTACAGACCAAATAATAGAGTACCTTTAAGTAACTTATACTCCATGTTAGAAACGCTTACAACAGAATATGATGATATCGTAATTTCTGGTGACTTTAATTCAAATATTTTATCGGAGACAACTCTTACTGTTAACATGTTATCTCTTGGCCTTTTACCCGTTAATAATACACGTCCAACGCACCATACGTCAACGACAAGTACGCTGATTGATATTTTCTTTGTATCTAGTACCTCAAATGTAGTGCTGTATGATCAGATATCTGCACCTTGTTTCTCGAAACATGACCTAATCTTTTTAACCTATAAATTTAAACCCCAAGTTGTTGAACAGTCTTTCAGTTATCATGACTTTAATAACGTTAACTTCGATCAATTATACGAACAATTTCCCCTTATTGATTGGAGTGGTATTTTTTATATGCCCTCTGTTGATGATCAATTGTCTTTCTTGGAGCATAACATACAATATCTTTTCAATTCAACTGTACCTTTAAAACACAGGAAAATCTTGAACAAAAATAAACCTTGGTTTTCAAATACTGTTAAAAGTGCTATAGAGCTGAGGGACATTGCCTATTCCAGGTGGAAAAAGTTTAAAACAACTGAGTTGAAACAACGGTTTAAGCTTGCTAGAGAAAATGTCAACAAGGTTATTAGGAAAGCAAAAATGGAATACTATTCTAATCGATTTAGATCTGCAGTTGAATCTAGGCAAACTTGGAAAACCATCCGTGAAATAGGAATTTGCAATGCGAGTAGTAATGGCGATTGCCCAGTGAATGCGAACGATCTCAATGAGACTTTCACGAATATTCCAGTGGTCCAACCTAACTCAGGTTTTTACAATTTTTCTTCGGTTTCTTCGAGCACAGACAATATTTTATTTGAGGAGAACGTGTTTAAATTCAATTGTATAACTCAGCATGATATAATATCTACTTTTTCAACAATAAAATCTAATGCTATGGGATATGACAATATGCACCCTAAATTTATAAGGATACTTTTGCCACTAATTCTTCCTTACGTTGCCCACTTATTTAATACCATTATAATGTCAGGAATGTATCCTGCTAAATGGAAACATGCGAAGGTCATTCCATTATCCAAACCAAATGGAGAATATCGCCCTATAGCTATTTTATGCTTTCTTTCGAAAGTTTTTGAAAAACTCTTGTATCGACAAATGGTCGATTATCTTAATGAGAAAAGTCTTCTCTCTAATATGCAATCTGGTTTTCGTTCTGACCATAACTGTGTTACTGCTCTTATTGAAGTCAGTGAGAATATTCGGCAGGAACTAGAAACTGGCAACATAAACTTTTTAGTACTTCTTGACCATTCTAAGGCTTTCGATAGCGTAGATCACGGTATTCTCCTGTCCAAACTTAAACACTTCTTTCGCTTCTCAGCTACTTCAATAAAGCTTATATCATCGTACCTCGCTAACCGTACACAATCCGTTTTTGTTAACAATGAATGGTCAAACTCTCTTCCCCTTGCTAGAGGCGTGCCGCAAGGCTCAATTTTGGGACCACTTCTCTTTTCCATTTACGCAAATGACTTGCCGACACAACTTAGAAGGTGCAAAATCCATCTGTATGCAGATGATGTGCAACTTTGTCTGAGTAGCTCAATTCAGAACGTTTCTTCAAGCATAGCTATTTTGAATAATGAACTGAACAACATTTACCTCTGGGCGACTGCAAATGGGCTTAGTATAAATCCGCAAAAGTCTAAATGCATCGTAATCCATAAAAGGACCACTAGTCCTGCGATTTCTGAGGACATTGTCATAAACGGTGAGAAAATTGAGATTGTTAATGCGGCAAAAAATCTTGGGATTATATTTAATGACAAATTGACGTGGAATAGTCATGTCAACTCATTGGTTGGCCAAACTTATGTTAGGCTACGAGCACTCTGGTCTACACAGTATTTTACTCCTTTTAGAATAAGATGCTTAATTGCGAAGACTTATCTTGTTCCGAATTTAGTTTATGGGTGTGAATTGTTTGGAAATTGTGACTCAGTTAGCAAGGAAAAGTTGAATGTTTTGTTTAACAACATTGTAAGGTACGTTTATGGTTTGAAAAGGTTTGATCATGTTTCTTCATTTTCAAGTAATCTCTATGGCGTTTCCTTTGAGAATTTGCTGAAAATACGTACTCTTATGTTTTTACATAAGGTAATAAATAAACGGACCCCTGGTTATTTATATGACAGGCTACAATTTTTCCAATCACCACGTAGAAGAAATATTATTATTCCCAGACATCATTACCTAGTCTCAGAATGGCAGTTTTATGTGCATGCCTCTCGCCTTTGGAACATTCTTCCACTTGTCCAACAAGTAAATAGCAACGCTAATAGTTTTAAAATGTTTTTATTCAATTATTTTAAATAAATTTGTTTTCAATACCATTTTAATTATTGTACTTTTTCTTATTATTCTATGTTGTGTATTTTTTTAAATTAAGTTTTTGTGTTATTATAAACTATTTGTTACCTACTGCGTTCCTGTACTTTAATTATAAGATTATTTCTTGTTGTACAGGGAATGGAAAATATAAATAAATAAATAAATAAAATAAATAAATATCTACATATGTATGTATTTAAAAGGTAAATTATTAAAAAATGTTATTTTCTTAAAATAATTTAATTGGAAACCACCTGATTAGTTAAAAATGCTCTTAAAACGGTATCTGAATTTATTTCTCTGTGCGTCAAAAGCCTATTTATTAAAAGGAGCAGCAGTAGATTTGCCCAGAAATGGCATGCATGTATGTATGTATATAATTATGTTGCCGATTTTTATAAAATACATGAATTCGTGGTGTAGTTCCACCATGAATACATCCATACATGTTCTAATATTTTTAATTTCTTGTCAAACTTATTAAATACATTCTTTGAAAACAGACAATATTGTCCTTTTACAGGTAAACCGCATAATTGCTAACCGATTCTGAGGCATCTTTTTCTTAAATGAAACTAGTTTCAAGCTTTATTTTGATTTCAGTTGTGCATTCTTGTGACTATAAAGTGAAAAATATTATAATTTTAATGTTAGTTTTTTTAAATATTTTTGTTTGTCCTTAAAGTGTTTTCGTAAATTGCCCACTAAAAACTTTTTTTAAATAGTTAAAAATGTCTGTAAAAAAAAAAAATATTAGTCGTTCACAAAAGCGTATTAACATAATTTTAAATACTGCGACATCTTAATTTTAGTGCTCAAATATAGTTTGAAAAGTTTAAATTTATGGTGTTTTCCATTCTAAAAAAAAATGTTACAATAAGTATGTGTAACATTTTTATTAGTTTACACACACACTTAAAAGTTGTCCATTTTTTTTGTTTCAATGGAACAGAAAATTGCTTGATTTCAATAAAAACTGCACTCTGTGTTAAAAACTCGTCTGCATAAAAAAGTATTTACTTACATAACACAGCTGTAAAAAGTGGTACTTTGTTACACTGCAATATAATTGGGGGTAAGATATGTTACACTCTTGCCAGTTATTTGTGCAACATGTTCAGAAAGGAACACCATAACTGTTTTCACTCTTGCATGTATTTTTAGAATGGAACATAAACCCGCTCGGATGGTAGCATTTATGTAACATTTTTGCCAGAAAGGAAAACACCATTAGTTTTGTGAATAAAATATGTTAATTATTGGGTTGGTAATTTTATAGTTATAGTGAATATATCTTTTGTTTTTATTATAAATGTGGTAATTTTAAATGAAAAAACATTAATTTCTAAACAATTTTGTAGGTACAAATATTGCAGTAATAAATTAACGAAAATAACACTTGTTCTAAAAACTGCGTACATATTTTATTTCCTATAGCTTTTAATTAAATAATTTCATTTAAGCTTACAAAGTGTGCCAGCAAAAAGTTAAAATGAAAATTTTAGCAAAATATTTTTATTTTAGACATTTGTAGATCACAATATTTTTGTTTTATTTGTTTTATGCAACTCTAATAAAATGCGAAGTATAATTGTTTAGAAAAATTTCTAAAAATGAGGAGAGCCATTCTACTGCCAAATTTCTCTACGTATTTTTTGACATTTCATAACATATTGCATTCACACTATTATACTTTCTCATTTTATTTCAGTTTTTGACATGTGTTATTACTCAGTATTATAGTCTAAAGGTACCTTTATTGGTTTTTACAAAAAATTTAAAAAAAATCTTTATTCAATTTAAAAACATAGTTAAGTTTTTATTTATATCGAGAGCCTATGTTCAGTAAATGCCAACTCAAAAAAGCTACCTTTTTTAGAAAAGTGAAAACACTAGTTATTTAGCTTACTATTGTTAAACTAAACAGTCTACCTTCCAGAAGATGTTTTATATATTTTTACTAGTTTACACCTTTGCAAAAAATTTCACATTTTGCACTCGTTTGCGTATTTTTTTGAGATAGCATATTTTAGTATACTAAAAAAATATATTTTTTCAGAGTTAGCATATTTTGTCGGAAAATAAAAATAAATTTTTTTTTTGCAAAATGTTTATTAATTAGCCATTTTCAAACCAGGTTTAACATGTTATTATTATACTTTTTATATTAGTTGCATAAATAAAAAAATAAAATAAGGAATCGTTTCATATTTTAAAAATTAAAATCT
The DNA here is from genome assembly GCA_963583895.1 of Melanophora roralis. Lineage (NCBI taxonomy): Eukaryota > Metazoa > Arthropoda > Insecta > Diptera > Rhinophoridae > Melanophora > Melanophora roralis. The sequence continues at coordinate 13,949,605 of OY757192.1, read as the reverse complement.
CTGAAAGTCTTTTCCATCTCGAGTTGCTCAAATTTATGTTGTAACGAGGTCCATTCAAATTGATTATTTTGAAAGCTTATATCATTGGCTATATTCGCCACATACATAATATTCCAATCCGATAAATAAAACATATACATATGTTAGCAATTTTTTCTTCAAACTCTATGTACTAATATTTTAAAAGTGACCATGTCTCAAAAAGTAGTCATTGGATATAATTTTTTTTTTTTAACAGATTATACGTTTTTAAAAATTTTGAAAATTTACAATGGAAGTTAGCATTTATTTTTACACAACAAAGTGTACTTTGAGATAACGTAATAAAAAAAAATTTTTTTAAAACGAGAATAATTCTTTTTTCTGCTTTAAAATTTTTAACCACAGATGGGTATTCCACAGAGGAGCCATCTGCAATCGAAGTCATTTTGCCCAAAAATTGAGTTAGCATATTTTGAATATAGGCTCTCGATATGTTCTCTTTTAATTAAGGTAATAAAAAAAATTGCTAACTTGTAGAAGTAGGTACCTTGTTAAAAAACATTTTTAAAAACTAATAGGAACATAAAATAGAATTTCTAACATGAAACATTTGTATAATAAAAAAATATTTTTAAAATTAATAAAAAATCAGTATTCATAAAAATATGTTAATACCAGGGTACACTTATTCAGGTTATATCAAGAGCCTAGCTGACTATAAATATTTAAGAAAGTCAATTACAAATTAAATAATTTTGTATTAAGTTTTAAATTTTTTGGCATTTACTTTTTCAAACACACTACCTGTACTAGTGTACCCTGGTAAATACTTTGTACAGCTCCGCGTTGGATCGAATCACAATGACTGAATTTAAACTATCCTCATCTAACCTATTGAGGATAGGGTTCAATATACATTTTACCCCTGAAAATATTTTTTCTACACTAACTTGTGTACCTGGTACAGCTAACACCAAGCTTTTTGTTTACAAAGTTACAACACGAAATATTGTTGAAAAAAGAAACTGCAAGTATAATGATATCATCTTTGTAAGTTTGCTTTGTTAGGAAACAAAACAATAACAACGTTGCAATTGTGGGACGTGAAGTTAGCAATACTATTTTAAGGAAACAGTGGAAATTTATGTGACATATAATGCCATATGTACATGTGTTTAGTTTTTGCTACTTACATTATTTCTTGGATTTTTATTACCAAAGCATATAGTCGCAATACCGGTATCTTTTTGCGAAACAAACTATTTCGGTATCGGTATCAATACCGGTAACCAAATTTAAACGGTATTTAAACGGTATCGGTAACGGTTGCCAACCTTGCTTTTTAATAATGCAATGTCAGTGTAAAACCCAATTTAACCTGTTAAAAATAAATTTCAATTAACCTGAAATAATTTAAATAAACAACATTAAAAAACAATTCATTATCAAAACATTTTTTGACCTACAAAAAAGTTTCTTACTCATATGTAAACACACAAGATGAAAAAAAAAACAGAAAAAAGTGAAATTTTTAAAAATCGTAAAAAAACGCGCAAAAACGCCGAACGTTTTTTTTTCGGCTTAGAGTAGAGATTTCAGTTTTTATTGTGATGAATAAGATTTTTAGGATAATTACAGAAATCACTTTCAAGAATCTTTTGAATTAATTTTTTTTAATCAAAAAGTGAACAAAAAAAACCTCTTTTTTAATTTCGAAGGAATTTTTTTATGTTAAAACTTAAAACAAAAAATTAAATAAGGCAGCAGCTTATGTAGCCTTTCGAAGAAAAAAAATAAGTGCAAAATCTTTATTTGTTTAAATACAAAAAAATATATTATAAACCTCTCAAAACCATCAAAAGTTAATAAATTGCAGGCAAATTTTTTTAACTTTACTGAATTTTGTTATCTGTCGAGCTGCGCACTTAAATTTTTACATTTCTTAATTTTCCATTTTGGCTTAATGTCCGGCTAGTTTGGCAAAATACCTCTATGTGCGTCCAAGCATACTAGAAACTTTTTTCGTATTTGCCTATATATAGGTCCGTGGTCAACCGATCTTAGTCATTTTAAATAGCGATCATCTCAGGAATGTTTCTAATAGTTTGAAAACAATGCCTGGTCCGTATTGCTTAAATTGACTCCGGAAACAGACGGACATTGCTATATCGACTCCTTATACGCTTTTTTTTGTAGATTTCAAGGCTGCATTTGATCGGGTTTCAAGAAAGTTATTGATATACAAGCTTAGGCATATGGGTATATCAACCAAAATTGTAAATTGTATAGAACAAATTTATCAGAAGAAAACATCTGCAGTATGGGATGGTTCTAATCTGTCCGACTATTTTGATACATGTTTGGGTGTGAAACAAGGATACATATTGTCCCCCTTGCTATTTGCTTTTTACCTAAATGATATGCCTGAGTTTTTAGAAGGAGGACTGTTTATTGATGAATTGAGCATTCGAATTTTAATGTATGCTGACGATATCGTATTATTAGCTGATGATGTTCACATAGTGCAATTGAAGATCAACAGCATGGTTGAATACTGTCGCGTATGGGGTATGGTGATTAATTTGTCAAAATCTTAAACAATGACTTTTCGAAAGGGTGGGCGAGTGGGTTCAAGTGAAATATGGACATTAAATGGCGAGGAAGTAAAAGTAGTGCCTGAGTATAAATATCTAGGAATATTACTTACCCCAAAAATGTCCTTTACAAAACACATAAGTTTTAAAAATGATGCAGCTAAAGCCGGTATAAATGCAACTTGGAAAAATTTTATCGGAAAAAGAGAAGTGTCACTTAAAGCTAAATGGAAACTTTTTCTGGCGGTTTGTAGATCAACACAGTGCTATGGAGCGCAAATATGGGGGTACTCATGATGACATCGATAAACTGCAGAGATATTTTACAAAACGAGTGTTACGATTACCAGAAAATACTCCAAACTATGTGATAACCTTGGAAACTGCACAGGAAGAAGGGCACTTTTACTCGTATACCTTGCATCTTGAGTATATCACAAAAACTATCTTTGACTATGAAGACAAAAGGTTATCCCATAAACTATCGAAAATTCTAACAAAGAGAATATATTGGTATCATGAGTTAGCACAAAAATTGCGGAAATACAATATTGATCACAACAATATGGCACAGAATAAGATAAGTTGGAATAATGCTTGTATACGTCTAATAGATTCAATGAAATTGGCAGCAGTTCAAAATCATGTAAGAAATGCAAAGCAAAGTCCACGGAGAATCTTTAAACATCTAGACTTTGTAAAAGGTCTATCATATTGCAATGAAAGGTATAGCCAAGAAAAAATATCCTATATAATGAAATCTCGGAGATATCCTGTGGCTGAACGGAAATTAATATAGGGACGGTGATGCTAGGTTATGCTCTTTGTGCAACCTTGAGTCAATGTACTATTTTATATACAAATGCCCAGTACTTAAATTTATAAGATTACGAAATTTTGGATGTGAAACGTTTACAGACATTGAAGTTATACACGAACTAAATGGTGGGGATGAAACTAATTGGCTTAGCCTATTTAATTTTCTTAAACGCTCTTTAAAATACAGAAACATGTTATTTAATGAATTTAATTTCTGAGCTTAATAAAGAAGAAAAAATGTGTATAAGCAAATTTTCCGACAGACGGTTTTAAACCATGTCGTATTTCTTTATTGTATTATATTATATGTATTATAGAATCTAATCTTTTTGTAAAAAATAGCTTGAAAAAACAAATAAAGAATTTTTTCTATCTACCTATATATAGACACATACGTCAATTAAGATCATTTGCAATAGATAGTTTTGAACATTTTACTTTCTTAAGGCAGTGGCACATAGAATCCGTCGTACTTCAAGCATAGCCTTTTTTAACTGACATTAACGTAACAACGCAAGAGGTTAGCACATAGAATCCTTTATAAACGGATGTTAAATCAGCTGGTTTTAAAAATGTTATGGCCGCGTGCAAAAACAACTAATCAAAATTAAGGTTATGAACCAGCTGGTAGTTGTCAAAGTACTTGTCGTACGTTAAAAGTTGCCCAACTTTAGTACATTGCGTTTAAGGAGACGTACTGAATGTGACATTGTTCATAATAAAACATGTTTTTCAAATTAGCTGTCAGTTAAAAAAGGCGAAGTATGACGTACGACGGATTCTATGTGCCACCGCCTTTAACCGTGAGCCCAAGCCATTAGAAAATTATTGGCGCTGGGCGGCTGAGTGCAAAAAATGACTGCTAAAGAAAATATAGATAAAAAGTTTAAAGAAGTTGTTAAGATTTAAATTTAAGAAAAAACAGACAAACATACGCAAACACAACCCATAATTAGGCTTATGCTTGTAATTTAAATTAAACAAAAATTTTACAAACTGTAAACCCATTCGTTTAATGCTATATATGTACATACCTAAAACTACTTAATGATAATTTATTTTTATGACTTTACTAAAGCACACCTTATTGATACGACAGTACCTGTTTCGTCTTTTAAAATTTTTTTTAATTTAAGCAGATTAAGTAGAAATTTTTTTTTAAATTTAAAACAATTTTACATGCATTTATGTTCTACAACTTTTAAAGCTTATTTTCAGTTCAAGTTTTTTTATGTTTAAAGTTTTTATGTTCGCTTGCAATAAATTAGAATGCCGGTTTTTTTAATCAGGTGCTTAAATAACTACTTAGGTCGAGTATCAGAAAAGTAAAAATTATTCATCCATGTTTTTATTTATTTATTTTCTTTTTTATTGTTAAAATTATTAGGAACATAAAATTTTTATTTTCAAATAAAAAATTATTATATTGTGCGCGTTACTTTTGTTTGTTTCAAAAAATTTTCAAAGAACTCATAAAAATGACCTTAGTAGAACAACTAATGAAACAACACAAACACACTAACACACTTACATGAATTTTTGGTTGCGTCAAGCTTTTTGTTTACAAAAGTTACAAGGCGAAAAAAGAAACAGCAGGCATACTGCAATCACCTTTATGAGTTTGTTTTGTAAGAAAATAAAACAATAACAGAGGTGCGATTGTGCGGCGTTAAGTTAGCATAAAATATTATTTTAACATCCAACATTGGTTTGCCTACTTGCATTATTTCTGAAATTTTTATTACCGAAGCGTATAATCGCAACAGTAATATCAAAGGAAACGGTGTTTTGATGCCGGTATTTTTACAAAAAAATTATTTCCGTACCGGCATCAATACCAGTAACCAAATTTAGATGGTATAGGTATCGGTTGCCAACCTTGGTTGAAATAAACCCAATTTTGTAGTACTTCAACTGACTCCAAAAAAAATTTATTTCAACAGACACACAAACGGAAATGGCTGAATCGAGTTCCCTATCTGTAATGATCCAGAATATATATGTAGACTTATAGAGTCGCAAATGGGTATTAAATTAATTACAAGCGGAATAGCAAACTGACATACATATACCCTTATAGCTATGTGAAGGGTATGAAAATACCAATACAAGGAGAAGAAAATAAATGATGGAAAAACTGCAAGAAGATTCTTTGATCCAGAAAATGCACCGTCTTTCCAAGATAAGCTATGAATTAATTAGAAGAATCCAAATCATATTACAAGTTCCTAGAAAAAATAGTTGATATTTTGTAAGCAGCGTATATTTTTTTTTATACAAATGCCCTTCGCAGCGTACACATACATACATATATATTTTTTTAGTAAATGAATTAGTGTATGGTAGTAGCTAGGGAATGGTAAGCAAAGCCAAAAATCGATTTTCGATTTTACGATCAACTATTTTAATTTCGATTTTCAAAGTCGATTAATCGAAGCTTATAGTCGATTATAATTCAAAGTCGACTTTTATTTTGATGCTATATTAAAATGAATAGATACCCTCAAAAATGATTCTTAAGTAAGTAAATTGAACTTTTTCTAAAGAAAGGTATTATTGGAAGAGGTGTAGTAAGTATTTACGTTCCTATTTAATGATTACAAAGAACGCAGGTCATAAACAAATTCAGATAGTTTAACTTCACACATAATTATATACTTAAGTGCAAATATCCATTATAATTTCAATGTATGAACTTAAATAAGTGAAAAATTACATACGTACACACAACAGATATACATATTTAATTTTCAAAGACGATAAGTTATTTTTCGTGTACTGGTTTACAAATTTTTCCAAATCTGACTGCATTTTTAATTAACTTTCGGCGTCAAATATTACAAATTTTAAAACAATACACATGTTTTTTGGTGCAGATAGTTTGAAATAAATTGTGTTAATTGAATCATTCTTAAAATTTTTAGCATTTTAAAATTTTTTAGGTAATATCGATTTTTTGGGCTCAATTATCGATTTCAGTATAAAATCGTCAACAAAAAGCCGATTACAAAAAATCGATTTTTTTGGGGTCAAAATCGATTTTCGACTATAATCGAAGTCGATTTACCAGTCCCTACTAGTAGCACGGGATTTTTGCCCTATTTTTTTGTAATTTTGTATGGCAACCCTCTTAGAGCGTAAAGATAGGGGGCAAGTATGTTGTATGAATATCTTTGCGAGTAAAAACTAAAGGGGGCCGGTTATATATTTTATTTCTCTTAGGCCGACTCTGTAGAAGTTAAGGACGTTTTTACATCATTTTTGTAAATTTTGTATGGGGATGGTGATGGTGATAAGGGGTAAGTATACTCTAGGAATACGTTTGGGAGGAAAAACAAATGGGGGTCTGTGATACATTTTATTCCTCTAGGGGCGACTCCGAAGAAGTTGTAGGGGTTTTTACCCTATTTTTTCAAATTTTGTATGGCAACCCTCTTAAGGCGTGGAGATAGGGGGCAAGTATGTTTTAGGAATATGTTTAGGAGTAGAAACTAATGGGGGTCGGTCGTATATTTTATTTCTCTAAGGCCGACTCTGTATAAGTTATGGGCGTTTTTACATCATTTTTGTAAATTTTATACGGCAACCCACTTAGGTGATGGGGATGGCGGGTAAGTATACTCTAGGAATACGTTTGGGGGGAAAAACTAATGGGGATCTGTAATACATTTTATTTCTCGAGGGGCGACTTCGGTGAATGTTTGGGAGGAGAAACTAATTGGGGTCGGTCTTACATTTTACCTTTGTAGGAGAACCCTGTTATATGAATATTAATACTAATAAAACATTATCAACGTGACTGATTGTGTTTTTATTGTTTTCTTATTTATAACATACATATGTATGTACTTTCCTTTCCTTTGTTTTTTATTCTTTTTGTTTTTAATAAAAAATAGGAGGTTGTCTTGGTTTTTGGCTTATATCTCTATATATTTTGCAAATTTCGATACCGATTTTCCCGCAGATATTTCTGACAGTTTGATACCACTTACGGGTCTATGCGACACCGGGCTTCAAAAAGTTCAACCATAACGAGGACAGACGGACATGGCTATATCGACTTCCCTATCTACAAGGATGCAAAATATAATATATACTTTATTGGAACGCAAAAGGATATTAAAGAAATTACAAACGGAATGTTAAATTTATATATACCCTTATCATTTATGTGAAGGGTATACAAATAAACTATATTTTTTAACCGCTTTATACATAAATATGTGAATTGTTATTATTGTTGTGAAGAAGTGCGTTAAGCTAACATTTGTATACAAAAAATAAATAAATCTTTATGAATTTATAAACAGAAACAGGTGGTTTGGCAGTTCATCTAGCATTTATATAAAATTGATGGTGATGCTAATAATGCAACAGGTATTATACATCCATTTAAAAGCTTTAAGCAAAACTAGGCAATTTTTTACACAGATTTTCAATCCAACAAAAGTTAAGCATTGTAACAGATAACAGATAAAAAAAAGTAATTTTCCATTTATTTGCTCATTTCATTAACATTATTTTGCTCACTGAACACGATAAACCATTAATAACAAAGTGCAAAAACATAGATACATATTGCATATGCCAAACTCAAAAAGAAAAAGAGTGAATGGAAGCAATACAACCTTATTCAAGAAGTGCCGAATATACGGAGCAGCGCTTTTGCAATGGTTCAACGACTTTTGCTTACCAAAGATGCCATCTTTTTAGTTATATTAAGTATCCCTAAATCGCCGCAAATTCTAACGGCAGATTAAATAGAGCAGAACACATATGTTAGTTGTTGGAACCATTCGAAAAAAATACAAACATTATATCGGGAATCAGTTTGCGACAATTTCACAAGCAATTCCTGTCGCACTAGGGTTACATGACGTGATGATAAAGCTGAAATCAAAAATAAAACTACATTATGAACGAAAACGTGCACCTAACTGGTCGAACAAATCCAAAGAAGACCGTTTGCTCTTGAATTTAGAAGTGCCACAAGATTGGCAACTTTGTTGGATCCTGGATTAAAAAAAGGGATTTGGATCTGCTCAGAATGCATTACAAGCATATAACAAACTAGAACATGAATTAGTTGAATAAAACAGAATTATGGTATTTAAAGGAGAAACCCTGTCGGATGTAGCCAATATTGGTCTATCTAGGATATCAACCTTTATCAGTTAGTTCAAGGACAGGGACCATTGCAGACCGTCTATTTCCAACCATTAACATTTATCTCTATTTCTATATGAGCTTATCTAATTAATTGCATTTTCCCTTTTAATTTTTCTCTCTTCCTCAGGTATCACAAGAGGACCGAAGAAACGTACACAAGTAGGCTGCAAACTTATTCTTCATTGCTCCCGTGGCCGCCTGTGCTACCTTACCTAACCTTGCCTAAAACTAGTTAGCGTACTTAATAATATGTAACAAAAATAAACTATTAGATACATAAGTTTTTCCTATTTATTTGTTTGTATATTGAAGATTTTTTGTTTAAAAGATTACACCACCGTTTATTTTTACCGCCGCTAACTAGTACAAAGTATTAGTTCGCAGGAACATGTGTGTGAAGATAAATATAAAATAAAATTTTAGCAAAGTTCAATTTTGGGTTAACATAGTAATGTTACGCACTTAACAGTGTTAATTTTTAATATCCACTTAATTAAGCACTTAATGGCAGGGCCTAGTTCCTAGACCTAACCATATGAAAATCGTGCTCCAAAGGTTCCTAATTGAAACCAGAATAGCACTATATCAAATATAATCTTGGATTGTAAATAAAATGTGTTTGAAAATGGTATCTTTTATAAAAAACTCTTCGTGCGATGAGCCACCAAAATGGTCAAATGGAATGGTACATATATACTACTAAATAGGTATGGTGGTCCGAAAGGGCACTACTGAAAGACGCTTGGTGGGATGTCTGGAATAATCTTGGGATTTAAGCAAATAGCTTTGAAAAAAGTAATTTTACATGAAATATTCTTGAGAAGATGTATGGTCAAAAAAAGGCCAAAAATTAAATGGTACACATACGTACGATTGCCTTGTATGGTGGAGAGCCCTGGAAGGGGGCGACATAGGAAGACTCTTGACAAAGGTCCAGAGATGTGCAGTACTAGGCATTACAGGGGCCAGGAAAAATACACCACAGGCAGCGTTGGATATCATTCTACATCTTCTTTCCATCGAGGATTTTGTTGCTGGAATGGCTTAGTGAGTCAGGTATGCGTGGGGTATGTTCGAATAGACATGCCGGCATTTTGGGAAGGGTCGGGGATGGTCGACTCCTGGGGCAGTCAGGTGTGACGGACTGCATGGGTTCCGGGTAATTATGACGTTTCCGGCAACGAGATTGCCGATGAACTGGCGAGAAGGGATCGGCCCGGGCTTTTGAACTTAGTTGTGAGCCGGTGAGGTCACCACTGAGTTTCTGTTATGGACTGATAGGGACTTGGATAATGGACAAGGTGGGGCAAACCTGGAGGGACAGGGCTAATTGCAGGATCTCTAGACGTTTATGGCCCAGGCTGGGCACTGACCTGCTGCTCAAGGAGAGCAGGGGGGTTCTGAGGTGCATTATTGGGACTCTCACAGGGCACAGCGATGTGAGATATAGGACGAACATATGGGCCAGGAACTCTCCAGATTTCTGCAGGGTATGCGGAGGAGATAGAGACGGTAGAACATCTTGTCTGCCACTGCCCTGGGCTGCAGATTCGCCGATAGAGGCGGTTTTGAGGACGCTTCTTAGATGGACTTGGTGAGGTACCTGGCAGTGGGCTGGGGAGCATCATAGGTTTCATTAAGGAGGTTGGGTGGCTGGGCAGATAGGTGATTAAGGGCCTATGACTATTGACTTTCTTAGACATCTTGCGGGCGGTACTCTTGCTTTCTTGATCCTTACCTATAAAATGCTTCTCTCACTTCTATTTTTTCTCCTCGACTTTTCTGAAGGGATTCACATTGGGCCTGAGCGCCTCCGAGGTGGCGAGTTAAACTCGCCACTACCCTTCGTAACCTAATCTAACCCTAATAGCTAACAAATAAGGTAATTTACAGAATCTATATCAATTTTTTTAAACAAAAAATATTATATACGTTTGAAAATCGAAAGCTTACTAAGGCCCCGACCAGACACGCAATCTGATATGTCTTAATACAAGCAATAACTCTGGCAGAATTGTTGCGTCAAATTGCAAATGTTTAGGAGGATGGGGAAACATAAATGTGTTTAAACATAAAATTTAAAAATTTGCGGACAAATGTTGCACTCACATTTTCATTTTAATAAACGAAATTCACATGAAAATGTATTAAGATATCACCAAAGCCACTAATATTTTTTGTATTTTATTTATTATACCCTGCACATAAGTGATAAGGGTATATATAAGTTTGTCATTCCGCTTGTAATTTCTTTATTATCCGTTTGGGATCCCAAAAAGTATATATATTCTGGATCCTTATAGATAGGGTAGCCGATTTAGTGATGTCCGTCTGTCCGTGTTATGGTTGAAATCAACTTTCTAAGCCCCCCGATATCGCATAGACCCGTAAGTGGTATCAAACTGTCAGAGATAGTCGCGAGAAAACCGATATTGAAATTCAGAAAAATCGCCCGATAAATGACCGAGATATAAGCCAAAACCAAGACTACCTCCTTTTTTAGTCTACAACAACAACAAAGAACATACTTATGTATGTAATAAAACAACAAAAAAAAACAACAACAAAAAAGAAAAAAACAGAATCAGTCATGTTGATATTATTGAGGGTTTTCACACTAGACTAATTGTGTGTACGTGTCGATCACTACTCGGTTTCAAAAAACAGCACATTAATTTTTTTTCTTAATAATAAATTAACGGCCGTATGCAAAAAATTTCTTACATTGGCTTTAAAGTATACATTTGTTAAAAAACACATTAAGCCAACGTTGTCAACTATTTATAATGCAAGCGCGCCATCCACCTGATAAAAACGCGCTAAAATTAAAATTCTCAAAAAGTTTGATACGAAAACGCGCCGATAAAAACGCGCTGGTCATTTATATAAATAAAATAATAATTTGTTTTGCCGCATTAGTCTTGACAGTTCATATTTGGCAGTGGTGAAGTAGAGCCGTGGCAAATTTATTATGGAAAAATATTTGGTAAACCAACGTGTTTTAATCGTTAAAACATTTAATCAAAATCAGCCATCGATTTTCATGCAAAAATCATAAAGAGTGACGAGGCACATTTTCATTTCAATGCATAAGCAGAATAGTCGGTTCTGGGCAATGTAAACCCTCAAATTATTCATCAGTCACCTTTGCATCCAATAAAAGTCTGGTGTGCAATTTGGTCAGGAGGAATCCTTGGACCTTACTTTTTTGAAACTGAAAACGACGTAACGGTAATTGTTATTGGGGAGCGATATCATGATATGATTGGAAACTGCATGCTTTTGGCTTGGTTAACATGTGGTATCAGGAAGGGCTATAATGGAATTACTGCGAGACCTCTTTCCACAACAAGTTATTTATAGATGATGTTGATTGGCCTCCACGGTCGCCTGAAATTACTGCTCCGGATTTCTTTTTGTGTGGATATCTAAAAAGCAAGGCTTATGCAAACAAACCAGAAATGCAGAAAAAATAATGAAATACCACGCGAAATGTGTGATAATGTAATGAAAAATCTGCTTAAAAGGGCTCGCATTTATGAGGCTAACAGATGCAAACATTCATCTGAAATTGTATTTGATACATAATTGCCGACATTAAATAAAATAATTATTAATATAACATCCATTTTTTTTATTTAATCAAAAATTATAAACAAACAAAGTAGTATACCTAGCCGGCGGACAACCTGTATATATTTAATTTTTTTTTTAAATATTACTACATTTATATTTGTTTAGTGACATTTTAGACACAAATAAGTATTGCTAGGTTCGTATTTGTTAAGAATTGAGGTACAAATATTATATAAAATATAATAAAATAATAATAAAATATAATATAAAAATATATTAGCGTTTGTTAGGAAATTAATTATAAAGTATATAAAAATAACAAAATAATTATAAAGTCAAAAAATTCAAAAATTTTTGCTGTATAAAATTTAATGTAATTTGTACTTATGTAAACTGAATGATGAATATGTATTTTGAAACACAAACAAATGTATTTAAGTATGTACATCACATAAATATCTATCAATTAAAAATATATAAAAAAATATCTAGGAACAAAATAAAAAAAATTTGAAATTTTTTTTATCGGTTTAAAATTTCAAATATATATGAAATACATACTTTTAATACAATTACAAAATTTTTGTAACAGGTTTTTGGTTTACTGAACCCAAGCTTAGTTTTCATATTTTTTTAAGTTTATAAGCTTTAAAAATGCTCTGGCCTTTTAAGTGAAAAAACCGTTATTACTTTAAATAAGTGACTGTTTTTTCCAAAAATAAAAACTTTGAAAGTATTCCAAATCGATTTCTGTTTGATGACAATACAATATTTTAAAAAAGTATAGATGAATAGTTTATGTTAAAACGCGCTTATTTAGCGCGTTTTTAAAATAACGCGCTAGGGAGCAAAAATGCGCCTTTTGGGTAGTTAAAAAGCGCCAAATCTAGCGCGAAACGCGATAAATTGGCATCGCTTCATAAAGGCTAGCATAGCTTTTACAAAAAATCGTACGCAAAAAAGTCTTTAACTAAAGTGTGCTTTAAGAAAAATTTAGGTTTTGATTCTGGCAACATCATCAATTATTTTGTCAGTTTAGTTATCGATGTATAAAAGCGAATATTATTTTAACCTACATTTATAAACAACATAAAATCTACTTTTAAAAACTCAAATATACATGAAAACTAATTTGTACAATTAAAAAAGGCAAGAAGCATACAAAAGAGGGGCTTTAAATTCAAACTTTTATAACTTATCTCGATGTGTAAATCCCATATTAGGATATTTTAAAAAAGCTCGGATATGAAAGGGACGCAGCAAAAAATATTTTAGTTTTTGGAAGCACTAGAACATTATCATGTTTTCTAAATGCGCAGTGTCGATGCGCTTCTGAGGATGCGACGGCGTAAGGCAGAGATATGTTAGTTAAAAAAAAAGAAAAATCTCTCGCTTACGAGGATGCAGCTAATGGAAAGCAGATTTTAGATCTTTATTTCATCAATAAAAGAGACATGAACTATGCACATATTTTAAGCCTTAAAAATAGATTCCCACTAAGTGCTGCCAAGTGGGTCATTGCATGCCTTCCATAGGCAGGTTGGTAAGTGAGAGAGATAAACTCTCCCTTACAAACCTGCTCGGATGGCAGCAGTACTTTTTGCTAGGAATACAAAAGAGCAAACATGAGAAATCGGTTCCTTAGTATTTCCTTAACTATACCGAATTCAAAAGGCATTGAGACATAAATATACGCATACATATTTTAAATTTAAATACTAGCAATGCAGATGTTTCATTTTAGAAAAATTGTTGATTTCGAAATGTGGAAAAAAAATTCCAAAAACAACATACATATACGTATATAGTTTAAATATGCTATAAACTTTCTAAAATAAGTGCAAAAATATGAAATTAAGATAAATTTTATTACATTCAACAAAACAACTTTCGTTTTTATGCAGTAAGAGAAAAAATTGATATTCTGGAATAATATTGTACACAGAATCATTTAGATCATCATATTACATATCATACTACTTATTTGAATTTAGTACAATTGCTAATATATTTGCGATAAAAACAAGGCTTTGTTTTGTTTGTATTTGTTTTGTGGGTATTCGAATAACGAATTTTGTTTTTATTTTTAAAACCACTAAAATTATGTTTTTGAAGAAACAGAAAAAATTTATAGATATGTAAAAAATTTTGTTTTTTTAAAGAAAACTTTCGTGACTTTGGATTCTTGCTTTCTAATATACTTTAAAAATGTTCGGCAGAAACACAACTTTATTTTTATAACCTTTACACTTAAAATATTTGTGGCGGTCGCTGACCAACAAATACAAATATACAACCCTGTACGAGCTAGTGTCATCACAAAGAACGAACACAAGAAAATAAGGAAAAAGAGAACACAAAAATTAGTAACGACTTTTACTGTTTCGAGAAAAAACAAGCGACACTGTGGCGACATACCTCGTTGTGAAAAGATACCAACATCGTGTAACGTGTATGAACATTTTTGACCATTAAATAATAAACAAAAAACATAAATAAATTCTAGTCAAGCGTACGCTGATAAACAAACAAGCAACTGTCTTTTTATTCATTGATTATACGACAGGCCACCACTTAAACTGGTGACCCCGACGAACGCAAATACCTAGCGGAGATGATGGACGATAAGGACGACGAAGCTATAGTGGAGGCCAACGTCGTAACAGAAACGACCAAATGCAAACTACCAGATTTTACCGAGGAATATACAGATTTATGGTTCTGGCAGGTGGAAGCAGCTTTTGAATCGGCAGGTATTACCTCAGACAGAAAAATGTACCATACAATAATAGGACAACTTCCTACACGCGTTATGTACAAACTGGCCGATTTACGTACAAACCCGCCGCCTAAGGGCACTATGTACGAGACAATAAAAAAACGCATTATCACAAAATTTGCAGACAGTACGCCAACAAAAATAACTAAGCTTTTAAGCGAACTATCGCTTGGTGATCGGAAGCCGTCACAGCTGCTCGCCGAAATGCGAAGTAGAGCTGCTGAAACACCCGTTACAAATGAGCTGTTGATGCAGCTGTGGTTACGAAACCTTCCACAACAAATTCGGGCCATTATCTCCGCCGACGACAAAATAGATTTAACCACGGCAGCTACCGTGGCAGACAGAGTAATGGAAGCAATGAAAACTAACACAGCGAGTGCTTGTGCCATTGGTAACGAAGTCGCACAGCTTAGCACCGGCAATTTAGAGCAACTTCAGCAGCAAATCAACGTTCTCTCCAAGCAAATCAAAAATTTACATAGAGCACGCCCGTCATTTAGAAATAACGGGCCAAAACACCGCTCAGCGACACCAGCTAGAAGCAGCTCTCGATCACACAAAACCCACGATACGTGTTACTATTATTATAAGTTCGGGGCCGAAGCTAAGAAGTGCCGACAACCATGTAAGCATTTTCGGGAGCCAAAAAACTAGTCATCCGGGCTCACGACTTAGGTAGTGCGCCCGGCCGTAAGAAAACAAATCGTTTTTTCATAACAAACGTCACCACCGGGCAACGGTTTTTAATAGATACAGGCGCCGATATTTCTATCATCCCGGCCACAACACACTATATTCAACAATTTCCAGTCACAGGTACACTATACGCAGCAAACGGTTCACCAATAAACGTATACGGAAGTAAAAAGTTAAAACTTAACCTCAATCTTCGACGTGAGTTTGTATGGACTTTCCACGTAGCCAAGGTAAGCACTGCAATAATCGGAGCCGATTTCTTACAGCACTACAAACTTAGCGTTGACTTAGCCGGAGGTCGGTTGGCCGACGATACAACAAACCTGACCGCGTCAGGAATAAAAACCGCATCAAGTGTACCAACCATCAAGACAATAAATGACAAAGATAAATATCAAGCCCTGTTACAAAACTACAAAAGTATTCTTAACATGTCAGAGAACGAAAATGGAAACAAAAGTACGCTCCATCATATCATTACCAACGGGCCGGCAGTTTACGCCGAACCCCGCCGTCTAACACCAGAGAAGTTGAGGATTGCCAAAAGTGAGTTTGAATACTTACTGAAAAAAGGCATCTGTCAACCCTCGAAGAGCCAGTGGGCATCACCACTTCACATGACCCCCAAGAAAAACGGTACGTGGCGGCCTTGTGGGGACTACCGCGCCCTAAACGCCATAACGGAGAGAGATAGGTACCCCATACCTAACATTCAAACGTTTCACCACGTCCTAGCAAACAAAAAAATTTTCTCCACAATCGACTTAGAAAGGGCGTATCACCAAATACCTATTAGCCCAGATGACATACCAAAAACTGCCATAACGACACCATTTGGTTTGTATGAATTTCAGCATATGACGTTCGGCCTCTGCAATGCTGGACAAAGCTTTCAAAGGCATATCGATTCAGTGCTTAGAGGTCTTGATTTCGTCGTCCCATACCTCGATGACATCTGTGTGGCGTCACTAAACGAAGACGAGCATGAGGGGCACTTGAAGGAAGTTTTTAAACGTTTACAGGACAACAACATGACCATAAACCTTAGTAAGTGCGTTTTTGGTCAATCACAGGTGAGGTATCTTGGTCATTTAGTTACTTCTGATGGTATACTTCCCCTTCCAGACAAGGTAGAAGCTATAACATCCTTTAAAGAGCCCTCCGTTGCAAAGGATTTAAGACGTTTCAAAGCAATGGTTAACTTCTATAGAAGATTCATCCCGGCTGCCGCCAAAACCCAGGACGTCCTACAAAAACTTATCCCAGGAAACGTAAAGAACGACAAACGCACAGTGACGTGGACTGTCGAGGCAAGAGCAGCTTTCAATAAGTTCAAGTTGGACCTATCTGCTGCGACTCTATTAGCCCATCCACACGAAAACGCTGCTTTAACTCTATCCGTCGACGCATCGGACAATTGTATCGGCGGTGTGTTAAACGTAAATGGTACCAGCCAGCCACTGGGATTTTTTTCTAAAAAACTCACAGAGTCGCAACAAAAGTGGAGCGCATACTCTAGAGAACTTTTAGCTGTTTACAAAGGCGTTAAACATTTCCAAGACCAAATCGAAGGAAGGCAGCTAACCATATACACATATCACAAACCGATAACATTTGCTTTTAAACAAAAACCCAAAAAAGCAGATCCACGTCACCTTCGACAACTTCATTATATAAGCCAATATACAACGGACATTCGTTGCATAAGAGGCATCGACAACATTGTACCCGATTTTTTTATCGCGCATCGAAGAAATAAATGTTACAACAGTCGACTTCGATGCATTAGCGGCGGCGCAACAAAACGACGTTGAACTAAAAACATTGGTCAACAACGGAGAAACAAATATAAAGCTGACCGCCGTTGAAATGCCGAATTCTAAACAGCTGATATGGTGCAACATTCAAAACAACAAAGCAAAACCTTTTGTAACAAAAGAATTTCGCAAGACAGTATTTAATGCCTTGCACAATTTATCGCATCCAGGAATACGCTCAACAAACAAGCTCATCAAACAACGGTTCGTGTGGCCGTCAATGTCGGCAGATACTTCAAGGTGGACGAGAGGTTGCGAAAAGTGTCAGAAATCGAAAATCCAGCGACACAACAAGGCATTGTTGCAAAACTACGCCAGCAGCGAAACACGATTCGACCACGTAAACGTGGACATTGTTGGACCTCTGCCACCATCGAACGAGTATCGATATCTTCTCACTATCATCGACCGCTTTACCCGATGGCCTGAGGCTACGCCTATTAAAAATATCCATAGTGAGACAGTGGCACAAGCTTTAATTTCTACATGGATATCTCGGTTTGGTGTGCCTTCAAAAATTACCACAGACCAGGGTCGGCAGTTTGAATGCCAATTGTTTCACGAACTAACCAGGCGGCTCGGCGTCAAACACATTAGAACCACAGCATTTCACCCACAGGCCAACGGGATTATCGAGCGCATGCACCGAACGTTAAAAGCAGCGTTAAAATGTAAAGATGCTGACAGCTGGTCGACAGAACTACCAATGGTGATGCTGGGCTTACGTTCCACATACAAGGAAGATATAAAAGCAACTCCTGCTGAATTAGTATATGGTAAGTCGCTACGCCTACCAGCTGAATTTTTTATAACCCCAAAGGAAAACCCCAACGAAAGTGAATTTATAAAAAATTTCAAAAAAACAATGAGAAACCTGCGTGCCACACCAACATCCCACCATATAAAACCAACGTTTTTCATACAAAAGGAACTCAGTGACTGCAGCCACGTATTTGTACGAAACGACTCCGTCTTAGCACCTTTACAACAACCGTATGATGGACCATTTGAAGTCATTAAGCGCTTCCCAAAATTTTTTTTTATAAGTATTAACGGCAAGTGCAGGACCGTTTCTATCGATCGATTGAGAGCAGCGTTTATACCGCACGACGAAACAACTAACGAGCTTCCAAAAGCTCAAATACCTCCACAAGACGATTTCACAACAACGACAACAACCAAAAGTGAAAACCCAGTTACCACCACAACAAGAACAGGACGAGAAGTCCGGTTTCCAAAACGTCTGTGCTGACTGGAGGGGGGCTGGTTGTGGCGGTCGCTGACCAACAAATACAAATATACAACCCTGTACGAGCTAGTGTCATCACAAAGAACGAACACAAGAAAATAAGGAAAAAGAGAACGCAAAAATTAGTAACGACTTTTACTGTTTCGAGAAAAAACAAGAGACACTGTGGCGACATACCTCGTTGTGAAAAGATACCAACATCGTGTAACGTGTATGAACATTTTTGACCATTAAATAATAAACAAAGAACATAAATAAATTCTAGTCAAGCGTACGCTGATAAACAAACAAGCAACTGTCTTTTTATTCATTGATTATACGACAGGCCACCACTAAATATTCATTCATTGTTTCACAAGACACAAAAAACCAAAAAAAAGTCACTTCAACATAGTTTTAAAGTAGACACATATCTACTTTAAAAAAAATTAAAGTTAACAAACGTATGTACTCTCAGAAGAAATTCATTTTAGAATATACTTTTAGGCATTTTGTTCAGCAACGGTTTGTAAGGCTTTTTTAACTTTTTTAGCATACGGCCGTAAGTAATTAATCTTTTTGTTAAATAATAAGAGTTTATTACTTTATTTTGCCGCTGGCAGTATGTACATATTTGTTTCCTTGCTAGTTTAAAATTTGTTTGTAGCTTTTATAAAAACATCTGCATATGTACATATGAATCTATGCTATTAGTAAAGTTCATTTATTCGAATTAGTTTTGTAAGCTCTTGCATTTTCCAGCAAAACTGTTGCTTTTTTTCAGAACCTTTATTTCAAATTAGAAACTACATACATACATATATTTTGTTTAGGTATACATATGTATGTATGTAGCTGTTTACAGCAAATGAAATCTTCAACAGCATAGAAACATCAAACATACAAATACATATGTACTTGTGTATATGTGGATACTGTTTATTTAATATTTCGACTTTTAAACAAAGTTGTAATTGTCTCATACCTTCATTTACTATACCCTTCATTGAGAAATTCTGCTTGTATTATTTGGTATACCTTCTTGTTATCTCTATTAAAATATTTTCTGCGCTGTAAATATTATCAAAACTTTTGTTTCTTGTATCTATTGTAGAGCTGGAAAACAATCGATAGGATTATCGTTATTATTATCGATACCATGCTGGACAAATAAGGTGACCCCGTCCCTACAACAGTAACTTTTTATATACACTGCACTAGGTTACATACATATATGTTCAATGACAGACACTATTGGAAATATTATGACGGATGTTCAAAAATTAATGAATATGTTATCTCTATTTACAGACGAAATTCGAGGAAATCTAGCAACTGAACAAGTTTTTAATATTGCAAATTATTTATATGTTCGATTCCCAGATTTGCATCAGTTAGCTTATCTATTGTATAAAGAAGGGTTGTATGTATGTATGTTTGTATTTTTTAGCTGGCCACACCAGTGAATCGATTTTTTTTAAATTTTTATAGGCAGTTACTTCAAGTCTGGAAGGAACAATAGGCTACTTTTTTTGGAAATTATTGCTGCCACTCCTACACTACGCCCATCTGTGTGGGAAGGTCAGATAATGAATTGCCTAACAAAATTACCCAAAACTATACTGATCAAACGCGTAGAGCCAAATAAATGAAATTTAAAACATGTGTTAAGCTTTACATGTTTGTTTATATACATATGAATTTTTAAAAATTGGGCCCATAAAGGGATAAAAAGGGGACAAAAAGGGAAAAATACGTAACCTACTATCTTTTGATGTATATAAGATGGAAGTTAAATTTAAAAAGTTTTGCGTTTTCCTTACGCTGGGGCTAGACGTGCATTTTTTATTTCTGAACATAAGCAATAACGTCGGCAGAATGACGTCACAAAAAATGTTTGTGTTCACGCTTGTGTTCAGAGTGGAGAAAACGTAAATGAGCGAGAACACAAATAAAAAATTTTTGTTGAGAGAGGTTGCTGTAAACAACAACAAAAAATGCATTATATTTATTGTTATTAACATATTTCTCACTTTTTATTTAATTAAAAATGTTTCTTTATTAATTTGTTTTGTTTATCAATCATTTTTGTTAACATTTTTCTGGTTTTCTTAATAATTTTTTATTTACTCAAATTTATACAACAACAACAACGTTATTTGACAGTTTGTGTCCTAACATAATTGCTGAGCTCTGTGTTGGAAAACTTATTTTCAAACTTATTTTCTAACACTAAAATTTGCGGTCCACACGGTCATTTTTTGTGTTAGCAACAGATTTTGACAATTGCGAACATAAAAATTTCCAAACTTCTGTCTCGTGTAGACTATAAGTTAAGAAATAGACAGAGAGGTATCAAGAGGTTTTTGATTTTTAGTCCGAAAGGGCGAAAAAAGGGGTTTAAATTATATTTTGATACTTTTTGTTACTTTAAAACCAAAAAAGATAGAAACATTATTCAAATTGTGTTCGATAGGTCTTACAAAAATATGATTAGGTTTATCGTACTTTTTTTTTTAATTTTGAACCCAAATTTCCCCCTTTAGGTAAATATATATATTTATTTTTTTTATGCATTTTTTGCAACTTTTAAACCAATAAAGATAGAAACATAATTCAAATTGGGTGCGACAGGCCAAAAAAAATTAGTACATTTTTAGGTCCTTTTTTAATTATTATACCCTAAGGGGGAAAAAGGGGTTAAAATTATGTTTTAGCACTTTTTGTAACTTTACAATCAATTAAGATAGAAACATAATTTAAATTCTTCTTCCAGGCCGATTTTTAGAAATTAGTTCGCACATAAACGGCTTCTTATGTTAAACTTTTGAAAGGAAGAAGTGGGTGGTGCCACGCCCATAACAAATTAAACTTTTAATGCTGGTACTTTCATTGCACCGATTTTTTTTAAGCTTGGCACACATATAGAAGGCTTTTAATTCTGAAACTCTTAAGTACAAAAATTGGTGGTTGCCGCGCCCACAAAAATTTACGTCTTCATACTGGTTCTTATATTGTTGCGATTTTTATGAAGCTCAAAAATAGACCGATAACGTTTATTTTCGGTACAATAATGGGTAGCATAAAGATAGACAAACGTGCAAAATTAGATAAGGCCATATTTGAGCCAGTTATAGCCCAAACGCTTAATCCGGGCGGACATTTGTTTGGGAGCTATGACGAAAAATTAATTGATCATCACCACAAACCACGTGCTATTCCCTATGCCAAAAAACTTATCTGTTCCGAATTTGATTAAAATATCTGCAAAAATGCTGTCTCTACTTGGTTCGCAAGAATACATTAACTCCCAGCCGGACGGATGGACTGACATGTTTAAATCGACTCAGGAAGTGATTCTGTGTCGATCGGTATAATTAGAGGGGGGTCTCAGACCTTTACTTTTGTATTGCACAAAAGCATAATAAAATTTTGGTGTAAAAATATAAGAGAAGTTTGAACTTCTTTTGAAAAATATTTGAAATATGAGCCCTATATATTATATAAAAAAAGGGTTGTATGTATGTATGTATGTATGTTTGTACTTTTTAGCTGGCCACACCAGTGGACTAATTTTTATGTTGTAACTTATGTGGGGCAACTAGTAAATTAAAAAAAATATATATGTAAATGCTTTTATTTACATATTTTGGTAATTTTACGATGATTATTGTAGCGAAGCACACCGGGGCTTAACTAGTTTAATATAAATATATAAATAATATTATTTGTACAAAGTTACCCAAAAAGCGTTCCAGATAAATAGTATTAAATTATCAACACTTGCAAAGCTTTCAACGCATTTCGCCAAATGTAGTAAGTTGTGCACATTATAGCTGATCATTTCACTTTCATATATCAAGGCTAAATCGGCAACAAAAGCTTCCATTAGCTGCTGAATGCATTGCAAATTCTGTTGACAATTCAAAGGACATGAAACAATACAATATGCTGTATGTAAAAACAATCGTCAAGTAATATATCCTTCAAAATAGCTATTCCTGTGTAAAGCACTACTTTTCGGAATTCTTTTGCCTTCCTTCTGCCTACCTCATCAAATGTTCTTCCTTTCCAAGCGAACTCTTTTGGCCTATAATTCCCTACATATAATATTTTGCGATTTTATTCATTGTTTTCCGAATGCTTGATTTATATTTTTTTTTTTCTTGATTTGTAAAATTAAACGCAACATCTTTTTAAACACTTCAAGGTTAATCAAATGCATAGTGTCCAGCGGGAATTTTGTGACCATATCGATGTTGCATAATTCCAAGGGATGAATTTTGCATTGAAATTGCAAAAAGTGATAAGCCATGCTTTTTCGTGCCTTGAAAGTAATATCAGTTCTTGCATTTCCAGGTACTATAGTGTAATTTAGCCTTATATTTCTGTATGAAGCTTCATGCTCACATTTCAAACAACCTTAGGCAGAAGTATGTCATTAATTTTAATACCTTCATTCTTCAGTTTGATGTTATCTTTCAAAACTGTTTTAGGAATATTGCTACATCTGGAGGCTTTGATGGGCCAATATATGTAGCAATTAAAAATGGCTCTGTGCTTTCAAATTTTGAAAAGACACCTAGGATTGGCCATAATGACTTTGATGAGCTTTTATAAAGCGGCATTCCATCCACAAATATATCGATCAGTAATTCGGAATTTGCATTAGGGAATAGGTTTTGACCGTGCATCATCACAAGGAAAGTATTCACCTGGCATATCTATTATTTCTGGGATCTCTGTGGAGCTTTATGGGTTTTCTGCATGCACTGCTTTCAACAATGTTTCTCTGCATAGTGGAACGTCCATACATTCACTTGTTAAAATGTAGAGTATTGTAGCGTGCTTAATAAGTCCATGTTGGCATACCCTTTGTATGCAACATGATATTCATAGTTTGTAATGAATGTAGTTGTCCACGCTGCAAATTTCAACCTACTGTGAAAATATGCTTCAGTCACAAGTGCAAGAAAGCTTATGCCGTAAATATCTATAAATAAAAAAACTGCCGTTCGTCTATTGTTTTCCAGTGAATTGGAACGTTTCTCAGTGAAGAAACAAAAGCCATAACTTAATACACTAGCTCCAAAATTGTGCAAATTTTAAATCGTTTAAAGAAGTAGTTAAGACCGGATTTTAATTTTTTGGACAAACCACCAACATCAGAAACTTCAGCAGCAATAATGTTAGCTACCGACAATATTGCCTTAATGCAGCAGACAGACGAATATACAGAAGAAAAAGGGAAAACTCCAAATTGAAAAATCATCCCCTAAAGAAGTCAACAAAGTGCAACTACAATCAATAACATCAACCATAGCAACAATAGGCTGCAATAATTAAAAAATTGGTAAGACATTTTAAAACAACGAAAACTAAAATATTTCATGGTGATCCTGCCATGGTGACGATAAAGAAAAGTGCTGAAATTCGTATATAATATTTAAGAACAAATCTAGAAAGATTTGAAAAAATTTGTATTGAATTTTATTTGGAGAGAAAAATTAATATTTTCATGACACGATGACCCGATCGAAGGGGGTCATTGCGGGATCTATAGAACCGCAGAAAAGATTAAAAGAGATGTTTTTTTTTGAAAAACATGGTAAGAGATATATCTAGATATGTCAAAGCATTCCATAAATGTCAAACTGCCAAGGTCAATAAATACAACAAGAGTCTTATGATTATCACAGAGATGCCGGAGAAAGCATTTGATAATGTAATTGTTGATACCATAGGACCCTTTCCTAAGTCTATTCAGGGAAATGAATACGCAATCACCCTAATATGTGATTTGACCATACCAATACGGGACAAATCTGCAGGAACGGTTGCGAGAGCCATATTTGAGGGATTTATTTTTGTATACGGGCCAATGAAGACGTTCATCACGGACATGGGTACCGAATACAAAAACTCAATTCTGACCGAATTATGTCAACTGCTCAAAATTGAAAAATTAACATCTACTGCGCACCATCCCTTCTTTTTAGGCGGGTGTTTCCACTATGTTGCAGGGTGCTTCGAGCGAGCGGATTTGGATGTGTTTCCAGCTTATTTAAATACTTGTCCACATAGTTTAGGATTTCGCTTTTTACTACTGGAACTTCTAGGTCCTTGTGGATGTTGCTGTTTTTAATATACCAAGGAGCACCAGTTATCATTCTCAGAATTTTGTTTTGTTGTATTTTTTCTATGTTAGAGGAGGAAGCAGTGCCCCATAATTGTATACCGTAGCACCAAATTGGTTTTAAAATCGAGTTGTAGAGTAGAAGTTTACAATCCAGACGTAGCACAGAGTTTCTAGCAATTAGCCAGTGGATTTGAGCAGCTTTAAGTTTCATTTGAGTCAGCTTCGCATCTTTATGAAGCTTCCATGTGAGGCGGCGATCTAGGTGAATACCAAGATATTTTGTCTCGGTTCGTTGAGGCACCATATGGTTATTAATAGTGATTGGGGAGCACGTTTCTTTGCATAAAGTAAAAGTTACATGGGTACATTTTTGTTCATTTATTTTTATTCCCCCATAACTTTGCCCATTTTTCAACTTGGGTCACGTGTTGCTGCAGTTGGTTCGAAGCCTTTTTAGCATCTTTATGAATACTAAGAAAAGCAGTATCATCAGCAAATGTCGACGTGTGTGTAAAACTATTGGTTGGCATATCTGCTGTGTAATGCAACAACAGAACTGGATCTAGTATACTCTCTTGAGGTACACCAGCCCCTATTGGTTGAGAAGAACTTATTTGGTTTCTTTCTTTGATCATAACTTTTCGACCGGTTATGTATTTTTCTAATAGGTTGAAAATATTAGCTGGAAGGTTTAGCTTTAGTTTGTTTAACAGGCCTTGGTGCTATATTTTATTGAAAGCTTAAGAGACATCAATGAAAAGCGCGGAGCAGTACTTCTTTTCCTCACCAGTCTGTGAATTTGTTCGATTGTGCTATGTTGGCTTCTAAAGCCAAATTGGTGATCTGGAATGCAGTTGTTTTCATTCAGGATCGAAGTCAGCTTGTTCTTAAGCAATTTTTCGAACAATTTTGACATTGTAAGTAACAAACTTATAGGCCTATAAGACTCTACCTTTGAAGGATCTTTGCCAGGCTTATGAATCATCTTTACTTAGGCAATTTTTCATATAGGCGGAAAATGTTCAAGCCAAATTATTGCGTTAAAAATAAAAAGAATTATTCTCTTTGCCGTAAAGGGTAGCTCTAAAAGCCTTTTGTTGCTTATATTATCAACGCCAGGAGCTTTTTTACCCTTTAGGTTAGCAATAGCCTCTACAACATCTGTAAATCGGAAACGTATTTCTAAAGGACGTCTAGCAACAACTGACGGTAATTCCCTCACGTCTGTGCAAGTATTGGGAGTGAACACGTTTTTGAAATGATTTGCGAACAGATCACATTTTTCTTCGTCATTTCCAGGATCCTCTCAGATTACGCAGTGGTGGTTTTGCGATAACGGGTCTTTTAAGACGTCTGGCTGATCGCCATAGGGAATAGTTTGTCTGAGGAGTCGCGTCTAGACCTTCGAGGTACTCTTTAAGTGAAGCCATTCTGTGAACCTCCAACAAGCTTTTTTATTAGTTAGTACATTCTTTCAGTTTTAAGTTGGGGCGATCTATGCTTTTGCCATTCTCTTCGGACTCTCCTTTTTTCAGAAAAAAGTTTTCCCACATCGTCAGAAAAAATTTTGCTGTACCTGGCCTGGCGATAGGTAGAAGACGCATGTGTTCAACGGCTTTTTTAATGTTTTCATTTAGAAGGCTCAGACTATCATCTATGTCTCCCGGAATTTTTAGCGGTTGGTTTTCCGAGCAGTGGGTACTAATATATTTTTTATATTTTAACCAATTTATTTTTTTAGATAAGTAAAAGTCGCTAGTTGCTATTTGGTGAGGACTGCAAATAGTAATTATTGTGGGTGAGTGGTCAGAAGATAAATCCAAGGAGGCTACAGCCTCAATAAGGCCCGGGGATATACCTTTTGCCACGCCAAAATCTATTACGTCTGGAATTTTATTATTGTCCGTTGGCCAATAGGTTGGTTGTCCAGTTGAAATAACGAAAAGTCCCATTTCCGACACGGAATCATGCAAGACACGACCTCTGGGACTAATTAGGCGGGAGCCCCAGTATGTGTGCTTAGCGTTATAGTCTCCAGCAGCTATGAAGCGGGGACCTAATGATTTGTAGAAACTGTTGTACTGATCCTTCGTTATGGAAAATCTGGGTGGACAGTAAACTGATGAAATAACAAGGTTATGGAAAAATTCATCAATGCAGACATTCGTAGCTTGGATATAACATTCTGAGGTGCCACCCAAACATTGGTGTTTAATTCTTGATTTGATTAGAATAGCCAAGCCACCACATGATCTATCCCTAGGATCCTTTGAGTCGTAAAAAGAATAGCCACTAATTTTAAAAGTGCTTCTAGATGTCATATGAGTCTCAGAAATCAACATAACATCGATTTTTTGGTTTATCAAGAAATACTCGAGCTCGTTTTTGTGTTTGCGGATGCCGTTTGCGTTCCAGAAACAAACCCTGAGGGAGTTCATGACCTTTTAAGCATATCCTGCAGAAGAGCTTAGTTGAGCGCTTAACTGAATTAAAAACAGGACAACCTCTATAGTTGGCAGTGTGGTTTCCCCCGCAGTTGCTGCATTTCTTCATCCTAGGATCATCTTTTGGCTTGTCGCACTTGGTCGTGTCGTGCAGATCCCCACACACAGCACAAACAGAAGGAAACTTACAATAAGCTTTAGTGTGGCCATATTCCTGGCAGTTCAAGCGCTGTACAGGCCCAGATCGCTTGTGTGGCACTTCCACAGTAAATCGTCGGTGCATAATATATTTTAAATTATAAATAGGGTGAGTTTCACTTTTTTCAATTTGATATCACCAGCCTCAAGCTCCACTCGGAATAATGGATGGGGGTGTTTTTCCCTGTTTCTTATATTGGATACAGTCCTAACCATAAACCCTTTGCTTAACAAACTGGTCTTGATCTCTTCTGGGTCAACATTAGAATCAATGCCTTTAATAACTACCTGAAGGCCTTTTGCGGTCTTGAGTTGCTAGGTATAGAAGCTTTTGCTGAGTTTTTCGAGCTCCGAAACCGTAGCGCAGTAGGTGTTTTCATGGTTCACTTGAATTTTTGTCTCAAATATGTTACCGCGTTTAACATTTGAAACATAAAAGTTATTTTCCCCAATCAAACTGACTAAAAACTTGACGAGATCATTTGCGTTTTTTCCCCTCAAATAAATGGGAGGTGGCTTAAAGGCCTTTCTTTCACTAACAGGGGCCTCATTATCCTCTTGCAAAATTGAAAAACGATTTTGCGATTAGGTTGGCCTTTCATCGTCTTTTAAAATTTTTGCAGGTTGAGATGCTTCTGCCGATTAAGGGCTTCTTCCCCTTTTAAGAACTGTCACGTAGCGGTCCATCCCTACCTGGATCTTAGGCGCTGGGGCAGAAATTAAGCTTGATGCGGCTTTAGCAGCTGCAGGTTCAATTCTAGAGTTTGATAATGGTGACCGCGACAAAGATGGTACCTCAGAATTTGTTTTATAATTATTAAATAGAGATTGGGCTAAATTAGTCCCTTGTTCAGTACATTTATTCAAATTAGGCGCACTTGAACTAAGATTGTTTGTAATTATTTTTGGTCTTGCATTTAAAAAATTTCTATTATATTCAGGGTCTCTTATGTTCTCATTGCTAACACTTGTGGAGCTTAACACAATGTAAGCATTTCGGCTATTAGGCCCACTGTCACTACGATTTCTGTTACTCAGAAGTTCGCTTTTTTTATTTAGTTTGTTGTTTTTCTTTTCCCACTTTTATGTGTACATATGCATATTAACAAATTCGTTTGCTACTTATTACTAATATCACGTATTAACAATATTACACTCGCGTACACACGTCCGTACACTACAAGATTAATAATGCAACTGATATACAACACTTAAACAGATGTTTACGTTAAACACGTGCATAAATTGAAAAATAAGTATTGCAAAAACAGATTTACCTTGTACATACTTTTTCTTTGAGGTATAAGTGTGTGAATGAGTGTAACTGATATTGTATGGTTTTGCTATTGCGCACTCACTCTACTCTTATAAATATATATTGTTGTTTATTGTTTTGCATTGAGTGCGTAATGTTTTTATACCCTTCACATAGTGATAGGGTATATATCACTTTGTCATTCCGTTTGTAATTTCTTTATTATGCATTTGCGACCCCATACTTTATATTCTGGATCCTTATAGATAGGGAAGTCGATTTAGCGATGTCCGTCTGTTGAAATCAAGTTTCCGGAGTCAAATAAAAAGATACAGACCAGTTAATGGTGTCAAACCATTGCAAATATCCCGCTAACAATCGCTATTTAAAATCAGCAAAATCGGTTCACTATTGACCGAGATATAAGCGAAAACCCAGAGTAACCCATTTTTTTTAGGACAAAATCTGTGCATATATCCCTATATATCTCAGTAAGTATAGTCACTCTTGCCACAAAACTTGGCACGGATACTCCTAAAGAAGGGACCTAAATAATGGAAAAAGTTTTTTCAGATAGGACCAGGGGAAGGGGTATTTTTCCTACAATTGCACAAATTTGGTGAAATATTTTATGCGCTATATCTCGTAAACTATAACAGCTATCGACTTAAAATGTTCTACAAAAAATAATTGTACGCAAAGACCTACGCTTTAAAGAAAAAATTTTTTGAGTGGGGGCAAAAAAAGGGGTAGCTCCCATACAAATCGACAATTATTATAAAATATTCGATACGCTATATCTCGGAAACTATAAACGATATCGAAATGAAATGTTCTACAAAAAGTAATTGGGCGAGAATTCCTACGCTTTAAAGAGAAAATTTTTTGAGTGGGGGCAAAAAAAGAGGTAGCTCCCATACAAATCGACAATTATTATAAAATATTCGATACGCTATATCTCGGAAACTATAAACGATATCGAAATGAAATGTTCTACAAAAAGTAATTGGGCGAGAATGCCTACGCTTTAAAGAAAAAATTTTTTGAGTGGGGGCAAAAAAAGGGGTAGCTCCCATACAAATCGACAATTATTATAAAATATTCGATACGCTATATCTCGGAAACTATAAACGATATCGAAATGAAATGTTCTACAGAAAGTAATTGGGCGAGAATGCCTACGCTCTAAAGAAAAAATTTTTTCAGTGGGGGTAAAAAAAGGGGTAGCTCCCATAAAAATCGACAATTATTATAAAATATTCGATACGCTATATCTCGGAAACTATAAAAGATATCGAAATGAAATGTTCTACAAAAAGTAATTGGGCGAGAATGCCTACGCTCTAAAGAAAAAATTTTTTGAGTGGGGGCAAAAAAGGGGTAGCTCCCATACAAATCGACAATTATTATAAAATATTCGATACGCTATATCTCGGAAACTATAAACGATATCGAAATGAAATGTTCTACAAAAAGTAATTGGGCGAGAATACCTACGCTCTAAAGAAAAAATTTTTTGAGTGGGGGCAAAAAAAGGGGTAGCTCCCATAAAAATCGACAATTATTATAAAATATTCGATACGCTATATCTCGGAAACTATAAACGATATCGAAATAAAATGTTCTACAAAAAGTAATTGGGCGAGAATGCCTACGATTTAAAGAAAAAAATTTTTGAGTGGGGGCAAAAATAGGGGTAGCTCCCATACAAATCGACAATTGTTATAAAATATTCGATACGCTATATCTCGGAAACTATAAACGATATCGAAATGAAATGTTCTACAAAAAGTAATTGGGCAAGAATGCCTACGCTTCAAAGAACAAATTTTTTGAGTGGGGGCAAAAAAAGGGGTAGCTCCCATATAAATCGACAATTATTATAAAATATTCGATACGCTATATCTCGGAAACTATAAACGATATCGAAATGAAATGTTCTACAAAAAGTAATTGGGCGAGAATGCCTACGCTTCAAAGAACAAATTTTTTGAGTGGGGGCAAAAAAAGGGGTAGCTCCCATAAAAATCGACAATTATTATAAAATATTCGATACGCTATATCTCGGAAACTATAAAAGATATCGAAATGAAATGTTCTACAAAAAGTAATTGGGCAAGAATGCCTACGCTTCAAAGAACAAATTTTTTGAGTGGGGGCAAAAAAAAGGGTAGCTCCCATACAAATCGACAATTATTATAAAATATTCGATACGCTATATCTCGGAAACTATAAACGATATCGAAATTAAATGTTCTACAAAAAGTAATTGGGCGAGAATGCCTACGCTCTAAAGGAAACATTTTTGAGTGGGGGCAAAAAAAGGGGTAGCTCCCATACAAATCGACAATTATTATAAAATATTCGATACGCTATATCTCGGAAACTATAAACGATATCGAAATGAAATGTTCTACAAAAAGTAATTGGGCAAGAATGCCTACGCTTTAAAGAAAAAAATTTTTTGAGTGGGGACAAAAATAGGGGTAGCTCCCATACAAATCGACAATTATTATAAAATATTCGATACGCCATATCTCGGAACCTATAAAAGATATCGAAATAAAATGTTCTACAAAAAGTAATTGGGCAAGAATGACTACGCTTTAAAGAAAAACATTTTTGAGTGGGGGCAAAAATAGGGGTAGCTCCCATACAAATCGACAATTATTATAAAATATTCGATACGCTATATCTCGGAAACTATAAACGATATCGAAATGAAATGTTCTACAAAAAGTAATTGGGCGAGAATGCCTACGCTTCAAAGAACAAATTTTTTGAGCGGGGGCAAAAAATGGGGTAGCTCCCATAAAAATCGACAATTATTATAAACTATTCGATACGCTATATCTCGGAAACTATAAAAGATATCGAAATGAAATGTTCTACAAAAAGTAATTGGGCAAGAATGCCTACGCTTCAAAGAACAAATTTTTTGAGTGGGGGCGAAAAAAAGGGGTAGCTCCCATACAAATCGACAATTATTATAAAATATTCGATACGATATATCTCGGAAACTATAAAGATATCGAAATGAAATGTTATACAAAAAGTGATTGGAACACAAGGCCTACGCTTTAAAGAAAAAAATTTTCGGATGGGGGGTGAAGAAGGGGTAGCTCCTATACAAATTAACAATTTTTATAAAATTTTCGATACGCTTCTTCTGAAAAACTATTACAGCTATTGACTTCGAATATTCTACAAAAAGTTATAATCAAATAATTCATACATTTTGGAAAAAAATTAAAAAAGAAGAGCAGCGGGACTAGAACATTTAATAAGTTTTATTAACCTTTAAATATGGATAATGTCGAAAACTTTTTAAACTTTCGACCTCAAATCTTTTTCATCTATTTCTATTATTCATACGAATGTTCAAATTTTGTTATTTTTTCTATGGGCTTGTAAACTCGCACAAGGTTTTTTATTATATTATTTGCAGTACAAAATTACTCGGCTGGGTATATTTAAAGACCAATGTGAAGGGTATATAAGATTCGGCACAGCCGAATATAGCGCTCTCAATTGTTGTTATTTTTTTTGTGCTGAATAACAATAGTACCATGCATATTTTCTTATAACTGTGAATACAATAACAAATAAACAAGATCATTTATATAAAGGGTTGTGAATCAAACAAAAATTTGATTTTTAAAGTTTATTGTAACTATAGTGTTTAAAAATGAGTAAAATAAATTTAAAAAATCTTTTTTTGATTTTAAGTTAAAAAATTAAGACAAAATAATATACATATAGATAATTCGTATTCCTTAATAATTTAAATTTTGATTTAGTATATAAATATTATATATAAAGTAACGATGCAGTTTTAATTTTTTTTTACTAAATTTGTTTTATTTATTTAAATAAAATTTATAAAATAGAAAAACTGGCTCATGTAGCCAGAATAAGAAAAATAACAAAAGTACCTATAGTTAACCATCATTATTTGTATGTATCTGTTTCAACGAAACAAATAAAAATAAATTTGTTACTCTTACTTTCATTTTACCAAACCACACCGCATTTAATTAGAGAAAATACTAATACCAACTTATAACAAAAACACGAAGCTTATGACCAGGAGAAGACTTGAGGACACTTGTATCAGATTTGATTGTAAAAAACAGAAATGACCAAAGAATTTTATTGATCATATTAGAATTTGAAATATAAATGGAACGATCAAAAAAGACAGTTAAGCGAACAGGACGACAGTAATTATAATAATAGCTATAATAAAAATTACAAGAGTAACTATTATAGCAATTAAAATAAAAATTACAACAGAACCTATAATAACGGGAATTCAGGAAGGAATAGGTTTCAGGATAATAGAGATACGTTCAACTAGGTAGAAAACTCTAGGCCAACTTCCGATCAACGACACTGGAATCAAACTGGACAAGAACACATTGAACATATAAAAGTGGATTATATCGAAGTATGCGATAATATTCAACAATACCCGTGGCAGAAATACTAAATTTCATGACAAAATTTTGTGAAATGAATGAAAACATCGTATAAACAACCATTTACTGATCATAATTCAGAAACGCTTTCCTAAATTGGATTAAAATTATAGTTGGTGGAGCTGCTCAACGTCGAAAATTTTGTAGAAAGCAAAAAAAGTCGATCTTGAAAAAATTCACTTTAAAATTAAAGTGTCAGAAACACTGCCGTTTGATCACTAATTTTTTGGTATTTTTTTTTAATGAAGTATTATTTTGCAAATGAAGTATTTTAGTTTTTTACTCTATTAGCGTTAGTTAAGAAAGGAAAAAAATTTTATTGAAAAAACGTGATTCTATTTACCGATACTAGCCGAGTAGAATGCATTTTCAAAAAACAGCTACGAATTTTATCATCAGTACTCTTTGTTCAGTTGATAGTTATTATATTCGGTGTTGAACATCGTGGCGAGTCGGTATGTTTGTTTTTAATTAAAAGAAGTAATAAAATGTTCAGCAGATGCCCTACTTTTTCGGCTGTAGCCGCTTTTTCGATACCATATTTTTAGGTCATTTTGACAAATAAATTGGAGCATATCTTAAAAATGGTCTCGCCCATATTTTCTGAGTATATTTGATCATACCTTAAATAATTTAACTAAGTTTGGCCGCTGTGGGTAAAATAAGAAGAAAACTGTTACAACCTCATAGCGGCAAATGATTTTCTCCTTTTTCAACTATGCACGTTGGTCAAAAATCCATTTTTTCTGGCCAAAATGTATTTTTTTTATTGTCTTGTTTTGCACTTTTTAGTTTTTCATAACATTATCAACACTTCAAATCACAAAAAAAAATATTTTGTTTTTATATACCGTTATTTACTGTTAATGTGTACAGCGCCAAACGTACAACTTTTCGATATTGTTGAACAATTTAGTGCGAGCAGTGGATTTGAAGTGTTTGGTCGAAGAATAATTTAGAAACAAGAAAAATTAAATTTAATTAAAATATTTCTGGATTATTAACTTCAAAATAAGTATTTTTAATATATCTAAAGAACTTTTTAAAATATAATAGCTAGATTTAAAAAAACCTGCATTTTCTGAAGGCATATAAAAAATATAAAAAAAAATTGTTTTTCTCGAATTAATTAAAACATTAAAAAAAATGTCCGAATTTGTCCGGTGCGAAACAATATATCCGAAAATACTTATAGTCTATAGAGTATTAATCTGTAAATATATCCATCAACTTTTGTCAATTCTTAAAAATAAATCATTTTTTCTTAGGTAACGTTAGCATCAAAAATGCCAATCTTTTTAAAATATGGCTGCAAAATTCTTCAAAAGAGGGGAAAAAGAAAGCTTTTTTGACAAATATTATTAAAACAATCGGCGAAAATAACTCTTTTAATGAGTATAATAAATAACTACAAATAATAAGTTGGGGCAAGAGTGGCGAGTCACAGTTACTTAAAATATTTAAGTCCCAAAATGGCAAGTGGCTTATATCTGAAGTAATTTTCAAAATATATAAAGTGAAAATAGATGTCCCATGTTCTTCTAGAGCTGGTCAGCCAAGCTTACTATATTCAGAAATGTTCGAGCACATCAAAAGAAGCGAAGCGACCGGCCTTTCATCATCAAAGCAAAATGAGACAAATTTAATAATTCATGCGGCATGTATTTCAGCTCGAAAAAGGGGGAAAAATAATTAAGCAGCTGTTTTAAAAAATAAAACTAAAATTCTAACGCGTCCATATAAAATCAGAAAGGTATGCTGTAAAAATTTCAAAGATCTTGTTTAACTTTCTGACTAGAAACCGTTTGCATTTTTTATTGAAAACGACTTCACAAAAAAGCAATGCTCTAATATTCGCATGGAGAATATAAATACAAAGAAATTGCAACATATTTCCACCCTATTATAGACTTTTGGCAGTGAAAGCTCTCTGTAGGCCTAACAATATATTTGTAAGTGAAAAAGTTGCAAAATTACCTTTTCAAATGCTGTTGCAACATACTGCAGCAAGAATTGTAGAATCGCAAAAAGAAGTCATTTTAGGTATAATGAATATTGAAAATAGAGCACTAATTTCGTCAAAATTAATCTTAAGTTATGGATTTGACGGTAGTAGTGGCCAAGCTCAATTTAAGCAAAGTTTTAATTATTCAAGCTCACCTCAAAATACTGATTACAACCTCTTTGCAACCACTGTAATACAATGAAGATTAATCGATACTTCAGGGAAACCTTTATGGTGTAATATTACTCCCCAATGAACTAGATATTGCAGGCCATTAAAGCTAGACTATTTAATAAGTATTTTATTTAACATTAATATCTTTTTTAAATTTGTATGTATTGTATTGACTAAAACATGTTAATCCTATTTAATATATTTTTGTTTGAAGCACAGAAATATGTATGTCTAAAACAAACTTGAAGGTCCTTAGGTTTACATAGGGTTTTTTTTTATAAATTTTTTTAATATTAAATACATACTTAAATTTCATATATTCGATAAAGCATTGTTAAAGTAATTCACAATAACTCATTTATTAAAAAAATAAATTGATATATTTTACAAAAATAGTTTTGGCCAAAAAAAATGAATTTTTGACCAATGTGCTATGTAACAAAGATGTATGCAAAATGTGAAAAGAAAAAAGAAATAAGAAAGGCTTTCCAAAATTGTTTTCTTTGCAGCAATTTTAGTGTAAAATAAACTTACTTGTTACATATTTTTATTGCTTCTCGTTAAATAATAAACAATATTTTGCTAAGCCAATCAGGTAGGCATAACTACTGCAATTTATATATACAAGGTGGTGCAAAAGTAATCCTCTATTAGAAAATGCTATAAATTTTGCAATTGGCCCCTTATGTCAGTTCTGTTTTGACATTTGTGTAGTAAACACATGCGAAATACACGTTAATAAACAATGTTACGCTACACTGCTCCAGAACGCGAAATATTTGTGACTATTTATTTGACCAATGATCGGTCGGTGACTTTGGCACAACGTGAATTTCGTCGCAGATTTCCTAGCCGTCCAACGCCTACTGGTGAAACACTGCTACGTTAAGCCGCTCGCCTCGAAGAGACTGGCACAACACGAGGTGCTGCCAATCGTGGCAGACCCCGGAGTAGCCATTCTGCAGAGAATATTGCTGCTGTAGCCGAAGATTCACCTCGGTTTCTTAACAATTAAAAAAAAATTGTTGGCCCTGTGTTTGTAACACATTTATGGTTATTTATTTGAACTTTTTCATATATCTTAAAACTATGTACATAAACTTAAGTTCATTATTAAAAATGTGATAGCTAAGAATAGAAATTTTATTAAAAATTAAGTAATTCCGATACAAGCCGAGTGTAATGCATTTTCGAAATCAGCTACAATTTCTCGTCAGCATTTTTTCTATTCGGTACTACTGTAAGTTAAATGTTGATTTGTTCTATTTAAACAAACTTTAATAAGAATTTGAATACTGGAATTAAGTTTATATTCCATATTGTTTCGACCGAAATAAATTCATATACAACCCTTTGTTCTCTTATTCTCATTCTATTTGCATTTATTACCAGTTCCTACCCAGCAATAAATAATTAAGTTTTTGGAAGCAGTAAAATATTATTATGTTTTCTAAATGCGCAGTTTTGATGTGCTCCTGAGGAGGCGACAGCGTAAGGCAGAGATATGTTAGTTAAAAATAAAGAAAAATCTCTCGCTTACGAGGATGCAGTTAATTAAAATTAATTTCGTTAATACGATTGTTTTTTAAAAAACAATAGACTATCTTAAACGATCTATAATTATTATATGACGCAATAAATTTACAAGAATTTTAGTTGAAAATCGTTTGTTTAATTTGTGTTGAAACCTAAATAGAGAAGAAAGTAAAATTAGTAAATTTATATGAATAATGAAAAGTAATAATAAGAAACATTTGTTGATTTGAATTTGAGATAATTCTGGTTGGTTTGTGTAAATTCAAACTTTATCTAATTTTTTTGAGCAAATGTAATGTAGTTTAAATATTTCATATAGTTGTTTTGCTGTTAATAAAATTGAATTTGTAATGTTTTATATATTTATTTGAATATTTTTTTTCATTAGGAGTTGCTAAAGTAAATAAAAGGGTAAGTTAATAGGAGGTGACAACATCTCTGATAGAGCAGAGTTTTGGGACAGCTAACAACAGAGTGACCGCTCGTCGACTAAAGTTGCATTTTGCAACCTTTTCAAGGGCCTGCGACTTTTTGTGCGACTTTTTTATGCTGACACTATTTTGCCACTTTTTAAAATTTTTGCAACTTTTGCCCCTTTTTTGTTACGAAAGTTAAACAAATTCTAGCATATGCGCATACATAAACACATACCTTGCATATGTGGACATTTGTGTTATTCCCAAATATCGCA
The DNA here is from genome assembly GCA_963583895.1 of Melanophora roralis. Classification (NCBI taxonomy): domain Eukaryota; kingdom Metazoa; phylum Arthropoda; class Insecta; order Diptera; family Rhinophoridae; genus Melanophora; species Melanophora roralis. The sequence goes on along the minus strand of OY757192.1, from coordinate 13,912,019 downwards.
GTCCATAGTTTTTTTTAAAATTAAACATGCTGAAAGCTTTTGGCATACAGTGTGTTGTTTAAAAAATGATTTAAATAAGCCATTGTGATTAAATTTATATAAAATAGTTGCGTATATTTTTTCATTACCCCACAGCAGCGCATAGGTTAGGTTAGGTTAGGTTGAACAGGCGGCTGCGGAAATGTTGAAGTAATAGTTGTGCAGCCCACTTGGGTCCGTTTCCTCGGTCCCTTTGTGATACCTGGGGAAGAGAAGAGAAGAAGAAAAAGATAAATTAGATTAGATCAATAGAGATAGAGAGTTAGAAGGAAAGGAAGGAAAGTCATCAAGTGTGGTCAGCGGTAGTTGTCCCATACTGGCCGCTGTCCCCAAACCAACCGCTATCCCTAATAAAGGACGCCAGGTTGTTTATGCCAATGTCGGCCACGTCCGACAGGCCATTCAGTCTACCGATACCGAAGTGCCTGATCCGAATGTCCTCCAGTGCCGGACAGAAACATAAAAGGTGCCTCACGCTCTCGGCCTCCTCTTCGTCATGACAACTTCTACAGAAGTCATTCCAAGGCAATCCCAATCTTTCGGCATGGGTGCCAAATCGGCAGTGGCCGGTAATTGCGGCCACGGTGTCCCTTATCCTTCTCCTATCCAAATCAAGGAGGGACCTCGAACGGCCCGGATCCATCACCGGCCAGGTCATCCGAGTAGTTCCGCATCTGGGTTCGTTAGACCATCTAGCCCCTGCAATCCCCCGAGAATATTCATCCACGCGGACTTTGCAAGAGGAGAGGGGGATGCCACAAAAGTGGTCAATTGCCCGATCATCCAATCTAGCACCATTTCTGGCAAGTGCGTCAGCAGCACAGTTACCCGTATTGGTCCCGTGTCCCCTCACCCACGCCAAGGTGATTTCAGAATGCATTGCCATCCAGTTTAAGGATGCCCGGCATTCACGGACTAGTTGTGATGTTGAATAAACATCAGTAATGGACCTGATGGCAGCACGGCTGTCAGTGAAGATTCCGATATTCCTGCCAAATATCCTGTAATACCGCAACCAGTTAGCCGCCTTGCATATCGCCGACAATTCAGCCTGCATAACACTGCATTCATCCGGAAGTTTTAAATGAAATCCGGACTCCTGCCTGAACAATGAATATACCTCCACCAACACCAGTTCTCCCCTTTGACCCATCCGTGTACACCTCCAGATCGATGGGTCCCGAGGAGATCAATTCATCCGCCCCTCCCTCTGAAACAACGAAGGAGAATTTTCTGCGTATGAAAGGTTCCGGTGTGCAGTAGTCAATCAGATCGGGAACAATATTGACCGTCCCGATAATACTCGCGTGGCCGCTTGTCCTGTGCTTCCATCCTCCCACAGCATGCAGCCTTATCGCGGTGTTCAGCGCCAGCTTCCTCGCTAGAAGATCCGCTGGGAGCCAGTTGAGTAGGGTAAAAAGCGACCTAGTCGGAGTCGTCCTCATTGCGCCTGTTATCAGGATCGCCGCATTGCGCATCGCTCTCTCAATACGACAACGATTCGTGACAGAGTCTATAGCCTTCCACCAGACCATAGCTCCATAAAATAGAACCGGCTCTATTACCGCCTTGTAGAGCCAGCTTACATTACGAGGACTGAGTCCCCAAGTTCTGCCAATGCCGCGTTTGCACACATACATCGCAGTCTGTGCCTTCGCCGCTCTCGCCTCTACGTTCGGCTTCCAGGACAGCTTGCTGTCCAGAATGACTCCTAGATATTTCACACTATCCGACAAAGTCAGTCTCACCCCGTTCAGCGTCGGGAGTTTGAATGAAGGAATCTTGTATCTGTTCGAGAACAGTACTAGCTCCGTTTTTGAAGGGTTGATAGACAAACCGTTCTCTCCGCTCCACTCACTTAATGTCCTTAGAGCTATTTCCATCCCGTCAGAGATGGTATTCAGATGGATTCCAGATATCGCAACTGCCACGTCATCCGCGTATGCGATAGTTCTTAGTCCCATTGAGTCCATATTCCTGAGCAACAAGTTCAGTGTCATGTTCCACAGCAATGGTGATAGGACACCTCCTTGAGGCGTTCCAACAGGTTGGAAATGAATGCAACCAAAGAGTTATCAACCCCTGTCTCGCGCAAGGCCCGGAGGACACTTGGTGGGTTGACGTTGTTAAAAGCGCCCTCTATTTCCAAGAACGACACAAGTGTGTAGTTCCTAAATTCAAGAGACCTCTCAATATAACCAACTAGCGAGTGGAGAGCCGTTTCCACCGATCTGCCCTTGGTGTAGGCGTGTTGGGACCCCGATAGGAGGCTGGGCTGGATCGTCGCCCTAAGGTGCACGTCGACCAGCTTCTCCAGTGTCTTAAGCAAGAAAGATGTGAGACTTATCGGTCTGTAGTCCTTTGCTCTTGTGTGCGATGTCTTACCTCCCTTAGGTATGAAGACAACATTTGATTCCGTCCACTGTGTGGGGATATATGACCAGGAGAGACAAGCCTCGTAAATATTGAGAAGCCATGGAGTAACTAGCTCAACGTTACGCTGCAGGTCCGCTGGAATCAGTCCATCCGGTCCAGATGACTTAAATGGTTTGAAGCTGTTGATCGCCCAAAGCAGCATATGATTATCCAATTGAATCGGTGTGGATGACCGATTATAGGTGGTGTTAGTGGTCACCCTATCCGAGATATTGAGAGATCCCGGGAAGTGGGTGTCCATCAGTACTTCCAGTGTTTCATGGCTGTTCGTAGTCCAAGTTCCATCATCCTTCTGGATATAGCCAGGGACGACGGCTGATTTGGACAAGAGCTTGCGCAGACGGCTCGTCTCAGACGAGTTCTCAACGCTGCAACAGAAGTTCCTCCAAGTACCGCGTTTGGCACTCCTCACTTCGTTCTTAAACTGGTTCAGTGCGGCCTTGTACAGAGTCCAGTTGCCCGTCCTCTTTGCCTCATTGAAGAGTCTGCTGCACTTCCTGCGGGTCTTATCTATGGTAGATGACCACCAGGGCGGTTTTTTCCTGCCTCTAGGAAGGGTCTGGGGGCAGGACCTTGTCGTAGCCTCCCTAAAGGAGCTCGATAGCGTCAGTACAGCTCCCACTATGTCACCAACTGTGGCGATAGTCGGTGCCGGGGGTAGCATGTCCCGCAGATAGGCATTCTGCATCTGCCAGTTTGTCTTCCTCCTATTCACGTAGGGGGTCGCTCTGTCCCGATTTCCCAAAATAGAGAATTCAAAGTACCTGTGGTCTGAGAAGGAACAGTCATCTGACACCCTCCAGTCCCTAATAAGGTCAGCACTTTCTACGCTGACCAATGTTATGTCCAAAACTTCCTGTCTGTTCGCAACAAACAAAGTAGGTTCTGAACCTTTGTTCACAACTGTCAAGTCAGTCTGTAATATGAAGTTCATCAAACACTCACCCCTAATATTGGTGTTCGTGCTGCCCCAGATTTGGTGATGGGCATTTGCATCGGCTCCAATGATGACTGGAATCCGATTTGCTTTCGCCGCGCCAACCGCTTTACGGACAAGATGGTTTGGTGGTGAGTCCTTGTGGTCGTGCGCCATGTAGCTTGAGAGGATCCACCATGTTTTACCATTAGTCTCCCAAGCTGCGGTTACAGTATCTTCATCGCTGTAATCAGACAGTATGAAGATATTAAGTTGCCTTTTGGCCATTATACAGGATCTAATCTTACCATGTACGTTCGCATACAAAAGTTTGTAGCCTCTAGCACTGAGTCCACGAATTGTGCCCCCGGAGATCCAGGGTTCCTGGAATAGTATTATGTCTTCGCCCCGCTCTACGGCACGAAGAACAAGTGCAGCAGATGCTGCTTTGGAGTGGTGAATATTAATTTGCGTCACCTTCGCCATTGTCTGGGTCGTAGATGACTGTTACGTTTCCGCTCTCTGAATCGGAATCCAAAAGAGCGTCCTCGTCCTCCGCTACATCCAGGCGACCAAGAAGATCGCCAATCAGACCTGAGTCTGACTGATTATCCTCCTGGGAGACCGGCTGAGCAGGATCATCATTACCAGCGTCTTTTACACCACGCTCGGTCAATTTGCTAACACTAGTAGCAAGGGGGTCGAGTTTGTCGTCGCTTCGGTAGATATTAAGTCTGATACTTTCAAAACCGTAAAATATCACACCCTTCCTCTGCCGAAGCGGCGCCAACGATTCCTTATTAAGAACGATAACAACCTTTCTTGTAGCTCCATTAGCATCGGAGACCTTGACTACCTTCCAGTCGTGAGTGGGGAGGTCAGGGTTACCGATCCTTATGATGCCAAGAATTTCCTCGGGGTCATGTGGTTCAGCGGGAATGGTCGCTACGGATCTCGGACGACGAGGGATATCGTCGACCGTGACCACGTCCAACCGCGCGCCTTGCCACACTTCTCCGAGGGCTGCTATGGCTAGTTTCAGCAGATTGGCCGACCGCTCGTTGGTGCATGCCATGAGTTTTACGTGGCCTTGAAACCAGCCAGCGTCGTTGATTTGAGGGGCTGGTCCGGGATTTTCCCTAAGGATACTCCAGAACACCCCCATCATTTTCTGACGGATTATCCCCCAATTTTCTTGAGAGATAGCTCCGTCACTTTTGCTCCTGTCGATAACAGCGCTTACAAGCGGATTCTTAGCGACCTCGCTGTAGGGCCTGTTAACAACACGAGAGGATTTAGGTCTCTTCGCATCCGGTTGGTTGGTGGATGCCTTAGAGGTGTCCTCACATGATCGTTGCCGTTTGGGCGCGGCAGAAGAGCCTGGATCAGGTTCGGGTCCTACCTCAGCAATAAAGGCCTTAGCCCGATCTAGTGACAATCTCTAATCGACCGTCAGGGAATCAACCGGATTATCACCGTGTCGTACAATAATATGCGTAGCGGCTCGCTTAGATGCGGCATCTTTGCGTTGTTGCTGTCTGCGGCTTTCTTCAGTCGCATCTGAAATATTCGGCGCTGCTGCGTCAGACAATGATGTTGCAGGTGTTGTGGGGGCACACACATCACCTGCTGTGGTTGCCGAAACGGCAGGGGGTTGGGCAGCTTTGGAGGTGCTTGCCACGACGGGCAGAGGCACATCGCTGCTTGTGGGTCTACTGTCATTCGAAGAATGATCAGTAGATGTGATGCAGGTAGCCAATTTGGGTTCACCAGATTGACCATCTGCGAAGTTTTTTTGTTTTTGTTTAAATTGTTAGGCATATGAATCCCACGAGTATACACGTAAAGGGAGGACCATCCGCGCAGTGACGGCGTACGCGGACTGAGCTAGTAAAATTGCAATCGACCTTTGCTATGGCATCGGAGGTGACAACAACTTGGAACTAGTCTTCTTTAACCACTAACTAGCTATTCAGGTTCTCGGCGCTGCGTCCACAACCTTAACCTTACAAGTGGGTTAGTTTTGGTCCGCGGGATTGCATAATGTAATGTATGAAGGATGGAGGCATCACCAGGAGTGCTGGACCATCTGTTAGATGTATCCAGAAACCCCGGTACTACCTAAGAATAAAGTGTAAGCAGAGTATGGCATACTATGCATTACCCTGCCCACGCTCTACCCTTGCAATGTCAAGAGTGCTGGACCATTTGTCAGATGTATCCAGAGTCCTGACATTGCCCAGAGACCTGAAATGTGTGTTGAGTGTGCACACTATGCTCCACTCCACCCACACTGTATTCTCTTGTTCCTTCTGTTACATAGCAGGATCCTGGCTTTGTCGGGGAATAAGGGGACCCATTGCATGAATAGTATCACGATATTCCTCAACTAGCTCAACCCCTGATATAGCTGTTCGATTTTCGCACGCAAAAGTATCGATAGCTTATCAGAGGTCCCCCCTATCCGCCACGTGGGGACGCGTCCAATGGGAGACTAACAACTCCACATGGACACAGCAGCGCATGTGCTGAAAGAATTTTTCCTAAGTCAGGGCTGGTTAAAAATAAATTGGCAAACAAATTAAAAGTTAAGACCTGTAATTCAAGGCTGTCAGCTTTACATTTATTAAATACTGAACTAGAAGACTGTATTCCTGGTGATGAACTAAAACACAAGTACAGAAACGAATTTTCAAATAAAATAAACAAAATTAAAAATATGAACTTGTGTATTATTGTGCTATATGTTTTTTACTAAGACTAGTTGTCTGTCTGTCCTTGTTTCAACCAAATTAAAAAAACGATATTCCGATATTTAAAGAACAGTGCATTCGATTTTTCATAATATTAAAACTATATAAAAATTAAATTTTTTTTTTGCAATTTTAAATTTGTTACTTTTTATGTGTCTTTGTACAAAACTTCTTTTTTAATGAATGTTTTCTTGTTAATACATTTCTTATTTTTAATTTATTTTGATCAAGTTTTTTTGTGTTGTTGAATTATTTATCTGTTTTTGTTTTTATTAGTTGTAAAAACATTAATAAAAAGTTGAATAAGGGCTTTAAAAAAGAGTGCAACTTTTTTTTCCAAAAGCGACTTTTTTATGTGACTTTTTTTTCCTAAAACGACTATTTGTGCCACTTTTTTAAAATTCTCAGCGGTCACACTGCCTAACAATCATCATACGCTGTCATAGAGGAGTCCCTGTGGATTCCGGTGGGTAGGCCAAGCGTTGGCGTAACATCTGCCGACCTTGTCGTAGCCTCCCTAAAGGAGCTCGATAGCGTCAGTACAGCTCCCACTATGTCACCAACTGTGGCGATAGTCGGTGCCGGGGGTAGCATGTCCCGCAGATAGGCATTCTGCATCTGCCAGTTTGTCTTCCTCCTATTCACGTAGGGGGTCGCTCTGTCCCGATTTCCCAAAATAGAGAATTCAAAGTACCTGTGGTCTGAGAAGGAACAGTCATCTGACACCCTCCAGTCCCTAATAAGGTCAGCACTTTCTACGCTGACCAATGTTATGTCCAAAACTTCCTGTCTGTTCGCAACAAACAAAGTAGGTTCTGAACCTTTGTTCACAACTGTCAAGTCAGTCTGTAATATGAAGTTCATCAAACACTCACCCCTAATATTGGTGTTCGTGCTGCCCCAGATTTGGTGATGGGCATTTGCATCGGCTCCAATGATGACTGGAATCCGATTTGCTTTCGCCGCGCCAACCGCTTTACGGACAAGATGGTTTGGTGGTGAGTCCTTGTGGTCGTGCGCCATGTAGCTTGAGAGGATCCACCATGTTTTACCATTAGTCTCCCAAGCTGCGGTTACAGTATCTTCATCGCTGTAATCAGACAGTATGAAGATATTAAGTTGCCTTTTGGCCATTATACAGGATCTAATCTTACCATGTACGTTCGCATACAAAAGTTTGTAGCCTCTAGCACTGAGTCCACGAATTGTGCCCCCGGAGATCCAGGGTTCCTGGAATAGTATTATGTCTTCGCCCCGCTCTACGGCACGAAGAACAAGTGCAGCAGATGCTGCTTTGGAGTGGTGAATATTAATTTGCGTCACCTTCGCCATTGTCTGGGTCGTAGATGACTGTTACGTTTCCGCTCTCTGAATCGGAATCCAAAAGAGCGTCCTCGTCCTCCGCTACATCCAGGCGACCAAGAAGATCGCCAATCAGACCTGAGTCTGACTGATTATCCTCCTGGGAGACCGGCTGAGCAGGATCATCATTACCAGCGTCTTTTACACCACGCTCGGTCAATTTGCTAACACTAGTAGCAAGGGGGTCGAGTTTGTCGTCGCTTCGGTAGATATTAAGTCTGATACTTTCAAAACCGTAAAATATCACACCCTTCCTCTGCCGAAGCGGCGCCAACGATTCCTTATTAAGAACGATAACAACCTTTCTTGTAGCTCCATTAGCATCGGAGACCTTGACTACCTTCCAGTCGTGAGTGGGGAGGTCAGGGTTACCGATCCTTATGATGCCAAGAATTTCCTCGGGGTCATGTGGTTCAGCGGGAATGGTCGCTACGGATCTCGGACGACGAGGGATATCGTCGACCGTGACCACGTCCAACCGCGCGCCTTGCCACACTTCTCCGAGGGCTGCTATGGCTAGTTTCAGCAGATTGGCCGACCGCTCGTTGGTGCATGCCATGAGTTTTACGTGGCCTTGAAACCAGCCAGCGTCGTTGATTTGAGGGGCTGGTCCGGGATTTTCCCTAAGGATACTCCAGAACACCCCCATCATTTTCTGACGGATTATCCCCCAATTTTCTTGAGAGATAGCTCCGTCACTTTTGCTCCTGTCGATAACAGCGCTTACAAGCGGATTCTTAGCGACCTCGCTGTAGGGCCTGTTAACAACACGAGAGGATTTAGGTCTCTTCGCATCCGGTTGGTTGGTGGATGCCTTAGAGGTGTCCTCACATGATCGTTGCCGTTTGGGCGCGGCAGAAGAGCCTGGATCAGGTTCGGGTCCTACCTCAGCAATAAAGGCCTTAGCCCGATCTAGTGACAATCTCTAATCGACCGTCAGGGAATCAACCGGATTATCACCGTGTCGTACAATAATATGCGTAGCGGCTCGCTTAGATGCGGCATCTTTGCGTTGTTGCTGTCTGCGGCTTTCTTCAGTCGCATCTGAAATATTCGGCGCTGCTGCACACACATCACCTGCTGTGGTTGCCGAAACGGCAGGGGGTTGGGCAGCTTTGGAGGTGCTTGCCACGACGGGCAGAGGCACATCGCTGCTTGTGGGTCTACTGTCATTCGAAGAATGATCAGTAGATGTGATGCAGGTAGCCAATTTGGGTTCACCAGATTGACCATCTGCGAAGTTTTTTTGTTTTTGTTTAAATTGTTAGGCATATGAATCCCACGAGTATACACGTAAAGGGAGGACCATCCGCGCAGTGACGGCGTACGCGGACTGAGCTAGTAAAATTGCAATCGACCTTTGCTATGGCATCGGATGTGACAACAACTTGGAACTAGTCTTCTTTAACCACTAACTAGCTATTCAGGTTCTCGGCGCTGCGTCCACAACCTTAACCTTACAAGTGGGTTAGTTTTGGTCCGCGGGATTGCATAATGTAATGTATGAAGGATGGAGGCATCACCAGGAGTGCTGGACCATCTGTTAGATGTATCCAGAAACCCCGGTACTACCTAAGAATAAAGTGTAAGCAGAGTATGGCATACTATGCATTACCCTGCCCACGCTCTACCCTTGCAATGTCAAGAGTGCTGGACCATTTGTCAGATGTATCCAGAGTCCTGACATTGCCCAGAGACCTGAAATGTGTGTTGAGTGTGCACACTATGCTCCACTCCACCCACACTGTATTCTCTTGTTCCTTCTGTTACATAGCAGGATCCTGGCTTTGTCGGGGAATAAGGGGACCCATTGCATGAATAGTATCACGATATTCCTCAACTAGCTCAACCCCTGATATAGCTGTTCGATTTTCGCACGCAAAAGTATCGATAGCTTATCAGAGGTCCCCCCTATCCGCCACGTGGGGACGCGTCCAATGGGAGACTAACAACTCCACATGGACACAGCAGCGCATGTGCTGAAAGAATTTTTCCTAAGTCAGGGCTGGTTAAAAATAAATTGGCAAACAAATTAAAAGTTAAGACCTGTAATTCAAGGCTGTCAGCTTTACATTTATTAAATACTGAACTAGAAGACTGTATTCCTGGTGATGAACTAAAACACAAGTACAGAAACGAATTTTCAAATAAAATAAACAAAATTAAAAATATGAACTTGTGTATTATTGTGCTATATGTTTTTTACTAAGACTAGTTGTCTGTCTGTCCTTGTTTCAACCAAATTAAAAAAACGATATTCCGATATTTAAAGAACAGTGCATTCGATTTTTCATAATATTAAAACTATATAAAAATTAAATTTTTTTTTTGCAATTTTAAATTTGTTACTTTTTATGTGTCTTTGTACAAAACTTCTTTTTTAATGAATGTTTTCTTGTTAATACATTTCTTATTTTTAATTTATTTTGATCAAGTTTTTTTGTGTTGTTGAATTATTTATCTGTTTTTGTTTTTATTAGTTGTAAAAACATTAATAAAAAGTTGAATAAGGGCTTTAAAAAAGAGTGCAACTTTTTTTTCCAAAAGCGACTTTTTTATGTGACTTTTTTTTCCTAAAACGACTATTTGTGCCACTTTTTTAAAATTCTCAGCGGTCACACTGCCTAACAATCATCATACGCTGTCATAGAGGAGTCCCTGTGGATTCCGGTGGGTAGGCCAAGCGTTGGCGTAACATCTGCCGACCTTGTCGTAGCCTCCCTAAAGGAGCTCGATAGCGTCAGTACAGCTCCCACTATGTCACCAACTGTGGCGATAGTCGGTGCCGGGGGTAGCATGTCCCGCAGATAGGCATTCTGCATCTGCCAGTTTGTCTTCCTCCTATTCACGTAGGGGGTCGCTCTGTCCCGATTTCCCAAAATAGAGAATTCAAAGTACCTGTGGTCTGAGAAGGAACAGTCATCTGACACCCTCCAGTCCCTAATAAGGTCAGCACTTTCTACGCTGACCAATGTTATGTCCAAAACTTCCTGTCTGTTCGCAACAAACAAAGTAGGTTCTGAACCTTTGTTCACAACTGTCAAGTCAGTCTGTAATATGAAGTTCATCAAACACTCACCCCTAATATTGGTGTTCGTGCTGCCCCAGATTTGGTGATGGGCATTTGCATCGGCTCCAATGATGACTGGAATCCGATTTGCTTTCGCCGCGCCAACCGCTTTACGGACAAGATGGTTTGGTGGTGAGTCCTTGTGGTCGTGCGCCATGTAGCTTGAGAGGATCCACCATGTTTTACCATTAGTCTCCCAAGCTGCGGTTACAGTATCTTCATCGCTGTAATCAGACAGTATGAAGATATTAAGTTGCCTTTTGGCCATTATACAGGATCTAATCTTACCATGTACGTTCGCATACAAAAGTTTGTAGCCTCTAGCACTGAGTCCACGAATTGTGCCCCCGGAGATCCAGGGTTCCTGGAATAGTATTATGTCTTCGCCCCGCTCTACGGCACGAAGAACAAGTGCAGCAGATGCTGCTTTGGAGTGGTGAATATTAATTTGCGTCACCTTCGCCATTGTCTGGGTCGTAGATGACTGTTACGTTTCCGCTCTCTGAATCGGAATCCAAAAGAGCGTCCTCGTCCTCCGCTACATCCAGGCGACCAAGAAGATCGCCAATCAGACCTGAGTCTGACTGATTATCCTCCTGGGAGACCGGCTGAGCAGGATCATCATTACCAGCGTCTTTTACACCACGCTCGGTCAATTTGCTAACACTAGTAGCAAGGGGGTCGAGTTTGTCGTCGCTTCGGTAGATATTAAGTCTGATACTTTCAAAACCGTAAAATATCACACCCTTCCTCTGCCGAAGCGGCGCCAACGATTCCTTATTAAGAACGATAACAACCTTTCTTGTAGCTCCATTAGCATCGGAGACCTTGACTACCTTCCAGTCGTGAGTGGGGAGGTCAGGGTTACCGATCCTTATGATGCCAAGAATTTCCTCGGGGTCATGTGGTTCAGCGGGAATGGTCGCTACGGATCTCGGACGACGAGGGATATCGTCGACCGTGACCACGTCCAACCGCGCGCCTTGCCACACTTCTCCGAGGGCTGCTATGGCTAGTTTCAGCAGATTGGCCGACCGCTCGTTGGTGCATGCCATGAGTTTTACGTGGCCTTGAAACCAGCCAGCGTCGTTGATTTGAGGGGCTGGTCCGGGATTTTCCCTAAGGATACTCCAGAACACCCCCATCATTTTCTGACGGATTATCCCCCAATTTTCTTGAGAGATAGCTCCGTCACTTTTGCTCCTGTCGATAACAGCGCTTACAAGCGGATTCTTAGCGACCTCGCTGTAGGGCCTGTTAACAACACGAGAGGATTTAGGTCTCTTCGCATCCGGTTGGTTGGTGGATGCCTTAGAGGTGTCCTCACATGATCGTTGCCGTTTGGGCGCGGCAGAAGAGCCTGGATCAGGTTCGGGTCCTACCTCAGCAATAAAGGCCTTAGCCCGATCTAGTGACAATCTCTAATCGACCGTCAGGGAATCAACCGGATTATCACCGTGTCGTACAATAATATGCGTAGCGGCTCGCTTAGATGCGGCATCTTTGCGTTGTTGCTGTCTGCGGCTTTCTTCAGTCGCATCTGAAATATTCGGCGCTGCTGCGTCAGACAATGATGTTGCAGGTGTTGTGGGGGCACACACATCACCTGCTGTGGTTGCCGAAACGGCAGGGGGTTGGGCAGCTTTGGAGGTGCTTGCCACGACGGGCAGAGGCACATCGCTGCTTGTGGGTCTACTGTCATTCGAAGAATGATCAGTAGATGTGATGCAGGTAGCCAATTTGGGTTCACCAGATTGACCATCTGCGAAGTTTTTTTGTTTTTGTTTAAATTGTTAGGCATATGAATCCCACGAGTATACACGTAAAGGGAGGACCATCCGCGCAGTGACGGCGTACGCGGACTGAGCTAGTAAAATTGCAATCGACCTTTGCTATGGCATCGGAGGTGACAACAACTTGGAACTAGTCTTCTTTAACCACTAACTAGCTATTCAGGTTCTCGGCGCTGCGTCCACAACCTTAACCTTACAAGTGGGTTAGTTTTGGTCCGCGGGATTGCATAATGTAATGTATGAAGGATGGAGGCATCACCAGGAGTGCTGGACCATCTGTTAGATGTATCCAGAAACCCCGGTACTACCTAAGAATAAAGTGTAAGCAGAGTATGGCATACTATGCATTACCCTGCCCACGCTCTACCCTTGCAATGTCAAGAGTGCTGGACCATTTGTCAGATGTATCCAGAGTCCTGACATTGCCCAGAGACCTGAAATGTGTGTTGAGTGTGCACACTATGCTCCACTCCACCCACACTGTATTCTCTTGTTCCTTCTGTTACATAGCAGGATCCTGGCTTTGTCGGGGAATAAGGGGACCCATTGCATGAATAGTATCACGATATTCCTCAACTAGCTCAACCCCTGATATAGCTGTTCGATTTTCGCACGCAAAAGTATCGATAGCTTATCAGAGGTCCCCCCTATCCGCCACGTGGGGACGCGTCCAATGGGAGACTAACAACTCCACATGGACACAGCAGCGCATGTGCTGAAAGAATTTTTCCTAAGTCAGGGCTGGTTAAAAATAAATTGGCAAACAAATTAAAAGTTAAGACCTGTAATTCAAGGCTGTCAGCTTTACATTTATTAAATACTGAACTAGAAGACTGTATTCCTGGTGATGAACTAAAACACAAGTACAGAAACGAATTTTCAAATAAAATAAACAAAATTAAAAATATGAACTTGTGTATTATTGTGCTATATGTTTTTTACTAAGACTAGTTGTCTGTCTGTCCTTGTTTCAACCAAATTAAAAAAACGATATTCCGATATTTAAAGAACAGTGCATTCGATTTTTCATAATATTAAAACTATATAAAAATTAAATTTTTTTTTTGCAATTTTAAATTTGTTACTTTTTATGTGTCTTTGTACAAAACTTCTTTTTTAATGAATGTTTTCTTGTTAATACATTTCTTATTTTTAATTTATTTTGATCAAGTTTTTTTGTGTTGTTGAATTATTTATCTGTTTTTGTTTTTATTAGTTGTAAAAACATTAATAAAAAGTTGAATAAGGGCTTTAAAAAAGAGTGCAACTTTTTTTTCCAAAAGCGACTTTTTTATGTGACTTTTTTTTCCTAAAACGACTATTTGTGCCACTTTTTTAAAATTCTCAGCGGTCACACTGCCTAACAATCATCATACGCTGTCATAGAGGAGTCCCTGTGGATTCCGGTGGGTAGGCCAAGCGTTGGCGTAACATCTGCCGACCTTGTCGTAGCCTCCCTAAAGGAGCTCGATAGCGTCAGTACAGCTCCCACTATGTCACCAACTGTGGCGATAGTCGGTGCCGGGGGTAGCATGTCCCGCAGATAGGCATTCTGCATCTGCCAGTTTGTCTTCCTCCTATTCACGTAGGGGGTCGCTCTGTCCCGATTTCCCAAAATAGAGAATTCAAAGTACCTGTGGTCTGAGAAGGAACAGTCATCTGACACCCTCCAGTCCCTAATAAGGTCAGCACTTTCTACGCTGACCAATGTTATGTCCAAAACTTCCTGTCTGTTCGCAACAAACAAAGTAGGTTCTGAACCTTTGTTCACAACTGTCAAGTCAGTCTGTAATATGAAGTTCATCAAACACTCACCCCTAATATTGGTGTTCGTGCTGCCCCAGATTTGGTGATGGGCATTTGCATCGGCTCCAATGATGACTGGAATCCGATTTGCTTTCGCCGCGCCAACCGCTTTACGGACAAGATGGTTTGGTGGTGAGTCCTTGTGGTCGTGCGCCATGTAGCTTGAGAGGATCCACCATGTTTTACCATTAGTCTCCCAAGCTGCGGTTACAGTATCTTCATCGCTGTAATCAGACAGTATGAAGATATTAAGTTGCCTTTTGGCCATTATACAGGATCTAATCTTACCATGTACGTTCGCATACAAAAGTTTGTAGCCTCTAGCACTGAGTCCACGAATTGTGCCCCCGGAGATCCAGGGTTCCTGGAATAGTATTATGTCTTCGCCCCGCTCTACGGCACGAAGAACAAGTGCAGCAGATGCTGCTTTGGAGTGGTGAATATTAATTTGCGTCACCTTCGCCATTGTCTGGGTCGTAGATGACTGTTACGTTTCCGCTCTCTGAATCGGAATCCAAAAGAGCGTCCTCGTCCTCCGCTACATCCAGGCGACCAAGAAAATCGCCAATCAGACCTGAGTCTGACTGATTATCCTCCTGGGAGACCGGCTGAGCAGGATCATCATTACCAGCGTCTTTTACACCACGCTCGGTCAATTTGCTAACACTAGTAGCAAGGGGGTCGAGTTTGTCGTCGCTTCGGTAGATATTAAGTCTGATACTTTCAAAACCGTAAAATATCACACCCTTCCTCTGCCGAAGCGGCGCCAACGATTCCTTATTAAGAACGATAACAACCTTTCTTGTAGCTCCATTAGCATCGGAGACCTTGACTACCTTCCAGTCGTGAGTGGGGAGGTCAGGGTTACCGATCCTTATGATGCCAAGAATTTCCTCGGGGTCATGTGGTTCAGCGGGAATGGTCGCTACGGATCTCGGACGACGAGGGATATCGTCGACCGTGACCACGTCCAACCGCGCGCCTTGCCACACTTCTCCGAGGGCTGCTATGGCTAGTTTCAGCAGATTGGCCGACCGCTCGTTGGTGCATGCCATGAGTTTTACGTGGCCTTGAAACCAGCCAGCGTCGTTGATTTGAGGGGCTGGTCCGGGATTTTCCCTAAGGATACTCCAGAACACCCCCATCATTTTCTGACGGATTATCCCCCAATTTTCTTGAGAGATAGCTCCGTCACTTTTGCTCCTGTCGATAACAGCGCTTACAAGCGGATTCTTAGCGACCTCGCTGTAGGGCCTGTTAACAACACGAGAGGATTTAGGTCTCTTCGCATCCGGTTGGTTGGTGGATGCCTTAGAGGTGTCCTCACATGATCGTTGCCGTTTGGGCGCGGCAGAAGAGCCTGGATCAGGTTCGGGTCCTACCTCAGCAATAAAGGCCTTAGCCCGATCTAGTGACAATCTCTAATCGACCGTCAGGGAATCAACCGGATTATCACCGTGTCGTACAATAATATGCGTAGCGGCTCGCTTAGATGCGGCATCTTTGCGTTGTTGCTGTCTGCGGCTTTCTTCAGTCGCATCTGAAATATTCGGCGCTGCTGCGTCAGACAATGATGTTGCAGGTGTTGTGGGGGCACACACATCACCTGCTGTGGTTGCCGAAACGGCAGGGGGTTGGGCAGCTTTGGAGGTGCTTGCCACGACGGGCAGAGGCACATCGCTGCTTGTGGGTCTACTGTCATTCGAAGAATGATCAGTAGATGTGATGCAGGTAGCCAATTTGGGTTCACCAGATTGACCATCTGCGAAGTTTTTTTGTTTTTGTTTAAATTGTTAGGCATATGAATCCCACGAGTATACACGTAAAGGGAGGACCATCCGCGCAGTGACGGCGTACGCGGACTGAGCTAGTAAAATTGCAATCGACCTTTGCTATGGCATCGGAGGTGACAACAACTTGGAGCTAGTCTTCTTTAACCACTAACTAGCTATTCAGGTTCTCGGCGCTGCGTCCACAACCTTAACCTTACAAGTGGGTTAGTTTTGGTCCGCGGGATTGCATAATGTAATGTATGAAGGATGGAGGCATCACCAGGAGTGCTGGACCATCTGTTAGATGTATCCAGAAACCCCGGTACTACCTAAGAATAAAGTGTAAGCAGAGTATGGCATACTATGCATTACCCTGCCCACGCTCTACCCTTGCAATGTCAAGAGTGCTGGACCATTTGTCAGATGTATCCAGAGTCCTGACATTGCCCAGAGACCTGAAATGTGTGTTGAGTGTGCACACTATGCTCCACTCCACCCACACTGTATTCTCTTGTTCCTTCTGTTACATAGCAGGATCCTGGCTTTGTCGGGGAATAAGGGGACCCATTGCATGAATAGTATCACGATATTCCTCAACTAGCTCAACCCCTGATATAGCTGTTCGATTTTCGCACGCAAAAGTATCGATAGCTTATCAGAGGTCCCCCCTATCCGCCACGTGGGGACGCGTCCAATGGGAGACTAACAACTCCACATGGACACAGCAGCGCATGTGCTGAAAGAATTTTTCCTAAGTCAGGGCTGGTTAAAAATAAATTGGCAAACAAATTAAAAGTTAAGACCTGTAATTCAAGGCTGTCAGCTTTACATTTATTAAATACTGAACTAGAAGACTGTATTCCTGGTGATGAACTAAAACACAAGTACAGAAACGAATTTTCAAATAAAATAAACAAAATTAAAAATATGAACTTGTGTATTATTGTGCTATATGTTTTTTACTAAGACTAGTTGTCTGTCTGTCCTTGTTTCAACCAAATTAAAAAAACGATATTCCGATATTTAAAGAACAGTGCATTCGATTTTTCATAATATTAAAACTATATAAAAATTAAATTTTTTTTTTGCAATTTTAAATTTGTTACTTTTTATGTGTCTTTGTACAAAACTTCTTTTTTAATGAATGTTTTCTTGTTAATACATTTCTTATTTTTAATTTATTTTGATCAAGTTTTTTTGTGTTGTTGAATTATTTATCTGTTTTTGTTTTTATTAGTTGTAAAAACATTAATAAAAAGTTGAATAAGGGCTTTAAAAAAGAGTGCAACTTTTTTTTCCAAAAGCGACTTTTTTATGTGACTTTTTTTTCCTAAAACGACTATTTGTGCCACTTTTTTAAAATTCTCAGCGGTCACACTGCCTAACAATCATCATACGCTGTCATAGAGGAGTCCCTGTGGATTCCGGTGGGTAGGCCAAGCGTTGGCGTAACATCTGCCGACCTTGTCGTAGCCTCCCTAAAGGAGCTCGATAGCGTCAGTACAGCTCCCACTATGTCACCAACTGTGGCGATAGTCGGTGCCGGGGGTAGCATGTCCCGCAGATAGGCATTCTGCATCTGCCAGTTTGTCTTCCTCCTATTCACGTAGGGGGTCGCTCTGTCCCGATTTCCCAAAATAGAGAATTCAAAGTACCTGTGGTCTGAGAAGGAACAGTCATCTGACACCCTCCAGTCCCTAATAAGGTCAGCACTTTCTACGCTGACCAATGTTATGTCCAAAACTTCCTGTCTGTTCGCAACAAACAAAGTAGGTTCTGAACCTTTGTTCACAACTGTCAAGTCAGTCTGTAATATGAAGTTCATCAAACACTCACCCCTAATATTGGTGTTCGTGCTGCCCCAGATTTGGTGATGGGCATTTGCATCGGCTCCAATGATGACTGGAATCCGATTTGCTTTCGCCGCGCCAACCGCTTTACGGACAAGATGGTTTGGTGGTGAGTCCTTGTGGTCGTGCGCCATGTAGCTTGAGAGGATCCACCATGTTTTACCATTAGTCTCCCAAGCTGCGGTTACAGTATCTTCATCGCTGTAATCAGACAGTATGAAGATATTAAGTTGCCTTTTGGCCATTATACAGGATCTAATCTTACCATGTACGTTCGCATACAAAAGTTTGTAGCCTCTAGCACTGAGTCCACGAATTGTGCCCCCGGAGATCCAGGGTTCCTGGAATAGTATTATGTCTTCGCCCCGCTCTACGGCACGAAGAACAAGTGCAGCAGATGCTGCTTTGGAGTGGTGAATATTAATTTGCGTCACCTTCGCCATTGTCTGGGTCGTAGATGACTGTTACGTTTCCGCTCTCTGAATCGGAATCCAAAAGAGCGTCCTCGTCCTCCGCTACATCCAGGCGACCAAGAAGATCGCCAATCAGACCTGAGTCTGACTGATTATCCTCCTGGGAGACCGGCTGAGCAGGATCATCATTACCAGCGTCTTTTACACCACGCTCGGTCAATTTGCTAACACTAGTAGCAAGGGGGTCGAGTTTGTCGTCGCTTCGGTAGATATTAAGTCTGATACTTTCAAAACCGTAAAATATCACACCCTTCCTCTGCCGAAGCGGCGCCAACGATTCCTTATTAAGAACGATAACAACCTTTCTTGTAGCTCCATTAGCATCGGAGACCTTGACTACCTTCCAGTCGTGAGTGGGGAGGTCAGGGTTACCGATCCTTATGATGCCAAGAATTTCCTCGGGGTCATGTGGTTCAGCGGGAATGGTCGCTACGGATCTCGGACGACGAGGGATATCGTCGACCGTGACCACGTCCAACCGCGCGCCTTGCCACACTTCTCCGAGGGCTGCTATGGCTAGTTTCAGCAGATTGGCCGACCGCTCGTTGGTGCATGCCATGAGTTTTACGTGGCCTTGAAACCAGCCAGCGTCGTTGATTTGAGGGGCTGGTCCGGGATTTTCCCTAAGGATACTCCAGAACACCCCCATCATTTTCTGACGGATTATCCCCCAATTTTCTTGAGAGATAGCTCCGTCACTTTTGCTCCTGTCGATAACAGCGCTTACAAGCGGATTCTTAGCGACCTCGCTGTAGGGCCTGTTAACAACACGAGAGGATTTAGGTCTCTTCGCATCCGGTTGGTTGGTGGATGCCTTAGAGGTGTCCTAACATGATCGTTGCCGTTTGGGCGCGGCAGAAGAGCCTGGATCAGGTTCGGGTCCTACCTCAGCAATAAAGGCCTTAGCCCGATCTAGTGACAATCTCTAATCGAC
The DNA here is from genome assembly GCA_963583895.1 of Melanophora roralis. Lineage (NCBI taxonomy): Eukaryota > Metazoa > Arthropoda > Insecta > Diptera > Rhinophoridae > Melanophora > Melanophora roralis. Next base: position 13,892,815 of record OY757192.1, on the reverse strand, counting down.
CGTCAGGGAATCAACCGGATTATCACCGTGTCGTACAATAATATGCGTAGCGGCTCGCTTAGATGCGGCATCTTTGCGTTGTTGCTGTCTGCGGCTTTCTTCAGTCGCATCTGAAATATTCGGCGCTGCTGCGTCAGACAATGATGTTGCAGGTGTTGTGGGGGCACACACATCACCTGCTGTGGTTGCCGAAACGGCAGGGGGTTGGGCAGCTTTGGAGGTGCTTGCCACGACGGGCAGAGGCACATCGCTGCTTGTGGGTCTACTGTCATTCGAAGAATGATCAGTAGATGTGATGCAGGTAGCCAATTTGGGTTCACCAGATTGACCATCTGCGAAGTTTTTTTGTTTTTGTTTAAATTGTTAGGCATATGAATCCCACGAGTATACACGTAAAGGGAGGACCATCCGCGCAGTGACGGCGTACGCGGACTGAGCTAGTAAAATTGCAATCGACCTTTGCTATGGCATCGGAGGTGACAACAACTTGGAACTAGTCTTCTTTAACCACTAACTAGCTATTCAGGTTCTCGGCGCTGCGTCCACAACCTTAACCTTACAAGTGGGTTAGTTTTGGTCCGCGGGATTGCATAATGTAATGTATGAAGGATGGAGGCATCACCAGGAGTGCTGGACCATCTGTTAGATGTATCCAGAAACCCCGGTACTACCTAAGAATAAAGTGTAAGCAGAGTATGGCATACTATGCATTACCCTGCCCACGCTCTACCCTTGCAATGTCAAGAGTGCTGGACCATTTGTCAGATGTATCCAGAGTCCTGACATTGCCCAGAGACCTGAAATGTGTGTTGAGTGTGCACACTATGCTCCACTCCACCCACACTGTATTCTCTTGTTCCTTCTGTTACATAGCAGGATCCTGGCTTTGTCGGGGAATAAGGGGACCCATTGCATGAATAGTATCACGATATTCCTCAACTAGCTCAACCCCTGATATAGCTGTTCGATTTTCGCACGCAAAAGTATCGATAGCTTATCAGAGGTCCCCCCTATCCGCCACGTGGGGACGCGTCCAATGGGAGACTAACAACTCCACATGGACACAGCAGCGCATGTGCTGAAAGAATTTTTCCTAAGTCAGGGCTGGTTAAAAATAAATTGGCAAACAAATTAAAAGTTAAGACCTGTAATTCAAGGCTGTCAGCTTTACATTTATTAAATACTGAACTAGAAGACTGTATTCCTGGTGATGAACTAAAACACAAGTACAGAAACGAATTTTCAAATAAAATAAACAAAATTAAAAATATGAACTTGTGTATTATTGTGCTATATGTTTTTTACTAAGACTAGTTGTCTGTCTGTCCTTGTTTCAACCAAATTTAAAAAACGATATTCCGATATTTAAAGAACAGTGCATTCGATTTTTCATAATATTAAAACTATATAAAAATTAAATTTTTTTTTTGCAATTTTAAATTTGTTACTTTTTATGTGTCTTTGTACAAAACTTCTTTTTTAATGAATGTTTTCTTGTTAATACATTTCTTATTTTTAATTTATTTTGATCAAGTTTTTTTGTGTTGTTGAATTATTTATCTGTTTTTGTTTTTATTAGTTGTAAAAACATTAATAAAAAGTTGAATAAGGGCTTTAAAAAAGAGTGCAACTTTTTTTTCCAAAAGCGACTTTTTTATGTGACTTTTTTTTCCTAAAACGACTATTTGTGCCACTTTTTTAAAATTCTCAGCGGTCACACTGCCTAACAATCATCATACGCTGTCATAGAGGAGTCCCTGTGGATTCCGGTGGGTAGGCCAAGCGTTGGCGTAACATCTGCCGGCGCAAATCAAGTGCAGGACGCAGCAGAAGCTGGTAGGTAACGGCAAAGTTTGCGTTTTCTTTGTTTTTCTCTTTTGTCCCGCGTTCATCCATCTTCGGGCTTTATTCTCTTTTCTTTGCTTTTGTCTTCAAATCGCTGGTATGACATTTTTTGTGGTGATGAATTAAAGCCTAGACGCGTTGGCAAGAACTAGCTCAAGACGGCGAGCCCTATCCGGAGCTTAACGCATACCAGCGCGGCCAACGGTCTGGCAACATTGTTTCTTTTTTTCCAATCGTAATGACACCATGTTCACCCGTATCCACTACAGGGGATATGAATACAAAATCCAATATCGATGCAGTAAAATAGAAAAAAGCTGTTGTTGTGAGCGCGGCACAGCCCGCTTTTCTATTTCTAAAAGAATGCACCAACATGCGTGCAAAGTTTCAAGGTAATCGGTGATGTATAAGTATATATATAGAGGTTTTAATTATTTTCAGGGTGGTACCGCCTACTTTCCTGCTTTGAGCATTTTGGCGTTATACGAGTAGGCCATATACATATGCAAAAAGCTTCAAAAAGTTTTTGTGGGCATTGCACCAACAGCTTTTTTGCCTCTAAAGTTTTGAACTTAGAAACCGTTGCTATATATTTAAAGGCTCAGAAAAATCAGTTCCCTGGTAGTAACTTTATTCTCCTTAGAGTTTTTAGTTAACGCCTTATATATGTATAGTATGTATTTATAGGTAGTTTAGATATTGAGTTTTTGTGAGCGCGGTCCTGCATTTTTTGTCTGCTTGAAAATGTTAATGTTGGACGCCTTGTAGATGTGTACAAACTTTTAAAAATTAGTGCAGTAAAATTTTACTATAAAGAGGAAAATTTTTGAAGACGTCCTACTTTTTTGCCTTAAATATTTTACCTCTGCAAGCGGTTAATATGCGAACAAAGTTTCCTTAAAATCGATCAGGCATAAGTACTTGTATTGAGATTTTAGTTTTTGTGGGCGTGTTCCTACCTTGTAGCCTTGAGAGTTTAGACATTGGAGACCTTTTATTTTCTAACAAATCGGCGCAGTAGAAGTACAAGAATAAGGGCTTTAATTATTGTAGGCGTGACCTCGCTCATTTTGGGCCTGTAAGTTTTAACCTCGGAGGCGATTAATATGCCAACAAAGTAAGTAAAATATGTCAGGCAGAATTACCTGCATTGAGAGTTTAGTTTTTGTGTGCGTGACCGCGTCCAAATAAACAAATAAACTTACACCTTGTTTTTATTTCTACTAAGTATATAAAAAAGATTTGAGTTTGTATGTATGGATGAGCATATGTTTGTATTTTATAGCTGGTCACACCAGTGAACCGATTTTTTTTATATTTTAACAGAGCGTTACTTCAAGTCTGAAAGGTGAAACTCTTGGTGTTTGTTTTCAATAAAAATGGATTTTTGAAAATTCAGTTCTAAAGAGGCAAATATCGGCAAGTTTATATCTTCTAAACTACATATATGTAATAGACACAAAATTAAAAAAACCTCATAATTTGTAAAAAAGTATCTTTTTTTAAAAATTTTAAATGTAAAAATTTTGGACTCAAGGGGGTAAAAGCTTGGTACTTTTTGAAAATATTGGACCGCAAGGGAAACACAGGGTAAAAGCTATATTTTGATACTGCTTAGGTTAATTTTGTAAAATCGGTTTCAATAAACATAAAAACATTATTCAAATTGCGTTCGACAGTTCTTTAAATAATATGAGAAGGCTTTTGGTACTTTTTTGATCCATTAGATCCTAACGAGCAAAACAGGGAAAAGCAATACTTTAATATTGCTTAGTTAATTTTTGTAACTTCTCGATCAGAAAATATAGAAATATAGTTCAAGTTGTGTTCGACATATCTGCAAAATGTAATTCATTAAAAATATTTTGATTTTTTTTATGTTTTTGTCTTGTTTGCATTTGCATACTGTTTTTTTATAAATAAACGACTAAATTACGACTGATTTCAAGCTTTTGAAAAAATTTTGTGCGAAATAACATAAGCTGTAGTCACTGTTGCCAGAAAATTTTGGTCCAATATCGTCAAATCTTTTGAAAAAATTGTTAAAATCGTCAAAACAAGTTTTGGGAATCGTCAACACTAAAATTTTTTTTTGATTACTTTTTTACCTAATAATGTCATAAGTAGTAACAAAAAAGGTAAAATTTCATTCAAAGCAAAACAAACTGAAAATGAAAAACTGCAAATATTTAAGAATTTTTTTACAGACTTCCAAGTTTAGTCCTAAAAAATAATTTTTATGTTAAAAACAATTTTATTGGAAACAAATAATTTTTTTACAGAAATTATTTTTCAAGAACCCTATTTCTAATCCTTGTTATAATATACAGTATTCGAACTAAAACATTTTTAATATTTTGAAATAAACATGCAATGGATAATATAAAAAGCCTTAAAATGCATTTTTAAAGCGAAAGAACCTTATTTTTGTTTTTTTTCATCTAAGCCGAACACTATCTAATGTACATGCATACATACATATATAATCTACATAAATACAAATAGTATATATTAGGTTTGTTGTACTGTAGAGTATTTAGGCTGAATGGTCTTTAAACACCTTTCATTTGATACCAATGTTTCGAGATTTATATAGCAAATTTGTTATTTAAGTAGCGAAAGATTGACAGAAAACTTACAAACATTTTCTTTGAAAACGTTTATTCATGATATATATATATAAAGATTTTAAAGTCATATTTACATATGTACATATAGTAAAATTTTTATGTTCTGACTTAAGTCGAAAACCTTTATCAAAATCGTCAAATTTAACAAAAAAATCGTCCAATCGTCAAAGCCCATTTTTTGTGGCCAAAAATCGTCAAAATGACGATAAATAGTCGAGTCTGGCAACTTGTGTAGTTATTTCACACGAAAATATAAATGTTGATTAAATGTTGCCACATATATTTTACATGTTTTTCACAAAACAAACAGGGACAAGGCGAATTCATACATGGTGAACGCAGGGCGAAAAATTCGTACTAATAATGTCAAAAAAAATATGGCACCATTAAAAAAAACAAAAATTAATTGTATATGGCAGCATTAAAAAAACACAAATTATTTGCCGAAGAAAAACGTGAATAAAACTAATTTTACAGTGTTTTTTTTTGCAAAAAGCACAAGAACGCATCATTTGGTTTTACTATTTGTTAATTAAAAACACTTTTTTAAATTTTTAGTTTAAAAATCTAACCGATGCTGATCTGTCGAGACCTACTTCTCTATGAATTCGCCTTGGAACTTTTGCAACAATATTTCAACAATATTTCGTATAAGTTTTTTATATATAGAATTTGACAGCATTTCGCACGAAATGTCGAACACAATACTTTGCTTAACGCGGCAAAATAAACGAAAAAGGAATTGAATCGATATTCGTTCAATGTAAAAGATATAAATCTTTAAAATCAAAGGAGCTTTAAACTATAATTTCCATTGGTCACGCTTTTTTAAATAAAACGTTAAACGTTTGGGAATAATTTTATAAATAATATTTTATTTTTTTTTAAGTCCCTGATTAAATGGCATTAACCTTTGAAAACTGTACTATGTCCTTTTTTTAATTTTAAAGACCCTTTTTATACCCTTCACATAGTGATAGGGTATATATCACTTTGTCATTCCGTTTGTAATTTCTTTATTATGCATTTGCGACCCCATACTTTATATTCTGGATCCTTATAGATAGGGAAGTCGATTTAGCGATGTCCGTCTGTTGAAATCAAGTTTCCGGAGTCAAATAAAAAGATACAGACCAGTTAATGGTGTCAAATTATTGCAAATATCCCGCTAACAATCGCTATTTAAAATCAGCAAAATCGGTTCACTATTGACCGAGATATAAGCGAAAACCCAGAGTAACCCATTTTTTTTAGGACAAAATCTGTGCATATATCCCTATATATCTCAGTAAGTATAGTCACTCTTGCCACAAAACTTGGCACGGATACTCCTAAAGAAGGGACCTAAATAATGGACCAGGGGAAGGGGTATTTTTCCTACAATTGCACAAATTTGGTGAAATATTTTATGCGCTATATCTCGTAAACTATAACAGCTATCGACTTAAAATGTTGTACAAAAAATAATTGTACGCAAAGACCTACGCTTTAAAGAAAAAATTTTTTGAGTGGGGGCAAAAAAAGGGGTAGCTCCCATACAAATCGACAATTATTATAAAATATTCGATACGCTATATCTCGGAAACTATAAACGATATCGAAATGAAATGTTCTACAAAAAGTAATTGGGGGAGAATGCCTACGATTTAAAGAGAAAATTTTTTGAGTGGGGGCAAAAAAAGGGGTAGCTCCCATACAAATCGACAATTATTATAAAATATTCGATACGCTATATCTCGGAAACTATAACCGATATCGAAATGAAATGTTCTACAAAAAGTAATTGGGCGAGAATGCCTACGCTCTAAAGAAAAAATTTTTTGAGTGGGGGTAAAAAACGGGGTAGCTCCCATAAAAATCGACAATTATTATAAAATATTCGATACGCTATATCTCGGAAACTATAAAAGATATCGAAATGAAATGTTCTACAAAAAGGAATTGGGCGAGAATGCCTACGCTCTTAAGAAAAAATTTTTTGAGTGGGGGCAAAAAAAGGGGTAGCTCCCATTTAAGTCGACAATTATTATAAAATATTCGATACGCTATATCTCGGAAACTATAAACGATATCGAAATGAAATATTCTACAAAAAGTAATTGGGCGAAAATGCCTACGCTTTAAAGAAAACATTTTTTGAGTGGGGGCAAAAGAAGGGGTAGCTCCCATACAAATCGACAATTATTATAAAATATTCGATACGCTATATCTCGGAAACTATAAACGATATCGAAATGAAATGTTCTACAAAAAGTAATTGGGCGAGAATGCCTACGCTCTAAAGAAAAAAATTTTTGAGTGGGGGCAAAAAAAGGGGTAGCTCCCATAAAAATCGACAATTATTATAAAATATTCGATACGCTATATCTCGGAAACTATAAACGATATCGAAATAAAATGTTCTACAAAAGTAATTGGGCGAGAATGCCTACGCTTTAAAGAAAAAAATTTTTGAGTGGGGGCAAAAATAGGGGTAGCTCCCATACAAATCGACAATTGTTATAAAATATTCGATACGCTATATCTCGGAAACTATAAAAAAAATCGAAATGAAATGTTCTACAAAAAGTAATTCGGCAAGAATGCCTACGCTTCAAAGAACAAATTTTTTGAGTGGGGGCAAAAAAAGGGGTAGCTCCCATACAAATCGACAATTATTATAAAATATTCGATACGCTATATCTCGGAAACTATAAACGATATCGAAATGAAATGTTCTACAAAAGGTAATTGGGCGAGAATGCCTACGCTCTAAAGCAAACATTTTTGAGTGGGGGCAAAAAAAGGGGTAGCTCCCATACAAATCGACAATTATTATAAAATATTCGATACGCTATATCTCGGAAACTATAAACGATATCGAAATGAAATGTTCTACAAAAAGTAATTGGGCAAGAATGCCTACGCTTTAAAGAAAAAAATTCTTTGAGTGGGGACAAAAATAGGGGTAGCTCCCATACAAATCGACAATTATTATAAAATATTCGATACGCTATATCTCGGAACCTATAAAAGATATCGAAATAAAATGTTCTACAAATAGTAATTGGGCAAGAATGACTACGCTTTCAAGAAAAAAATTTTTGGGTGGGGGCAAAAATAGGGGTAGCTCCCATACAAATCGACAATTATTATAAAATATTCGATACGCTATATCTCGGAAACTATAAACGATATCGAAATGAAATGTTCTACAAAAAGTAATTGGGCGAGAATGCCTACGCTTCAAAGAACAAATTTTTTGAGTGGGGGCAAAAAAAGGGGTAGCTCCCATAAAAATCGACAATTATTATAAAATATTCGATACGCTATATCTCGGAAACTATAAAAGATATCGAAATGAAATGTTCTACAAAAAGTAATTGGGCAAGAATGCCTACGCTTCAAAGAACAAATTTTTTGAGTGGGGGCAAAAAAAAGGGGTAGCTCCCATACAAATCGACAATTATTATAAAATATTCGATACGATATATCTCGGAAACTATAAAGATATCGAAATGAAATGTTATACAAAAAGTGATTGGAACACAAGGCCTACGCTTTAAAGAAAAAAATTTTCGGATGGGGGGTGAAGAAGGGGTAGCTCCCATACAAATTAACAATTTTTATAAAATTTTCGATACGCTTCTTCTGAAAAACTATTACAGCTATCGACTTCGAATATTCTACAAAAAGTTATAATCAAATAATTCATACATTTTGGAAAAAAAGAAAAAAAAGAAGAGCAGCGGGACTAGAACATTTAATAAGTTTTTTTAACCTTTAAATATGGATAATGTCGAAAACTTTTAAAACTTTCGACCTCAAATCTTTTTCATCTATTTCTATTATTCATACGAATGTTAAAATTTTGTTATTTTTTCTATGGGCTTGTAAACTCGCACAAGGTTTTTTATTATATTATTTGCAGTACAAAATTACTCGGCTGGGTATATTTAAAGACCAATGTGAAGGGTATATAAGATTCGGCACAGCCGAATATAGCGCTCTCACTTGTTTATTTTTAATTTTGTCTTTATTTAAGTTTAGTATTTTAAATATATTAACATTGTCGAGATTTTATATAAATTAATATATTACAATAAATTAATTTGATATTCTTTGATATACATATGCAGCAATTTAAAGGAAATTTAGAGAAAAAACCTTTATATGAAAGTAAAAAAAATTAAAATATTATTAGCAAATTTGCATGTATACAAAGCGAATATCTTGCGATAGTACGCATGTACACGTTTTTTCCAATTTGGTGATTTTTGTTTTGGAACTTTATTCAAGCCGAATGTCTACATTCTCCTATCAGTTGATAAGGAGAGTTTTGCATAGATTCTTAATATTTTTCATTAAGTTTTGCTATGAAGTCGATAATGTGCCGGTTTCCATGTGAAGACGTTGAGTAGAGTATCTCCAATGTTTGTTGTTTATGATCTTAAGGAACTTGTTTTGAATTATCTGGAGTTTCTTTACATGTGTTTTCGCAGCCTGTGTAAGTCACAGACCTGAATTATAGATTTTCGTTCGATAATTTAAATGTTGAGCTTTTATTCAGCATTGGCCACACTGCTCTGATAAAGTTACGAGATTTTTAACAAACTTCATCGCTGTAGGGAATTTAAATCGCCTGGGTTTGGGAGGGGTAACTAATGGGGGTCGGTCTTACCCTTTGTTTCTCAAAGGCTGACTCTAGGGAAGTTATGAGCGTTTTTAATTGATTTTTGTTAATTTTATTTGGCAACCCCCTTAGGTGATAGTGATCCATGTGGAGTTGTTAGTCTCCCATTGGACGCGTCCCCAGGTGGCGGATAGGGGGGGACCTCTGATAAGCTATCGATACTTTTGCGTGCGAAAATCGAACAGCTATATCAGGGGTTGAGCTAGTTGAGGAATATCGTGATACTATTTATGAAATGGGTCCCCTTATTCCCCGACAAAGCCAGGATCCTGCTATGTAACAGAAGGAACAAGAGAATACAATGTGGGTGGAGTGGAGCATAGTGTGCACACTCAACACACATTTCAGGTCTCTGGGCATTGTCAGGACTCTGGATACATCTGACAAATGGTCCAGCACTCTTAACATTGCAAGGATGGAGCGTGGGCAGGGTAACGCATAGTGTGCCATACGCTGCTTACACTTTATTCTTAGGTAGTACCGGGGTTTCTGGATACATCTAACAGATGGTCCAGCACTCCTGGTGATGCCTCCATCCTTCATACATTACATTATGCAATCCCGCGGACCAAAACTAACCCACTTGTAAGGTTAAGGTTGGGGACGCAGCGCCGAGAACCTGAATGGCTAGTTAGTGGTTAAAGAAGACTAGTTCCAAGTTGTTGTCACCTCCGATGCCATAGCAAAGGTCGGTTGCAATTTTAGTAGCTCAGTCCGCGTACGCCGTCACTGCGCGGATGGTCCTCCCTTTACGTGTATACTCGTGGGATTCATATGCCTAACAATTTAAACAAAAACAAAAAAACTTCGCAGATGGTCAATCTGGTGAACCCAAATTGGCTACCTGCATCACATCTACTGATCATTCTTCGAATGACAGTAGACCCACAAGCAGCGATGTGCCTCTGCCCGTCGTGGCAAGCACCTCCAAAGCTGCCCAACCCCCTGCCGTTTCGGCAACCACAGCAGGGGATGTGTGTGCCCCCACAACACCTGCAACATCATTGTCTGACGCAGAAGCGCCGAATATTTCAGATGCGACTGAAGAAAGCCGCAGACAGCAACAACGCAAAGATGCCGCATCTAAGCGAGCCGCTACGCATATTATTGTACGACACGGTGATAATCCGGTTGATTCCCTGACGGTCGATTAGAGATTGTCACTAGATCGGGCTAAGGCCTTTATTGCTGAGGTAGGACCCGAACCTGATCCAGGCTCTTCTGCCGCGCCCAAACGGCAACGATCATGTGAGGACACCTCTAAGGCATCCACCAACCAACCGGATGCGAAGAGACCTAAATCCTCTCGTGTTGTTAACAGGCCCTACAGCGAGGTCGCTAAGAATCCGCTTGTAAGCGCTGTTATCGACAGGAGCTAAAGTGACGGAGCTATCTCTCAAGAAAATTGGGGGATAATCCGTCAGAAAATGATGGGGGTGTTCTGGAGTATCCTTAGGGAAAATCCCGGACCAGTCCCTCAAATCAACGACGCTGGCTGGTTTCAAGGCCACGTAAAACTCATGGCATGCACCAACGAGCGGTCGGCCAATCTGCTGAAACTAGCCATAGCAGCCCTCGGAGAAGTGTGGCAAGGCGCGCGGTTGGACGTGGTCACGGTCGACGATATCCCTCGTCGTCCGAGATCCGTAGCGACCATTCCCGCTGAACCACATGACCCCGAGGAAATTATTGGCTTCATAAGGATCGGTAACCCTGACCTCCCCACTCACGACTGGAAGGTAGTCAAGGTCTCCGATGCTAATGGAGCTACAAGAAAGGTTGTTATCGTTCTTAATAAGGAATCGTTGGCGCCGCTTCGGCAGAGGAAGGGTGTGATATTTTACGGTTTTGAAAGTATCAGACTTAATATCTACCGAAGCGACGACAAACTCGACCCCCTTGCTACTAGTGTTAGCAAATTGACCGAGCGTGGTGTAAAAGACGCTGGTAGTGATGATCCTGCTCAGCCAGTCTCCCAGGAGAATAATCAGTCAGACTCAGGTCTGATTGGTGATCTTCTTGGTCGCCTGGATGTAGCGGAGGACGAGGACGCTCTTTTGGATTCCGATTCAGAGAGCGGAAACGTAACATTCATCTACGACCCAGACAATGGCAAAGGTGACGCAAATTAATATTCACCACTCCAAAGCAGCATCTGCTGCACTTGTTCTTCGTGCCGTAGAGCGGCGCGAAGACATAATACTAGTCCAGGAACCCTGGATCTCCGGGGGCACAATTCGTGGACTCAGTGCTAGAGGCTACAAACTTTTGTATGCGAACGTACATGGTAAGATTAGATCCTGTATAATGGCCAAAAGGCAACTTAATATCTTCATACTGTCTGATTACAGCGATGAAGATACTGTAACCGCAGCTTGGGAGACTAATGGTAAAACATGGTGGATCCTCTCAAGCTACATGGCGCACGACCACAAGGACTCACCACCAAACCATCTTGTCCGTAAAGCGGTTGGCGCGGCGAAAGCAAATCGGATTCCAGTCATCATTGGAGCCGATGCAAATGCCCATCACCAAATCTGGGGCAGCACGAACACCAATATTAGAGGTGAGTGTTTGATGAACTTCATACTACAGACTGACTTGACAGTTGTGAACAAAGGTTCAGAACCTACTTTGTTTGTTGCGAACAGACAGGAGGTTTTGGACATAACATTGGTCAGCGTGGAAAGTGCTGACCTTATTAGGGGCTGGAGGGTGTCAGATGACTGTTCCTTCTCAGACCACAGGTACCTTCAATTCTCTATTTCGGGAAATCGGGACAGAGCGACTCCCTACGTGAATAGGAAGAGGACAAACTGGCAGATGCAGAATGCCTATCTGCGGGACATGCTACCCCCGGCACCGACTATCGCCACAGTTGGTGACATAGAGGGAGCTGTACTGACGCTATCGAGCTCCTTTAGAGAGGCTACGACAATGTCCTGCCCCCCGACCCTTCCTAGGGGCAGGAAGAAACCGCCTGGTGGTCATCTACCATAGATAAGACCCGCAGGAAGTGCAGGAGACTCTTCAATGAGGCAAAGAGGACGGGCAACTGGACTCTGTACAAGGCCGCACTGAACCAGTTTAAGAACGACGTGAGGAGTGCCAAACGCGGTACTTGGAGGAACTTCTGTTGCAGCGTTGAGAACTCGTCTGAGACGAGCCGTCTGCGCAAGCTCCTGTCCAAATTTGCCGTCGTCCCTGGCTATATCCAGAAGGATGATGGAACTTGGACTACGAACAGCCATGAAACACTGGAAGTACTGATGGACACCCACTTTCCGGGATCTCTCAATATCTCGGATAGGGTGCCCACTAACACCACCTATAATCGGTCATCCACACCGATTCAATTGGATAATCATATGCTACTTTGGGCGATCAACAGCTTCAAACCATTTAAGTCACCTGGACCGGATGGACTGATTCCAGTGGACCTGCAGCGTAACGTTGAGCTAGTTACTCCATGGCTTCTCAATATTTACGAGGCTTGTCTCTCCTGGTCATATATCCCCACACAGTGGACGGAATCAAACGAAATCAAAGGACTACAGACCTATAAGTCTCACGTCTTTCTTGCTTAAGACACTGGATAGGCTGGTCGACGTGCACCTTAGGGCGACAATCCACCCCAGCCTCCTATCGGAGTCCCAACACCATTGCTGTGGAACATGACACTGAACTTGTTGCTCAGGAATATGGACTCAATGGGACTAAGAACTATTGCATACGCGGATGACGTGGCAGTTGCGATATCTGGAATCCATCTAGATACCATCTCTAACGGGATGGAACAACTCTAAGGACATTAAGTGAGTGGAGCGGAGAGAACGGTTTGTCTATCAACCCTTCAAAAACGGAGCTCGTACTGTTCTCGAACAAGTACAAGATTCCTTCATTTAAACTCCCGACGCTGAACGGGGTCAGACTGACTTTGTCGGATAGTGCGAAATATCTAGGAGTAATTCTGGACAGCAAGCTGTCCTGGAAGCCGAACGTAGAGGCGAGAGCGGCAAAGGCACAGACTGCGATGTATGTGTGCAAACGCGCCATTGGCAGAACTTGGGGACTCAGTCCCCGTAATGTAAGCTGGCTCTACAGGGCGGTAATAGAGCCGGTTCTATTTTATGGAGCTATGGTCTGGTGGAAGGCTATGGACTCTGTCACGAATCGTTGTCGTATTGAGAGAGCGATGCGCAATGCGGCGATCCTGATAACAGGCGCAATGAGGACGACTCCGACTAGGTCGCTTTTTACTCTACTCAACTGGCTCCTAGCGGATCTTCTAGCGAGGAAGCTGGCGCTAAACACCGCGATAAGGCTCCATGCTGTGGAAGGATGGAAGCACAGGACAAGCGGCCACGCGAGTATTATCGGGACGGTCAATATTGTTCCCGATCTGATTGACTACTGCACACCGGAACCTTTCATACGCAGAAAATTTTCCTTCGTTGTTTCAGAAGGAGGGGCGGATGAATTGATCTCCTCGGGACCTATCGATCTGGAGGTGTACACGGATGGGTCAAAGGGGAGAACTGATGTTGGTGGAGGTATATTCATTGTTCAGGCAGGAGTCCGGATTTCATTTAGACTTCCGGATGAATGCAGTGTTATGCAGGCTGAATTGCCGGCGATATGCAAGGCGGCTAACTGGTTGCGGTATTACTGGATATTTGGCAGGAATATCGGAATCTTCACTGACAGCCGTGCTGCCATGAGGTCCATTACTGATGTATATTCAACATCACAACTAGTCCGTGAATGCCGGGCATCCTTATACTGAATGGCGATGCATTCTGAAATCACCTTGGCGTGGGTGAGGGGACACGGAACCAATACGGGTAACTGTGCTGCTGATGCACTTGCCAGAAATGGTGCTAGATTGGATGATCGGGCAATTGAACACTTTTGTGGCATCCCCCTCTCCTCTTGCAAAGTCCGCGTGGATGAATATTCTCGGGGAATTGCAGGGGCTAGATGGTCTAACGAACCCAGATGCGGAACCACTCGGATGACCTGGCCGATGATGAATCCGGGCCGTTCGAGGTCCCTCCTTGATTTGGATAGGAGAAGGATAATGGATACCGTGGCCGCAATTACCGGCCACTGCCAATTTGGCACCCGAGCCGAACGATTGGGATTGCCTTGGAATGACTTCTGTAGAAGTTGTCAGGACGAAGAAGAGACCGAGAGCGTAAAGCACCTCTTATTTTTTTGTCCGGCACTGGAGGATATTCGGATCAGGCACTTCGGTATCGCTAGAGATAGAGGGTACACACAAAAAATAAACTAAGTAAACTTTACTTAAATCAAGCCGTAACGGTGTCAAAGGTACGGTGAGTACCTTTTTCTTACACCAAGTACGAAATTTCTTAAGGCAAGTACGATTTTAAATAATATTTTATTTTTTTTAAGTCCCTGATTAAATGGCGTTAACTTTTGAAAACTGTACTATGTTCTTTTTTTAATTTTAAAAATCTTTTTTTTATTTTTAATTTTGTCTTTATTTAAGTTTTGTATTTTAAATATATTAACAGTGTCGAGATTTCATATAAATTAATATATTACAATAAATTAATTTGATATTCTTTGATATACATATGCAGCAATTTAAAGGAAATTTAGAGAAAAAACCTTTATATGAAAGTAAAAAAATTTAAATATTATTAGCAAATTTGCATGTATACAAAGCGAATATCTTGCGATAGTACGCATGTACACATTTTTTCCAATTTGGTGATTTTTGTTTTGGAACTTTATTCAAGCCGAATGTCTACATTCTCTTATCAGTTAATAAGGAGAGTTTTGCATAGATTCTTGATATTTGTCATTAAGTTTTGCTATGAAGTCGATAATTTGCCGGTTTCCATGTGAAGACGTTGAGTAGAGTATCTCCAATGTTGGTTGTTTATGATCTTAAGGAACTTGTTTTGAATTATCTTGAGTTTCTTTACATATGTTTTCGCAGCCTGTGTAAGTCAGAGACCTGAATTATAGATTTTTGTTCGATAATTTAAATGTTGAGCGTTTATTCAGCATTGGCCACACTGCTCTGATAAAGTTACGAGATTTTTAACAAACTTCATCGATGTAGGGAATTTAAATCGCCTGGGTTTGGGAGGGGTAACTAATGGGGGCCGGTCTTACCCTTTGTTTCTCAAAGGCTGACTCTAGGGAAGTCATGAGCGTTTTTAATTCATTTTTGTAAAATTTATTTGGCAACCCCCTTAGGTGATAGTGATCGGGAGTAAGTATATTTTAGGAATATGTTTGGGAGAGAAAACTAATGGGGGCGTTCATATATTTTATTCCTCTGGGGCGATTTCGGGAAAGTTGTAGGGGTTTTTTCCCTAATTTTTTCAAATTTTGTATGACAACCCTGTTAGGGGCTAGAGATAGAGGGTAGACACAAAAAATAAACTAAGTAAACTTTACTTAAATCAAGCCGTAACGGTGTCAAAAGTACGGTGAGTACCTTTTTCTTACACCAAGTACGAAATTTCTTAAGGCAAGTACGATTTTTCTAGTACGAATGTCTTACTTTTAGCCATATTTAAGCCAATAAAGGATTGATTTAAGTTTAAACCCGTACTCGATGTAAGCTAAAAAAGATTGATTTAAGCGTAAACGGGATTAATCCAAAAACGAAATGCCTTTTTTGACTTATGGAGCTTTATTGAAGAAGAAGACTTTCAATATATTATTTTTATTTTATAGATACTTACTATATATATACTTTAAAAATTTCATTTCTTGTACTTACCGTAGATGAAATTCAAACCAGGGACTTTTCGCACACTGGCACCAGCGCGTTACCTCTAGGTAGGGTTTTTTATTTTCCGAATTCTTTGCTTCCCGGGAAACGGGAAATCAAAAATTAATTTCCCGGCAATCCCGGGAATCCCGCTCTTCAAATGAAGAAAAATATACAGGTTGTCCTAATAAAAAACTGTTTTAATTCTAAAAAAAAATTCATATAAGTAAATACATACATACATATAAAAAGCTTACGAACTCAAGAAAGAAAAATAAAAGAGATCAAAGTAAAACTTAACAATTAAGTTAAGGGTCCACTTAACCAGGTAATATTAAGGCGAATTCAAAAACTACGCCTTTTGCATTTACTTTTTGTGTTTAAACGGTGGAATTTAAAAAACAAAATAAAAAATTTTATACAAAATTATATATATGAAAAGTGCGAATGTCAAATTTATTATAGTCAGCTGGGCTCTTGATATTACCTGTGTAAGTGTACCCTAATTGCAAATATGTATAAATTTTAACCACTGTAGAATGACATCGGAGGGGAAGTCTTCGTTAGGCAAAAAGCCAATTTTGTTACATATTTACGCTCGTATTTATAATAATTATAGAAGGCTTATCAAGGAATTATTTCACAATTGGCATAGACATCTTTCAAATAAGCTCTTAACAACCATACTTTAATTTTTATGGATATGGGGGTTAGTGTTCAATGTTTTATAAACCAAAAATAAGGAAAAAGTAAAAAAAAAATTGCATATGTTACGAAAATACTTGAAGTGCGAGGTTTTGTAAGGTTCGGGATTTCCACACTAAATTCCCGGAAAAGCGAGAAATGAAAACTGACGAATTCCCCGGAAATTTTCGGGACGGGAACTCCCGGGATAAAACCCTACTTCTAGGCCACCGAGACACTTTGTTTTTAAATGTAAAATAATATATTAAAATAAGAAGTTTTTGCTCCTGGATTTCTTGAAGTAATCTGAATAGACTTTTTTTTAAGAATGTTGGACCGTACAAGTACCCAGTCCAAACAGGGGGTTGATTTTCCGTGGAGAAAAAAAAAAGTGGTTAATTCCTCTTGAATTCAACACGTTTACTTATGGCTTCTTGCCCTTTTGAAATCTTTCTTATAACTAACTTACTTAACTTTTTACAATAAAAACAAAACCCGTTATTACAAAGAATTTTGTTTCGTTTAAAGTACAAAAACAATAATAAAGATAAAAAAACTCTAACGGACTTCTTGTCCTCTATATACTATGTATGTATGTAGAAAAAACTGATAAATATTTGGTTGCAGGAATGGAAACCATATGGTTGGTAAAATAATAAAAAATAACTTAAGAAATTGTTGAACACGGTTTAACATATTCCGGCCACGAAAGAAGTGGAGATACCGCTTCCTATTGATTGGATATAGTTGTAGGGTGTTTTGTTGGCATAGATAGGTTGGATTTATGGTTTGAAGCTCGGCTTGCTTAGGACTTTTTGAAACTTTACTGGATGACAAGTGGTCACGCATCTCATTGTGCCACAAACGTTGGTATCTACGGTTGCACCAGCGTTCGTATATTGAGCATGTGATTACGCAAGACGTTTCAGGTAGCAAACTTAATTTTTGCTGTACACTAGCACCTATGGCTGTCGTTTTCTCTTTACCTGTAAGAAAGAACCAAAAAAGAAAACAAACAAAAATATACAGTGATAAAGAATATGTTGTGCGATTACTATTAAGAAGTGTTATGGTAAGTTTTGAAATTGTAGACTTAAGCGAGCCTCGGAGGATTTAGTGGGTTGTGGGACAGGAAATTAGTAAATCGGTTTACTGATGCGGCTGGTGACTACCCGTCGTCGGGAGGACACACAACTTAACGATGGATCTTCGGATGATTCCATTTTTAATGCAGCTTCGCACAACCTTTTTTTGTCGAGGTGGGTGAAACCCATTTCTTATGGCTCGAACTATAATGCGATGCTCTGCGTGGAGAAAAATGCGATGTGTAAACTCTACCAGAAGCTTTGCGAAAAAGGACGTCTCGGGTAGAATTATGGGGTGCTGCTCTTCGTAGCTAAGACCAGACCTTGCAAGTCGTCCACCCACACGCATTATTTCATTTCGATTAAGAAATGGGTCCATTGTGAGAATCGTGCTTCTTCTAGATAAAGATTTTTTTGCTTTTAGACCTTGATAGTCATTCCAAAAGTACGTTCTCTGAGCAATCGATGTGAGCCGAACTTTGATGCTATTGATTTCGTCTGTCGTTATGAAGATTTCGTGTAGGGTTTTCTTCTTCCTGAGGCGCGTTATGATTCTCATACAATAGCTTAGGGCGCGTAGCGCTTGATCAATAGAGCAGAATCTTTCTAGAATGTCGTCTTGACTAGTCTTTAATTTAACGTGAACATTTGCTATGGAGACGCGAGCATTTTCTTTCATTTCTTGATCATGAGGATCGAATGTTCTGGGGCTTGGCAATAGAGACATGGGTTGCCTTAGTCATGGAAGCCTATTCCACCGCAGTGTATTCTGCGCAAGTTCAGGAGGACCGCAGCCACGACTCCCAAGATCTGCTGGGTTCTCTTCGGTTTTAACATGCTTCTAATTACTGATACTGACAACGCTTAGAATTTGGGCCACTCTGTTTCGACAAAAGTTTTCAAAGTTCTGGGATCATGCTGTAGCCATCCAAGCACGATCGAGGAATCTGTCCATAAATACAATTCATTTAGACTTTTGAAGTCTTTGATTATGTTCTGCAACAACTTCGTCGGCAAAAGAGCTCCACATAGTTCTAACTTCGGCACAGTAATTCTCTTTATAGGGGCGACTTTGGTTTTCGCCACTAGCAAGCTGTTATTAATTACACCTTACGCACTTTCCGTTCTCATAAACAATACTCCACAGTAAGCCTTCTCGGAGGCGTCACAAAACCCATGGATCTGAATTTTGCAATCTGGTGCGAAATGTGTCCATGGGGGGATTTTGATCTGGGAAAAATTTGGCAAAGTGTAAGTGAAGGTTTTCCATTTTTCAAGGATGTGAGAAGGAACCTCTTCATCCCACTCTAAGTTGTCTGCCCATAATTCTTGTATTATAATTTTGGCCGTTATTACTACTGGGCTGACCCAACCTAGTGGATCAAATAATTTTGCGATTGCTGAAAGTATTTTCCTTTTTAAGGTAGTGGTTGGAAATAATCTTCTTTGGTATTCCAGCGAATTCCTAACGTTTTGGTAGTGCTGGAGTCATCGAATCTTAAAAAATCTTCATCTAGAAGATCTTCCGGGGCTTAGTTTTTAAGTAAAGCTCTGTTGTTCGCAGTAATATTTTTCATGGGGAACCCTGCCGAAATCAAGGCCTTACTCAGCTGAGTTTGCTTTCGTGCCGCTTCGTGAAGTGTGTGGCTGCCAGACAAGATATTGTCGACGTAAATTTCCTTCTGCAAGTTTTTTAAAAGCCCTTGGATATAGATTTTCACAATCCTTGCAAGTTTTTCGTTTTTATGGGCCGAGAAGGCAAAAAGTGATATAGTTTTGGAACTACGATGGCTTGAACTTTAAGTTTGAAGTCAGAGACTCTTGACTTTAATGTTAAAAAGCATCGCCATTTAGAATTTCCTACCAAGCCCGCCGAGACCCGATATCTTTGTACTGTGACTTTCTAACGGTAGAGAAAGATTTTATGCTACTCGTGTGGAAATAAAAGTTTTTTCAGAACCTGCATCTAGAAGTGCTCTAACTCCGAAAGTTTCTCCTAAATGTTTTATATAAACTAAAGCTGTGGGTAAAATTGTGGTTCCTTCATTACGAGAAAAATGGTTGAGCACACTGCTTGCTTCACTGCTGACAGCGCTCCTGGTTGGAGCTGCCTGTAAAGAGGAAGGAGGATTAGAACGTTGAGTTCCAGATGTCGATGGCATCTCATCATTTCTTATGTGGGGATGTGGTTTTCGTGAAGGGTCTTTTTTTACGTGGGGTTTCTCGTTTTGTTCGCTATGTAGCATAGTGTGATGCTTTTGGTTACACTTCAGATACCGAACAGTGCTTTGGCACTTGGACTTGTAATGATTTCGCGATAAACAGTTCACGCAATATTTGTTAAAGTACGCAAACTTGGTTCGATCGCAAAACCGCAGGGGATGGGCTTGATTGCACAGTTTGCCTTTTCTTGCTCAGATTTAGCGTGAAACGACTGATTTTTAGAAGTATGGCTTTCTTTGACGGGTCTTCTCATATCGGACACTGTTTCTAACATTTCGACTCTTTTTGAAAGAAAGTTGGACATTTCTTGCCAAGTGGGCCAATTTTTGTGGTCGTTCAATGAATTTTCCCAAGATCGCATAGTTTTTTCGGGAAGTTTTGAAACACACAAATGGATTAAAATTGCATCCCACGTTTTCGTAAGCTCAAGTGAGTTGAAAATTGCTAAGCTCTCATTTAGTACATTTTGAATTTGCCTGATAGATTTTGCATTGTCATTTTGAACCGTTTGAATACCGAACATAAGTTTCATTTGCTGATGAGCCAGTATACGCGGATTTTCAAACCTAGTTTTTAATGCTTGCCAGGCCAAATTAAAATTTTCATCAACCAAATCGAACCTTTTAACAATTTGGTCGGCCTCCCCCCTCGTTTTGCTACGTATGTAGGTGGTATAGCATCTGTGCTGGGGCTAAATGTGGATGATTACCGATTACTGCCTGAAACATGTCCCTAAACGCTGGTCACTTTAAGTAACCACCCTCAAAATCTTCTATTTTGCATGGGGGCAACTTTAGTGTCATTGGGGACTGTTGAACTGTTGCAGCTCTTCTCTGAGTTTCATCCTGCTGTGTTATGGATGAAATGAGACTTAAAATTTTCGCTTGCAGTTTTTGAGCATTGCTACAGGCCCTTTCATATTTTAAAGAAGTGTCGTCTTTGGACTCGGTTTCTTGCTCCCTATCATCATTAACAATAAAATTTACAAAACTTTCTATCAATTTTGACCACCTTCGCTCTAATTCCCGCTGCAATACTTCAAGATACGAAATATTTAGTTCTTCGGGGGGAATTGTATAAAAATTTCCGCAAAAACTTTCTAGCTGTTTGAGGTCAAATCTGCACTTTCTTCTATTCGCCATGTTTTATTTTTAAGTTTGTAAACTTGATCAAAATGTAGAATTTATTTTGCTCACGTATTTCGAAATTGAAAATTTATCTTAAAAATTCGAGGGAAATGATAATTTTGTGCACCACTGTACAGCTAAATTTCTTTATGTTTATTAAGATTTGAAACTAAATTAACCCGGTGTAAATTTGCCAAGCACTGTATTGTTAAATTGATGCCCTCCTGGCCTTAACAATGTGGGCCAGGCATTATTTCGTTTAATATTATAAAAAATATTTAAATACCGTTTTTCTCGGGGTTTTTTCCGTATCGGGAACCCTTACTTCTGGTTCTGTAGCACTTTTGTCTTCAACCACCAAATTGTGCCGTTTGCTTGTATGTATGTTTGTGTGTCTGTTCAGTGTGGAACTTTTGTACACTCAGAAAAAAGTTTACTAAATTTAAGGAAATTTTACTTAACTTAAAGAAATTCGGTAATGATTTGGCTCCAAGAAAAATATTTCTTATATTCAGTTCAAAGTTTTCTTAAGAATTAGTACGACAAAACTTAATGGGTATACTAAAACTAAGTAAGATTTTTCTTAAACGCAGTTGAATTGTACTATCTTGCAAGAAATAAATACTTATAATAAGTAAACCTTTAACTGCAACTGACTATTTTTTTACACAAATTAAATAAAATGAGCCTAACATTAAGTTAATTGGTTCAACTTTTAAGAAAGTTAGTAACTTGTTTTTAATTAATAAATATTGGTTTTCAGTAATAATTAAACATTTTTTACTTAATACAAATCTTAATTTCCTTCTTTTAAGTAAATGGTTATACTCAACATAAAGAAAATTTAAGTAAAAAACTAAAATTCTCTAGTTTGAGTGTTTAGCGCTAACTCAATTTAATTATTATTTGCCTTGAAACAAGAAAATTTTCTATAGAGGGTACAAGCTTAAACGTAAAATAAGTAAGTTTTCTTCTTTATTTGAGTAAGTGTTATACTTATTTCAAGAATTGTGTACTTACTTTTATTCAATATTAGTACCTAATTTAAGTGCAAAGTTATAAATAAAAATTATTTCTTTTATTTAGTATTTTTCGTTTACTTATTTATTTTTTTATGGAAAATACAGTATACAATAAATGTGTACATACAAGTTTCTTAATTATTACAGGTGTTAATATAGGTTTAAAATCATCTTAAAAGTTTATATACAGTCAAATCCCGTTAATTCGTACCCCGATAAATCGTAATTCCCGATAATTCGTAATAAACTGTCGGTCCCTTGAAAAAATCTCGTTAATTCGCAAAATTTTTATACATTTTGGTCCCCTCGCTAATTCGTAATTTTTTTTGAAAATAAAATCTTCTTTACCTCTTATAAATCGTAATTGTTTGCTAACTACCACTTATAATTCGTAATAAAAACAACAGAAACATGAAAAGAATGATTTTTTGTTTACCGCTATTTTTTTGCGTAGGTTTTTACTTTTGCTTGCGTGTGTGTTTATTTTCTTAAGATCAGTTTGCTACATCAATGTTTTTTATGTTTTTTTTATTGTTTTATTAAATAAATTGAAAAACCCCGTTAATTCGTATTTATTTTAATCCCGTTAAATCGAAATCCCGCTAAATCGAAAACCCCTATAATTCGTAAGAAATGGCCGGTCCCTTGCGATTACGAATTATCGGGATTTGACTGTATTCTGATTTATAATGAAAAATTTGTAAACTATCAAAAACATTTTTTTATTATCTAATATGACACGTATTTTTTATACACAAATTTCCAATTATATACTTAGTTTAAGAGTAAGGTTCTACTAGATTTGAGCCCCGCATCAAATTTTATTATCTTAAATCCTAATTGACATATTTTCTGGTACTTGGCAGTGGAAGTGTACCATTTACTAAGTGCAAGAATATTCTATTTCCTAAATCTGAAAATATATATTGAAGTATATTATTTATTTGTAATTAAAACTTATATTAGTTTATAATAATAAGGCAGCACCACCTCATTTAAAGACAACTTCATTTTTGTTTAAAAAATATAAAGCAAAAAATATAAAGCAAATTTCAAATCATAAAGGAGGTATTTATTAACAAAGCGGTAAATATATTTATTATAATAATAGAAAAGTCTTTTTTTCAAAAAGGTCTTTTCAGGTTTTAAATAAAATGTTTAAAACTAATGCATGTAGGTATGTTATATTTTTTAAATATCTTGAAGTTCTTTTTATTTATAAATTATCTTTATTAGTTACTAATCTTTCAGGAGTTTTTCTTTTTTTTAATAATTTTATAGAATTGTTGCATTTCTTTTTAATATAAAACTTGTAATTGATTTTGAGGCATAAACCTAGATGTAAATAATTTTATTGCGAATAACTATAATTAAATTTATTGGGTCAAACAGGAACGTTTTCATTTGCTTTTTACAAGTTTAAAATTTAAAATGATGTACTAAGGATGTCCTGCAGATAAATAAGTTGGGGTCAATGAAACCAGCTTAGTTTTGGTCTATTAAATGCTACCATATATTTACCAGTCACATTTGTGACCTTGGCTCAATGAAATAAGCGAATGAGATTTAGTTCAAGAAGAGACTTTGATTTGCCAAAATGATAAGAATAACACTTTTATAATAAAAATTTCCCATGAACTGAAACACAAACTCGTTTATCCTCAGGCGAGATTATAAATGGGGATCGATAAGAGCAATTGTACTTTGACCTGCATCTACGATCCTTTGTAATGGAAACACTTACCTTCAACAGCTTCTTGAAACTTTTCCTCCTTTATCACACTTGAGTTTAGTTTCTCCCGTATCGGTTCTTAAATATGAAAAATGTTTATTTATTATTATACGAATAGAAAAATGTCAATAAAGTTCAATGTTTTGCTTATGTACATACATATCGCTCATTGTCATAATTGAAAACCAAATTCGAGAAAAAGGCGTTTGAAGTTTTAAATTTGTTTTTTACTTACAACCAGCATTTTCTCTTCAAACGAAAAAATTAAAAAACAATTCAAAGATAAAATCTAAACACAGTAGAAAAATAATTGTGTGTCGTTAACTCCAAAAATGAATTTTTTTGCGTAATGACGTTGTTCTGGCAAATGAGCGATATGTATGTATGTACTTATGTATAAGAATACTTGCACATGCAAATTCATAAATATCATTAAAGCCATAACTCAAAATTTGAATTTTTTGATTTTAGTTTGCAAAAACAATTTAGATTTTGAGTTATTAGTGCCTTGTAGCGCTCTTCAAATGAATATACATACATACATAAACAGTGGCAGACAAGTCTACATATGACCACAATTTTTGACATATTTTAAGTCCAAAAGTGGTAGATAAAAAACTAATAATGCAGTTTTGTTTCAAATTTTATTTTATTAATATGTATGTGCAAAAAATGTGTATTTTCCAAAGAATAACGAACGAACGCGTTTAACTTTTACGCGAGTAAACTTTTCTAAGATTCTACTGTATTAATAAAATAAGATTTGAAACAAAACTGCATCATTTGGATTTCATTTCACACTTTTGGTTTTAAAAAATGTCAAAAATTGTGGTCGTACGTAGACTTTTGTCGGCCACTGTACATATATGAATATATGACATTTCACTTTTTACGTTTTAAATTTTTTTACGCGTAGGCACAGTTTTTATTCTTTTTTTCAATTTTTAATAATAATATTATTTTTACACTTACCTTTTCTTAATTTTTTCACTTTTTAAAATACTTTTTAAAGAACGTTTTACGCATTTAACTTTTTTACATAAATTTTCGAAAAACTTTAAACACATAAACGCTTGCATAAAGGGTTTCCTTCTGAGCAAGATAAAACAAAACAACTTCAGAGTTGGAAAAATGCACGCATAGTTAATTTCAAATTACAACCTGAATATGAAAAAAAACAGGAAAATTCTGTTTTTTTTTGAATAATTGTTTAGATTTTTATACCCTTTATATTGTGATAAGGGAATATATCAGTTTGTAATTCCATTTGTAATTTCTTTATTATCCATATGCGACCCCACAAGATATATATATTCGAAATTCTTGTAGATAGGGAAGTCGGTATAGCCATGTCCGTCTAGTTTTCTGCTGAAATCAAATTTCAGGAGCCAAATAAAGTTGCACAAAAAATGTTTTGTTATCAAACAGTCAGATATACCCCTAAAACAATCGCTATTTCAAATGAGAAAATTCGGTTCTCTATTGACCGAGATATATGTAAGCGAAAACCCGAAATAACCAATTTTTTTAAGACAAAATCCGCGCATATATCCCTATATATCTCAGTAAATACAGCCACTTTTTCTACCAAAATTAAAACAGATAATTTGAAGATAGGGGCCTAAATTGAGGAAACAAATTTCCGGATAGGAGCAGGGGAGGCGGTACTTCTCCTAAAATTGTCAAAATTTAGTGAAATATTTTATGCTGAGAAAATATAACGCTATAAAATTCAAATGTGCTACAAAAAGCTATTTTACAATAATGCTTCATCTTGGAAAAAAATTATTTGGATAAGAGCTGGGGTAGGGGTAGCCTCAATACAAATTAACAGTTTTTGACAAATTTTCGATACGATATATCTTAGAAGCTATAACAGCAATCTACCTTAAATGTCCTTTAAGAAGTAATTGTCCAATAATGCTTCATTTTTAAAAAGTTTAGTTGGATAGAAGCAGGGGCACCTGTTACACTTCATGACATTTCTATTATACGTTAAAATTTTGCAAGGCTTTCTCTTTTGAAAAAACTAAAATAGCCTTAAAAACCCAGATTAAATATATTTTTTATATGTAGTTTTTGCGGTAATATAACAACTTGACTAGATCAGATGGCTGTGTATACAAAAAGACCAATGTGAAGGTTATATAAGATTCGGCAAAGCTGAACACAGCGCTCTTATTTGTTTAACCTCTTTTTTATATTATCTTGCTATAACTTGAATTTTCGAATTTGGCTAAGTCTAGTTTACTAACACACCTCTGAATAAAAATCTAATAGGAAAAGTCTCAGTTTTAAATTTTGAATTTTTAACTTTTTTAACTTAAGCTTTCTGCCAAGATAAATTAACTATGCAAAAATACAATTGTTGGCGAAGCTACTATTTTTATATCTACGGGAAGATACTCCTAATAATACTAAAATTAGACACAAACATTCAGATATGTGGTGTGAACACACTTTCCCATTTCAAGTTTTCTTCTTGTATATAAATTTTTTTACCATATTTCATAACTTTTTTTGTTTAAAGTTGTGGTAAATATGTGCAGATTTTTTTAAAGAATTTTGGTTAAAGGAAAATTACAGTTTAAATAAGTTTGTTACCAACAAAACTTTCCATCCCTGATATCCATATACTTACATTTACAACACATTGTTGATTTTTTAGATACTCATTCGGTGTTGCCGATTTTAAAAGTTTCATAAGTTTTGGATACATGTATAACTGATACAAATGTTTTTTTCTTTTCTGAAAAAAAGCTGTCAGAAATTTTGTTAAGGTTAAAATTTAAATGCTAAGACAAATTTAGCAAGAGTTTGCATTTTGGTTAGACGATAATAATGATTCCAAGAGACTTTCAATGGCAAATTCTCTAACATGTTTAAGAGAGAGTAAAACATGTTAAATTTTTATAATTTTTTGAATGAAAAATTTAGAAAACAACTCGTTTTTTAATTTAAGTTCTACATTTTTCGACATTCACAAACACTATCAAATGGTACTATAAATAGAATATTTTTGTTAGATATGAAAACGTCATAACAGATATGGAAGTACTTATTTGTGTACATAAAATTGTGAGTGTAATTTGAATTAAGAAGTTTATCGTAAGCATGCCCGAACATTTTAGTTGTGTTTTTTTAACAGTGATAGCACTTTTTATTAGTGATGGTACCGTGTACCCACAATTGTCACTTTATTTTAACACGTGAAGTTATAATTATTTTAAGCAGGGTAGGAAAAAATTCCGCTCGCGAGCGTAATTTTAATTATAACTCTCGTTTTTGGAATCGCGAGATTTAAATTAAAGTTGCGAGTGGAATTTTTATTTTAAGATCTTTGTTTTTTTCTCGTCTCGAGAGTCGAAATCTATTTATAAATCTCGTTTTAAAAATTGTTCTCGCGAGTTTAAAATTGAAGTTGTGAAGGGAATTCTATTTTAAGATCGTGAAGTTGAAAATTCAAATCGCGATGCGAACGTAATTTTTGTAAAAATTGTTCTCGTGAAGATAAAAAAAAAACGCAAAAAAAATGTACAGATGTGTTATATGTAGTTTATTAGGGTTTTTTGGGTTTTTGTTATTGTTGATATGTATGTAAATGTAACAAGTAAAATAAAAAATATAAAAACACTTAGATATTATTCGTTTGATAGTTTGAGCAATTAATAATTGATAATAAAGTCAGTAATGAATAAAATTTTTCTTAATTTTATATTAAATAATTTTAAAATAAGTCATTATTTTTTAAATATGTGTTACTAAATTTCTTCAATATTTCTTTAATAAATATGTACTTAAATAATAATTAAAGTACACAAGCATGTAAACGTATGTTTTAAATTGTTAGCTAAACCTTCATTTTAATACAATTTTCTTAGTACTTTTGGCTCAAGTTATTTTATCCAAATTTGTTAACTAAGATTAAATTAATTTCATACAACTGCTTATTGAAATCCCTTATAATATTTTTTCTAATGTGACAGATATAAAGGTACACGCAATCATATAAGCATTACAGAAAAAAAATCTTAATAACCAAAAACAAGCATCAACGTACTAATACAGATGTACATACATGCACAAGAACATAAGTAAAGCATTCGAATCGTTCTTGTTGTGTTCGCAAAAAGATTTTAATTTTTGTTTCTGTTGCGAGTTTAATTTATTAAACTCGCGAGTTCAATTATAAATCTCGCGAGTTCAATTATAAATCTCGCGAGCAGAATCAAACATTTAAATCTCTCGAATTAATATCGCTCCGAAAACAATTTCTATTTTTAAATCTCGCGAGCTCAAATATAAATCTCGCTTACAAGATTAAAATCTTTGAACATAATGAAACATTGAAATCTCTCAAATTAATATCGCTCGCGAGCGAGTTTTATTCGAGCGCTCTTCCTACCCTGATTTTAAGGTTATGGTTGAACCTATTGCTGTTTTTTATTTTAACTTTTCGCAACTTTTAACACTTTTAATTTATTTTTTTTAGTCTGTTAATTTTTCACCGCACAAAATATAATTTAAACACTGCACATACCCGATTTCGTTTTCTTTCTTGATCCTTCATCCAAAAAAATACCATCTGTTTTCGTCTTCAAGACTTCCTTCTCTTCTTGATTGGTGAGTCTTCCTTCTAGTAACCCTTCTCTCTATGGCTGATAGTCTTGTAGAGTTGCTGACGATTTTTTCCATTAGCACGGGAGGCTGTATGATTTTTTTCTTCTTACCGTTACCAGTACTGCTAAACTGGCTTTGTTGTTGTGTTGCTTTCGGGTAACAGCAACTTCTTCTGATTTACTGATGACAGATATCCACCAGTTCAATCGCTTTCAAGCCAAGGACCGTACAAGTACCCAGTTCAAACAAGGGGTTGATTTTCCATGGAGAAAAAAGAAAGCGCGGTTAATTCCTCTTGAATTCAACACGTTTATTTATGGCTTCTTGTCCTTTTGAAATCTTTCTTATAACTAACTTACTTAACTTTTTACAATAAAAACAAAACCCGTAATTATAAAGAATTTTGTTTCGTTAAAAGTACAAAAACAATAATAAAGATAAAAAAAACTCTAACGGACTTCTTGTCCTCTATATACTATGTATGTTTGTAGAAAAAATGAAAAATATATGGTTCCAGGGATGGAAACCATATGGTATATAAAATAATAAAAGATAACTTAAGAAATTGTTGAACACGGTTCAACAAAGAAAATTTAAGTACATACGATCTTTCTTAAAAATTTTAACTACGATTTTTGATTAAATCAAGAATAAAATTCTTGATTTTAGAATATGTTTTTTCTTTCTGTGTACATATTTCTAATACTTTTAAAAAAATTGGATCCAAAAAAACAGAACCTGTTTAAGCAATTTTTATTACCTTCAAAAAGTGATAAGGGTATATATCAGTTTGTCGTTTCGTTTGTAATTTCTTTATTATCCATTTGCGACCTAATAAAGTATATATATTCTGGATCCTTATAGATAGGGAAATCGATATAGCTATTTCCGTCTGTTAAAATCAGGTTTTCGGAGTCAATTAAAACAATACGGACCAACTTTTGGTGTCAAACTAATAGAAATATCCCTAGAACAATCGCTTTTTAAAATCAGCAAAATCTGTTCACTAATGACCGAGATACAAGCGAAAACCCAAAATAACAAACTGTTTTAGGACGAAATTGGTGCATATATCCATAAATATATCTGTAAATGTCTGAAGATAGGAACCTGAATAAAGGAAAAAAATTTTTCAGATAGGATCAGAAGAAGTGGTATTTCCCCTACAATTGCACAAATTTTGTGAAATATTTAATGTGCTAAATCTTAAAATATTATAACAGCTAATGACTTTAAAAATTTTACGAAAAATAATTGGACAATAAGACGAATAATAAGAAGCAGGAGAAGGCGTAGTTTCAATACAAATTATAATTTTTAATAAAATTTTCATAAAAATTTCAGGAGCAGGAGAAAAGGTAGCTCCCATACAAAGGAACAATTTTTATGAAGTATTCGATACGCTGTATCCCAAAACTATAACATCTATCGACTTCAAATGTTCTACAAAAAGTATTTGACAGGAGCAGGAGAAGGGGTAGCTCCCATTTAAATTACCAATTTTTATAAGTATTCGATACGCTATATTTTGAAACTATAACAGCTATCGACTTTAAATGTTCTACAAAAAGTAATTGGACAATAAGACCTATACTTTATAAAAAAAAAAAATTTGGTAGATTGCAGGGAAAGTGGTAGTTCCCATTTAAATAGACAATTTTTATGAAGTATTCGGTACACTATATCCCGGAAAGTATAACAGCTATCGACTTTAAATGTTCTACAAAAAGTATTTGGTAGGAACAGGAGAAGGGGTAGCTCCCATACAAAGGAAAATTTTTTTTTAAATTTTCGATATGCTATGTCCCGGAAACTATAACAGCAATTGACATCAAATATTCTACAAAAAGTTATTGGACAATAAGACCTACACTTTGGAAAAAATGTTTTTTGGGTGGGGGCATGAGAAGTGGTAGCTCCCATACAAATTAACAATTTTTGTAATATTTCCGAAAAGCTATATCTCGGAAAATATAACATTTATCGACTTAAAATTTTCTACAAAAAGTAATTGGAAAATTAAACCTATACTTTGGAAAAAAGTGTTTGGTAGAAGCAGGAAAAGGGGTAGTTTCCACACAAGTTAACAATTTTTATGAAATTTTCGATACGCTATATCCCGGAAACTATAACAGCCATCGACATAAAATTTCTACAAAAAGTATTTTGACAATAAGACCTACACTTTGGAAAAAAAAGTTTTTTGAGTGGGGGCAGGAGAAGGGGTAGCTTCCATACAAATGAACAATTTCAATGAGGTACATTTGTGGTTATTTATTTGAAGTTTTTCTATATATCTTATAATCAAAAATGAAAATAAAAATAAATGTGTTTTCATTTTTATTTATTAGTTGAACTATTTGTTTTAAGACAATTTTATTTTCTTTATCAGGCTTAAGTTCAATACTATTCTAAATTCTCATTTATTTTCAAATGAAGAAAAAAGGAATATGAATAGATTTCCGGTATTCAAATTCTAATTAAAGTTTGTTTAAATAGAACAAGTCAACATTCAACTTACAGTAGTACCGAATAGAAAGAGTGCTGATAAGAAATCGTTGCTGATTTTGAAAATGCATTAATTACACTCGGCTAGTATCGGAATTACTTAATTTTTAATAAAAATTTCCATTCTTAGCTATCACATTTTTAATAATGAACCTAAGCCGAATAAATAGACATGATTATAAAATTTAAATGAAGTATTCGTTCGATACGCTATATTTTGGAAAATATAACATATATCGACGTCAAATGTTCTACAAAAAGTAATTGGACAATAAAACCTGCATTTTGAAAATAAATATTTTTGGGTAGGTGCAGGTTAAGGGGTAGCTCCTAGACAAATTAACAATTTTTATTAAATTTTTGATAAGCTATATCCCGAAAACTATAACAGCTATTGACATCAAATGTTTTACAAGAAGTAATTGGAATAATGCTTACATTGTAGAGAAAAATTATATAGATATATAGAAGCAAAGGGAGCCCCCATATAAATGAACAATTTTTACAAAATTTTTGATATGTTATATCTGGAAAAATATAACTGCTAATGACTTTGAATGTTCTACAAAAAGAAATGATCAAATAATTTATACATTTTGGAAAAAATTGTAGGAGAGGAGCAGGGGGACTAAAACTCCCATACTAGTTAACAATTTTTATTAAACTTTTATTTCGAATAATGTCAAAAACTTCTAAAACTCTCGACCTCAAATCTTTTATATGGTATTTTTATTATACCTACGAACGTTACAATTTTGTTAAGTTTTCTATTTCGAAAACTAGGATTGCTATTGACTTTAAACCCGGCACAAGGTTATTTAATTATAGTATAGTGAAAAATAATTCGACTAGAAAAAATGGCTGGGTATATTAAAAGACCAACGTGAAGGGTATATAAGATTCGGCACAGCCAAATATAGCGCTTTTTCTTGTCGATACTGGTCATGTCAGTTCAGTAACTTTTGAACCAATAAAGATAGAAACCATACAAAATTTCGCTCAACAGGCCCCAATTAAAATGAATATATTTTTGGTATTTTTTTTAAATTTTGGACTGCAAGGGCTAAAAGGTCTCAGAAATTTTGAGCACCTATAAATTGGTACTTTTTAAGATACTTTTTGTAACTTTAAAGCCAACAAAGAATAAACACAATTGAAATTGCGTTCGAAAAGTCCCAAAAAAATATAAATTCTTTTTGTGCCCTTTTTTGAAATTTAAAGGGCTTAACATATTAAGTTCCTACTTTTTGTAGCTTTTGTTAAAAAGATTGAAACGTAATTCAAATCATGTTTGATACCTTTTGAAATACATAAATATCCTTTTTACACTTTTTTGAAATTCGAAAGTTAAATTTCGTATACATTCTTGGTACATTTTTAAAATCGAACTTTTTTTAATTTTGACGAAATTTATGAAGAGGATTTTAAAGCATTTAACAATAATGCGAAGGTCAACTGGTGGTAAAAAATTTGATGATAAAATAGAAGGGTTCATCCCTTCACAAAAAAAGGAATGGGGAAACGAAAATATATCTATTTTCAAAATTAAGGGGCAATTAACCCCGCTTGAGATATCAGCTTTGGGTGTTTTTAAGATAAAATGTATCTTTTTTTGTATTCTTTTAAATTCCTAAACTAACTAAATAAAAAAAGGTTTGTTTTACATATCAAAGGTATTATTATTTGGCAAATTCCGAGATAATTGTTTTCAAATGCGGAATTTAAAATTTTTTTTAACTTTTGGTTTTTTTTATTTTTAAGCTTATGATATATGTATGTTGGAATTTAACTAAGTGGACAGAAAATTCTTCGTACATTTTTTTTGGTACTTTTTTTCTATAATTCGAGACATTGGTTTTGAAACACAAAATTAAGGGCTACTGATCCAGGTTGTTGGCGGAAGTCTACTTAGTGGCAAAAAGGGCTTTTAATATACTAATATTTATCTAACACTGTTTTTAATTTTGAGTTTAGAAAAAAGATAATAAATACGTTTGTTGTAGTATAATACTATAATATAATAGCAATATGCCATAATAAAAGAACTTTTTCGTTTTCAAGCTATGAATGCGGAATAATTTTCAATACTTCGGGGGTAGAGTCAAGTACGCTACTTGCTTATTAAAGTGCCCCTCACTGGTCGTAAAACGGATATTTAGGATGGCCCTTAAAACTTGGGTTTTTTGACTCTTTATGAATTTAACGCATTATTAATGTTAATAGCTACAAAATCAATGTTTTTATGCGTTGAATAGTTAGTTTGGGTAGTAATCTTCCATTTTTGAACTAGTAATTAATACTAGTCCAGTCAGAACCAGAATACATTTTAAGTTCTCACAATAAAATTAACTAATTTCAAGAGTTTCATCTAAGAGCAATAGTATCCCTTCTTTTTAGGCGGGTGTGCCCACTATGTTGCAGGATGCTTCGAGCGAGCGGATTTGGATGTGCTTCCAGCTTATTTAAATACATGTCCACATATTTCAGGATTTCGGATTTAACTAGTGGAACTTCTAGATCCTAATGGATGTTGCTGTTTTTGACATACCACGGAGAACCAGTTATCATTCTTAAGATTTTATTTTGACGGCGTTGTATTTTTTCTATGTTAGAGGCGGAAGCAGTGCCCCATAATTGTATACCGTAGCACCAAATTGGTTTTAAAATCGAGTTATAGAGTAGAATTTTACAATCCAGACATAGCACAGAGTAAAGTAAAAGTTACATGGATACATTTTTGTTCATTTATTTTCATTCCCCATAACTTTGCCCATTTCTCAACTTGGGTTACGTGTTGCTGCAGTTGGTTCGAAGCCTCTTTAGGGTCTTTATGAAAACTATGGAAAGCAGTTTCATCAGCAAATGTCGAAGTGTGTGTAAAACTATTGGTTGGCATGTCTGCTGTGTAAAGCAAATAAAGAATTGGACCTAGTATACTCACTTGAGGTCCACCAGCCCCTATTGGTTGAGAAGAACTTATTTGGTTTCCTTCTTTTGTTGTCGACCGGTTATGTATTTTTCTAATAGGTTGAAAATATTAGCTGGAAGGTTGAACTTTAGTTTGTTTAACAGGCTTTCATGCCATACTTTGTCGAAAGCTTGCAAGACATCGATAAAAAGTGCGGAGCAGTACTTTTTTTTCATCAAAGGCTTTTCTTATAACCTGTACCAACCTGTGAGTTTGTTCGATGGTACTATGTTGACTTCTAAAGCCAAACTGGTGATTTGGAATACAGTTGTTGTCATTCAAGATCGGATTCAGCTTATTTTGAGGCTATTTTTTTTTAAATGGTTTGCAAACAGATCGCATTTTTCCTCGTCATTTCTCGCCCAGGATCCTCTCAGATTACGCATTGGTGGTTTTGCGATAATAGGTCTTTTAAGACGCTTGGCTGATCGCCATAGGGAATAATTTGTCTAAGGAGTCGCGTCTAGACCTTCCAGGTACTCATTCAGTGATGCCATTCTTTCAGCCTAGTTTTAAGTTGGGGTGATCTATGCTTTTGCCATTCCCTTCGGGCTCTTCTTTTTCCAGATAAAAGCTTTTTCACAACGTCAGAAAAAATTTTGTTGTACCTAGCCTGACGGTAGGTAGAAGACGCTCAGGCAGTTCGTTTTTGTGTTTGGCGGATGCCGTTTGCGTTCCAGAAACAAACCCTGAGGCAGTTCATGGTCTTTTAAGCATGGCCTGCAAAAAAGCAGACTGTATTTTTTGCATTTCTTGCATCATGCCAGCCATTTGCGCCATGATTTGCGTAAATTGTTTGACCATATTGTCAATTACGGCTTCCAGGCGGCTAAAATTGGGACCGGTTAGTTCATTTGTTGGCAATTCTTGTGGAGCTGTTGGCTGATTAGGCTTACTTGTGTTGGGCTGATTAGACTTTAATGCATTAGCATAAGAAATATGACTTGTTGTTGGCTGTGCTAAAAGGGGCATAATAATACTTGGTAAATTTAACTGCTGGGTAGGGGCAGAAATTATTTTAGGCTTATATGAGCGCCTAACTAGATCAAAAACCGGGCAACCTCTATAGTTGGCAGTGTGGTTTCCACCGCAATTGCTGCACTTCTTCACCCTAGGATCATCTTTTGGTTTGTCGCATGCAGGTCCCCACACACAACGCAAACAGAGGGCAACTTACAATAAGTTTTTGTGTGACCATACTCTTGGCAGTTTAAGCACTGTACGGGTCCAGATATTTTATGTGGCGCTTCAACAATAATTCTACGATGCAAAATATTTTAAATCATAAACTGGGTGGGTTTCACCTTTCTTCAATTTTAAATCACCAGGCTCAAACTCCACTCGGAATAATGGTTGGGGATGCCTTTCTCTGTTTCTCATGTTAGATACGGATTTAACTTTGAAGCCTTTGCTGCACAAACTGGTCTTAATCTCTTCCTGGTCAACGTTAGAGTCAATACCTTTTATAACTACCTGAAGGTCTTTTTCGTTTTTAAGTTGGTAAGTATAGAAGTTTTTCTTAATTTTTTCGAATTCCGAAACCGTGGTGCGGTAAGCATTTTCGTGATTGACCTGAATTTTTGTTTCATAAATGCTGCCACGTTTTATGCTAGACACAGAAAAGCTATTTTCACCTATAAGTCCAACTAAAAGCCTAATAAGATCGTTGGAGTTTCTTTCTGTCAAATATATTGGAGGAGGCTTAGATGTATTCTTCTCAATAACAAGGGTATCGTTCTCCTCTTGCAATATGGCGAAACGATTCTGCGATGAGGTAGGCTTTTCTTCATCTTTTGAAATTTTTGCTGGCTTGGTAACCTCTGCAGGTTTCGGGATTCTACTGCTTTTAAGAACTGTTATATAGCGGTCCATCCCTACGTGGAACTTTGGAGCTTCTGAAGAAAGTGGGCTGGGACCGCCTTTATCAAAAGATAAGTTTGGTACCTCGGTATTTTTTTTATAATTTTTGAAAAGGGATTGGGCTAAAATTGTCCCTTGTTCAGCACACTTATTTAAATTAGGCACACTTGAACTTAAATTGTCTTTAATTATTTTTGGTTT
Source organism: Melanophora roralis (assembly GCA_963583895.1). NCBI lineage: Eukaryota > Metazoa > Arthropoda > Insecta > Diptera > Rhinophoridae > Melanophora > Melanophora roralis. Next base: position 13,856,881 of record OY757192.1, on the reverse strand, counting down.
TGCGTTCAAATAGTTTTCAGGGTCTCTGATGTTTTTATTGCTAATGCTTGAGCTTAACACAATGTAAGCATTTCGGCTTTTAGGCCCACTGTCACTACGATAACTGTTACTCATTAACAGTTCGCTTTTTTTATTTTTTTGTTGTTTTTGTTTTTCTTTTCTCACTATTATGTGTGTATATTAATAAATTCGTTTACCACTTATTACTAATACACCTATTACCAATATTACACTCGTGTAGACACGTCCGTACACTACTAGATTAAGAATGCAACTGACAGTTGTAAGTGACATCAAAGTCTAAAACTCTGCAGTGGTGCGTGGCGATCGCATTTTTCGTTTACAAGAAAATTTGGAAAATGTAAAAAAAGGTGAAAAAAAATTAAAAAAGGGGTTTTTTGACCTTCATTCACTTATAACTTTTAAACTAGGAGTGTTGTTTTCAAGCACCACCGCAGAATTTCAGATATTTTGGTTATCAATAACTATGTTGTCTCCCAAGGCATAATATTCAGTCGAATTTGTGCCGTATTACAAACAGTACAGCCTATTTTCGACAAATTTTATTAATTGATTAAAGAAACAGGGTGAATTTCAAAAAAAAAAACGTAAATTTATGCTACTGAAATTAGTTATACATTAGTTATTAGGAACATAGACACTGTTTTCACTTTGGGAAACAAAGTTCCTTTCCATGTGATTAGTAAATATACTTATATTTCATTTACTATTGTGATAAAGTGGCAGTAGATATTTTTGTCATTACCTTGTCTTCCTCAAATTATTTCATTGTAAATAGGCCACGGCTTTTTAATTTTTTTCCATTTATGTTTTCTTTAATATCGTTTAAAAATGTATCAAATTTGTAAAGCTTCTTTAAATTGTTTAAGTAAAGATACTTACAGTCATTTAAAATGGAAAAATGGTTTAAAAAATAGTGATGTGTTTGATTTTTTTAAACTTTTCATGGTTAAAAATATAAATGCGCAGTGTACTTACGGTAAAGATCAAATTTTTGAATTTTTAAACGAAGTAGAAGGTCCTCTGGAAAGAAGAACAGTGCTACGGAAATTTGATTACTTTAAATTGCAATGCACCAAAACGTCTAAAGAGGTCTTTTTAAACCTTCAATTCGATGGCATATGCAAAAAAGTTGACTGGTTTAAAAACCGTTTTAGCAATCCCGAATTCATAGTAAAATTTAACGAAAAAAACATATTACGGCTAAAGAGTCAGCTCAAATTTTGCAAAGCAAACAACAATATCATTGAATCAAAACAAGATGACATTGCTATTTACAAGATGTTGGAAATGCCAGTCAGTTATACTAAAATCGTGGAAGTAATGCGGCTTTTTAACAGAAGTTCTTCCCTTAGAACAATTTTAACAAGGTAACAAGTTTACTCTTCATCATGACGACACAACTATGGGAGTGCATAAACTTCAAGCTTTTGTTTTAACGGCCATAATGGAGAACGAATTCCATGAAATTTTAATCGGAATTGCAAAAGTACCTACAAAAGGAACACATTTTTAGTTGCAGGTGTTGCTCAGCTGTTTAAATAGAATGGACAATTTCTTGCATTCTGCAGGAAATTAAAAAAAAAAAACAATTTTTGATGAAAATAGAGGCATGCCTTGCTGACAGTGCTGCAACATCCACTGCCTTTAATAAATTGCTTAGTGCAGAGAAACTGAAAATCGCAAAAGAAAGTGAATTGAAATTAAAGCACTGCTTTGTACATGCCTCTAACAATGTTTCCAAAGACACCATTGAAGCACTCAGTAATACTTGCAATGAGTTCGTTTCCAAAATCAAAAACATTGCAAAAGTTATGAATTTAAAAAATGCTGCTTATCACCCTATATCCGCTGATTTCCGAAACTTTCAGACCGAAATGGAAATTTCCCACCCAAAAAGCATTGGTGATTTGGCAGGCCACAGATTTATGTTTTTATTTGATTTAGCTTGGCAAATATTGTAATTGAAAGATTTGCTATTTCAGTTTGTTCAAAAATATCCTGAAGCGTACACCGATGCAAGAAGGATTCATGATTATACATGTTACAGACACCAATTTTCTGTATCAACTTTAAGTCTGTGTACTTATCCACGCAGCTTTCATTGAACCACTAAAACATATTAGCACTAGTAAGTCAATTGTTGCTTATCTTACTTTCAAGGACGTGCTGTATTAAATATTTGAATATTTAGAGTTCAAAGAAATAAAATAAAAACATCGTTCTTGAATTTAATTCCCCACAAATTTCAATTTGCTTTTAACACAGATCAACTTAATTTGCTTACTGCAAATTTGAAAAAAGATGTTAAGATTTTCCAAACGGTTTTAGCGGCTGCGAAACATTCAATGTTAAAAAGATATATCGATACACCTATACACTCTAAAACATTTTCAAAAATTTACGATCATATATGACCTAATTTATTGTTGAAAAAAGTGTTGTTGCCTAAAATTGGGTCGATTTTTATATTATTAGAAATAAAAAACCATAAATTATGTAATTTTAAACAAAAGTAATATATTTTTGTTAAAAGTGTTTATTTTTCAACAATATATGCTTAAAAGCTAGGAACATGTGTCTATAAACATTAGAGCTGTGTAGCTCATGAACGAACGGGTCAAAATGAACGGATCACCGAATTGAACGAAGTGATCCGGTTATTTTACTGAGCGCTTTTCGTTCAATTGTGTTCCGTTCAATGTTTGTTTCTTCAGGTCTTTTTTATGTCACAATTTCGTTCGTTCAGATATGTTTTTTATGTTATGTTCTTTTGTTTCAGTTAATTGTTTGTGTATTGATAAGAGTTGCTTTAAAAAGTTTGCGAATGTGCGTACATATTTCTTTTGAGCATCGCTGTGGCACTGCCATAATTTTTTTAAATTTGGTTTAACAGTCTTTTTCTAAGAAGTTTGAATTATTATAGTGTTTGTGTTTTAATGGATTACTATACATTTTTTACACAATTTTTATATATGGATTATTTAAATTTTATTTCACAAAAAGTTTTTTCTATTTTGAATGTCAAAACCACAAGCTATGTCAAAACAAATCTTTAAAAAAACATGTTGCCGTACTGTCGTTCAGAAGTGAACGATTGAACGAACGGGTTAATTTTTGTAAATTGAACGAAACTGAGCGATCACTGAAATGAACGATTTGGCACAGCTCTAATAAACATCAAAATGTTAAATATTAGGCATATATGTCTGAAAACACTATTAAAATGTATGGAATAAACAGTTAAGAAAGAAGAAGCATAAAAGTTTATACGGTTTAATAAAAGAACACGTGATTTTTTACAGAATTAAAAAACATTAATATCTAGTGTGTAAGGATATTATAATTAGTAATAGTAAGTTGTTGTTTGTATGTAGTCGGTAATATTTATTACTTAAATTAAAAAATGAAGTTATTATTATAAGTGAATTTTGTTAGAATAATAAAAAAATTATCGAATGTAAAATATGTGAAAAATTGCAAACATTAAAAATTTATTATTTGCATTTGTACGCCCATAAAGAAGAAAAAAGCAATGTGTTTAAGTGTTTGTACTTAAAATGCGAGAAAATATTTAAAATCTAAGCAAAAAGCCTTCATATGCCAGCCACTGATTGAGCAGAAATTAAAAAAGGGTAGGTAAAAAACAAGCAGGGTTAATTCAAATGTGTATATCATATAGTATTTTCCCTATTAACGCAACTGATCATTGTTTTATAATTCTAGCTCAAGAATATTCGCTAAATGGCACTAGGCTGGTACTTGAGTCCGATGAAACAGATATAGATGACGATGAAGTCTTGCAGTATTTTTTAGAAGTTTTAAGAAGTTTGAAGACCAACTGGTCTTATTTATTGGATTATTTATTTAATTGTCACCATTTCTGATGATGATAAAGGGCTCCACATGCTTTCCCATGACTCCCAGTTATGCCCAGAAAGTAATTTGCTACATATTTACTGCAACGAACTGACAAGTAATTAACAGGAAGTTTTTGAAGAAAATGTGGACTATTTGTGATTTTGTGTGCGCTATATGTATATTTGTATATGTATAAAAGTATATATATGTATGTATGTAGAAGAAATAGTAAAAAAATTTATTTAGATTAAAAAAATCAAAAAAACTCCTATATGGGTTTTCTTTAAAAAGGGTTGGAAATTAAGTCAAAGGAGAAGAAAAAATTAGACACAATATGTGTAAAAAATTTAAACATATTTTGTTTAAAAATCAACAAAAAAGTTGAAAAAAATTACATGTCTAATTTTAGGTCGAAAATAGTCTGTAAAGTGTTGCCTACTATTATTGACGTATTTTTCAACAAAAGTGGTTTAGAGTGTAGATGATGTATACTCACTCCACAGTAATATCAATGTGGAGAGAGTGAAGAGGAACGAGGATATGGCACCTCATAAAGAAATATACACCAGATGTCAGCAAGTAAAGGCCCGACAAAACAAAAGCATTCATTTCCTTTTCGATATTTTGCAGTTCTATCCAACGAAGCAAGATATGGAAAATAGTGTGAAAATAATGAAAAAGAGTTTTCAGGAAAATAAAAAATGGAATGCTGAGGAACGAATAAAGAGATTGGAAGAGATGGAGAGCAAACAACAAGTAAAAAAACGACGTACGAAGATTAAAGTCCTATTTCTAAATTTGCTCAATGTGAATGAGCCTATGGAATTATTTAAGTTATTAAATGAACTATCTTATGTTGATGTACAGAGCAATAGGGTAAAAATTCTTAGAAAGCAAATATACATGTTAAGAGGTTTAAATTATAAATGTCACGGTGAAAAAGTTTGGCAAACAACAAATTTGGATTTAGAGTCCCAACTCAAAGAAGTCTAAAGAATTTGCACTCTTATGTAGATCTCTCAAAATTTAAATAATAAAATAACTTGATGTTTCTAAAAGTATAAATAATAAAGATTTTTATTAAATACAATTCTAGTAAAATAACTAAAATTTTTTCCGCAAAACTAAAAATGTAAGGTTTAATGATCAATTTAATAAAAGTTACATACATATTTTATTATAAATTTGATATTATTTCATTACCTTATAGATCTTTTCTTTCTCAATCAGTTATTTTTCATCCGCTAGATGGCGTAAAATTCATTTTTTTTAAATGCGCCAAAACACCCTGTATTTGCTAATATTTGAGTTTATAGGTCTGTCTGCGTACACAAATTTTGCATAATTTTATGCAAAATGTTACAAAATCTTGCAAAATGTTGTCTGCGTACTCCAAATCTCTTGCAGTGAGAGAGCCAAAAAGAAAATTTTTTGACAGTTGCAAGTTAGAGAACTTGCAAAATGTTACTGGAGAAATTTCTGCTTGCAAGATTTTGCAACTAGTTTGAACAGCTGTTTTTATTTACTAATTGAATGAAATAATTTTTGTGAAACGAAAATAAAAATTGAAATTTAACAATAGCTAGAATTGTGTTAATTTTTAACGTTTATAAAAAATTATAATAAACATAACATTTTACTTGATGCCTAGAAACGTCCAAATATACAAATAATTTACCGCGTACACATATGCTAAAATTCATTTGCTTTGTTATTTGAATTGTTTACACACCGTTCAGCTGTTTTCTTGCAAGATTTTACTGGATACTGTCTGCGTACTTTTTGATATATTTTTAGCCGACAGAGTAAAATTGGTCTTACTCTCCCAAAAAAATTTACTGAGTATTTGCTACTGGAAAAGTACGCAGACAGACCTTATATGTTCTGCAAAAGTACTCGCCATATGATTTTGTACAAAGTTGCCAAACAACATTTGATCGAATTCTGGAATTTTAACGGTTGAAATAATGATTTTCTTCAATAACCAAAAAATAACGGTAATTTTTTTCGCAAAAAGTAGATTTTGGCATATTTCTAATAGTATTACAACGTTTTGGCTCTTTTAATTATGGGTCTAGAAAAATCAGTACGAAATTTCACATTTTATCTGAAGGTTTTCATGCGGGTTGTTATTTGAGTTTGTTGTTACATTGAAGAAAGAAATAATCAATTTTAGGAAACGTCATAATCTTTTAAATCAATGAGGTAGGATGTTCGGTACCAATTGAAGGATGAAATTGAAAAGTAAGTAATTTTTTCGCGCTTTCTGTAAATTCCTTACAAATTAAGATAAAGACTTAATTTAAATTGAATTCTGCAAATTCTGGAAGGATATGAATTTGTTTTTTTTTGAAATTTAAAGAAATAAGCGTAAAAATTGCAATAATTTTTGCTTCCTTTTTAAATATTTTTAGAAAATTAAGTAATAATCAAATTTGGTTATACTTCTATATTAACATTTAGTGGGTTAATTTGGATACATTATAGGTTAAATAACAATATTTTAATAATATTGTAACAGATCGAGGCTTAGATACTAATCTATATGGAGATTTAGATACGAAATAAATGATTCTGGAAATATATAAAAATATAAAATTTACTTTTTTGTGCTTAAAATTAAAACTGCACTGGCAAAATAACGGCTTAACTGCAAGAATAATATTATATTCAGAGTTAGGCAAAATACATGCTTTGCTGTATTTGAAATACAAAATGCAAAATACTTCTTCCGCTTGTATTTCAAATACAAAATACCAAATACTTTCAAGTCGAGTATTTCAAATACAAAATACAGTATTTTAGTATCTTTTATTTGAAATACAAAATACATTTATAACCATTAATCATAAACACAAGATTTTTAAGAGTTTATTCAGATAAGCAGCCTCTTGTTGAAGAATATATAAATCCTGCTAAAAAAACAGGTCCTGATAAAAACAGACTGGTGTTATATTTTATGAAAAAAGTTCTCTGCAAGGCACATTCAACAAGGTAAACTCAAGGCGAATTCAAAAAATTCGCCCTCTGCATTTCCTTTTTGTGTTTGAACGGTAGAATGTCAGAAAAATTAAAAATTTCATACAAAATTAAATTTTTATAAGGTGAAAATGTCAAATTGATTTTAATCAGGTGGGCCCTTTATACTACCTGGTTAAATGTGTCTTGGTTCTCTGTATGTGCCTTGTATGTGAAAAACAAACTAAATTAAAAGTAAAGTAATATCAAGGCGAATTCAAAAATTCGCCCTCTGCATTTCTTTTGTATACCCTTCACATAGTGATAAGGGTATATATCAGTTTGACATTCCGTTTAAAATTTCTTTATTTGCGACCCCATAAAGTATTAATGTTCTGGATCTTTATAGATAGGGAAGTTTATATAGCCATGTCCGTCTGTTGAAATCAAGTTTCCGGAGTCAAAAAAAATGAAACGGACCAGTTATTGGTGTCAAACTTTTGTAAATATCCTGGAGACAATCGCTATTTAAAATTAGCAAAATCGGTTGACTATTGACCGAGATATAAACAAAAAATCAAAATAACCCTTTTTTTAGGAAAAAATCCGTGCATACATCCCTATATATCCCAGTGAATATAGTCATCCTTGCCACAAAACTTGGCACGGATACTCTGAAAATAGGGACCTCAAAAGGAAAAAGTTTTTTTCAGAAAGGATTAAGGTAAGTGGTTTTTTCTCTGCACTTGCACAAATTTTGTGAAATATTTCATGCGCTAAATCTTGGTGAAATCAAAACCAGGTGGTCTCGTCCAAGAGGAGAATTTTCGACTCCCCTACTTTTTTCTTTTTTATATATGGAGTTTGACAATTTGGTTCAAATTATTTTCCTACCCAGTTGTCAAACTCCATATATAAAAAAGATAAAAAGAGGAGAGTTAAAAATTCTCCTACCGGACGAGACCACCTGGTTTTGATTTCACCATGCGCTAAATCTTAGAAATTATAACAGCTATCGACCTACACTTTGGAGGAAAAATTTTTTGAGTGGGGGCAGGCGAAAGTGTAGCTCTTATGCAAATGAACAATTTTTATGAAATTTTCGATACGCTATATCTCGGAAACTATAACAGCTATCGACTTCTAGTGTTCTACAAAAAGTAATTCGATGATGAGACCTACATTTTGGAAAAAAGGTTGAAGAGGAGCAGGGGGACTAGACGATCACATAAAAATTAACAACTTTTACTAATCTTTTAATACGAATAATGTCGAAAACTTTTATAACTCTCGACCTCAAACCTTCTTCATCTATTTCTGTTATTCATACGAACGTTAAGTCTTTATAAAGTTTTCTATGGACTTTAAAGCTGGCTCAAGAGGTATTTTTATTATATTATTTGCAGTACAAAATAACTCGGCTGGGTATATTAAAAGAGCAATGTGAAGGGTATATAAGATTCGGCAGAGGCAAACATAGCGATCTTACTTGATGTGTTTAAAAGTGTGAATGTCTAAAAAATTTTAATTTTTATATAAAATTTAATTTTTTTGACATTCACATTTCCAAATATCCGCTTAGCTCTTGATATTACCTGAATGAGTGAGACGCAAAAGAACGTGCCTTGCTAAGGCGAAGACGTGAATGAATACGAAGACAAAGTTTCCATTCTTTTTTTTTTAAATTGTAACGTTTTTTAATTTTTCTAATGACAACTTTCTGTATAAAAAAAATGTATTTTGGAAAAATGTATTTTGCCATCATAAGTATTTGAAATACAAAATACTTCAGTGTTGGGTATTTCAAATACAAAATACATTAGAAGGTGGTATTTCAAATACAAATACAAAATACGTATTTCAAATACAAGTATTTGAAATACTGCCCAACCCTGATTATATTATACTTATCAATTGTGTATATAAATCTGTGTTATTTGATTTTAAATCAAATGACTGATCCACATTCCCTACATACCATAACTACATGTGTAGCATTTTAAGTATGTAATCAGTAATAGAGATGTAGCGTGTCAAAATAAAAATATCGGTTCAACTTTGGTTTGCAGGTTGTTTTTCTTGTTTGCTTTTTTTGTGTTTTTTTTTTTTTGTTTGACAATAGGAAACAATGCTTAATACCATACGGGTGCGAGCCAAAAACATGTTTATCTTGTCTTTGGCCTAATTTAATATATTTTTATGCTAAACTCTTTAACCATATTGTGGCAACTGGTTTTAGTTTTTATTTTTGGCTTTTGCTCTGCTGCGTTCAAGATTTCTTTTCTTCTGTGGTTGAACGTTGGTGGTTTGAATGAACAACCTGTTGCTCTGCATATATCAGTTCTTGCTTTAGCTTTGAAACGCAACGTCTAATATACTAGGAAACCATCTTAATCATAGTTATATTGCACTTAAACAGCGGTCCATAAATTCACAAAGCAACTGATATAAATGTACATATATATATATACTATAAAACGAGAGTGTTTCAATGTGTCTTAAAAGTTTTTTAAATATAAGTAAAAAATAATGAATTCCATTCCTTAAGAATACTTACATATATGTACAAACAAAATTTTTGTTTTAAAAGCTTTATTTTTTTTTATTTTAAAAGGTTGGTAAAAATAAAATAATTATGTTTGTTAATACTAATGCACCTTAGTTTTTAACAATAGCAAGCAAACACGTTTAGCTAAAATATATATGTATATAAAAACACTAAACTTTTTGTGATGCATATTTTTCAAAGAAATATATGAATATGTATGCACATTTGTACATAAGTACATACTTATTTACATATATGCAGGCGCGGATCGAGCTCAATCTTTTTGGGGCGGAATTTTAAATGAAGCACACAATTTAAAAGCTAGCGTTAAGTGGTTCATTACAACAAAAACTCAACATAAGAAGTTTAATTCATTTAAAATAATTATAATTACATAAAGGCAAAAAAACATATTTATTAAATCAATAATTTATGGCTTCCTGTTAAAGCTAATTTGTAAAGGTTCAATTATATGTGACTTACCATAACGCCATAACCGTTGCCATCAAAAACCAAAACTCAATTGGTTTCTATGGTTTTGGTTATGGCGTAATGGTCAGTCAGTCACCTTAATCAAATACAGTGTTGCTCATAAGTTTGTTTCGAGCAACTGTTTTCTGTGGCTATGGTTAAGTTACGTATAAATAAACCTTTAAGCATGCCATTGCTTCAATTTCAATTTTATTATATCTGTGTATGCAACATTTCTAAACCGTTAAGCCTGTCCTCTTTCATGGTTGATCTCATCCATGTTTCATCCATGTGCGAAGGGTGGAGATGAATTTTCAGCCGTATCATTACTAATCGGCATCGAAACAAAAATGATGAACATTTTTCGAAAGTTTTCGTAAATATCTGGGTCACACCTTGCTTAAATATCTATTATATTCTCTGGGAGGTCTTTATAAATTTTCCAATATTGTTTCCAATGCAAAATTTCAGCCTTTAGTTTCGATATAAGTAGTTATTTTTATAAATTTTTTCAAATTTTATTGCATTATCTGCAAGTTGTGGAAATAAAATTTATAAATCAGTAAATGTAGTTATATTATAAGGCAGAAGTTGAGGGATGTTAAACAAATAAATAAATAAATAAATAAATAAACGTCATTTGAGAATACAATAAAGGGTATGTAACCCTCGATGCGGTTGTATATTTTGAAATCTTCAAAAGGATTTTTTCTTCAAATCTAGGCTTTCAACTAAAATTCCCATATTTTTTTCCTCTTCAAAAAAGTTTTAAATCGTGTGTGGGCTCAAGACACATTATCAGGGTTTTTATAAAAGATGATCCTTTTTGTAAATTTATATCCTGCTTTTGTGTAATTACACTAAGCGGCTGTGCGACAGTAAGTAAAGCGTTTAGAATATGTAATCCGCCAATAAATTTGGAAGTGCTCAAATATCGGATATCTTTTCCAATGCCTCTATGATGTGCTTATTTTTTACTGCAAATTGTAATCATGCCGATAATGGAGACAGCTTTGTACTTGGATATTTCAGAAAAACTACAATACGCTTACGATGATTTTTTTTAAATTTGCTGGTTTCTTTAACAGGCGATACAATGTTTTGTATTATGGGTACCTTGCTGCCATCGATATCGACTTGTCAAGTTTATGGAAATAGTAAGGCGCTTGTTTTGCATTTTATGCGGTTTCCGTTTTTATTGCTTCATTTTCTGCTTACATCAAAGGACAATCCCTACATAATTTTCAAAATCAAGACCAACGTTTTTCAAAGCTTTTAAAACTACTGATGATAGTGTGTTCGTATTAACTGACGCATCGACGTCATCGCAAATATCATTTAAAGCCTCTTCAAATGCGTTGATAAAACCGATAAATTCTTCTTATAATAATTTTTCGTTTACCTTAAAATACCTTTAAGCTAAAGAAATTTGGCTTTTTCCTGATAAATCCGTGGTTTCGTCAAAAATAATCAAATAATATTTAGCGTCATAAATATCTTTTAATATATTTTTTAAAACAAGATTATGAACACATTTAAATAAGTAATTTTATATCGTTTTCAATATACTACATATACAAGGCATCTTAAGGGCAAACTTGGAAATGGTTGCGTAAAATTTTATCTCCAGCATCATAACAAAATCGCAGAAATGAGGGAAAATAGCTTTTTTGCTTGTATTTTCAGAAGACAGCAAAGGACCATCATCTCGATGTGCACGGAAGGGTATATATTAGGCCTTCGAAGAAAAATACAGTTTTTATAATAAACAACAAACGTTCTCGATTTTTAGTTTCTTGTGGAAGTGCAGATCTTTGTATCTGATGTGCCACTTTAAGACATAAATTTCCTGCCTTTTCAAAAACAGTTGTTAAAAAGCCGCAGCATATTTGAATTTGCTTAATAAAAAATATGAAACATTTGCTGAATGGCTACCAATATTTTTATTTATTAAATCAAATATGATATTTTAAACGTTTTCGGGTGGGAAATTTCCTTTCGACCCCCCCCCCCCCCCCCCTTAATCCGGGCCTGTGTATATGTATATAGATGCTAACGTATGCATATATACATAGATACTTATGTATGTTGACTGGTGTTGCAAATAAATAAAACTGTATAAAAATAGTTAAAAATTGTGCAAAATTAAAACGTATGTCGAAAAAAAGTTCATATAAATTTATGTACTACAAATATTAGTATCCCAAAATGTTTTGTTTTTTAAGTACATACATTCATACATACATACATACATAAATACATACATACATACATACATACATACATAAAAACATACAAACAAATACATACATACATACATACATACATACATAGATACATACGTACATACATACATACATACATACATACATACATACATACATACATACATACATACATACATACATACATACATACATACATACATACATACATACATACATACATATATACATACATACATACATACATACATACATACATACATACATACATACATACATACATACATACATACATACATACATACATACATACATACATACATACATACATACATACATACATACATACATACATACATACATACATACATGCATACATACATACATAAATAAATACATACATATATTTATATTGTACATGCATGCATACATACATACATAATACATATGTATGAACATACATACAAATTCAAATAATTTTCACAATATATTTGCATATGAATATGTATGTGTATAACATACATATATTCACAAATAGACATGTCTACACATACATACGTCATGTGTATGTATGAATGTATGTTCATACACATAATCATATGCAAATATTATGTGATAAATATTTGAAAGTCAAAAATATTGAGTATTGATTGCAGGTAGTCAAAGAAAAAGTGAACATTTTATAACTCTATAAAAGATGTGTACATACATATGTATGTATGTTCAAAGTGTTTAATCTACGCTGTACATATGTAGCTATATTTCAATTTAAAAAGGCTTACTTAAATAACACTGTGTGTAATTTTTTAAATCATACATACATACATACATACATACATACATAGCCTGAAGGAAACCTGGGGACAAGTATCCCAATGTCAACACTTTTGTCGGCAATTATGGTACCTATTTGGTGACTTTTTCAACAATACGTCTACAGTTTTATATGTAGCATTGATAAAAAGAAAAGAAAACTGTCAGTGAAAAATTAAAGCTCAAGGTCGGTGGCAAACACAAAAGTGTATTAGCGACTAACGGACTTTATTAATTGTTAATTTTTTAGTTGTGCTTAAAAAGTAATTTCTATACAAAATTCATAAGTATTTTCAATGACAGACGCATGTTAAATGTCTATTGCAAAAACACATTGCCAGCGATATAGCTAGTCAGTAGAACTGTAGACTAAAATTGCTAAAAGATACTACTTAATCACTGGTTCCAATGTCTACATATGACCCCGAAAGAACTACCTTCTTAATAGTACCAATGTCAGTAATGGATTTTCAATGACACGCAAACGTTAAATGTCTTTAGCAAAAAGAATTGCATGGGGTAAAGCTTGTCAGAAGTACTGGTGACTGTTTCAATAGTGAATTGCTATTGATTCACTATTGACATTTCCTGCAGGGTACATACATACATACATACACACACATACATACATACATACATACATACATACATACATACATGCATACATACATACATAAATAAATACATACATATGTATATAAATACATACATATATTTATATTGTAAATGCATGCATACATACATACATAATACATATGTATGAACATACATACAAATTCAAATAATTTTCACAATATATTTGCATATGAATATGTATGTGTATAACATACATATATTCACACATAGACATGTCTATACATACATACGTCATGTGTATGTATGAATGTATGTTCATACACATAATCATATGCAAATATTTTGTGATAAATATTTGAAAGTCAAAAATATTGAGTATTGATTGCAGGTAGTCAAAGAAAAAGTGAACATTTTATAACTCTATAAAAGATGTGTACATATATATGTATGTATGTACAAAGTGTTAAATCTACGCTGTACATATGTAGCTATTAAAAAGGCTTACTTAAATAACACTGTGTGTAATTTTTTAAATCATGGAAAAATAACCATATACGGACACCAATACGTGATAAAAGACGAAAAAAAAAGACCCGTGTCTCCCAGTTTTTCTCAAAGTCATGCACTTTTTTTATGGGCCCCCAAAGATTTGGGGCCTTGGTGTCATTTTTGCAAAATTTGATAATTTTCTTAGTTTTATATAGTGAAAGTCGTTTGGAATTTTAATTTACTCTTTGAGGCAAAGTTGTAGCTCTTTTTATAAAAAACAAAAATTGTGAACATAAAAAATTAAAAAAGAAACATTTTAGATCAAAATCGCAAAAAACTTTAAAAACTTCAAATTTTTTTACCTTTTTCCCCCTGTTCAGTTCCATAGGTAGCAAACCGTTCAAAATTCAAGGATACAATCAACTACAAAAATTTACATAATATCCCAATAAAAAACGTTTTAGAACATATAAACTTCCTAGAAATGATTCTTAACAACGTTTAAGTAGAGCTTAGGTAGTTAAATATTTCCCTAAAATTTTTGAATTTCATTTGTTTTTTATTTTCTTACACATTGAGATATGTGCTGTCTATTACAAAAAAATAATTAAAAAAATATTCGTATTATTTTTGTCAAGTTAATGGCCCTAGATTTGCAAATCGCGCTTTCTTAAGTTGAGAATCCAAATCGTCGTCCGAATCTGACTCTGATTCAGAACTTATGGTGCCCACAGGTACGTTGCTTCAAGACTGCCCTCCATCATTAGCTTTTTCTTCTTCACATACCTTATTAACATCATACTGGGTGATCTTGTGACTCCGACAACATACCTGAAATGAATTAAAAAAGAAATCAAAAATAATGCAAAACTATGCATTAATAAAATTGATGTAGCGATGTAGTTCATTCCCATTTTTAACACCAAAGCTTTTATATCGTTGCAGTAAGCGAACGAATTGTCATCATTTAGAGTGTAGAGGGTCTGAAATTCAGCTTGCCGTTTGCGGTACGCGTTAAAAAAACATTAGCATGTGTAAGATTTCTTTGCTTTTAAAACGCAGTCAAAAATATGGCAAGTCGCTGCGATAGTCTCAATATGGCCACGATGAAATCTATTTCCACTTGTGTTATTAGTTTTGGTCCATCTCTTTCCTGTTGGGGCTCATAATTGGTATCAAATCGATCTTGATAAATAACACCACTTGCTGTAGTCATTTATGTAAACTTTGTCTTTCGATCTGGAGTTAGCACCCTTAGAGAATACAAAATTTTCAGGTGCAAGCACTGGTAGTGTGGCTGTTACAGTTGCTTTATAAATTTTGCTCTTCTTAGCATGTCGATTTAAGCAAGATGTGTAATTAACGCATGCATAGCAACTGGTTTCATCATGATCACCTGGGCGATTAATCCAGTTTACCGGCTTACAATATTTAATACTATGCTTGCCTCCACTCCGCCATGCTATGAGATTGTTATAACATTGACGACACACTGCGTTAGGTGTGTAATTTTCACCGGTCAAATCTATTTCGTCGAAAAACAACTTATATGCTCTTTGAAATTCACTAGTTAAAAGATTGTTTTCTTTTTGAAATCTTGTAGAATTATTTTTCTGATTCGATGACCGCAAACTTAGCAAAATAAATAATTTTTTTTACACTGCATATTAAAATTGTCAGTTGCCAATGTTGTGTGTGAATTATGCTGTAGAACTTTCTCTATAACTTTTACCGCTGAGATCTCGTTGACGTCGCGCTGTGTAATGCCTCGATGTGAGCGTCGCGTCGCTTTTATATTGTGAGCTGCGTTCCTTGATGCGTGTGCGGTCGGTGCTTGATCGCGTGGGTTGTCTACTGAGATCTTAGGTAAATTTTTGTAGTTGATTTCTTGATAAGTTTGGGCGCAATAATTTTTTCTTTTTAAGTTTATCCAATTGTTATTTTATTTTGGATTGTCCTCACTTTTTACAAAAATACATAGTAGGTACATGGGTAATTTATTGGCGGTATAAACAATCATTATTAAAAAGTAATAAACAAAGCAATAAAAAAAGTATGTACATAATTGAATTAAAGGGCGTTTACGATCATTATTGCGAATTGTGTATGATTTTTGTTGTTTGGGGTTTGCAGCAATTTTAATGTTTGCCTACCCATTTTTAATGTTTTGATACCCCAGGTACCACAAAGGGACCGGGAAAACGGACCCAAGTGGGCTGCACATCATCACTTCCGCAGCCGCCTGTTCTACCAAACCTAACCTAACCTACCTGTTTAGGTTGCAAGACTTTTCGCGGCTGGCACACATGCATAAACACATATTTATATGCACTAGAGTTCTCTATTACACAAAAGACAGATACAATATATGTATTTAAGGCAATTTGATTAAACGTAAGGAAGAGATAGCTTCATAACTACACGTATGTACATACATACATTTGCGGAAAATTTTTTACTTTTGCGGCTACCTAAGAGCTACCTAACGTTGTTAAGAATCATTTCTAGGAAGTTTATATGTTCTAAAAAGTTGTTTATTGTGATATTAGGTAAATTTTTGTAGTTGCTTGTTTCCTTGAATTTTGAACGGTTTGCTACCTGAACAGGGGAAAAAGGTAAAAAAAACTTGAAGTTTTTAAAGTTTTTTGCGATTTGATCTAAAATGTTTAATTTTTTAATTTTTTATGT
The DNA here is from genome assembly GCA_963583895.1 of Melanophora roralis. NCBI lineage: Eukaryota > Metazoa > Arthropoda > Insecta > Diptera > Rhinophoridae > Melanophora > Melanophora roralis. The sequence goes on along the minus strand of OY757192.1, from coordinate 13,840,231 downwards.
TCACAGTTTTTGCTCTTTATAAAAAGGGCTACAACTTTGCCGCAAAGAGTAAATTAAAATTCCTAACGGTTTGCAAGATATAAGCCTGAGAAAATTATCACTTCTTTCAAAAATGACACCCCAATCTTTGGGGGGCCCATAAAAAAAAGTGCATGACTTCTGGCAAAACTGGGAGACACGGGTCTTTTTTTTTCGTGTTTCACTGTGTACTGTATCCCTTAAGGGCAGTAAAAATTAAAGTTTACATACATGTTTGTATTTGCTAAAAAGGATATTTCTAAAGTTTGGCTCAAAAAACCGCGAGCTACTCCAGTGCCCATGTTCTATAATGTAAGAAAAATATATGAAATCGAAAACGGAATACTAAACCTATGCCAACTATATTTTTTATTATCAGGGCAAGTTAAAAAGGCATATGCCACTTAATAAAATTTTTTCCGTTATTTTGTAAAACAGTCATTTTTAATCTACCTTGCCATAAGATAAATGTCTTTTTTTAACGGTTTGGCAGTTAAGTGTTTTATATAGTTTTTGATATGATGAACTTTGGTTACTAAAAATATTCAAATTTGTTTTTTACGGTTTGAGTTGAAATACTCACTTTATTTTAAAAAAATAACAGCTCTGACAAATATTCATACTTGTTTGTGCGCTGTTATTAAATTCCGAAACAAGGAAAATGCTTGAATTAAATTCTATTGATTTTCTAAAATTTGACAATTCTTGCAAGGAACGTACAAGTGTAACTACAAAAAAATTCACATTAAATAATATTTTATTTGTTCTTTGAATTCAGTTTTATTAAAAATCCAGGCTAAAAGTCTTTTTATAAAAGAATGTTTACACGTTATTGATAATGTAAGAAGCGGTATTCAAATGCCAACAAGATTTTATCAATTAATTTAATAAAATTATAAAATTCACATTATTTCCTGTTTCGTGCCATTTAAACGTTTTTTGGTGCCATTTTGCACGCCTTTATTTAAAAATTTCATTCCATTTTCAACTTGCCCTGTTTATTATATAAGTATAAAATTATATACACACATAGCTAAACTACTATTTCAGTCACTTTATTAACAACAAAAATAACTTTATATATACATACATTCTTAGAGATTTCATCGATGCAAAAATGTTAATTTATTTGATGTTTATGGCATGGGTATCTGTTTTTTCTGTGTTTATTAAAAAACAACTGATTGCGTTCAAATTGATAGATATGACCACTTTTTTGTGTACCTTTTCCTAATTTTTAAAATTTCGAATTTGTAGTGTTAAAAAATCTTTTTTGTTTTTTTAAACAAAAACCGGAAAAACCAAATTGAGCCATATTATTAACAAAATGTTGCTGCCGCAAGAATTCAAACTCTTTCGGAGGTGGCGAAAAAGAAGACATAGCAATGTAAATGGTCACGCGTGCAATAACATCCTTTATACACTCCTAACAATTGGGTGCATAATACTCTTGCCACAGGGATTAGCACAGCACAGCGGTAAGTTAGTTGTCAAATCAAGTATTTTTAAACCTAAGTATTTAAAATAACGTTAGATGAAAATAAATAATTATAAACTTAGTACCCTACTTATATATAACTAAGTACTCTAAAATACATATGGGGGATTTCATGTCAAGTGACCCAACTTTTAAAACCGATGTCTTTCGATTGGAAAGAAATTTGGACCAAAGTAAGTTCTTGCAGAGAGTAGTTTAGGCACAATTTTTTAACACGATCGGTCAAGAACTCTCTGAGCTAGAGGGGTTCAAAATTTGACGTTTTCGGCAAATATGTGTTTTTTCTCATACATGTAGTTTATTACCTTTTGCTTTTAACAAAATTCGTCCCAAATACTTTCGATAGCTTTTTTTTTCAATCTTCCAGAAAAAAATATTTTTAAAATTAAAAAAAAATTTTTTTTATTTTTTTTTATAAAAAAATTAGAAAAAAATATTTTTTTTTCCAAATGTGCCCATTTTTTTTTTTTTTTTTTTTTTTGCTCAAAAGAAAGCTTAGGTCTTTTGCTTGAAGAACTTGGAGGTCGCTTAGTGGGATGCGAGTGGGATATCTATAAAAATTAATGTTTTGTAACTCAAGGTAGATGTTTTAAATTTTCGCGCATATTCTATTTTGTTTTTTTTGCTATTTATGTAAAATTATCTCTTAAGCAAAAAAAAAAATATTTTATGCTAAGAAACAAAATAATTTAACCTTTCCGACGGTATTCATTGAAAATATTTACAAAACGTGTTCTGACATTGCCCTATAAAAGTGATTTTATTCCAGAGGCCTACCATTTTGTTGGTAATACCGATTCGAGTGTATGAGACTTTATTTGGTACTTGCATACCGTCGGAAAGGTTAAATTATTTTTTTTCTTAGCATAAAATATTTTTTTTTTTGCTTAAGAGATAATTTTACACAAATAGCAAAAAAATCAAAATAGAATATACGCGGAAATTTGAAAACCTCTACCTTGAGTTACAAAACATTATTTTTTATAGATATCCCACTCGCATCCCACTAAGCGACTTCCAAGCTCTTCAAAGGAAAGACCTAAGATTTCTTTTGAGCAAAAAAAAAAAAAAAATGGGCACATTTGGAAAAAAAAATTTTTTTTCTAATTATTTTATAAAAAAAATAAAAAAAAAATTTTTTTAATTTTAAAAATATTTTTTTCTGGAAGATTTAAAAAAAAGCTATCGAAAGTATTTGGGACGAATTTTGTTAAAAGCAAAAGGTAATAAGCTACATGTATTAGAAAAAACACCTATTTGCCGAAAACGTCAAATTTTGAACCCCTCTAGCTCAGAGAGTTCTTGACCGATCGTGTTAAAAAATTGTGTCTAAACTACTCTCTGCAAGAACTAACTTTGGTCCAAATTTCTTTCGAATCGAAAAAAAAAGTTGGGTCACTTGACATGAAATCCCCCATATACATATGTACAAAAAGCGTGAAACTTATTTACGTAAAATGTCATTTATTTTACTTCTTTAAGGAAATAAAAAATTTTGCATGTGCAATTGAAAAGTTTCATTATCACACAACATTCAGTTTTATAGGGGATTTATAAAGCTAGTTTTCATGAACAAGTGGATTAATATTTTAATAGTGCAGTGGTCTAAATTTTTAGTATGAATGTGATCTTTGTTAGTTGCAGGAGTTAATATATGTATGTACATATGAGCAGATAAAAAAAAACAAAGCGGAAAATTTAATATATGTATGAACATGAAATATACTACGAAAGAAAGTGTTCATACGAAGCACAAAAGGCCCTACAACAGTGATGAAAGCGTTAAAACAATCGTACTTTTTTGATACTATCAAATGATAGAAATTACCGTGTTACTCCTCTGGCTAATTTGATACTCTCATGCATACTTATTTTATAATTAACATATTTTGCTATTTCATCAACTGCCTTTCGTGTGGTTTCTTTAATATTTAACTCTGCTTTATCAACATGGCTTTCCAGACAGGTTGGAAATCCAATTTTAAAGAAGCGGCAGCCCTTGCAGTATTATTTTGGACAAAAGGTTTCATAAAATATTAGGTTATTAAAAGCGATGTTTCGCGCTTTTACTAGGATTAGTGCCAGGAATTTCAGCAACGGCCCAGTATAACTTAAATTAGCTTTGAAAATTTAATTAATAGGAGGGACAGCCAGTGATGAATTGACTTACATAGAGTAGAATCGAAAGCATATTTTTTTTATAAAGTTGTTAACAGTAACGTATAATCTTATTATTTATATGAAAGGATTTAACATTTATTGGTTTTTATAATTTTTTCTTACCCCCACAAATTAAGAAAAAAACCATAGAACATATATGTATATAAAGTTTTGCTATAACATAAGCAAAAATAGTTGTTCTGTTAGTTTTATTTACTACCTTACTAGGTGAGCAAAGGCCTTCTGGGGTTACCTGGTAAAAATAAATGATAAAATGCTAAAATTTTCAAAAAGACAAATTCTGAAAGACGATAAAAATGTTTATTTTAAATTCCTTCAAGCGGCAACGGACAATATGTTACTTAAACAATGAAATGATAGTGTGGTTTAACAACTTTTCTATAAAAGGGAGTTTTCGGTAAAACTGACAGAATTTACCACTTCTTTTTTAATTTTTTTTCATGAAAGGTCAGGTTTAAAAAATGCCATTAAAAAATGTAAACTATTATTTACAACAAGAACATATATACAGCTTCTGTTATAATAAAATCACCTAAATATCTAAACGATTCTTTGGAGATTTTTTTTTGTGAACAAAAGTAAAACAGGAAAAAAATATTTTAGTACTATTAGGGTCAAAAAAGTACTCACAGGAAATTTTTTGATAACCAAATAGAAACTCCATTTTTCATCACTGATGGAACATCACTTATTTTTTTTCGAATATACAAGACAGGCTTGCCATTTTAGAACTTTTATGCTAGATCTAGCTCTATTTTTACTCGTTATCACTAATAATCTCCAAAAAGGTGCTAAGTGCTAGTTAGCGCTTTTTCTGTAGCAATAAATCTATATAAGTACACATATAAAGGAAAAACGTTACTGACTGATTCATCATCGCACAGCCCAAACGCGTAGAGCTATAGACTTAAAATTTAGACTGTGGGTGCCTTTCTATATACATATATAGATTCACTATGACGGGATTTCGAGAAATTCGGGCCAAAAGGATGTTAAAATGGGTCAAATATGGAAATATGCGATATATGATATCTCCTAAACTATAAGTGATAAAAACATAATTTATTAAGTATCGCATTTTTGTCAAAAAACAGGCGGACCAGTGTCTGCCAGTTTTTGAAATTTTAGGACCCTTAGAGGCAAAAATTGGTGATAACTCAATTTTGATAGTGCCTAGTTCCACTTTGTAACTTCTAAACAAATAAAGATAGCAATATAATTCAAATTGCATTCGACAGGCCTCAAAAAATATATGAATAAATTTTTTAAACTTTTTTGAAATTAAGACCCTAAGGGGTCGAATAATGGCACAGAAAAGGGTAAAATTCTATATTGGTACTTTTTGTAACTTTGAACCAATAGAGATAGAAACGTGATTCAAATTGCATTTGACAGGTCACGAAAAAATACGAATATCGTTATTACACTTTATCGAAATTTCGAACCCTAAGGGACAAGACAGGATAAAAACTATTTTTTGATTCTGCTCTGGTCCACTTTGTAACTTCTGAGTTAATTAAGATAGAAACGAAATTTTAATTGCGTTCGATAGGTCTAAAAAAAATACGAGTATGGTTTTGGTACCTTTTTTGAAATATTGGATCCTGAGGGGCAAGAGAGGGTAAAAACTATATTTTGCAGTTTTTAATTTCTGTGTCAATAAAAAAAACATAATTCAAATTGCGTTTGAAAGGTCTCAAATAACACGTTTTGTAAATATTTTCAATGAATACCGTCGGAAAGGTTAAATTATTTTTTTTCTTAGCATAAAATATTTTTTTTTGTGCTTAAGAGATAATTTTACACAAATAGCAAAAAAATCAAAATAGAATATACGCGGAAATTTGAAAACCTCTACCTTGAGTTACAAAACATTATTTTTTATAGATATCCCACTCGCATCCCACTAAGCGACTTCCAAGCTCTTCAAAGGAAAGACCTAAGCTTTCTTTTGAGCAAAAAAAAAAAAAAAAAAATGGGCACATTTGGAAAAAAAAATTTTTTTTCTAATTATTTTATAAAAAAAATAAAAAAAAAAATTTTTTAATTTTAAAAATATTTTTTTCTGGAAGATTTAAAAAAAAGCTATCGAAAGTATTTGGGACGAATTTTGTTAAAAGCAAAAGGTAATAAGCTACATGTATTAGAAAAAACACCTATTTGCCGAAAACGTCAAATTTTGAACCCCTCTAGCTCAGAGAGTTCTTGACCGATCGTGTTAAAAAATTGTGTCTAAACTACTCTCTGCAAGAACTAACTTTGGTCCAAATTTCTTTCGAATCGAAAAAAAAAGTTGGGTCACTTGACATGAAATCCCCCATATGTATGTAAGTGTTGATGCCAGCAAACACTTCTTTCTAATTAGTGTATTCTATATGGTAATAGTTTAAGAAATAGGGGCAGAAAACATTACTTTAACTTAATAAATATCTTTAACTCCACGCAAAGGAAAAACATGATAAGAAGGACCATAAACCCAAGCTATTATTAGAGATTGAAGTTGGAGTAAGTGCAGGGAATGTGCTATAGGATGGTAAAATGGTATAGTAGGTTTTCTTTTAGGCTAACAATATAAAAGTAACAGAAAGAGGCTAAATAGAATGCGACTCTCAGAAAATTAACAAAGCAACACTTAAACTAATTTTTGCAAGTCATTTGGGAGTCAGTTGCAAAAAGTCGCTTCGGAGTGTGATCGAATTTTTTTTGGTGGTGTAAAGACACAAGTTTTTTCCATAAAAGTATTTTTAAAAAATTTTAAATTTGGGATTATTTCACACTTTTCTTAAAACATGTAAATATTTGGATCAAACACAAGTGCGACTATTGTGGTATAGCTTGTGTCAGCTATTGGTATGGTGTACCACATTACCTTCCAAAAAAAACGCATAATTCCAAAAAAGGACATGACAAGAGTTGTGAAATTACAATAAATATTTATTTTCATAAAAAAAGAAACGTTTGAAAATTAATGAAAAACTATAAGCCGGTAATATTGCACGCTATACCTAGGGTGACCGAACGACCATTCGTACTGATTTTATCCGTACATGTACTGATATTTAATTTGGTGTACTGATCAAAAACATTTGAAGTGTAATGTACTGATTTTTGAAAAATTGTACTGGTTGTACTGATTTTTCATAATTATTTGTTATCTAAAGTTTTTTCTTAAAAAAAACTTACTAAGATACATAAAAGTAATACTTAGTTAGTCCAGCATTTACAAATGAAATGACTCAGCGGGTATTCTAAAGACTGCTTAACAAGAGCGTTTATTTCGCGAGTCCTTTTTATACCCTTCACATAGTGATAAGGGTATATATCAGTTTGTCATTCCGTTTGTAATTTCTTTATTACCCATTTGCGACGCCATAAAGTATATATATATTCTGGATCCTTATAGATAGGGAAGTTGATGTAGCCATGCCCGCCTGTCCGTCTGTAGAAATCAAGTTTCCGGAGTCAAATAAAAAGATACAGACCAGTTATTGGTGTCAAACTATTAGAAATATCCTGGAGACAATCGCTATTTAAAATCAGCAAAATCGATTTACTATTGACCGAGATATAAGCAAAAACCCAAATTAACCAATTTTTTTAGGACAAAATCCGTGCATATATCCCTATATATCTCAGTAAATATAGTCACTCTTGGCACAAAACTTGGTACGGATACTCCTTAAGTAGGGACCTAAATAATGAAACAAGTTTTTTCAGATAGGATCAGGGAAAGCGGTATTCTTCCTACAACTGCACAATTTTAGTGAAATATTTTATGCGCTATATCTCGGAAACTCTAATAGCTATCGACTTCAAATGTTCTACAGAAAGCAATTTTACAATAAGACCTACACTTTAAAGAAAAATTTTTTTTGGTGGGGGGTGAACAAAGGGGAGCTCCCATACAAATTGACCATTTTTATTAAATTTTTGATACGCTATATCTCGGAAACTATAACAAATATCGAAATCAAATGTTCTACAAAAAAATATTGGACAACAAAGACTACGCTTTAAAGAAAAAATTTTTTGGGTGGTAGATAAACAAGTGGTAGCTCCCATACAAACTAACAATTTTTATGAAATTTTCGATAAGCTTTATTTTGGAAACTTTAACAGATATCGAAATCAAATGTTCTACAAAAAGTAATTGGACGTCAGGAGTTATGGTTTAAAGAAAAAATTTTTTGGGTGGCGGTGAACAAGGGGTAGCTCCCATACAAAGTAACAATTTTTATGAAATTTTCGATAAGCTATACCTCGGAAACTATAACAGATACCGAAATCAAATGTTTTACAAAAAGTAATTGGACATCAAGAGTTATGTTTTAAAGAAAAATTTTTTGGGTGGGGGATGAACAAGGGTTAGCTCCCATACAAAGTAACAATTTTTATGAAATTTTCGATAAGCTATATCTCGGAAACTATAACAGATATCGAAATCAAATGTTTTACAAAAAGTAATTAGACATCAAGAGTTATGGTTTAAAGAAAAATTTTTTTGGTATTGGGTGAACAAGGGGTAGCTCCCATACAAATTAACAAGTTTTATGAACTTTTCGATAAGCTATTTCTCGGAAACTATAACAGATATCGAAATCAAATGTTCTACAGAAAGTAATTGGGATCAAGAGATATGGTTGTGAAAAAAATTTTTGGGTGGTGGGGGAACAATGGGTAGCTCCTATACAAATTAGCAATTTTTATGATATTTTCGATAAGCTATATCTCCGAAACTATTACAGATATCGAAATCAAATGTTATACAAAAAGTAATTGGAAATCAAGAGCTATGGTTATAAGAAAAAATTTCATGGTTGGGGGGCGAACAAGGGGTAGCTCCCATGCAAACTAACAATTTTTATGAAATTTTCGATGAGCTATTCTCGGACACTATAACAGATATCGAAATTAAATTTTCTTCAAAAAGTAATTGGAAAACAAGAGTTATGGTTTAAAGAAAAAAATTTTTGGGGCGGGGGGTGAACAAGGGGTAGCTCTCAAACAAATTAACAATTTGTATGAAATTTTCGATGAGCTATATCTCGGAAACTATAACAAATATCTAAATCAAATGTTCTACAAAAAGTAATTGGACATCAAGAGCTATGGTTTAAAGAAGATTTTATGGCTGGGGGGTGAAAAATTTTTATGAAATTTTCGATAAGCTATATCTTGGAAACTATGACAGATATCGAAATCAAATGTTTTACAAAAAGTAATTGGACATAAAATGTTATGGTTTAAAGAAAAAAATTTTTGGGTGGGGAGGGAAGAAGGGTTAGCTCCCAAACAAATTAACAGTTTTTATAAAATTTTCGAAAAGCTATATCTCGGAAACTATAGCAGATATCGAAATCAAATGTTGTACAAAAAGTAATTGGACATCAAGAGTTATGTTTTAAAGAAAAATTTTTTGGGTGGGGGATGAACAAGGGTTAGCTCCCATACAAAGTAACAATTTTTATGAAATTTTCGATAAGCTATATCTCAGAAACTATAACAGATATCGAAATCAAATGTTTTACAAAAAGTAATTGGACATCAAGAGTTATGGTTTAAAGAAAAATTGTTTTGGTATTGGGTGAACAAGGGGTAGCTCCCATACAAATTAACAAGTTTTATGAAATTTTCGATAAGCTATATCTCGGAAACTATAACAGATATCGAAATCAAATGTTCTACAGAAAGTAATTGGGCATCAAGAGATATGGTTGTGAAAAAAATTTTTGGGTGGTGGGTGAACAATGGGTAGCTCCTATACAAATTAGCAATTTTTATGATATTTTCGATAAGCTATATCTCCGAAACTATTACAGATATCGAAATCAAATGTTATACAAAAAGTAATTGGAAATCAAGAGCTATGGTTATAAGAAAAAATTTCATGGTTGGGGGGCGAACAAGGGGTAGCTCCCATGCAAACTAACAATTTTTATGAAATTTTCGATGAGCTATTCTCGGACACTATAACAGATATCGAAATTAAATTTTTTTCAAAAAGTAATTGGAAAACAAGAGTTATGGTTTAAAGAAAAAAATTTTTGGGGCGGGGGGTGAACAAGGGGTAGCTCTCAAGCAAATTAACAATTTGTATGAAATTTTCGATGAGCTATATCTCGGAAACTATAACAAATATCTAAATCAAATGTTCTACAAAAAGTAATTGGACATCAAGAGCTATGGTTTAAAGAAGATTTTATGGTTGGGGGGTGAAAAATTTTTATGAAATTTTCGATAAGCTATATCTTGGAAACTATGACAGATATCGAAATCAAATGTTTTACAAAAAGTAATTGAACATAAAAAGTTATGGTTTAAAGAAAAAAATTTTTGGGTGGGGAGGGAAGAAGGGTTAGCTCCCAAACAAATTAACAGTTTTTATAAAATTTTCGAAAAGCTACATATATCTCGGAAACTATAGCAGATATCGAAATCATGTGGGGGGGGGGGGGGGTTAATAAGGGGTAGCTCCCATACAAATTAACAATTTTTATGAAATTTTCGATAAGCCATATCGCGGAGACTATAACAGATATCGAAATCAAATGTTCTTCAAAAAGTAACTGGACATCAAGAGTTATGTTTTAAAGAGAAATTTTTTGGGTGGGGTGTGAACAAGGGGTAGCTCCCATACAAATTAAGAATTTTTATGAAATTTTCGATAAGCTATATCGCGGAGACTATAACAGATATCGAAATCAAATGTTCTTCAAAAAGTAATTGGACATCAAGAGTTATGTTTTAAAGAGAAATTTTTTGGGTGGGGTGGGCTATATCTCGGAAACTATAACAGATATCAAAATCAAATGTTCTACAAAAAGTGATTGGATATCAAGAGTTATAGTTTAAAGAAAAATTTTTTTTAGGTGGGGGTTGAACAAGGGGTAGATCCCATACAAATTAACAATTTTTATGAAATTTTCGATCAGCTATATCTCGGAAACTATAGCAGATATCGAAATCATGTGTTCTACAAAAAATAATCGGACATCAAGAGTTATGGTTTTATGAAAAAATTTTTTAGGTGGGGGTTGAACAAGGGATAGCTCCCATACAAATTAACAATTTTTATGAAATTTTCGATAAGCTATATCTCGAAAACTATAGCAGATATCGAAATCATGTGTTCTACAAAAAATAATTGGACATGAAGAGTTATGGTTTTAAGAAAAAATTTTTTTGGTGGGGGTTGAACAAGGGGTAGCTCCCATACAAATTAACAATTTTTATGAAATTTTCGATAAGTCATATCTTGGAAACTATAACAGATATCGAAATCAAATGTTTTACAAAAAATGATTGGATATCAGCAGTAACGGTTTAAAGAAAAAATTTTTTCGTGTGGGAGGTGAACAAGGGGTAGCTCCTATACAAAATAACAATTTTGATGAAATTTTCGATAAGCTATATTTCGGAAACTATAACTGATATCGAAATCAAATGTTCTACAAACAGTAATTGGACATTAAGAGCTATGTTTCAAAAAAAATTTTTTTTGGGTGGGGTGAGAACAAGGGGTAGCTCCCAAACAAATTAACAATTTTTATGAAATTTTCGATAAGCTATATCCCGGAAACTTTAAAAGATATCGAAATCAAATGTTCTAAAAAAAGTAATTGGACATCAAGAGTTATGGTTTAAAGAAAAATTTTTTTGGTATTGGGTGAACAAGGGGTAGCTCCCATACGAATTAACAAGTTTTATGAACTTTTCGATAAGCTATACCTCGGAAACTATAACAGATATTGAAATCAAATGTTCTACAAAAAGTAATTGGACATCAAGAGTTATGTTTTAAAGAAAAATTTTTTGGGTGGGGGATGAACAAGGGGTAGCTCCCATACAAAGTAACAATTTTTATGAAATTTTCGATAAGCTATATCTCGGAAACTATAACAGATATCGAAATCAAATGTTCTACAAAAAGTAATTGGGCATCAAGAGCTATGGTTTAAAGAAAAGATTTTATGGTTGGGGGGTGAACAATTTTAATGAAATTTTCGATAAGCTATATCTTGGAAACTATAACAGATATCGAAATCAAATATTCTACAAAAAGTAATTAGACATCTAGAGTTATGTTTTAAAGAAAAATTTTTTGGATGGGGGATGAACAAGGGGTAGCTCCCATACAAAGTAACAATTTTTATGAAATTTTCGATAAGCTATATCTCAGAAACTATAACAGATATTGAAATCAAGTGGGGGGGGGGGTTATCAAGGGGTAGCTCCCATACAAATTAACAATTTTTATGAAATTTTCGATAAGCTATATCGCGGAGACTATAACAGATATCGAAATCAAATGTTCTTCAAAAAGTAATTGGACATCAAGAGTTATGTTTTAAAGAGAAATTTTTTGGGTGGGGTGTGAACAAGGGGTAGCTCCCATGCAAATTAACAATTTTTTAGAAATTTTCGATAAGCTATATCGCGGAGACTATAACAGATATCGAAATCAAATGTTCTTCAAAAAGTAATTGGACATCAAGAGTTATGTTTTAAAGAGAAATTTTTTTTGTTGGGGGCAGAAGAAGGCGTAGCTCGGATACAAACTAACAATTTTTAAGAAATTTTCGATGAGCTATGTCTCGACCACTATAACAGCTATCGACATCAAATGCTCTACAAAAAGTAATTCGACAGCAAAACCTGCGCTTTGAAGAAAACAATTTTTATAAAATATTCGATACACCACATCTTAGAAACTATAACAGCTATCGACATCAAATGTTCAACAAAAGTAATTGGGGTGGCTCCCATACAAATTAACAATTTTTATGAAATTTTCGATAAGCTATATCGCGGAGACTATAACAGATATCGAAATCAAATGTTCTTAAAAAAGTAATTGGACATCAAGAGTTATGTTTTAAAGAGAAATTTTTTGGGTGGGGTGTGAACAAGGGGTAGCTCCCATGCAAATTAACAATTTTTTAGAAATTTTCGATGAGCTATATCGCGGAGACTATAACAGATATCGAAATCAAATGTTCTTCAAAAAGTAATTGGACATCAAGAGTTATGTTTTAAAGAGAATTTTTTTTTGTTGGGGGCAGAAGAAGGCGTAGCTCGGATACAAACTAACAATTTTTAAGAAATTTTCGATGAGCTATGTCTCGACCACTATAACAGCTATCGACATCAAATGCTCTACAAAAAGTAATTCGACTTCAAAACCTGCGCTTTGAAGAAAACAATTTTTATAAAATATTCGATACACCACATCTTAGAAACTATAACAGCTATCGACATCAAATGTTCAACAAAAGTAATTGGACAATAAAGCCTACGCTTTGCAGAAAAAATTTTTTGGGTGGGGGGTGAAGAAGGGGTAGCTTCAATACAAATTATCAATTTTTATGAAATATTCGATACGCTACATCTGGAAAAGTATAACCGAAATCGACTTCAAATGTTCTGCAAAAAGTAATTGGACCCTAAGGCAAACACTTTTTACTTATTTTTTTTCATATTTTTATTATTGGATCTTAGCCTTTGGCGAGCTAACGATAAGTATTCAAATCTTAAAACTATTTATTTTTTATTAGACCAGTCAGTGCCAGACTAAAATTTAAGTTCTCATAATAAAATTAATTAATTAAGTAGTTTCATCTAAGCGCAATAGTATCCCTTCTTTTCAGACGAGTGTGTCAACTATGTTGCAATGTTTCGAGCGAGCGGATTTGGATGTGTTTCCAGCTTGTTTAAATACTTGTATACAAGATTAAAAATTTCGCATTTAACTCGTGGAACTTGCAGATCTTTGTGGATGTTGTACCATTCTTAGGATTTTATTTTGACGGCGTTGAATTTTTTTCAATGTTGGAGCGGAAGCAGTGCCCTATAATTGTATACCATAGCACCAAATTGGTTTTAAAATTGAGTTCATTTATTTTAATACCCCACAACTTTGCCCATTTTTCTGCTTGGGATACTTGATGTTGAAGCTGTTTTGAGGCCTCTTTAGAGTCTTTATGAATACTGAGAAAGGCGGTATCATCAGCAAATGTCGACGTATGAGTAAGATTGTTTGTGAGCATATCTGCTGTGTAAAGCCTTGAGGTACACCAGGCCCTAGTGGTTGAGAAGAAGTTATTTGGTTTCCCAATTTAATCATAAATTTTCGGCCGGTTATGTATTTTTCTAAAAGGTTGAAAATATTAAATGGAAGGTTGTTTAAAAGGCCTTCATGCCATACTTTGTCGAACGCTTGAGAGACATCTATAAAGAGCGCAGAGCAGTATTTCTTTTCCTCAAAGGCTTTTCTTATAACCTGTACCAATTTGTGGGTTTGTTCGGTGGTACTATGTTGATTTCTAAATCCAAATTGGTGATCTGGAATGCAGTTGTTTTTATTTAGGATCGGAGTCAGCTTGTTTTTAAGCCATTTCTGAAACAATTTGGACATACATAGTTGGTAACAGAGTTATAGGCCTGTAAGACTCCACCTTCGAAGGATCTCTTCCCGGCTTATCTGACAACTGAAAACGTATTTCCATAGGACATCTAGCAACAACAGGCGGTAATTTACTCATGTCAGTGCATGTATTTGGAGTGAAGAGATTTGTTAAATGACTTGCGAGCAGATCACATTTTTCTTCATCACTTCTTGCCCAGGATCCTCTCAGATTACGTAGTAGTGGTTTCGCGATAACGGGCCTTTTAAGATATTTTGCTGATCGCCATAGTGAATAATTCGTCTGAGGAGTCGAGTCTAGACCTTCGAGGTATTCCTTAAGAGATGCCAATCGGTGAACCTCTAGCAAATTTTTCAATTGGTTTGTACATTCCTTCAACTTGGCTTTAAGTTGTCGTGATCTGTACTTTTGCATTCTCTTCGGGCTCTTCTTTTTTTTTCAGATAAAAGCTGTTGCGCATCGGCTGAAAAAATTTTGTTGTATTTAGTCTGACGATAGTAAGAAGAAGCATGATCAACGGCTTTTTTTATGATCTAATTAAGGCTGCTCAGATAATCATCGATGTCTTCGGGAGTTTTTAGCGGTTGGTTTTCCGAGCAGTGGGTGCTGACAAATTTTTTTGTATTTTAACCAATTAACTCATTTAAATGAAAAAATATCACTAGTTGTTATTTGATGAGGACTAAAAATAGTGATTATAGTGGGAGAGTGGTCTGAAGATAAATCCATCAAGGCTTGAGCTGCGGTAAGTTCCGGGAATATACCTTTTGTTACGCCAAAATCGATAACGTCTGGAATTTTATTGTGTTCAGTTGGTCAATATGTCGTTTGTCCAGATGAATAATGTTAAGTCCCATTTCAGATACGGAGTCAAACAAAACACGACCCAGGGGTCTTATAAGGCGAAAGCCCCAGTACGTATGCTTAGCGTTATAGTCTCCAGCAGTTATGAAGCGGGGACCTAAAGATTTGTAAAAACTGTTGAACTGATCCTTTGTTATGGAGAACCTGGGCGGACAATACATTGACGAAAGAACTAAGCCATGGAAAAATTTATCAACGCAAACGTTTGTTGCTTGTATAAAACATTCGGAGAGACCACCCAACCATTGATATATTATTCTCGATTTGATTATTATAGGCGAGCCACCACATGATCTATCTCTGGGATCCTTTGAATAGTAAAAAGAATATCCTCTAATCTTGAAATTACTTCTAGATGTCATATGCGTCTCAGAAATCAACATGACATCAATTTTTTTGTTTAATAAAAAATATTCGAGTTCGTTTTTGTGTTGGCGGATGCCGTTAGCGTTCCAAAAATAAACCCTGAGGCAGTTCATGGTCTTTTAAGCATGGCCTGCAGGAGAGCAGACTGCATTTTTTGCATTTCTTGCATCAGGCCAGCCATTGCCCCATGATCTGCGTAAATTGTTTAATCATATTGTCAATTACGGCTTCGAAGCGGCTAAAATTGGACCCGGTTGGTTCATTTGTTGGCACTTCTTTTTGTGTTGTAGGCTGGGTAGGCTTACGTGCATGGGGCTGGTTAGACTTTAATGCGTTGGCGTAGGAAACTTGATTTGTAGTTGGTTGTGCTAATGGGGGCATGTTTGTTGTTGGTATATTTAAAGGCTGGGCAGGGACATCACCAGGCTCAAGCTCCACTCGGAATATTGGTTGGGAATACCTGTCCCTGTTTCCAATGTTTGATACAAACTTGGCTTTAAAGCCTTTGCTGCACAAACTGGCCTTAATCTCCTCTGGGTCAACATTTGAATCAATACCTTTGATAACAACCTGTAGACCTTTTGCGTTCCTAAGTTGGTAGGTGTAGACGCTTTTTTTATGTTTTTCAAGTTCAGAAACCGTAGTGCGGTAAGCGTTTTCGTGATTCCCTTGAATTTTACTTTCATAAATGCTACCACGCCTTATGTTTGAAACATAAAAATTGTTTTCTCCTATTAATTCAACTAAAAACTTTATGAGGTCATTTGAGTTTTTCTCTCTCAAATATATTGGAGGAGGCTTAAATGACTCCCTTTCGGTTAATGGGGCATCATTTTCCTCCTGCAAAATGGCAAAACGGTTTTGCGATGAGGTCGGCTTTTCTTCATCTTTCAAAATTTTTGCTGGGTTGGTAACCTCTGCCGATTTGGGGCATCTTCCCCTTTTTAGAACTGTTATATAACGGTCCATTCCCACCTGGACCTTTCTAGCTTGTGAAGAAAATGGACTGTGACCGTCTTTAGCAACTGTAGGTTCAATTTCTAAATTCAATAAGGAAGACCGTGATGAGGATGGTACCTCGGTATTTTTTTTATAATTTTTAAAAAGAGATTGGGCTAAATTTGTCCCTTGTTCAAAACACTTATTTAAATTTGCTGCACTTGCACTTAAATGGTTTGTATTCATTTTTGGTTTCTCACTCAAATAGTTTTTATTGTATCCAGGGTCTCTAGTGTTTTCATTGCTCACGCTTGTGGAGCTTAACACAATATAAGCATTTCTGCTATTAGGCCCACTGTCACGCCGATTACTTTAACTCATTTACCGTTTGCTTTTTTTTTATTAAGTTTGTTTTGGTTTTATTCACTTGTGTATACAATATATATGTATATAATAAAAATTGTTTGCCACCTATTACAAATATTCGCTCTTATTAACACTCGCGTAACACGTCCGCACACAACGAGTTTAAGATCACGAATGAGGCCAACACTTTGAAGAACAACTTTTTTGTGTGGGGCCAGGAGAAGGGGTAGCTCCCATACAAATTAACAATTTTTATGAAATTTTCGATACGCTATTTTACGGAAAATAAAACAGATATTGACATCAAATGTTCTACAAAAAGTAATTAGACAACAAGACCCACGCTTTGAAGAAAATTTTTTTTGGTGAGGGCAGCTCCCATACAAATTGAAAATTTTTATGAAACTTTCAATATGCTTAATCTCGGAAACTATAACAGAAGTTGACTTTAAATTTTCTGCAAAAAGTAACAGGATAATAAAACCTACATTCGAAAAAAGTTTTTAGGCAGGGGCAGGGGAAGGGGTAGCTCTAATACAAACTAACAATTTTCATGACATATTCGATACGCCACGACTTCGAATATTCTACAAAGCGAGGAGCGGGGAACTAGAACATCCCATGAAAATTAACAAATTTTATTAACCTTTTAATATGAATAATGTCGAAAACTTTTATAACTGTCGACCTCAAACGTTCCTCATCTATTTTTATTATTCATACGAACGTTAACATTTTGTAAAGTTTTCTATGGACTTTAAAACTTGCACAAGGTGTTTTTATTATATTATTTGCAGTACAAAATAACTTGGCTGGGTATATAAAAATACCAATGTGAAGGGTATATAAGATTCGGCACAGCCGAATATAGCGCCTTTACTTGTTTAATCGTCCGATGGTTTTTGTAATCAAATTATGTTTTGCTCTTATTAAAGATGATCTGACAAGCTATTTTGACGTGGGTGTGTTTTTCGCAATCATTGGATTTTAGGATATGATAGTATTAAAATCTTTTAAACCAAATTTTTCAACTTTTTGACCGAAGATTGCTTTTGTTAAGTTACAATCGTCGTTTAAATAAATGATATTTGCCAACATTGGTATTTTACTCTTTAAGGTGATGCTGCGAATATTTTTGTCAAACTTTGGAGGACTAAATATGTATTTGCCTTTTCTGGCAATAGTTAGCCGACTTTTTCTGTTATGTTCACAAAATTTTTGCAAAAAAAAAATAATTTCACCTTATTTTAACTTAAGTTTTGATCAGTCAGTCGTGGGTAGGCAAGAATAAGTTTCATAGAATAAAAAATTTTTTGTTTGCAATTTTTTTACAAAAGTTGTCTGCTACATATAAAGGTTTTTAATTCTATCAACTTTAGAAATAATATTCAAAAACCTAGTATCCTTTAAGCATTTTTTTATTTTGAACAAAAAATGAAGGAAGCAAAATATCTTTTCTGCAATTAAGAAAAAATATTTGCTTTGAAAGTAAAGTCACAAAAATCCTACTTATTTCCGAAATATACCATGGAGAACAAGCATTCCGTGATTTGTGTTAAATGGGTGAACTGGCAAATGATTTAGCTAGTGGAATAATATTAAACCATTTAAAATAGATTTTATATGGCTGGTTAATTCTTCGATTAAAAATCAAACTGCGTCATAATTAATTTTAACAGTTGGTAACGATTGTTTTTTTTTTCAAAATCAAATATCTCCAGCCTGTACTTTGATTATAAGAAGACCTAGACTTACAGACAGATGGACGGACAGGTTTAGAAAATAATGTTAAGTCAATCCCTAAAACTGGAAATGTTTCTTAGACTATAAAAATTAAAAAGTCTCAGCTTAGAAAAAAAAAACACAAAAGTGTACTGATTTTGAACAAAAAATAAATGGTCACCCTAACTAAACTACATTAAGCTACCTTCACACTATTCTACAAGTGTTTAGATTTTTATTGGATTTTGAGAGGCCCAAATAAAATGATTTTTGGTTTAGCTGTCAAAAAATCAAATAGGCATATTGCGCATTACATTTTGTGTCTACACTATCACATTTAAAAAAAATCCAAATCTGTATAATTTACTTGCACGTGACCCGCTACTTCGTAAGCGCAGTTTTAGAAATTTATTAAGTGAAGGTGATGTTTTGTGCCTTTATTTCTTAAACTATTACCTGCAAAACGCAATTTAAATGAAGTTTCTACCTTTATTGACTAGAAAATTACAAGAAGTACCTTAAAAGTACCAAAATGTAATTTGTACCCTTTCTTCTATTCCCTAGGGTCTTAAATTTTTAAAAAGTATAAAAAAATATTCATATTTTGTCAAGACTTGTCGAACGCAGTTTGAATTATGTTTCTATCTTTATTGGTTCAGATGCTACAAAAAGTACGTTAAAAGTACCACTTTACAAATTTGTACTCTTTTATCTGCCCCTTAGGGTCTAGATTTTTAAAAAAGTTTAAAAACGCAAATTAAACTATGTTTTTACCTTTATTAGTTAAGAAAATACAAAAAGTACCTAAAAATTACAAATATGTAATTTTTTTGTGCCTATGTACCCTTTTTTGTGCCTAAGGGTCCAAAATTTGTAAAAAGTATCGAAAACATATTCTTATTTTGTCGATACCTGTCGAACGCAATTTATATTACGTATTTATCTCTATTGGTTCAAAAGTTACAAAAAGTACCAATATAGAATTTTTACCCATTTTTAAACCCTTTTTTTACCCCTCAACATCCAAATTTAAAAAAAGTGGCAAAAACGTATTCATATTTTTTAAGTATCTGTCGATTGCATTTTGAACTTTGTCTGTACCTTTACTCGCTTAGAAGTTACAAAGTGGACCTAGGTACTATCAAAATTTAGTTTTTACCCTTTTTTAGTCTTAAGGGTCTAAAATTTTAAAAAAATGCCAGACACGAGTCTGCTTATTTTTGGAGTTAAATACGATCCTTTTTAAATTTTGTTTCTATCGTTTGTAGTTTAGGAGATATTAACTTTCAGATATTTCCAAATTTGGCCCATTTCATTCATTGTTTAAAAAATTTAAACACGGTGTAGAAGAAGAGTTTTTGCCACTGTTTCTTTTATATATGAAGTTTGACACACTCACGTTTCAAATACTTTCTATTATGATCAGGACAGAGGCAAACTCCATTTATAATGTACATACGTTTGTTTTTCTAATATTTTTAATTATTTATCAAATTTATCAAATATATTCTTTGAAAAGAGAAATATTGTCCTTTCACAGATTTATCTTATTTTTATTAGGTTGTTCATACTTGTGACTATAAAGTAAAGAATATTGCAATTTTAACGTTATATTTATTTTTAAATATTTTTGTTTATCCATAAGATATTTTTTGCAAATTGTCCAATAAAAAAATGTGTAAAAAATTGGTTGAAATTTCTGTTAATGAAAAAATATGTTAGAAAAAATGCGAAATAAAATATTTTTTCAATATTTTGATGTCTAAATTTAAATACTCAAAAATAGTTTGACAAGTTTAGCACACATTTTAAGTTTAGCACACCCTTTGTGAATACATCTATTGTATATAGGGTTGTTATCTCCAAACTCAAAAGAAAAGGACAGCCAGCGCAAAAAACCCGGACTTTTCCGGACATCAAAAAAACAAGTAAGAGCGCTATATTCGGCTGTGCCGAATCTTATATACCCTTCACATTGACCTTTCGCAATCCCAAATTTTTTTTATTTTTAACCATTTTTTTACTTATGAAATATTTCTAATTTTTAAATAGGGGTCGGTGTCATTTTTTAACGCTCCACGGGTGACGGGGAAGTTGTAGGGATTTTTATCCTAATTTTTACAAATTTTTATATGGCAACCCACTTAGAGTGTGGAGATACGGGGTAAGTATATTCTAGGAATATGTTTGGGAGGGCAAACTAATGGGGGTCGGTCGTACACTTAATTGCTCTAGGGCCAACTCTGAGGAAGTTGTGGGCATTTCCATATCATTTCTTGTAAATTTTGTATGGCAACCCCCTTAGGGCGTGGAGACAGGGGAAAGGTATGTTCTAAGAATATGTTTGGGAGAAAAAACTAATAGGGGTTGGTCTTACACTTTATTGCTCTAAGGCCAACTCTAAAGAAGTTGTGAGTATTTTCATATCATTTTTGTAAATTTTGTATGGCAACCCCCTTAGGGCGTGGAGATAGGGGGTAAGTATGTTCTAGGAATATGTTTGGAAAAGAAACTAATAGGGGTCGGTCTTACACTTTATTGCTCTAAGGCCAACTCTAAAGAAGTTGTGAGCATTTTCATATCATTTTTGTAAATTTTGTATGGCAACCCCCTTAGGGCGTGGAGATAGGTGGTAAGTATGTTCTAGAAATATGTTTGGGAGAAGAAACTAATAGGGGTCGGTCGTACACTTTATTACTCTAAGGCCAACTCTGAAGAAGTTGTTAGCACTTTATCATATTTGTAAATTTTGTATGGCAACCCCCTTAGGGCGTGGAGATAGGTGGTAAGTATATCCTAGAAATATGTCTGGGAGTAGAAATTAATGGGGGTCTGTGATACATTTTTTTCCGCTACGGACGAGTCCGGGGAAGTTATAGCGGTTTTTACCTAATTTTTAAAAATTTTGTATGGCAACCATGTCAGGGGCGGGAGAAAGAGGGTAAGTATGTTCCACAAAAATGTTTGGTTGGAAAAAATAATTCGGGTCGGTCTTACATTTTACCTTTGTAGGAGAGCCCTGGAAGCCGTAGGAGCGATTTTAAAAATGTTTAAATTAAGCTTTGTATGGCAACGCTGTTATATGTATGAACACTAATACTAATAAAATTTTTGTTTTGGGTGTGTTTCAATAATATAGATATGACTGATTCTGTTTTTTTCTCTTTTTGTTGTTTTTTTATTATTACATGTAAAAGTATGTTCTTTGTTGTTGTTGTAGACTCAAAAAACCGAGGTAGTCTTGGTTTTTTGCTTATATCTCGGTTATTTATCGGGCGATTTTGCTGAATTTCAATACCAATTTTCTCGCGACTATCTGTGACAGTTTGATACCACATTCGGGTCTATGCGATATCGGGGGGCTTCAGAAAGTTGATTTCAACCATTACACGGACAGACGGTTTCCCTATCTATAAGGATCCCTATCTATAAGGATCCAGAATATATACACTTTATGGGGTCCCAAATGGATAATAAAGGAACTACAAACGGAATGACAAACTTATATGTATACACCCTTATCACTTATGTGAAGGGTATAAAAATGGTTTTAAACAGTTTAATATTTATTTATAGGGTTTGTTGTAGGTAAACTTTTTTAAAAACCCAACAAACCATTTTTCGTTATCAACTGTTTTGATTTTCTTTTTCCCTTATAAAAAAACTTAAGGTTGGATCAATCCTAAATAACTTTGAAATTGTTTTAATTTTAAATTTATTTTAATTTTAACAAGAACTTACACATAACTATGTATTGCACACACATTCTTCAAGTAAGTAAGAAAAAAACATGATAAAAAGTTAGAACACAATTTTTACGAGGTTGGCATCTCTTTTAACAATAAAATATACGTTCTTTTCGAAAAAAATAAAAAAAGGATTGTTTCCAAATATTTCAATACCATTTATATTATTTTAAGCCGTTGTATTTTGAGAAATAACTAAATTATCGTTTGTTAAAAAATGTAGGACTTTTCCGGACGCCGATTGTTCTCGAGGACGGATGCCCAAAAAAGAGGACAGTGTCCGGAAAAAAGAGGACGGTTTACAACCCTAATTGTATAGTAATTTAATTGAAAAAACATTAATTTTAAACAATTTAGTTGCAGTAATAAATAAACGAAAAAAAAAACTAGTTTTAAAAACTGAGTAATATTTTTCATGTTAGTTTAAATTTAATTATTTAGTTTAGGCTTACAAAATGTGTCAGTAAAAAGTAAAATATACACTTTAAGCAAAAGATGTTTATTTTAGACATTTGTAAATCACAATTTTTGTGTTTTATTTTTTTAATAATCTTTAAAACAAAATAAAATTTTCAGTTTTCCATGCCTGATTTTCTTTATGTGCTGCTGTACATATGTATGTATGCAACTTATATAAAATGCGAAGTATGATGATTTAGAAAAATTTTTAAAAATAGTGTAGTGGCTGGTGTACCTCAAGTATACTAGGTCCAATTCTGTACTTGCTTTACATAGCAGATATGCTAACCCAAAGTTTTACACACACGTCGACATTTACTGATGATATTGCTTTCCTTAGTATTCATAAAGACCCTAAAGAGGCTTCGAACTAGCTGCAGCAACACGTAACCCAAGTTGAGAAATGGGCAAAGTTATGGGGAATAAAAATAAATGAACAAACATGTACCCACTTAACTTTCACTTAACGCAAAGAAACGTGCTCCCCAATCACTATTAACAACCATATGGTGCCTCAACGAACCGAGACAAAATATCTTGGTATTCACCTTGACCGCCGCCTCACATGGAAGCCTCATATAGAAGCGAAGTTGACTCAAATGAAACTTAATGCTGCTCAAATCCACTGGCTTATTGGTAGAAACTCTGTGCTACGTCTGGATTGTAAACTTTTACTCTACAACTCGATTTTAAAACCAATTTAGTGCTACGGTATACAATTATGGGGCACTGCTTCCTCCTCTAACATCGGAAAAATCCAACACCGTCAAAACAAAATTCTAAGAATTATAACTGGTGCTCCTTGGTATATTAAAAACAGCAACATCCAAAAGGATCTAGAAGTTCCACTTGTAAAATGCGAAGTTGTAAACTATGTGGACAATTACTTAAATAAGCTTGAAACACATCCAAATCCGCTTGCTCGAAGCATCCTGCAACAAAGTGGGCACAGTCGCCTAAAAAGAAGGGATAATATTGCTCTAAGATGAAACTTTTGAACTTGAGAACTTATATTTTAGTCTGGAACTGACTGAAATAGTATTAATTAGTTAGTTTTAAGATTTGAATACTTATTGTTGGTTTGCTTAAGCGAAAATTCAATAATAAAATATATGAACAAAAAATTAGCTGTTATAGTTTCCGGGATAAAGCGTATCAAAAGTTTAATAAAAAATTGTTAATTTGTATTGGGGCTATCCCTTCCCCTACCAAAATTGTTTTAAAATCTATGTCTTATTGGACAATTATGTTTTTTAGAACATTTGAAGTCGATAGCTGTTATAGTTTCCGAGATATAGCGTGTCGAATATTCGATAAAAATTGTTAATTTGTCTGAGAGCTACCCCTGCCCCTACCCAAAAAAATGTTTCCCAAAATGTAGGTTTTATTGTCCAATTATTTTTTGTAGATTATTTGAAGTCGATAGCTGTTGTAGCTTCTAAGATTAAGCGCACGAAATATTTCAAAAATTTGTGCAATTGTAAAAAAAATATCACTTCCCGTGATCCTATCTGAAAAAAGTTTTTCTCTTATTTAGTTCCCTATCTTCAGAGTATCCATGTCAGGTTTTGTGGCAAGAATGAGTGACTATACTGACTCAGATATATGGGGATATTTGCTATATGGATTTGGTAGTAAAGAAATGGGTTATTTTGGGTTTTCGCTTATATCTTGGTCAATAAAAACCGATTTTGCTGATTTTATATAGCGATTGCCTCCATAATATCTCTTCCCTGTGTATAAAGATGTAGAAATCAAGTTTCCGGGCTCAATTAAAGCATTACGGACCAAGTATTGGTATCAAACTATGAGAAATATTTCTGAAATGATCGCTATTTAAAATGACCAAGGTCAATTCACCACTGACCGAGATATAGGCAAAATACTGCTATTGCCTCAGTTTTTTTAGAACAAAATTACAAACTTCATACAAAATGTGTAACAAAACTGGCAACGCTGTTAAAAATGTATTGTAGATGGGCAAATATGAAAAAAGTTTCTTGTACATATGTACATATGTATTGTCATATGGATGTATGTACACAAGTATGTAGTTTATATGTTTAAATGTACATACATACAAACATACTGCATATAATTTGGCGTGTGCCGAAATCAGCAAGCATATGTATTTACTTATGATTTCTTTTATTTATTATTAGTATTATACCAAAGAATATATAAATGGTGTTTGTCATACAAAAACGTAATTTATTTGCAAGATCACTTCATGATGGGGAAGAAGAAAAAAGAATGTAGATATTCACAAATCAGTTTTATTATAATATTTGAAGTACGAAATTATTCAGCTAGATCATATGGCTGGGTACTTTAAAGATCCATGTGAGGGGTTTATAAGATTCGGAATAGCCGAATATAGCGCTTTTACTTGTTTAACTGAGCTTCGTTAGTTGATATCTTTTTGTATGAATCCAAAACAACTAAGTTTTACTAACTTATCCAAACAAATAATTTTAGACTATAATTTCAGACCGCACTCAACAAAAATATGTAAGCTAATGTAAATAAGCAAAAAAGATATAGTCTTCTAAAGTATTTTACGCAGTTTGTTTATAAATTGTCAATTGAAATAATATTTAAGACTGTGAAAGTACTTTAAAAAAATTTTTAAAACAAAATAATGCCAAAAAAGTAACAATTTTATTAAAAACAATTAGTTCAACAATAAATAAAAATTAGCATATAACTCACACATGGCACGGTGCAAAATGATTTTTAATAATTTCTGTCCATTTGTCATTGACAAAAAAGAAATTAAAATGTTTTACCTTTCTTGTATAATAAACAATAATAAAAAGCGTTTGATTTCATGCTCGACCGACACTTGAGACACTTGAGGCGAATAAAAAACGCAGTCAGTAACTTAGGTAAGGCATAGCTGTTGAGAATCCAGCCCTTGTTCCTGTACTAACGTAAATAAGCAATTTAATATTTCCTTTGTGCAAATTTAATGTTTATTGTACTGCAACAATTAGCTACAATATCAAAACAGTATTTGGTTCTCTCATTTTAGAAGCAGCATTCGCCTTTATGGTCAGGTTTAATTTCGAACGGTACACATATAAAAGTTAAACATTATATTTAACCAGGGAGATTATTTCTTTTTAATACAAAATTTTCTAAGTCTAATTGATAAAAAAGATACTTAGAATTTAGATGATGAGTTAAAAGAATTTTGTTATTTTGGTTGTAAAGAATTTTGGTCAAAAGTGTTTAAAATTACTCGCACTGTGCAATAAAAAAAAAATGTTTTGATACATCAGTATTTAGTTATTACTTATATTTTTGCGTGTAAAACACAAATGTGCATTTATAAAAATTAATAAAAAATCGTAATGTTTTTTCTCTTTTAGAGTTGTGTAGTTCTTAAACGAAATAGTTCAATTGAACTATTCACCTATACTGGGAACTTTTAGATCCGTAGTTCATCGTCCATGTTTTATTTTAGTTATTCCATTGAATTAAATCTATCGATTTATAAAAAAACGTACCGATATAAAATAAAAATGCATTAAGCTATGTAAAAATAGTAGTTCTAGTTTATATTATATATAAATTATATAACTTTACATATGTAACTTAGTAGACATTGAGCAAAAAAAACATTCAAAAAGCTGAAGTTGTATTTTAGAATATCATCTACCATCCCTGGCTCTGACAGATTTATTTTACACAAACCATATTGAGAATCAGAGCGACTGAACTATTGCACTAAAAGAGCGACCTTGTTCAGTAAACAGAACAGAACTAGAATGAGTTGATAAACTCAACTATATTCTCGTTCAAATATGAGCTTATTTATCCCTGATGATGATTTTCTTAACAAAGCTTCTAGCAAAGCTACTTGTATCTAGATTATTACCACGTTTACCTTTTTATAAGTTTAAAAAAAATATAGCTTCTGTTGCAATATAGTTATACCGAATTTAAGTATGTATGTATTAAAATAAACAAAATTCACTATCTTGACAGATGTGCTGTACGATATTTTGTTATGATACCTATGTAAATTACACAACAATTTTTCTATCCAAAAACTTTTAACTTGTCTGAATTTTGGATAATTACACAGAAATCGGAAACAATAATCTAGGGATAAGCATGCCCTTAATAATCTAAGTTATGAAAATAGCTGGCATGCCTGCCTCTCAGCTACTTCGGTTATTTTCTTAACACTGCAGACCCACGATAAAACTTTGCTTTCAAGTTTTTTACATACACTGCCTGTCAAAACTCTGAAAAATTGAATTGAATTAAAGCAATTTACTTGCAAGATGTCATCAAGATAGAAAATTTGTTCGTTAACTCGGCAGTCAGCTGTTTTCTTGGCTGTTAATTGAAACACAAAATTGAAAGAAATTTTAAGAGCCAACTCGTATCAATTTTAAAAAATATGAATGCATTAGTGAAAAGGTGCGAGTGTTTTCCCAGCATACCATATGCGCTCTAAATGAGCTCATAAAGACTCTTTTGTCGGAACGCTGGCGCTCATAAAGAGTTCATAAAATAAGCATAAACAGTCATAAAACGCTCATTTTTGAGTGGCTTTTTCCACTAAACTGGTCACTTATGAAAGAGCTCTAAATTTTATGCATAAAAGAGTATTTTATGACTCGTTTTTTAAAACGCATTTTGAGCTCTTATTCCAGTGCACTGTCACTATTTTCTTCAACAACACTATTATTTTTAATATTACATGCTAGATTTTCTTTTTTAATTTGTTTGAACAAATTCTACTTATTATTAATTTGCTTTTTTTTAAGCTTGCTCTTTTCATTATTTTAATTATGTATTATTTTTGTATTTATTATAACTCACAATTTTGTCTTTACGCTTCCAAAAATATTCACTAATGAATCAATTTGTGTAACTTCTTTCTTCTGCTAAGCTGGAATTTACTGTTATCTGTCAGCGTGCAGAAATTACTCATAAAAAGCACATAAAAT
Source organism: Melanophora roralis (assembly GCA_963583895.1). NCBI lineage: Eukaryota > Metazoa > Arthropoda > Insecta > Diptera > Rhinophoridae > Melanophora > Melanophora roralis. Next base: position 13,812,681 of record OY757192.1, on the reverse strand, counting down.
CTATCGTTTATGAGCTCAGAAATATGCACGCAGGAAACACTCACAGAAGCTCATAAAATCGCTCATATTTGAGCTCATATATAAGAGCGCTCCGATAATGGTATGCTGGAGTGGAACCAAGGCGAATTCATACAAGGTGGACGCAGGCGAAATATTCTTACCTAAAATGTCAAACACAAATATGGCATCATTGAAAAAAAACACAAATTATTTGTATATGGCATCATTAAAAAGAAAACACAAATTATTTGCAGAAGAAAAACGTGAATAAAATTAATTTTACAGTGTTTTTTTTTTTGCACAAAGCACAAGAACGCTTCATTTGGTTTTACTATTTGTTAATTAAGAACACTTTTTTAAATTTTTAGTTTAATAATCTAACCGACGCGTAATTTTTTTTAAATCAAGAAGAAGTACATAGACAAACTTTTGACACATTGTGAGAAAAATTGCACGAGCAAAAAATAGTCAGCTGATCTGTCGAGACCATCTTCTCTATGAATTCGCCTTGAATGGAACAGAAAAATTTCTCGATATTAATAAAAACTGCATTCTTTGTTAAAAACTCGTTTGCATAAAGAAGTATTTATTTACATAACACAGCTGTAAAAAATGGTACTTTGTAACACTGAAATATAATTGGGGGTAAGATATGTTACACTCTTGCCAGTTATTTGTGCAACATGTTCAGAAAGAAACACGATTACCGTTTTCACTCTTGCATGTATTTTTAGAATGGAACATAAGCCCGCTCGAATAGCAGCATTAATGTAATATTTTTGCCAGAAAGGAAAACACCATTAAACAAAAATTAAAGCACAACTTGAACGTGTGGCTACCGAATAAGGTAAGTGCTTTAACACAAAAGTTAGAACAACCGCGCGACGCAAACGATAATTCTTGTTTGTTTACAAAAAAAAGACTTAAAAATGTTTGTTTAATAGAGGGTCATTGTTCACAAAATAAATTAGACTTAAACGAATAATAAAACAACTATACATATTTAAAGCTGCTTGTTAAAGTTCCTAAAAACTTATTTTAAAAATTGATTTCATATACTTCTCATTTATTTTTTTTGATTGTTTCCCCGATTTTCGATTATATTCGAAGATAGGTATTTACTTAAAATTTTTTATATCCGCAATTACACAGTTTACTGTACATTCGTTTGCTCAGTTATTCAATTTTTGTGATATTAAAGTTTGTTTAAGGACGTGAGTCAACACAAAAATATAATAAAACTAAGGTATTCAGAGTAAAATAATAAAAAAAAAACTACAGAATTTCTTTGCTAATGCACTTTTGAAAATAAAACCTCCAACAAAAAACCTGTGCCAAAGGATTTTGCGGCGGTTACTCCTAGATTATTACGTACATATGTATGTACATTACTAAAATTTGAAATCCCTAATTACATTTCCAGCTTGGATGTGAAATGAACAAATTTCTTGCAACACAAACCAACGAGGGTCCAAATAGTTAAAAAATCTTATAAAAATTTTTGCTTTGTTTGTCCATAAAATCTTTTTGTTTTCAATGTATTTTATAAAACAGGTATTGACAAAGAGAAATAAAATTGTTTGTAAGTTCCTTTGCTTCTGATTAAAATAAAAAAAAACTAAAACTTTCTCTAGCCAGCAGCTGTTACACCTTTGACTTTTTTGTGTTACCAGTTACCCAAAATTATTTTTATAATAATGAAAAAAAACAATAAACATACATGCATACATATGCATGTATGCATATGCTTTAACATTACATAAACTACCAATTGATAGTAACTAAATTAAAAATAAAGTCTATTGGGCCCGACCACAAAACAACACTCTTTAGCCATTATATAAGTGTTAACAAAGAGATCTTTGTAGTCACTTATCAATCAATATATTAATTTCTTTGCGCTAAACATGTTAAGTATGAGGGAAAGTACAAAAAATATGATAAATATACATATACATATGTATGTATATGTATTTATGTAACTTGCTTTCTGTTAGTGATACGATGGGCAAATTTTTAATGACATTTTTATTTGTAATTTCTTTACTTATTTCGTAAAAACCTTTAAACACTAATTAAATGAAAAGTTGGAGATTCGTTACCAATTTTGTATTTAGTTGATGTTTGCATACATTAAAAAAATTTCTATAGGTTATATTCCAAAAAATAAAGTACATATACATTAAAATAAGAAGGGAAGAATGGCAGTTACTGAATGTTTAAGGTAACGTAAGAGCGCTATATTTGGCTTTGCCAAATATTGATAAAATATTTTTTTAATATTTTAATAGGGAATGGTGTTATATTTAAACCCTCTTAGGGTGGCTATGGGAAAGTTGTAGGGGGGTTTCCCTTAATTTTGTCAAATTTTGTATGGCAACCTCCTTGCTGGTGGAGATAGGGGAAAGTATGTTCTAGGAAAAGGTTTGGGAGGGCAAGCTAGTGGAGGTCGATTGTACACTATATTTTTCTAAGGCCGACTCTGAGGAAGCTATGGGCATTTTTACACAAATTTTGTAAATTTTGTATAGCAACCCCCTTAGGTGATGGAGATAGGGGAAAAGTATTTTTAAGGATTACGTTTGGGGAAAAAAAGCACATGGGGGTGACTCCAGGGAAGCTGTAGGGGTTTTCACCATAAATTTTTCAAATTATGTATGGCAACCCTGTTGGGATCTGGAGATAGGGGGTAAGTATGCCGCACAATAATTCTTTGGAGCAAAAATAAATTGGGATCTGTCTTACATTTGGCCTTTGTAGGATCACTTTGGAAGCTGTGGGAGCGATTAAACTTGGCAACCCTGTTATGGGGCGGAGATAGAGTTTAAGTATTTTCAAAAAAAAATGTTTGGGAGGAAAAATTGATGGGGGTCAGTCTTACATTGCGCCCGTGTAGGGGAAACTCCGGGGCAGTTGTAACGGTTTTATGTACAAATTTTAGAGAAATAAACAGGGGTAGTCTTGGATTTTTGCTTATATCTCGGTCAGTTATCGGACGATTTTGCTGGATTTCAGTAGCGGTTTTCTTGCAGATATTTCTGATAGCTTGTGTCTATGCGACATCAGGGGCTTAAAAAATTTTGATTTCAACCATAACATGGACAAACGGGTAGACGGACATCGCTAAATCGATTTCCTTATCTATAGGGGCCAAGGAAGTATGTATGTATATATTTTTTTTGGGATCGCAGATGAATATTAAAAAAATTACAAATTGAATGACAAACTTATATATGGGTAACTCCTCTCAAAAGTAACGTAATGCCAGATTGCATCTATTTTTTTTTCGAGGGGAAAGCTTATGTTTTTCTTTTTTGCAATAACAGTTTAAATGATACTTTTCTTAAATATCTTGTATAGCTGGCCACACCAGTTATTCGATGTTTTTGAAATTTTAACAGGGAGTTACCTTAAATCTGGAAGAAGCAATTGGCAAATTTTTTTTGGAAATTATTGCTGCCACGCCCACACTACGCCCATTTGTATGGGAAGGCCAGGTTATGAATTGCCTAATAAAATTAACCAGAGCAATGCTGATCAAACGCGTAGAGCTAAAGACATGAAATTTATAACACACGTTTGGTTTATAAAGGGATAAAAAGGAGGCAAATAGGGAAAAATCTGTAACATATTATCTTCTGAAGATAGAAAAAAAATTTCAAAGTTTTGTGTTTTTCTTAGAAATAAAAAGACAGGTATTTTTTTTAATTTTGGACCGATAGGGGGAAAAAAGGGTTAAAATTATATTTTGGTACGTTTTGTTACTTTTAAACAAATAGAGAAAGAAACATTATTCAAATTACGTTTGATAGGTCTTAAAAAAATATGATTATGTTTTTCTACTTTTGTCAATTTTGGACCAAAAGGGAGGAAAAAGGGTTAAAAATATATTTTAATTGTTTTTAGTCGTTTTTTGTAACTTAAAACCAATAAAGATACATTGTTAAAATTGCGTGCGAAAGGCCTAAAAATATTAGTAAGTTTTTGGGTCCTTTTTTAATTACTGGACCCTAAGGGGGAAAAATTGTTTAAATTATGTTTTGGTACTTTTTGTAACTTTAAAACCAATGAAGATAGAAACATACTTTAAATTGTATTCGTCAGGTTACCATAGTATGTAAATATGTTTCTGGTACATTTTTTCAACTTTGCGCTAAGGGGTACTAAAGAGCTAGAATTATATTTTGGTACTTTTTAAGCACCGTACATAAATTATAAACCAATAAACGTAGAAACAAAATTTTAACAGTGTTCGACAGAACTCAAAAAAAATATAAATATCTTTTTGCTCGTTTTTTGAAATTTTTACCCTAGAGGGTATAAAAAGGGTTAAAATTTTGTTTGCTACTTTTAGGAACTTTTTGTAACTAATAATGATATATCAGCTGCTCTCTTAATCTCGTGGTGTACGGACGTGTCTACGCGAGTGTATATTTGTAACAGGTGATATTTGTAATAAGTTACAAAAAAAAAATTGTTAATATACATACCTACAAGACATAAGTGAGAATCGAATATAAAAACAAACTAAACAAAACAAAACAACCAAACGGTTAATGAGTAACAGTAATCGTAGTGACAGTGGGCCTAATAGCCGAAATGCTTACATTGTGTTAAGCTCAGAAAGCGTTAGCAATGAAAACATTAGAGACCCTGAATATAATAGAAACTATTTAAGTGCAAAACTGAAAACAAATACAAATAATTTAAGTGCAAGTGTGCCTAATTTGAATAAATGTACTGAACAAGGGACAAATTTAGCCCAATCTCTGTTTAAAAATTATAAAAAAAATACCGAGGTGCCATCTTCATTGCGGTGTTCTTTGTCAAGTTCTGGTGTCGCACCTACAGCTGCTAAAGGCGCTCCAGGCCCAATTTCTGCGTGTGCTCCTAAGATCCAGGTAGGGATGGACAGGTATGTAACAGTTCTTAAAAGGGGGAGAAGTCCAAAATCGGCAGAAACATCTCAACCTGCAAAAATGTTGAAAGACGATGAAAGGCCAACCTCATCGCAAAATCGTTTTGCCATTCTTCAAGAAGATAACGATGCCCCCGTTACTGAAAAAGAGTCCTTTAAGCCACCTCCGATTTATTTGAGGGAAAGGAATTAGAATGATCTTGTAAAGTTTTTAGTAGGTTTGATTGGAGAAAACAACTTTTACGTTACTAACATTAAACGCGGTAACATATACGAGACAAAAATTCAGGTGAATGACGAAAACGCTTAACGCACCACTATTTCGGAGCTCGAAAAACTTAAGAAAAATTTTTATACTTACCAACTTAAGAACGCTAAGGGCCTCCAGGTAGTTATAAAAGGTATTGACTCTAATGTTGACCCGGAGGAAATTAAAACCAATTTGTGCATGAAGGGCTTTAGAGTCAAATATGTATCAAACATAAGGAACAGGGAAAAATACCCTCAACCATTATTCCGGGTGAAGCTTGAGCCCAGTGACATTAAATTGAAAAAAAATGAAACACATCCGATATATGATCTAAGATATATTATGCACCGTAGAGTTATAGTGGAGGTGCCACATAAGCGATCTGGGCGCGTACAGTGCTTAAACTGCCAGGAATATGGCCACACCAAAGCATATTGTAAATTGCCTTCTGTTTGTGTTGTGTGTGGGGATCTGCACGATACGACCAACTGCGACAAGCCAAAAGAAGATCCTAGGGTGAAGAAATGCAGTAATTGCGGGGGACACCACACTGCCAACTATAGAGGTTGCCCTGTTTTTGACTTGGTTAAACGCTCATCCAAGCCGAAGGTAGTTCCTGCCCCTCCCCAGCCGTTAAATATACCAACAACAAACATTCCCCAGTTAGCACAGCCAACTACTAGTCAAATTTCTTACGCCAGCGCACTAAAGTCAAACCAGTCCAATGCACAAAGGCCAAACCAACCAACCACACAACAACAAGTGCCAACAAGTGAACCAACTGGTCCCAACTTTACCCGCCTGGAAGCCGTAATTGACAATATGGTCAAACAATTTACGCAGATAATGGCGCAAATGGCTGGCATGATGCAGGAGATGCAGAAAATGCAGTCTGCTCTTCTGCAGGCCATGCTTAAAAGACCATGAACTGCCTCAGGGTTGGTTTCTGGAACGCAAACGGCATCCGCCAACACAAAAATGAGCTCGAATGTTTTTTAATACACCATAAAATTGACGTCATGTGTATTTCCGAGACTCATATGACATCTAGGAGCACTTTTAAAATAAGTGGATACAATTTTTATGATTCGAAGGATCCCAGAGATAGATCATGTGGTGGCTCGGCTATACTAATCAAATCAAGAATTAAACAACAATCGTTAGGTGGCATCTCCGAATGCTATATTCAAGCAGCAAACGTCTGCATTGATGAATTTTTCACTAACCTAGTTATTTCGTCAGTGTATTGTCCACCCAGGTTCTCCATAACGAAGGATCAGTACAACAGTTTTTACAAATCTTTAGGTCCCCGCTTCATAGCTGCTGGAGACTATAATTAGTCCCAGAGGTCGTATCTTGTATGATTCCGTATCTGAAATAGGTCTTTGTGTTATTTCTACCGGACAACCAACCTATTGGCTAACCGACCACAATAAAATTCCAGACGTAATAGATTTTGGCGTAGCAAACGGTATATCCCCGGAGCTTATTGAGGCGCAAGCCTCTCTGGATTTATCTTCTGACCACTCACCCACAATTATCACTATTTGCAGTCCTAACCAAATCGCAACTAGTGATTTTTTCTTATCCAAGAGAGTAAATTGGTTGAAATATAAAAAATATATCAGCTCTCACTGCTCGGAACACATACCACTAAAAACTCCCCAAGAAATCGATGATTGCCTAAATATCCTAAATGAAAACATTAAAGAAGCCATTGAACATGCTTCTTCAACATACCGACAGGTCAAACACAACAAAATTATTTTTGTCGATGTTGAGGAGCTTTTATCTGAAAAAAGGAGAGCGCGAAGAGAATGACAACAGCATAAATCGCCCCAACTTAAAACGAAGCTAAAAGAGTGTACAAATCGCTTAAAAAACTTGCTAGAGGTACACAGAATTGCACAAATTAAGAAATAAGGAAGGTCTAGACGCGACTCCTCAAACAAATTATTCTTAATGGTGATCAGCCAGTCGTCTCAAAAGACCCGTAATCGCAAAACCACTACTGCGTAATCTAAGAGCATCCTGGGCTAGAAATGATGAAGAAAAATGCGATCTGCTCGCAAGCCATTTAAGAAACGTGTTCACTCCTAATACATGCACTGACGTGAGGGAATTATCGCCTGTTGTTTCTAGACGTCCTATAGAAATACGTTTCCGATATTCAGATGTGGTAGAAGCTATTGCTAACCTTAATGATAAAAAAGCTCCTGGCGTTGATAAAATAAGCAACAAAATGCTCATTACGCTACCTTTTATAGCAAAAAGAATAATTCTTTTTATATTTAATGCCATAATACGGCTTGAACATTTTCCACCAATATGGAAAGTTGCCTAGTAAAGATGATTCCTAAGCCTGGTAAAGATTCTTCGAAGGTGGAGTCGTATAGGCCTATAAGTTTGTTACCAACTTTGTCCAAACTGTTTGAAAAGCTGCTTAAAAACAAGCTTACTCCGATCCTGAATGAAAACAACTGCATTCCAGATCACCAATTTGGCTTTAGAAGTCAACATAGCACAATAGAACAAACTCACAGACTGGTGCAGGTTATAAGAAAAACTTTTGAGGAAAAAAAGTATTGCTCCGCGCTTTTTATAGATGTCTCTCAAGCTTTCGATAAAGTATGGCACGAAAGCCTGTTAAACAAACTAAAGCTAAACCTTCCAGCTAATATTTTCAACCTACTAGAAAAGTACATAACCGGTCGACAATTTATAATCAAAGAGGGAAACCAAATAAGTTGTTACCAAACAATAGGGGCTGGTGTACCTCAAGGGAGTATCCTAGGTCCAATTTTGTACTTGCTTTACACGGCAGATATGCCAACAAACAGTTTTATGCACACGTCTACTTTTGCTGACGATACCGCTTTTCTTAGTATTCACAAAGACCCTAAAGAGGCTTCGAACCAGCTGCAACAACACGTAACCCAAGTTGAAAAATGGGCAAAATTATGGGGAATAAAAATTAATGAGCAAAAATGTACCCACGTAACGTTTACTTTACGCAAAGAACAACCATATGGTGCCGCAACGATTTGAGACGAAATACCTTGGCATTCACCTGGATATAGATGCGAAGTTGACGCAAATGAAACTTAAAGCTACACAACTTCATTAGCTAATTGGCAGAAACTCCATGCTTCGTCTTGATAGTAAACTTCTACTCTACAAATCGATTTTGAAATCAATTTGGTGCTACGGTATACAATTATGGTGCACTGCTTCCGCCTCTAACATAGAAAAAATTCAACGCCGTCAAAACAAAATCCTAAGAATGATAACTGGTGCTCCTTGGTATATTAAAAACAGCAACATCCATAAGGATCTACAAGTTCCACTAGTTAAATGCGAAATCCTGAACTATGTGGACAAGTATTTAAATAAGCTGGAAACGCATCCAAATCCGCTCGCTCGAAACATCTTGCAACATAGTGGACACACTCGTCTGAAAAGAAGGGACACTATTGAACTTAGATGAAACTGTTTAAATTAATTTACTTTGTTATGAGAACTTAAATTTTGGTCTGGTACTAACTGGACTAACATAAATTACTTAGTTTTAAGATTTGAAAACTTATTGTTAGTTCGCAAAAGCTAAGATTCAATAATAAAAATATGAAAAAAAAAAAAATAATGATAAAAACACAATAGCCCATAGTCACACACTTAATCGGTTCTTTTTGAAACCAACTTTAAATTTAAAACTTACTATTAACTTTTTGATATCATAATCAAAATTAAAGTATGTTTTAAAAAAACCGACTTTAAATGGGTGATGCGTCAAATGTAGAAAGTGTTTGCTTACAATGTAGTATTAATATTGTACAAGTGGCACCTCTCAGCAGTTGATAGGAAAAAGCGCCGAACTGTTAAACAAAATTTTTTAAACAACAATTTTAAACACTGTAACCTACAAAATCCTAATGAAAAAAAAAGAAAAGGTAAATATATGGCCTAAATTATGGGTCTAGATTTAATATAACTATTAAGTTATAAATTGTTACTAGGCTCAACGGAAAAGGGAGCGGGAGGCAAACTGGAGCAGCAGCAAGAAGGAGGTTTTTGCGGAGTGCAAAAATAAAACAAATGCTTGGAAGGTCTTCAAGGAGTCGATAGCGTCTGCAGGTTTTTATCGAAATATTTTAAAACTAAAATCTTAATGGGTGAAGGTGAGTGCAAGAAAAGCTGTTGCGAGCATAAAGCGTACTTTCGTAGCAACAGGAATTTCAGAAGCTATCCCTGAACTGAATGCAGAGGACAATTAAGTACAAAGTATGATATAGCATGAGTTTGTTGAGGACTGACAGTAACAGTCTATATATATGTGAATATACTGAAAAGCCTGATGAAGGCCTTGACTGCAAACACAGTAATATTACCACACCAAAGCAGTGCTCACCAAAAATAAAAACACACACTTATTCCAAACTCAAACGCTTAAGAAACCTTCCCGAAACGCCGCACTGTGGACCATTGTACGAGAAGGCGGCCAAAACTCATTTTTTTATGTCACCGATTGAAAAATGTTAAAGTTCATTCGAATGTAGACACTAGTGTACCTCGTGAGCCAAAAAATTAAAACTTTATTTCACATACATATATTAGAGAGAACAGGTTGGTTCAAAATGGACATTCTCAGCATTTTGCTAAAATGGGAAATTTCTTAGTACGATTTTTATTTTTAAACTTCTATAACTTTTTTGTTTTAAAAGATTTTCAAACGAAATAAATTTTGTATAATTTTATAATTTGTTATCTATTAGTACAAGAAAAATAAATTGCTTATGATATTTAGAAATAATTTTTATTCTTTTTTTTAAGGTCCAAATTTTCCTAAATTCCCATTTTCAATAAAGCATAACTTCTAGAGAACATCAGAGAACAAAAAAAAATTAACACTATTCAGTAGATAATACTCTTTCCTATACCCCATTGTATACACGGGACGATGCGACCGTGAGCACCAGACCAATTTTTGTGACAAAAGGTCAATATTTTTTGCAAAATTTGAGTAAAAAGGCTAAACAAATTTTTTGTAATGTGCTTTTTTTAGGTATTTTAGTTTTTTTTATCAAATTGCTTTTAAGAAAGACGATTTTAAGATGGATATATATATGTATGTATATATTTAACAAACAGATCTCAGCTTATTATGGTAAGCACCATTGATATGTAACAAGCGTTCTTACAGGTAGAAGTACTAAATCAGAAAGGATACCGCAATTAGCCAAAAATTGTAGACTTCTTAGTAAGCAATATACTTTTGTAAGCATGTAATTTATAAGTTATTAAAACAATAAACAAAATCATAAACGACCTGTAAATATTTGTTGTTTTCTATGATAATGCCATCAAATAGGGTATTGATTACCTTGTGCGTAAAATGTTTTGTAAACTATTAAAAATTGATATGGAAATTCCTGGAAAAACAATGTGTAAAAGTCGATTGCTTGTGTTGTGATTTTCCCACCCTTCATATGTGCGCATGTGATAGTGATGCTACTAGTCTACACCGTTACCATTTTGAAACTAAAGTGGCATTTTGACCCTTTTTTTCTCAGAAATCTCCTTGTTTTGCCATTTGTTTTTAATTTCCCTTTTTGTATCCCTTTTTTAAAACTTTCAACGGTAACGTTACCTGTCTAGCTGTACTTTTTTGTTAAGTAAGAGTATTTAAAGTAATGTCTTTTTAATTGCTATACATTACAATTTAAAACTGGCTAAGTACACTTATAGACAGTGATGCCAACCATTCAGGGACAAAAAGAGCAAACTGAGTAGTCGAAAGAGCTAAAAGGAGCTAAATTCAAAAATTGAAGATTTTTCCATTTTAAATCTATGAATTTATTAATTATTCAATTTGTTTGTACTTCAAGATTTTTTTACAAAATAAAAATAATGGAAAAAATAATAATATATAATATAATTATTTTACAACAGCAATTGATACAAATGCTTATCAACATTAACAATATGACCATATAAATAAGTTAAGTTAAAAAAGAACAATCATTTTCAAAAAGAGTAAAATTTTCTTCTTCCAGTCAAAGGTTTATTTTCATATAATATACACCTTTGTAAGCCACATTTTATATGAATTAAACTATTAACCGTATTCAAAGCCATGTAGCTTTTTAGTTTATTCATAAAAAATTCATAGCACTGAATGTTTTATTCCACATAAGCATTAGAGTATGGATACGATTATATTTTTAAAACTTCGATCCAAAATTGGTCGGTTCCATCTAAACTTTTCCACTGGTACAGTTTTAAATCTTTAAGCAATTTTACAGCTCTTCAATTTCTTTAAAATCATCTTCAAACTCTTTTATAACACATTAAGTATTTCCTGAATCCTGCACAAAAATATTTGTGACGCTAAATGCTGAAATTTATTCCAGCATCTTAAAATTTGTTGAATTGTTGCAAGCTTTGCCCTAATTTCATAAATTAGTTTTTATTAACTGCATCAAGTTACATTTAACGTTATATTTATCTGATTCAGTTATATTAGAATCTTCACATGCTTTCTTAAAGTTATATCGTAGATAACAGCTGTTGTTTATTTAAGATTCAAATTCTGCAGCTATATAATCGAAGTCATCTGTTGGCATAATTTGTCAGGCTTTGTAATCAATGAAATAAATCAGTAAATAGTTTTGTATGTTCCGTAAATGCCACAAAGACAAAACAATAGGGAGAAAACGGAAAAATTTAATATAAAATGCAGAAAGTGCCAAATGTGCCGTTTCCACAGTTAAAAAGAGCCGTGTTAGCTCCTTTTTAAAAAAAAGAGCTAAAGAGAAAATTTTCGAGTTAGAAGCAATTAAAAAGAGCTAAATCTAGCTCTAAAATAGCTAAGTTGGCATCGCTGCTTATAGAGATCTCGCTGATATTTTCTTTCAACAAAATAAAGTGCGCGATGTGGATTTGCATATACTAAGCAATCAATTTTTTAAAATATGCAATAAAGATGTAATTGAACTACACACACAAAAAATTCAACATTTTTCAAAGGTATTGAAAAAACGGTACGTTGAATGCTCTTATAACAAAACAAGTAAGAGCGCTATATTCGGCTGTTCCGAATCTTATATACCCTTCACATTGGTCTTTAAATATACCCAGCCGAGTAATTTTGTACTGCAAATAATATAATAAAAAACCTTGTGCGAGTTTTAAAGTCCATAGAAAACTATACAAAATTCTAACGTTCGTATGAATAATAGAAATAGATGAAGAAGGTTTGAGGTCGAGAGTTTTAAAAGTTTTCGATGTTATTCATATTTAAAGGTTAGTAAAACTTGTAAAATGTTATGGGATGTTCTAGTCCCCCTGCTCCTCTCCAACTTTTTTTCCAAAATGTGTGAATTATTTGATAATTACTTTTTGTAGAATATTCAAAGTCGATAGCTGTAATAGTTTTCCAGAAGTAGCGTATCGATAATTTTATAAAAATTGTTAATTTGTATGGGAGCTACCCCTGCTTCACCTACCACTCAAAATTTTTTTTCTTTAAAGCGTAGGCCTTGTTGTCCAATTACTTTTTGTATAACATTTGATGTGTATAGCTGTTATAGTTTCCGAGATATAGCGTATCGAAAATTTCATAAAAATTGTTGATTTGTATGGGAGCTACCCCTTCTTCACCCCCCATCCAAAAATTGTTTTCTTTAGAGCATAGCCCTTGATGTCCAATTACTTTTTGTAGAACATTTAATTCCGATATCTGTTATAGTTTCCGAGATATAGCGTATCGAATATTTCATAAGCGTTGTTAATTTGTATGGGAGCTACCCCTTATTTTGCCCCCACTCAAAAATGTTTTTCTTTAAAGCGTAGGCCTTGTTGCCCATTTACTTTTTGTAGAACATTTGATTTCGATATCTGTTATAGTTTCTGAGATATAGCGTATCGAAAATTTCATACAAATCGGTAATTTGTGTGGGAGCTACCCCTTTTTTTTGTCCCCAATCAAAAATTTTTTTCTTTTAAGTGTAGGCCTTGTTGTCCAATTACTTTTTGTTAAACATTTGATTTCGATATCTTTTATAGTTTCCGAGATATAGCGTATCGAATTTTTCATAAAAATTGTTAATTTGTATGGGAGCTGTCCCTTTTTTTGCCCCCACTCAAAAATTTTTTTTTTTATAGCGTAGGCCTTGTTGCCCAATTACTTTTTGTAGAACATTTGATTCTGATATCTGTTACAGTTTCCGAGATATAGCGTATCGAAAATTTCATAAAAATCGTTAATTTGTATGGGAGCTACCCCTTTTTTTGCCCCCACTCAAAAAAATTTTTTTTTTTTATAGCGTAGGCCTTGTTGCCCAATTACTTTTTGTAGAACATTTGATTCTGATATCTGTTATAGTTTCCGAGATATAGCGTATCGAATTTTTCATAAAAATTGTTTATTTGTGTGGGAGCTACCCCTTTTTTTGCCCCCACTCAAAAACTTTTTTCTTTAAAACGTAGGCCTTGTTGCCCCATTACTTCTTGTAGAACATTTGATTTCGATATCTGTTATACTTTCCGAGATATAGCGTATCGAATTTTTCATAAAAATTGTTTATTTGTGTGGGAGCTACCCCTTTTTTTGCCCCCACTCAAAAACTTTTTTCTTTAAAACGTAGGCCTTGTTGCCCAATTACTTTTTTTAGAACATTTGATTCCGATATCTGTTATAGTTTCCGAGATATAGCGTATCGAAAATTTCATACAAATCGTTAGTTTGTATGGGAGCTATCCCTTTTTTTGCCCCCACTCAAAAACTTTTTTCTTTAAAACGTAGGCCTTGTTGCCCCATTACTTCTTGTAAAACATTTGATTTCGATATCTGTTATACTTTCCGAGATATAGCGTATCGAAAATTTCATACAAATCATTAGTTTGTATGGGAGCTACCCCTTTTTTTGCCCCCACTGAAAAATTTTTCTTAAAAGCGTAGGTCTTGTTGTACAATTACTTTTTTTAGAACATTTGATTTCGATATCTGTTATAGTTTCCGAGATATAGCGTATCGAATATTTCATAAAAATCGTTAATTTGTATGGGAGCTACCCCTTTTTTTGCCCCCACTGAAAAATTTGTTGCTTTAAAGCGTAGGCCTTGTTGTCCAAATGCTTTTTGTAAAACATTTGAAATCGATAGCTGTTATAGTTTCCGAGATATAGCGCATAAAATATTTCATCAAATTTGTGCAATTCCTGACTCTATCTGAAAGAAAAACTTTTCTATTATTGAGATTCATGCTCTTAGATAGTCTGTGACAAGTTTTGTGGCAAGAGTGACTATATTTACTGAGATATATAGGGATATATGGACGGATTTTGTCCTAAAAAAAATGGGTTGTTTTGGGTTTTCGTTTATATCTCGGTCAATAGAAAACCGATTTTGGTGATTTAAAATATTGATTGTCTCCAGGATATTTCTAATAGTTTGACATCAATAACTGGTCTGTATCTTTTTATTTGACTCCGGAAACTTGATTTCAACAGACGGACATGGCTATATCAACTTCCCTATCTATAAGGATCCAGAATATATATACCTTATGGGGTCGCAAATGGATAATAAAAAATTACAAACGGAATGACAAACTGATAAACATATACCCTTATCACTATGTGAAGGGTATAAAAAAGATATACGAACGTCACCATGAATGGTTGTCAAAGGAACTTGTTTTCGAAATTTTTTCTACAAATGCCAATAAATGTGGAAAACAGGGTCGACCAGCAAAACCAATTGACGAATGTTGTAAAGAACTTGAAGAGGCAAACTTCAGAATATCAATGAAGAAATTTCTCCAGTAATTATCAAAGACTAATTTTTGCATCAAATGCAACCAACACAAAATAAAAAAACAAAAATTGAGATAATTGAAACAGTAATAACTAGAAGCAAGTCCAAGGCGCACCAAAAGAATTTTGAAAAATATTTCTACACCAAATGAAGACAAGAAATTTACTCCAGAAGAAGTGTTAGCGCTATTTTTGATTTAAAGTTAACTAAAAACCAGTATAAGGAATTGCGGAAGCGAACCAATGAAAAGAATTCCTGGATTTTTCTAGAGTATAGAGATTTAGTCGCTGTTGTAGGGGTTTTTATCTTAATTTTTTCAAATTTTGTATGGCAACCCCCTTAGGGCGGGGAGATAAGGGGTAAGTATGTTCTAGAAATGTGATTGGGAGAAGAAACTAATGGGGGTTGGTTGTGCACTTAATTGCTCTAAGCCCGTCTCTGAAGAAGATGTGGGCATTTGCAAATCTATTTGCTAAATTTTGTATGACAACCCTATTACGGCGTGAAGATAGGGGGTTAGTATGTTGTAGGTAAATGTTTGGGTGAAGAAACTAATGGGGGTCGGTCGTACGCTTAATTGCTCTAAGGCCGACTCTGAAAAAGATGCGGGCATTTGCATATCATTTTTCTAAATTTTGTATGGCAATCCTATTAAGACGTGAAGATAGGGGGTTAGTAGGTAAATGTTTGGGTGAAGAAACTAATGGGGGTCGGTCGTACGCTTAATTGCTCCAAGGCCGACTCTGAAGAAGATGCGGGAATTTGCATATCATTTTTCTAAATTTTGTATGACAACCCTATTAAGGCGTGAAGATAGGGGGTTAGTATGTTGTAGGTAGATGTTTGGGTAAAGAAACTAATGGGGGTCGGTCGTACACTTTATTGCTCTAAGGCCGACTCTGAAGAAGTTGTGGGCATTTGCATATCATTTTTCTAAATTTTGTATGACAACCCTATTAAGCCGTGAAGATAGGGGGTTAGTATGTTCTAGGTAAACGTTTGGGTGAAGAAACTAATGGGGGTCGGTCGTACGCTTAATTGCTCTAAGGCCGACTCTGAAGAAGATGCGGGCATTACACAGCGCGACGTCAACGAGATCTCAGCGGTGAAAATTGTAGAGAAAGTTCTACAGCATAATTTTTACACAACATTGGCAACTGACAATTTAAATATGCAGTGTAAAAAGATTTATTTCTTTTGCTACATTTGCGGTCATCAAATCAGAAAAAATAATTCTACAAGATTTCAAAAGGAAAATAATCTTTTAACTAGTGGATTGAAAAGAGCATGTAAGTTATTTTTCGACGAAATAGATTTGATCAGTGAAAATTACATACCTAACGCAGTGTGTCGCCAATGTTATAATAATCTCATAGCATGGTTGAATGGAGGCAAACATAGTATGAAATATTGTAAGCCGGTAAACTGGATTAATCGCCCAGGTGATCATGATGCAACCGGCTCTTATGCATGCGTTAATTACACATCTTGCCTAAATAGACATGATGAGAAAAACAAAATTTATAAAGCAACTGTAACAGCCACACTACCAGTGCTTGCACCTGAAAATTTTTTATTCCCAAGGCCGCAAACTCCAGATCGTAGGACAGAATTTACAAAAATGACTACAGCAAGTAGTGTTACTAATCGAGATCGATTTGATACCGACTATGAGCCCCAACAGGGAAGAGATGGACCAAAACTAATAACTAATAAAAAATCAAATGCTACGAAAATAAATGGAAGATTTGCTGTGATTTGCAGGTCATCAATATTTTGCATGGAATCATCGATTAGGGCGGCTTTCCAAAATTCTCTTGTTTTCTTTGTAATTGGGATTTGTGCTCACCTGTAAATCAATTCCAATGTAATTCATGGAGCCAAAGAGGAAGTGTGCAGGAACAAATGAAACAACATAGACTTAAGAATGCACCTCTAATTGACAATACTCAAGACATCTTGCTGCCACCGCTCCATATAAAATTAGGAATTGTTAAAAAATTCATTGAAGTGGCCGTTGTGAATTGTTGAAGCGCATTTGACTATTTGAAAAGCGTTTTCTCAAAGCGTAGCGATAACAAAATTAAAAAAGCTTTTGCAGTAAATTAAGAACGATTTTTTGTTCAATTCGTTGTACTATAGCTATTTACACTATGTAAATGTTTTCTTTTCTGTCCTTATATTTGTCTTCATTTAATAGGCGTACTTAATGGCCCTGACATTAGAAAGCTATTCAAGAGCAAATTTGATTCATCGCTTGATGAAAATCATTCAATGGCACGGATTAACCTTCAGCGTGTATGCATCAGAGTCCGTGCCTGTGGACACCGTAAGTTCTGAATCAGAGTCAGATTCGGACGACGATTTGGATCCTCAACCTAAGAGAGCGCGATTTGCAAGTCCAGGGCCATCAACTTTATAAAAATAATACGAATATTTTTTTTTATTATTTTTTTTGTAATAGACAGCACAGTATCTCAATGTTGAAGAAAATAAAAAACAAATGAATTTCAAAAATTTTCGTAAAATTTTCAACTTTTGCGGCTACCTAAGCGCTACCTGAACGGTGTTAAAAATAATTCCTAGGAAGTTTATGTGTTCTAAAAAGTTGTTTATTGGGATGTTAGGTAAATTTTTTTAGTTGACTGTTTCCTTGAATTTTGAACGGTTTGCTACCTATGGACCTGAACAGGGGGAAAAAGGTAAAAAAAATTTGAATTTTTTAAAGTGTTTTGCGATTTTGATTTAAAATTATTGTTTTTTAAATTTTTTGTGTTCATAATTTTTGTTCTTTATAAAAAGGGCTACAACTTTGCCTCAAAGAGTAAATTAAAATTCCGAACGGTGTGCAAGATATGAGCCTGAGAAAATGATCACTTTTTGCAAAAATGGCACCAAGGCCCCAAATTTTTGGGGGCCCATAAAAAAAAGTGCATGACTTTGGGCAAAACTGGGAGACACGTGTCTTTTCTTTTTTAGTCTTCTTTCACGTTGTGATGTCCGTATATGGTTATTTTTCCATGACTTAAAAAATTACACACAGTGTTATTGAAGAGTCCTGATGATGCTAACCGACGGTTGGCGAAATATCGACAATTTTTAATAAAACAAATTATTAAAAACAACAACAGACCTCGAGCTTGTTTAACTCAATATATATCTTAGAGTTCATTAAATAGGTCAACTAAACGTAATACCACAAATATTCTTTTATTAAATTAGCAAGAAACAAAGCACTAGGGTTAGAATAAACGTAAAAGTATGTTGCTTATAATTTTTTATCAGACACCAGGAATAAATTAAAATGTGTCCGTTCATTCAACTCATTAAAAACAAAAAAACAAAAAAAAAATGAACAGAATCAAAACTTTTGTTTTCTATTTTGATACCTACATACGCTTACAATAATGAAAGTGTTGGCAGCTAATTTTACAGAAAGTTTTTGTGATGTATTTTTTGATTTGAATAGCAAAAAATTAAATTAGTATCCGCTGGATTTAATGGTAACCACTTAATTGTATTGGAATTACAATTTACAAAAATGATTTAAAAAAAATTTCGTTCATTTTGTTTGTCACGTACTTAGGTATTATTTATCAACGCTTAGGTTATAATTTAAGAATGGAGTTTATTAAGTTTTTTTTGCTAACTAAAGCCTTTTGAATATCTCCAAAGCTATAAAACTGGTAGATCCACAATGTTTATACGTTAAAAAAAGTAGGACTGAGTCATAATTTATTTCAACTTATGTGGGGCAACCAGTAAATTAAACAAGTAAGAGCGCTATATTCGGCTGTGCCGAATCTTATATACCCTTCACATTGGTCTTTAAATATACCCAGCCGAGTAATTTTGTACTGCAAATAATTTAATAAAAAACCTTGTGCGAGTTTTAAAGCCCATAGAAAAAATAACAAAATTTTAACGTTCGTATGAATAATAGAAATAGATGAAGAAGATTTGAGGTCGAGAGTTTTTAAAGTTTTCGACATTATTCATATTTAAAAGTTAATAAAACTTATTAAATGTTCTAGTCCCCCTGCTCTTCACCAACTTTTTCACCAAAATGTATGAATTATTTGATTATTACTTTTTGTAGAATATTCGAAGTCGATAGCTGTAATAGTTTTCCAGAAGTAGCTTATCGAAAATTTTATAAAAATTGTTAATTTGTATGGGAGCTACCCCTTCTTCACCCCCCAACCGAAAATCTTTTTCTTCAGAGCGTAGCCCTTAATGTCCAATTACTTTTTGTAGAACATTTGATTTCGATATATGTTATAGTTTCTGAGATATAGCATATCGAAAATTTAACAAAAATTGTTAATATGTATGGGAGCTACCCCTTTTTTTGTCAAATTACTTTTTGTAGAACATTTCATTTCGATATCTTTTATAGTTTCCGAGATAAAGCGTATCGAATATTTTATAACAATTGTCGATTTGTATGGGAGCTACCCCTTTTTTTGCCACCACCCAAAAAATTTTTTCTTTAAAGCGTAGCCCTTAGCGTGCAACTACTTTTGGTAGAACATTTCATTTCGATATCTGTTATAGTTTTCGAGATATAGCGTTTCGAATATTTTATAGTAATTGTCGATTTGAATGGGAGCTACCCCTTTTTTTGCCCCCACTCAAAAAAATTTTTCTTTAAAGCGTAGTTCTTATTGCCCAATTACTTTTTGTAGAACATTTCACTTCGATATCAGTTATAGTTTCCGAGATATAGCGTATCGAATATTTGATAATAATTGTCGATTTGTATGGGAGCTACCCCTTTTTTTGCCCCCACCCAAAAAATTTTTTCTTTAAAGCGTAGCCCTTAGCGTGCAATTACTTTTTGTAAAACATTTCATTTTGATATCTGTTATAGTTTCCGAGATATAGCTTATCGAATATTTTATAATAATTGTCGATTTGTATGGGAGCTACCCCTTTTTTTGCCCCCACTCGAAAAAATTTTTTCTTTAAAGCGTAGCCCTTAGCGTGCAATTACTTTTTGTAGAACATTTCATTTTGATATCTGTTATAGTTTCCGAGATATAGCTTATCGAATATTTTATAATAATTGTCGATTTGTATGGGAGCTACCCCTCTTTTTGCCTCCACCCAAAAATTTTTTCTTTAAAGCGTAGCCCTTAGCGTGCAATTACTTTTTGTAGAACATTTCATTTCGATATCTGTTATAGTTTCCGAGATATAGCGTATCGAATATTTGATAATAATTGTCGATTTGTATGCGAGCTACCCTTTTTTTTGCCCCCACCCAAAAAATTTTTTCTTCAAGGCGTAGTCCTTAGCGTACAATTACTTTTTGTAGAACATTTCATTTCGATATCTATTATAGTTTCCGAGATAGAGCGTATCGAATATTTGATAATAATTGTCGATTTGTATGGGAGCTACCCCTTTTTTTGCCCCCCCCCCCCCCAAAAAAATTTTTTCCTTAAGGCGTAGCCCTTAGCGTGCAATTACTTTTTGTAGAACATTTTAAGTCGATAGCTGTTATAGTTTACGAGATATAGCGTATAAAATATTTCACCAAATTTGTGCAATTGTCGGAAAAATACCCCTTCCCCTGGTCCTATCTGAAAAAATTTTTTTCATTATTTAGGTCCCTTCTTTAGGAGTATCCGTGCCAAGTTTTGTGGCAAGAGTGACTATACTTACTGAGATATATAGGTATATATGCACGGATTTTGTCCTAAAAAAAATGGGTTACTCTGGGTTTTCGCTTATATCTCGGTCAATAGTGAACCGATTTCATTGATTTTAAATAGCGATTGTCTCCAGGATATTTCTAATAGTTTGACACCATTAACTGGTCTGTATCTTTTTATTTGACTCCGGAAACTTGATTTCAACAGACGGACAGACGGACATCGCTTAATCGGCTTCCCTATCTATAAGGATCCAGAATATATATACTTTATGGGGTCGCAAATGAATAATAAAGAAATTACAAACGGAATGACAAAGTGATATATACCCTATCACTATGTGAAGGGTATAAAAATATTAATGCTTTTGTTTACGTCTTTTGGTAATAGATAATGAATAAACAATTTTGCAATGATTAGGGTAGCGAAACATACCGGGGTTCAGTAAGTATAAATATAAAATTTTAAATACAAATACCTCTAAGCATTGAGTATGCGAAAGGTTAAGCTTTTTTGAAAAAAGGGGGTGCCACGCTCACAATACTTAAAATCTTACTGTACTTCTACTGCAAAAGTTGAACTTTCAATACTGGTACATTTGCTGCGCCGATTTTCTTAAGACTTTGTATACATATATAAGGCCTCTAACGGAAAAAATCTTTAAGGCCAAAAAGTATATATAGTATACACACATATATATATATATATATATATATATATATATATATATATATATATATATATATACATATGCACAGC
Source organism: Melanophora roralis (assembly GCA_963583895.1). NCBI lineage: Eukaryota > Metazoa > Arthropoda > Insecta > Diptera > Rhinophoridae > Melanophora > Melanophora roralis. The sequence continues at coordinate 13,791,278 of OY757192.1, read as the reverse complement.
GGGTTGTTTGGGGACAGTAAAATTCTTCACTTTTAACGGTAAATTTGGATAAAAGAAAGAAAAATAATATACCCGTATTTTTTCTTTTTACTTTATATTTATTATTTTAAAAAAAAAACCCCCTTAAGTATGCTCCGTGTCTTTTGAGGACCCCCATTTACTTATCGTGTCGTTTAAGGACATGTCCTTAATGAACCCGCTACGTATAAGAAAACATTTGTTGCCAGATCTATTACGTTTTAGCACAAAAACTTAATGCCGCCGTCATGTTTTTTCAAGTGTCCATCGAACTTTGGCTTTTTACTGACAATAAACTGCATTTGAAAGGTAGTAGCATAGGATCAGCTTTTTATTATTTACTTTATTTTGTTCAAACAGCTAAAAAAACAAATAAAAAAAAATTAATAAATTAAGCTCTAAAGCTGCATACCTTACGTATCTATGCCGGTATTTTTATTTGCATTTCATGATATTTAGCCATATTTCCTCGAAACTTAAATGTTTAAATTCCATATGGGCGTTGGTGATGAGTTATTACTACTATCTATGAAACTGTAAACGATATCGCAATCAAATGTTCTACAAAAAGTAATTGAAAAACAAAACCTACGCTTTGAAGAAACATTTTTTTGGGTGGATGGTAAATATGGGGTAGCTCCCATACAAATTACCAATTTTTGGAAAATTTCGATAAGCTATATTTCGGAAACTGTAACAGATATCGAAATCAAGTGTACTACAAAAAGTAATTGGACAACAAAACCTATGCTCTGAAGAAACATTTTTTTGGGTGGATGGTAAATATGTGGTAGCTGCTATACAAATTAACAATTTTTGGAAAATTTTCGATACGCTAGATCTCGGAAACTGTAACTGCAAAAAGTAAATGGAAAACAAAACCTACGCTTTGAAGAAACATTTTTTTGGGTGGATGGTAAATATGTGGTAGCTCCTATACAAATTAACAATTTTTGGAAAATTTTCGATACGCTAGATCTCGGAAACTGTAACTGCAAAAAGTAAATGGAAAACAAAACCTACGCTTAGAAGAAACATATTTTTGGGTGGATGGTAATTATGTGGTAGCTCCCATACAAACTAACAATTTTTGGAAAATTTTCGATACGCTAGATCTTGGAAACTGTAACTGCAAAAAGTAAATGGAAAACAAAACCTACGCTTTGAAGAAACATTTTTTTTGTTGGATGGTGAATATGGGGTAGCTCCCATACAAATTAACAATTTTTGTAAAATTTTCGATACGCTATATCTCGGAAACTGTAACAGATATCGAAATCAAATGTTCTACAAAAAGTAAATGGAAAACAAAACCTACGCTTTGAAGAAAAAATTTTTTGGGTGGGGGGTGAATATGGGGTAGCTCGCATACAAAATAACAGTTTTTTGAACATTTTTGATACGCTATATCTCGGAAACTATAACAGCTATCGACATTAAATGTTTTACAAAGAGCTATTGGACAACAAAACCTACGCTTTGAAGAAAAAATTATTTGGGTGGGGGGTGAATATGGGGTAGCTCGCATACAAATTAACAATTTTTGTAAAATTTTCGATACGCTATATCTCGGAAACTGTAACAGATATCGAAATCAAATGTTCTACAAAAAGTAAATGGAAAACAAAACCTACGCTTTGAAGAAAAAATTTTTTGGGTGGGGGGTGAATATGGGGTAGCTCGCATACAAAATAACAGTTTTTTGAACATTTTTGATACGCTATATCTCGGAAACTATAACAGCTATCGACATCAAATGTTCTACAAAAAGTAAATGGAAAACAAAACCTACGCTTTGAAGAAAAAATTTTTTTGGTGGGGGGTGAATATGGGGTAGCTCGCATACAAAATAACAGTTTTTTGAACATTTTTGATACGCTATATCTCGGAAACTATAACAGCTATCGACATCAAATGTTCTACAAAAAGTAATTGGACAACAAAACCTACGCTTTGAAGAAAAAATTATTTGGGTGGGGGGTGAATATGGGGTAGCTCGCATACAAATTAACTATTTTTGTAAAATTTTCGATACGCTAGATCTCGGAAACTATAATAGCTATCGACATCAAATGTTCTACAAAAAGTAATTGGACAACAAAACCTACGCTTTGAAGAAAAAATTATTTGGGTGGGGGGTGAATATGGGGTAGCTCGCATACAAAATAACAGTTTTTTGAACATTTTTGATACGCTATATCTCGGAAACTATAACAGCTATCGACATTAAATGTTTTACAAAGAGCTATTGGACAACAAAACCTACGCTTTGAAGAAAAAATTGTTTGGGTGGGGGGTTAATATGGGGTAGCTCGCATACAAATTAACAATTTTTGGAAAATTTTCGATACGCTATATCTCGGAAACTATAACAGCTATCGACATCAAATGTTCTACAAAAAGTAATTGGACAACAAAACCTATGCTTTGAAGAAACATTTTTTTGGGTGGATGGTAAATATGGGGTAGCTCCCATACAAATTAGGAATTTTTGGAAAATTTTCGATACGCTATATCTCGGAAACTATAACAGCTATCGACATCAAATGTTCTACAAAAAGTAATTGGACAACAAAACCTATGCTTTGAAGAAACATTTTTTTGGGTGGATGGTAAATATGGGGTAGCTCCCATACAAATTAGGAATTTTTGGAAAATTTTCGATACGCTATATCTCGGAAACTATAACAGCTATCGACATCAAATGTTCTACAAAAAGTAATTGGACAACAAAACCTACGCTTTGAAGAAAAAATTATTTGGGTGGGGGGTGAATATGGGGTAGCTCGCATACAAATTAACTATTTTTGTAAAATTTTCGATACGCTAGATCTCGGAAACTATAATAGCTATCGACATCAAATGTTCTACAAAAAGTAATTGGACAGCAAAACCTACGCTTTGAAGAAAAAATTATTTGGGTGGGGGGTTAATATGGGGTAGCTCCCATACAAATTAACAATTTTTGGAAAATTTTCGATACGCTATATTTCGGAAACTGTAACCGATATCGATATCAAATGTTCTACAAAGAGTAATTGGACAACAAAACCTAGGCTTTGAAAATACATTTTTTTGGGTGGATGGTAAATATGGGGTAGCTCCCATACAAATTAACAATTTTTGGAAAATTTTCGATACGCTATATTTCGGAAACTGTAACCGATATCGATATCAGATGTTTTACAAAAAGTAATTGGACAACAAAACCTACGCTTTGAAGAAAAAATTTTTTGGTCGGATGGTAAATATGGGGCAGCTCCCATACAAATTAACAATTTTTGGAAAATTTTCGACACGCTATATTTCGGAAACTGTAACCGATATCGACATCAAATGTTCTACAAAGAGTAATTGGACAACAAAACCTACGCTTTGAAGAAAAAATTATTTGGGTGTGGGTGAATATGGGGTAGCTCGCATACAAACTAAAAATTTTTGGAAAATTTTCGATACGCTACATCTCGGAAACTATAACAGCTATCGACATCAAATGTTCTACAAAAAGTAAATGGACAACAAAACCTACGCTTTGAAGATACATTTTTTTGGGTGGATGGTAAATATGGGGTAGCTCCCATACAAATTAACAATTTTTGGAAAATTTTCGATACGCTATATTTCGGAAACTGTAACCGATATCGATATCAAATGTTCTACAAAGAGTAATTGGACAACAAAACCTACGCTTTGAAGGAAAAATTATTTGGGTGTGGGTGAATATGGGGTAGCTCGCATACAAACTAAAAATTTTTGGAAAATTTTCGATACGCTATATTTCGGAAACTGTAACCGATATCGATATCAAATGTTCTACAAAGAGTAAATGGACAACAAAACCTACGCTTTGAAGATACATTTTTTTGGGTGGATGGTAAATATGTGGTAGCTCCTATACAAATTAACAATTTTTGGAAAATTTTCGATACGCTAGATCTCGGAAACTGTAACTGCAAAAAGTAAATGGAAAACACAACCTACGCTTAGAAGAAACATATTTTTGGGTGGATGGTAATTATGTGGTAGCTCCCATACAAACTAACAATTTTTGGAAAATTTTCGATACGCTAGATCTTGGAAACTGTAACTGCAAAAAGTAAATGGAAAACAAAACCTACCCTTTGAAGAAACATTTTTTTTGTTGGATGGTGAATATGGGGTAGCTCCCATACAAATTAACAATTTTTGTAAAATTTTCGATACGCTATATCTCGGAAACTGTAACAGATATCGAAATCAAATGTTCTACAAAAAGTAAATGGAAAACAAAACCTACGCTTTGAAGAAAAAATTTTTTGGGTGGGGGGTGAATATGGGGTAGCTCGCATACAAATTAACTATTTTTGTAAAATTTTCGATACGCTAGATCTCGGAAACTATAATAGCTATCGACATCAAATGTTCTACAAAAAGTAATTGGACAACAAAACCTACGCTTTGAAGAAAAAATTATTTGGGTGGGGGGTGAATATGGGGTAGCTCGCATACAAAATAACAGTTTTTTGAAAATTTTTGATACGCTATATCTCGGAAACTATAACAGCTATCGACATTAAATGTTTTACAAAGAGCTATTGGACACCAAAACCTACGCTTTGAAGAAAAAATTGTTTGGGTAGGGGGTTAATATGGGGTAGCTCGCATACAAATTAACAATTTTTGGAAAATTTTCGATACGCTATATCTCGGAAACTATAACAGCTATCGACATCAAATGTTCTACAAAAAGTAATTGGACAACAAAACCTATGCTTTGAAGAAACATTTTTTTGGGTGGATGGTAAATATGGGGTAGCTCCCATACAAATTAGGAATTTTTGGAAAATTTTCGATACGCTATATCTCGGAAACTATAACAGCTATCGACATCAAATGTTCTACAAAAAGTAATTGGACAACAAAACCTATGCTTTGAAGAAACATTTTTTTGGGTGGATGGTAAATATGGGGTAGCTCCCATACAAATTAGGAATTTTTGGAAAATTTTCGATACGCTATATCTCGGAAACTATAACAGCTATCGACATCAAATGTTCTACAAAAAGTAATTGGACAACAAAACCTACGCTTTGAAGAAAAAAATATTTGGGTGGGGGGTGAATACGGGTTAGCTCGCATACAAATTAACTATTTTTGTAAAATTTTCGATACGCTAGATCTCGGAAACTATAATAGCTATCGACATCAAATGTTCTACAAAAAGTAATTGGACAACAAAACCTACGCTTTGAAGAAAAAATTATTTGGGTGGGGGGTTAATATGGGGTAGCTCGCATACAAATTAACAATTTTTGGAAAATTTTCGATACGCTATATCTCGGAAACTATAACAGCTATCGACATCAAATGTTCTACAAAAAGTAATTGGACAACAAAACCTATGCTTTGAAGAAACATTTTTTTGGGTGGATGGTAAATATGGGGTAGCTCCCATACAAATTAGGAATTTTTGGAAAATTTTCGATACGCTATATCTCGGAAACTATAACAGCTATCGACATCAAATGTTCTACAAAGAGTAATTGGACAACAAAACCTACGCTTTGAAGAAAAAAATTATATGGGTGGGGGTGAATATGGGGTAGCTCGCATACAAACTAAAAATTTTTGGAAAATTTTCGATACGCTATATCTCGGAAACTATAACAGCTATCTACATCAAATGTTCTACAAAAAGTAATTGGACAACAAAACCTACGCTTTGAAGAAACATTTTTTTGGGTGGATGGTAAATATGGGGTAGCTCCCATACAAATTAACAATTTTTGGAAAATTTTCGATACGCTATATCTCGGAAACTATAACAGCTATCGACATCAAATGTTCTACAAAGAGTAATTGGACAACAAAACCTACGCTTTGAAGAAAAAATTTTTTGGTCGGATGGTAAATATGGGGCAGCTTCCATACAAATTAACAATTTTTGGAAAATTTTCGATACGCTATATCTCGGAAACTATAACAGCTATCGACATCAAATGTTCTACAAAGAGTAATTGGACAACAAAACCTACGCTTTGAAGAAAAAATTATTTGGGTGTGGGTGAATATGGGGTAGCTCGCATACAAACTAAAAATTTTTGGAAAATTTTCGATACGCTATATCTCGGAAACTATTACAGCTATCGACATCAAATGTTCTACAAAAAGTAATTGGACAACAAAACCTACGCTTTGAAGATACATTTTTTTGGGTGGATGGTAAATATGGGGTAGCTCCCATACAAATTAACAATTTTTGGAAAATTTTCGATACGCTATATTTTGGAAACTGTAACCGATATCGACATCAAATGTTCTACAAAGAGTAATTGGACAACAAAACCTACGCTTTGAAGAAAAAATTATTTGGGTGTGGGTGAGTATGGGGTAGCTCGCATACAAACTAAAAATTTTTGGAAAATTTTCGATACGCTACATCTCGGAAACTATAACAGCTATCGACATCAAATGTTCTACAAAAAGTAAATGGACAACAAAACCTACGCTTTGAAGATACATTTTTTTGGGTGGATGGTAAATATGGGGTAGCTCCCATACAAATTAACAATTTTTGGAAAATTTTCGATACGCTATATTTCGGAAACTGTAACCGATATCGATATCAAATGTTCTACAAAGAGTAATTGGACAACAAAACCTACGCTTTGAAGATACATTTTTTTGGGTGGATGGTAAATATGGGGTAGCTCCCATACAAATTAACAATTTTTGGAAAATTTTCGATACGCTATATTTCGGAAACTGTAACCGATATCGACAGCAAATGTTCTACAAAGAGTAATTGGACAACAAAACCTACGCTTTGAAGATACATTTTTTTGGGTGGATGGTAAATATGGGGTAGCTCCCATACAAATTAACAATTTTTGGAAAATTTTCGATACGCTATATTTCGGAAACTGTAACCGATATCGACATCAAATGTTCTACAAAGAGTAATTGGACAACAAAACCTACGCTTTGAAGAAAAAATTATTTGGGTGTGGGTGAATATGGGGTAGCTCGCATACAAACTAAAAATTTTTGGAAAATTTTCGATACGCTATATTTCGGAAACTGTAACCGATATCGACATCAAATGTTCTACAAAGAGTAATTGGACAACAAAACCTACGATTTGAAGAAAAAATTATTTGGGTGTGGGTGAATATGGGGTAGCTCCCATACAAATTAACAATTTTTGGAAAATTTTCGATACGCTATATCTCGGAAACTATTACAGCTATCGACATCAAATGTTCTACAAAAAGTAATTGGACAACAAAACCTACGCTTTGAAGAAAAAATTTTTTGGTCGGATGGTAAATATGGGGCAGCTTCCATACAAATTAACAATTTTTGGAAAATTTTCGATACGCTATATCTCGGAAACTATTACAGCTATCGACATCAAATGTTCTACAAAAAGTAGCTCGCATACAAATTAACAATTTTTGTAAAATTTTCGATACGCTATATTTCGGAAACTGTAACCGATATCGAAATCAAATGTTCTAAAAAAGTAAATGGACAACAAAACCTACGCTTTGAAGAAACATTTTTTTGGGTGGATGGTAAATATGGGGTAGCTCCCATACAAATTAACAATTTTTGTAAAATTTTCGATACGCTAGATCTCGGAAAATATAACAGCTATCGACATCAAATGTTCTACAAAGAGTAATTGTGATTTTATTAAAAATACCATAGAAAATGGTAAAGTTTTTATAACAAAAATGATTAAAATGTTCGTTGTGCACTTTAGTGGCATACCCTCTTTTGTAGTAGACCATAAGGGGTATCGAAAATTGTATAGGTGTCCCTCCCAAAGACTTGGCGTAAGACGCTATCGTTCTGACAAAAAATTATTTCGTGAAAAATACCATAGAAAATGGTAAAAAGTTTTTATAATAAAAATTTTTAAAATGTTCGTTCTGCACTATAGTGGCATATTTTCTTTTATAGTAGAAAATAAGAGGTATCCAAAAATGAATAGATGCCCCTCCCAAAGAGTAGGGGTTAGACGCTATCGTCCTGGCAAAAATGATTTTATGACAAAAACCATCATAGAAAATGGTAAAAAGTTTTTATAATCAAATTTTTTTAAATGTTGGTTAAGCACTACACTGGCACATATTCTCTTTAGTAGACCATAAGAGTTATCCAAAAATGTATAGCTATCCCACCCAAAGACTAGTCGTTAGACGCTATCGTCCTGGCAAAAAATTAATCATCAAAAATACCATAGGAAATGGTAAAAAAAAAATTTAATAGAAAATTGAAAAATAAGAGAAAAATACTAAACGAAAAATTTCTCGCAAGAGCACAGTTATGGACCCATAAAATTTCTATATAAAACAGCGATTTTGAAATTGCATTAATCTAACTCAACTAAACTAATTAAAAGGTAGGATACGATAATAAAAATCAAAAACTAAGAAAAAAGAAAATATTGAACAAAATTTCTCGCAGGAGCATAGCTTTCGAGTTATGGACCCATAAAATTTTTATAAAAAACAGCGATTCTGAAATTGCATCAATTTAACTCAACTCAACTAATTAAAAAGTTGCATAGGATGAGAGAAAATTGATAACTAAGAAGAAAATATTAAACAAAAAATTTGTCGCAAGAGCATGTCTTTCGAATTATGGACCCATAAAATTTTTATATACGACAGCGATTTTGAAATTGCATCAATCTAACTCAACTAAACTAGTTAAAAAGTTGTATATGATGATAGAAAATTGAAAATTAAAAAAAAAGAAGAAAGTACTAAACAAAAAATTTCTCGCAAGAGCATAGCTTTTGAGTTATGGACCCATAAAATTGTAATATAAAACAGCGATTCTGAAATTGCATCAACCTTACTCAACTAAACTAATTAAAAAGTTGCATAGGATGAGAGAAAATTGAAAATAAGAAAAAAAAACATTAAACGAAAAATTTTTCACAAGATCATAATTTTCGAGTTCTGGACCCATAAAGTTTCTTATAAAGCAGCGATTTTAAGCTTGCAACAATCTTACTCAAGTAAACTTAATAAACAATTTAGTAGAATGATAAAATAATAATAATGTAAATATCAAACATTTTAAGCCTTTTAATAAAAGGATAAGAAGTAATTAACGATAAATTTTAACTCTAAGGAAATTTGTAATTGCTATAATTTGTAACTTGCATATGAATTGGGAGTTACAAATAGTGTGGCAGCTCTTTCTGGTTGGCGAATTAGGCACCGCATACAAAAAAACGAAGGCTATATAACGGCATTTGTAAAAATTTTCATAGTAAAAAAAGCATGTGGTAAGACACCAGGCATGGGAAATGGTATTAAATACATGTGTTAGTACATACGGTTTTATTAAAAAAATTGTTTTTATATTATCTGAAACTAGCTAAGCCCCGGTGTTCCTCGCTACACAAATCATAGTAAAATTTCTAAAATATGCAAACAAAAGCATTTATATATTTTTTAATTTACTGATTGCCCCACATAGATTGCAACAAATTATAAGTCAGCCCCACTATTTAATTAACATATAAAAATTAGGAATTTGCCAGGTTTATAGTTTTGGAGATATTCAGTAATCTTTAGTTAGCGAAAATTCTTTTACAAACTTGGTAAAAGTACCAAAAGAAAATTCTAACCCTTTAGTACCTCTTAGCGCCAAAATTGAAAAAATGTACCAAAAATATATCAACATAATTTGGTAACCCGACGAATGCAATTTAAATTATGTTTCTATCTTAATTGATTTTAAAGTTGCAAAAAGTACTTAACCATAATTTTAACCCTTTCTTCGCCTTAGGATCTAATAATTTAAAAAGTATCTAAAAACGTACTCGTATTTTTTAGGCCTGCCACACTTAATATGAATAATGTTCCTATTTTTATTGGTTTAAAAGTTATAAAAAACGCATAAAAAAATCAAAATATATTTTTAACCCTTTTTCCCCCATTTGGGCCCGAAATTAAAAAAACGTAATCATATTTTTGTAAGACCTATCGAACGCAATTTGAAAAATGTCTCTATCTTTATTGGTTTAAAAGGAACAAAAAGTACCAAAAAGGACCAAAATAAAATTTTAACCCTTTTTTCACCCTTTAGGACCAAAATAAAAAAAACTCCAGATACCTGTCTGTTTATTTCTTAAGGAAAACTCAAAACTTTTTTAATTTTGTTTCTATCTTATGTGCATCAAGAGATAGTAGGTTACAGATTTTTTCCCTTCTTGTCCCTTTACAAGTCCAATTTTTAAAAATTCATGTGTAGCTTCATGTTAAGCTTAACACGTGTTAAAAATTGCATGTATTTGGCTCTACGCGTTTGATCAATATGGCTTTGGGTAATTTTGTTAGACAATTCATAACCTAACCTTCCCACACAAATAGGCATATTGTGGGCGTGGCAGCAATCATTTCCAAAAAAAGTGAATCACGCCCACGCCCAGCTATGAAAAACAAACATACATACATACATACAACCCTTCTTTATATAATATATGTCGTTTTAACCCAACATGTTTAAAAAAAATTTGATTATTAACTTCAAAATGGTCATTTCATACAAAGTGTTTGGTCATAATAAGTATAATTAATTAATGAATCTAATTATATTTACTCTTATATTAATTTCGCTACTTTATTTCGTACTATTTTAACACTACTTGTAATTGTTATTTTTTACAGCAAAAACGAATGGAAAAAAGGTACAAAAATATGTATGTACATATAACAGAAGAGTAACCGGTTTTATTTGTTACTTTTTGAGGAAAGGAACGACCTTTCTTAATATGAGATTACATTGTTGTTTTTAAAAAATTTTCTAATTGTCATCGCTTTTTCTGAAAAGAATTTATGTATAACGCTTTAATAGAAAAACACAAAATAAAACAATACTATTTTTACAAAACTATATATTTAAATTTTTTACCAATGCCTTATAATATTGGTGAATATAGGAACATACTCAAAATTAATTCGTATTTAGAAAACTATTTATTCCCTGTTTAAGTTATAAATAAAAGTGTCGCTTAGGGCTCATATCGATTACAATTTTTTTTAAACTTTATTCGCATTTTACACTTCAGTCCAGTACAGATATGACTACGTTTTATTAAAAGAGCGATATGTATTTTATACATACTTCAATATAAATATGTACGTATAAACGTAGAAGTTATGAGCTGCTGGGAAATTTATTACTTATAAAAAAATTGCTACAAATTATATAAAAAAGTTTTAACTTAACCAAAAATGTGTACAAAATAATTACTTTTTTTTTTCAAATATCGCACTTCAACTCTACTGCCTTATGAATAAAAATTATTAAAGGCTATAAATCAAACTTTCATTAAAAATCTGTGTAATAAGCTCTCTATAAACCTTCAATAATATTTATGAGGCAGCTAGTACTGCAATATGCAAAAATAATAATGAAAACAGTGAATTAGTGTTACTCTTTCCATCTCTGATGTAGTATTAAAGCATACATTTGTACCAGGTGGTTTTACAAGCACAGCTGATCTACTTTTTTCATGCATAAATCGAGGATAAGCAGTCAAAGTTTTGTTTACTTTTACATATCTTTTTTTGACAACAGAGCCAACGAAAACTACAACAAAAACGAAAAGTATATTCACCAAATTTTGTTGTTGTAGAATCGACACCACCTGATACTCATAGTTGCGCCATGCATACATTCTTGAAATAATGGTGCTACTACATAAGGTGGATACCATGGTACAATTACCTCCCAAAGGCTAGGGGTTAGACGCTATCGTCCTGGCAAAAAATTAATTTATCAAAAATACCATAGGAAATGGTAAAAAATTTAATAGAATGATAGAAAATTGAAAAATAAGAGAAAAATATTAAACGAAAAATTTATGGGTCCATAACCTGAAAACTATGCTCTTGCGAGAAATTTTTGGTTTAATATTTTCTTCTTAATTTTCAATTTTCTATCATCCAATGCAACTTTTTAATTAGTTTAGTTGAATAAGATTAATGCAACTTCAAAATCACTGTTTTATATAAAAATTTTGTGGGTCCATAACTCGAGAGCTTTAATCTTGTGCGACATTTTTCGTCTAATATTTTCCTCTTTTTTCTTAATTTTCAATTTTCTATCATCCAATGCAACTTTTAAATTAGTTTAGTTTTTAGTAAGGTTGATGCAACTTCAAAATCCCTGTTTTATATAAAAATTTTATGGGTCCATAACTCGAGAGCTTTAAACTTGTGCGATATTTTTCGTCTAATATTTTCTTCTTTTTTCTTAATTTCAATTTTCTATCATCCAGTGCAACTTTTTAATTAGTTTAGTTTTTAGTAAGGTTGATGCAACTTTAAAATCGCTGCTTTATATAAAAATTTTGTGGGTCCATACCTCGAGAGCTTTAGTCTTGTGCGACATCTTTCGTTTAATATTTTCTTTCTTTTTCTTAATTTTAAATTTTCTATCATCCATTGCAACTTTATAATTAGTTTAGTTTTTAGTAAGGTTGATGCAACTTCAAAATCGCTTTTTTATATAAAAATTTTGTGGGTCCATAACTCGAAAGCTTTAGTCTTGTGTGACATTTTTCGTCTAATATTTTCTAATTTTTTCTTAATTTTCAATTTCCTATCATCCAATGCAACTTTTTAAGTAGTTTAGTTGTTAGTAAGGTTGATGCAACTTCAAAATCGTTGTTTTATATAAAAATTTTATGGGTCCATAACTCGAAAGCTTTAGTCTTGTGCGACATTTTTCGTCCAATATTTTCTTCTTTTTTCTTAATTTTCAATTTTCTATCATCCAATGCAACTTTTTAAGTAGTTGAGTTTTTAGAAAGGTTGATGCAACTTCAAAATCGCTATTTTATATACAAATTTTATGGGTCCATAACTCGAAAGCTTTGGTCTTGTGCGACATTTTTCGTCTAATATTTTCTTCTTTTTTCTCAATTTTCAATTTTCTATCATCCAATGCAACTTTTTAAGTAGATAAGTTTTTAGTAAGGTTGATGCAACTTGAAAATCGCTGTTTTATATAAAAATTTTGTGGGTCCATAACTCGAAAGCTTTAGTCTTGTGCGACATGTTTCGTCTAATATTTTCCTCTTTTTTCTTAATTTTCAATTTTCTATCATCCAATGAATCTTTTTATTTAGTTTAGTTTTAGTAAGGTTGATGCAACTTCAAAATCGCTATTTTATATAAAAATTTTATGGGTCCATAACTCGAGAGCTTTGATCTTGTGCGACATTTTTCGTCTAATATTTTCTTCTTTTTTCTTAATTTCAATTTTCTATCAGCCAGTGCAACTTTTTAATTAGTTTAGTTTTTAGTAAGGTTGATGCAACTTCAAAATCGCTGTTTTATATAAAAATTTTATGGGTCCATAACTCGAGAGCTTTAATCTTGTGCGACAATTTTCGTCTTATATTTTCTTCTTTTTTCTTAATTTTCAATTTTCTATCATCCAATGAAACTTTTTAAGTAGTTTAGTTTTTAGTAAGGTTGATGCAACTTCAAATTCGCTGTTTTATATAAAAATTTTGTAGGTCCATAACTCGAAAGCTTTAGTCTTGTGCGACATTTTTCGTCTAATAATTTCTTCTTTTTTCTTAATTATCAATTTTCTATCATCCAATGAAACTTTTTAATTAGTTTAGTTTTTAGTAAGGTTGATGCAACTTCAAAATCGTTGTTTTATATAAAAATTTTATGGGTCCATAACTCGAAAGCTTTAGTCTTGTGCGAAATTTTTCGTCTATTATTTTCTTCTTTTTTCTTAATTTTCAATTTTCTATCATCCAATGAAACTTTTTGATTATTTTAGTTTTTAGTAAGGTTGATGCAACTTCAAAATCGCTGTTTTATATAAAAACTGTGTGGGTCCATAACTCGAGAGCTTTAATCTTGTGCGACAATTTTCGTCTTATATTTTCTTCTTTTTTCTTAATTTTCAATTTTCTATCATCCAATGAAACTTTTTAAGTAGTTTAGTTTTTAGTAAGGTTGATGCAACTTCAAATTCGCTGTTTTATATAAAAATTTTGTAGGTCCATAACTCTAAAGCTTTAGTCTTGTGCGACATTTTTCGTCTAATATTTTCTTCTTTTTTCTTAATTTTCAATTTTCTATCATCCAATGAATCTTTTTAATTAGTTTAGTTTTTAGTAAGGTTGATGCAACTTCAAATTCGCTGTTTTATATAAAAATTTTGTAGGTCCATAACTCGAAAGCTTTAATCTTGTGCGACATTTTTCGTCTAATATTTTCTTCTTTTTTCTTAATTTTCAATTTTCTATCATCCAATGAATCTTTTTAATTAGTTTAGTTTTTAGTAAGGTTGATGCAACTTCAAAATCGCTGTTTTATAAAAAAATTTTATGGGTCCATAACTCGAAAGCTTTGGTCTTGTGCGACATTTTTCATCTTATATTTTCTTCTTTTTTCTGAATTTTCAATATTCTATCATCCAATGAAACTTTTTTATTAGTTTAGTTGTTAGTAAGGTTGATGCAACTTCAAAATCGTTGTTTTATATAAAAATTTTATGGGTCCATAACTCGAAAGCTTTAGTCTTGTGCGACATTTTTCGTTTATTATTTTCTTCTTTTTTCTTAATTTTCAATTTTCTATCATCCAATGAAACTTTTTGATTAGTTTAGTTTTTAGTAAGATTGATGCAACTTCAAAATCGCTGTTTTATATAAAAATTGTGTGGGTCCATAACTCGAAAGCTTTAGTCTTGTGCGACATTTTTCGTCTATTGTTTTCTTCTTTTTTCTTAATTTTCAATTTTCTATCATCCAATGAAACTTTTTAATTAGTTTAGTTGTTAGTAAGGTTGATGCAACTTCAAAATCGTTGTTTTATATAAAAATTTTATAGGTCCACAACTCGAAAGCTTGTGCGACATTTTTCGTCTATTATTTGCTTCTTTTTTCTTAATTTTCAATTTTCTATCGTCCAATGAAACTTTTTAATTAGGTAATTTTTAGTAAGGTTGATGCAACTTCAAAATCGCTGTTTGATATAAAAATTGTGTGGGTCCATAACTCGAAAGCTTTAGTCTTGTGCGACATTTTTCGTCTATTGTTTTCTTCTTTTTTCTTAATTTTCAATTTTCTATCATCCAATGAAACTTTTTAATTAGTTTAGTTGTTAGTAAGGTTGATGCAACTTCAAAATCTTTGTTTTATATAAAAATTTTATAGGTCCACAACTCGAAAGCTTTAGTCTTGTGCGACATTTTTCGTCTATTATTTGCTTCTTTTTTCTTAGTTTTCAATTTTCTATCGTCCAATGAAACTTTTAATTAGGTAATTTTTAGTAAGGTTAATGCAACTTCAAAATTTTTGTTTTATATAAAAATTTTATGGGTCCATAACTCGAAAGCTTTAGTCTTGTGCGACATTTTTCGTCTAATATTTTCTTCTTTTTTCTTAATTTTCAATTTTCTATCATCCAATGAAACTTTTTGATTAGTTTAGTTTTTAGTAAGGTTGATGCAACTTCAAAATCGCTGTTTTATATAAAAATTGTGTGGGTCCATAACTCGAAAGCTTTAGTCTTGTGCGACATTTTTCGTCTATTGTTTTCTTCTTTTTTCTTAATTTTCAATTTTCTATCATCCAATGAAACTTTTTAATTAGTTTAGTTGTTAGTAAGGTTGATGCAACTTCAAAATCGTTGTTTTATATAAAAATTTTATAGGTCCACAACTCGAAAGCTATAGTCTTGTGCGACATTTTTCGTCTATTATTTGCTTCTTTTTTCTTAATTTTCAATTTTCTATCGTCCAATGAAACTTTTTGATTAGTTTAGTTTTTAGTAAGGTTGATGCAACTTCAAAATCGCTGTTTTATATAAAAATTTTGTGGGTCCATAACTCGAAAGCTTTAGTCTTGTGCGACATTTTTCGTCTAATATTTTCTTCTTTTTTCTTAATTTTTCCATTTTTTTATCATCCAATGAAACTTTTTGATTAGTTTAGTTTTTAGTAAGGTTGATGCAACTTCAAAATCGCTGTTTTATATAAAAACTTTTTCGTCTATTATTTGCTTCTTTTTTCTTAATTTTCAATTTTCTATCGTCCAATGAAACTTTTTAATTAGGTAATTTTTAGTAAGGTTAATGCAACTTCAAAATTTTTGTTTTATATAAAAATTTTATGGGTCCATAACTCGAAAGCTTTAGTCTTGTGCGACATTTTTCGTCTAATATTTTCTTCTTTTTTCTTAATTTTCAATTTTCTATCATCCAATGAAACTTTTTGATTAGTTTAGTTTTTAGTAAGGTTGATGCAACTTCAAAATCGCTGTTTTATATAAAAATTGTGTGGGTCCATAACTCGAAAGCTTTAGTCTTGTGCGACATTTTTCGTCTATTGTTTTCTTCTTTTTTCTTAATTTTCAATTTTCTATCATCCAATGAAACTTTTTGATTAGTTTAGTTTTTAGTAAGGTTGATGCAACTTCAAAATCGCTGTTTTATATAAAAATTGTGTGGGTCCATAACTCGAAAGCTTTAGTCTTGTGCGACATTTTTCGTCTATTGTTTTCTTCTTTTTTCTTAATTTTCAATTTTCTATCATCCAATGAAACTTTTTAATTAGTTTAGTTGTTAGTAAGGTTGATGCAACTTCAAAATCGTTGTTTTATATAAAAATTTTATAGGTCCACAACTCGAAAGCTATAGTCTTGTGCGACATTTTTCGTCTATTATTTGCTTCTTTTTTCTTAATTTTCAATTTTCTATCGTCCAATGAAACTTTTTGATTAGTTTAGTTTTTAGTAAGGTTGATGCAAATTCAAAATCGCTGTTTTATATAAAAATTTTGTGGGTCCATAACTCGAAAGCTTTAGTCTTGTGCGACATTTTTCGTCTAATATTTTCTTCTTTTTTCTTAATTTTTCCATTTTTTTATCATCCAATGAAACTTTTTGATTAGTTTAGGTTTTAGTAAGGTTGATGCAACTTCAAAATCGCTGTTTTATATAAAAACTTTTTCGTCTATTATTTGCTTCTTTTTTCTTAATTTTCAATTTTCTATCGTCCAATGAAACTTTTTAATTAGGTAATTTTTAGTAAGGTTAATGCAACTTCAAAATTTTTGTTTTATATAAAAATTTTATGGGTCCATAACTCGAAAGCTTTAGTCTTGTGCGACATTTTTCGTCTAATATTTTCTTCTTTTTTCTTAATTTTCAATTTTCTATCATCCAATGAAACTTTTTGATTAGTTTAGTTTTTAGTAAGGTTGATGCAACTTAAAAATCGCTGTTTTATATAAAAATTGTGTGGGTCCATAACTCGAAAGCTTTAGTCTTGTGCGACATTTTTCGTCTATTGTTTTCTTCTTTTTTCTTAATTTTCAATTTTCTATCATCCAATGAAACTTTTTGATTAGTTTAGTTTTTAGTAAGGTTGATGCAACTTCAAAATCGCTGTTTTATATAAAAATTGTGTGGGTCCATAACTCGAAAGCTTTAGTCTTGTGCGACATTTTTCGTCTATTATTTGCTTCTTTTTTCTTAATTTTCAATTTTCTATCGTCCAATGAAACTTTTTAATTAGGTAATTTTTAGTAAGGTTAATGCAACTTCAAAATTTTTGTTTTATATAAAAATTTTATGGGTCCATAACACGAAAGCTTTAGTCTTGTGCGACATTTTTCGTCTAATATTTTCTTCTTTTTTCTTAATTTTCAATTTTCTATCATCCAATGAAACTTTTTGATTAGTTTAGTTTTTAGTAAGGTTGATGCAACTTCAAAATCGCTGTTTTATATAAAAATTTTGTGGGTCCATAACACGAAAGCTTTAGTCTTGTGCGACATGTTTCGTTTAATATTTTCTTCTTTTTTCTTAATTTTTCCATTTTTTTATCATCCAATGAAACTTTTTGATTAGTTTAGTTTTTAGTAAGGTTGATGCAACTTCAAAATCGCTGTTTTATATAAAAATTTTGTGGGTCCATAACACGAAAGCTTTAGTCTTGTGCGACATGTTTCGTTTAATATTTTCTTCTTTTTTCTTAATTTTCAATTTTTTATCATCCAATGAAACTTTTTGATTAGTTTAGTTTTTAGTAAGGTTGATGCAACTTCAAAATCGCTGTTTTATATAAAAATTTTGTGGGTCCATAACACGAAAGCTTTAGTCTTGTGCGACATTTTTCGTCTATTGTTTTCTTCTTTTTTCTTAATTTTCAATTTTCTATCATCCAATGAAACTTTTTGATTAGTTTAGTTTTTAGTAAGGTTGATGCAACTTCAAAATCGCTGTTTTATATAAAAATTTTGTGGGTCCATAACTCGAAAGCTTTAGTCTTGTGCGACATTTTTCGTCTAATATTTTCTTCTTTTTTCTTAATTTTTCCATTTTTTTATCATCCAATGAAACTTTTTAATTAGTTTAGTTTTTAGTAAGGTTGATGCAACTTCAAAATCGCTGTTTTATATAAAAATTGTGTGGGTCCATAACTCGAAAGCTTTAGTCTTGTGCAACATTTTTCGTCTATTGTTTTCTTCTTTTTTCTTAATTTTCAATTTTCTATCATCCAATGAAACTTTTTGATTAGTTTAGTTTTTAGTAAGGTTGATGCAACTTCAAAATCGCTGTTTTATATAAAAATTTTGTGGGTCCATAACACGAAAGCTTTAGTCTTGTGCGACATGTTTCGTTTAATATTTTCTTCTTTTTTCTTAATTTTCAATTTTTTATCATCCAATGAAACTTTTTGATTAGTTTAGTTTTTAGTAAGGTTGATGCAACTTCAAAATCGCTGTTTTATATAAAAATTTTGTGGGTCCATAACACGAAAGCTTTAGTCTTGTGCGACATTTTTCGTCTATTGTTTTCTTCTTTTTTCTTAATTTTCAATTTTCTATCATCCAATGAAACTTTTTGATTAGTTTAGTTTTTAGTAAGGTTGATGCAACTTCAAAATCGCTGTTTTATATAAAAATTTTGTGGGTCCATAACTCGAAAGCTTTAGTCTTGTGCGACATTTTTCGTCTAATATTTTCTTCTTTTTTCTTAATTTTCAATTTTCTATCATCCAATGAAACTTTTTGATTAGTTTAGTTTTTAGTAAGGTTGATGCAACTTCAAAATCGCTGTTTTATATAAAAATTGTGTGGGTCCATAACTCGAAAGCTTTAGTCTTGTGCGACATTTTTCGTCTATTGTTTTCTTCTTTTTTCTTAATTTTCAATTTTCTATCATCCAATGAAACTTTTTGATTAGTTTAGTTTTTAGTAAGGTTGATGCAACTTCAAAATCGCTGTTTTATATAAAAATTGTGTGGGTCCATAACTCGAAAGCTTTAGTCTTGTGCGACATTTTTCGTCTATTGTTTTCTTCTTTTTTCTTAATTTTCAATTTTCTATCATCCAATGAAACTTTTTAATTAGTTTAGTTGTTAGTAGGGTTGATGCAACTTCAAAATCGTTGTTTTATATAAAAATTTTATAGGTCCACAACTCGAAAGCTTTAGTCTTGTGCGACATTTTTCGTCTATTATTTGCTTCTTTTTTCTTAATTTTCAATTTTCTATCGTCCAATGAAACTTTTTAATTAGGTAATTTTTAGTAAGGTTAATGCAACTTCAAAATTTTTGTTTTATATAAAAATTTTATGGGTCCATAACTCGAAAGCTTTAGTCTTGTGCGACATTTTTCGTCTAATATTTTCTTCTTTTTTCTTAATTTTCAATTTTCTATCATCCAATGAAACTTTTTGATTAGTTTAGTTTTTAGTAAGGTTGATGCAACTTCAAAATCGCTGTTTTATATAAAAATTGTGTGGGTCCATAACTCGAAAGCTTTAGTCTTGTGCGACATTTTTCGTCTATTATTTGCTTCTTTTTTCTTAATTTTCAATTTTCTATCGTCCAATGAAACTTTTTAATTAGGTAATTTTTAGTAAGGTTAATGCAACTTCAAAATTTTTGTTTTATATAAAAATTTTATGGGTCCATAACTCGAAAGCTTTAGTCTTGTGCGACATTCTTCGTCTAATATTTTCTTCTTTTTTCTTAATTTTCAATTTTCTATCATCCAATGAAACTTTTTGATTAGTTTAGTTTTTAGTAAGGTTGATGCAACTTCAAAATCGCTGTTTTATATAAAAATTGTGTGGGTCCATAACTCGAAAGCTTTAGTCTTGTGCGACATTTTTCGTCTATTGTTTTCTTCTTTTTTCTTAATTTTCAATTTTCTATCATCCAATGAAACTTTTTAATTAGTTTAGTTGTTAGTAAGGTTGATGCAACTTCAAAATCGTTGTTTTATATAAAAATTTTATAGGTCCACAACTCGAAAGCTATAGTCTTGTGCGACATTTTTCGTCTATTATTTGCTTCTTTTTTCTTAATTTTCAATTTTCTATCGTCCAATGAAACTTTTTGATTAGTTTAGTTTTTAGTAAGGTTGATGCAACTTCAAAATCGCTGTTTTATATAAAAATTTTGTGGGTCCATAACTCGAAAGCTTTAGTCTTGTGCGACATTTTTCGTCTAATATTTTCTTCTTTTTTCTTAATTTTTCCATTTTTTTATCATCCAATGAAACTTTTTGATTAGTTTAGTTTTTAGTAAGGTTGATGCAACTTCAAAATCGCTGTTTTATATAAAAACTTTTTCGTCTATTATTTGCTTCTTTTTTCTTAATTTTCAATTTTCTATCGTCCAATGAAACTTTTTAATTAGGTAATTTTTAGTAAGGTTAATGCAACTTCAAAATTTTTGTTTTATATAAAAATTTTATGGGTCCATAACTCGAAAGCTTTAGTCTTGTGCGACATTTTTCGTCTAATATTTTCTTCTTTTTTCTTAATTTTCAATTTTCTATCATCCAATGAAACTTTTTGATTAGTTTAGTTTTTAGTAAGGTTGATGCAACTTCAAAATCGCTGTTTTATATAAAAATTGTGTGGGTCCATAACTCGAAAGCTTTAGTCTTGTGCGACATTTTTCGTCTATTGTTTTCTTCTTTTTTCTTAATTTTCAATTTTCTATCATCCAATGAAACTTTTTGATTAGTTTAGTTTTTAGTAAGGTTGATGCAACTTCAAAATCGCTGTTTTATATAAAAATTGTGTGGGTCCATAACTCGAAAGCTTTAGTCTTGTGCGACATTTTTCGTCTATTGTTTTCTTCTTTTTTCTTAATTTTCAATTTTCTATCATCCAATGAAACTTTTTAATTAGTTTAGTTGTTAGTAAGGTTGATGCAACTTCAAAATCGTTGTTTTATATAAAAATTTTATAGGTCCACAACTCGAAAGCTATAGTCTTGTGCGACATTTTTCGTCTATTATTTGCTTCTTTTTTCTTAATTTTCAATTTTCTATCGTCCAATGAAACTTTTTGATTAGTTTAGTTTTTAGTAAGGTTGATGCAAATTCAAAATCGCTGTTTTATATAAAAATTTTGTGGGTCCATAACTCGAAAGCTTTAGTCTTGTGCGACATTTTTCGTCTAATATTTTCTTCTTTTTTCTTAATTTTTCCATTTTTTTATCATCCAATGAAACTTTTTGATTAGTTTAGTTTTTAGTAAGGTTGATGCAACTTCAAAATCGCTGTTTTATATAAAAACTTTTTCGTCTATTATTTGCTTCTTTTTTCTTAATTTTCAATTTTCTATCGTCCAATGAAACTTTTTAATTAGGTAATTTTTAGTAAGGTTAATGCAACTTCAAAATTTTTGTTTTATATAAAAATTTTATGGGTCCATAACTCGAAAGCTTTAGTCTTGTGCGACATTTTTCGTCTAATATTTTCTTCTTTTTTCTTAATTTTCAATTTTCTATCATCCAATGAAACTTTTTGATTAGTTTAGTTTTTAGTAAGGTTGATGCAACTTAAAAATCGCTGTTTTATATAAAAATTGTGTGGGTCCATAACTCGAAAGCTTTAGTCTTGTGCGACATTTTTCGTCTATTGTTTTCTTCTTTTTTCTTAATTTTCAATTTTCTATCATCCAATGAAACTTTTTGATTAGTTTAGTTTTTAGTAAGGTTGATGCAACTTCAAAATCGCTGTTTTATATAAAAATTGTGTGGGTCCATAACTCGAAAGCTTTAGTCTTGTGCGACATTTTTCGTCTATTATTTGCTTCTTTTTTCTTAATTTTCAATTTTCTATCGTCCAATGAAACTTTTTAATTAGGTAATTTTTAGTAAGGTTAATGCAACTTCAAAATTTTTGTTTTATATAAAAATTTTATGGGTCCATAACACGAAAGCTTTAGTCTTGTGCGACATTTTTCGTCCAATATTTTCTTCTTTTTTCTTAATTTTCAATTTTCTATCATCCAATGAAACTTTTTGATTAGTTTAGTTTTTAGTAAGGTTGATGCAACTTAAAAATCGCTGTTTTATATAAAAATTTTGTGGGTCCATAACACGAAAGCTTTAGTCTTGTGCGACATGTTTCGTTTAATATTTTCTTCTTTTTTCTTAATTTTTCCATTTTTTTATCATCCAATGAAACTTTTTGATTAGTTTAGTTTTTAGTAAGGTTGATGCAACTTCAAAATCGCTGTTTTATATAAAAATTTTGTGGGTCCATAACACGAAAGCTTTAGTCTTGTGCGACATGTTTCGTTTAATATTTTCTTCTTTTTTCTTAATTTTCAATTTTTTATCATCCAATGAAACTTTTTGATTAGTTTAGTTTTTAGTAAGGTTGATGCAACTTCAAAATCGCTGTTTTATATAAAAATTTTGTGGGTCCATAACACGAAAGCTTTAGTCTTGTGCGACATTTTTCGTCTATTATTTGCTTCTTTTTTCTTAATTTTCAATTTTCTATCGTCCAATGAAACTTTTTAATTAGGTAATTTTTAGTAAGGTTAATGCAACTTCAAAATTTTTGTTTTATATAAAAATTTTATGGGTCCATAACACGAAAGCTTTAGTCTTGTGCGACATTTTTCGTCTAATATTTTCTTCTTTTTTCTTAATTTTCAATTTTCTATCATCCAATGAAACTTTTTGATTAGTTTAGTTTTTAGTAAGGTTGATGCAACTTCAAAATCGCTGTTTTATATAAAAATTTTGTGGGTCCATAACACGAAAGCTTTAGTCTTGTGCGACATGTTTCGTTTAATATTTTCTTCTTTTTTCTTAATTTTCAATTTTTTATCATCCAATGAAACTTTTTGATTAGTTTAGTTTTTAGTAAGGTTGATGCAACTTCAAAATCGCTGTTTTATATAAAAATTTTGTGGGTCCATAACACGAAAGCTTTAGTCTTGTGCGACATTTTTCGTCTATTGTTTTCTTCTTTTTTCTTAATTTTCAATTTTCTATCATCCAATGAAACTTTTTGATTAGTTTAGTTTTTAGTAAGGTTGATGCAACTTCAAAATCGCTGTTTTATATAAAAATTTTGTGGGTCCATAACTCGAAAGCTTTAGTCTTGTGCGACATTTTTCGTCTAATATTTTCTTCTTTTTTCTTAATTTTTCCATTTTTTTATCATCCAATGAAACTTTTTAATTAGTTTAGTTTTTAGTAAGGTTGATGCAACTTCAAAATCGCTGTTTTATATAAAAATTGTGTGGGTCCATAACTCGAAAGCTTTAGTCTTGTGCAACATTTTTCGTCTATTGTTTTCTTCTTTTTTCTTAATTTTCAATTTTCTATCATCCAATGAAACTTTTTGATTAGTTTAGTTTTTAGTAAGGTTGATGCAACTTCAAAATCGCTGTTTTATATAAAAATTTTGTGGGTCCATAACACGAAAGCTTTAGTCTTGTGCGACATGTTTCGTTTAATATTTTCTTCTTTTTTCTTAATTTTCAATTTTTTATCATCCAATGAAACTTTTTGATTAGTTTAGTTTTTAGTAAGGTTGATGCAACTTCAAAATCGCTGTTTTATATAAAAATTTTGTGGGTCCATAACACGAAAGCTTTAGTCTTGTGCGACATTTTTCGTCTATTGTTTTCTTCTTTTTTCTTAATTTTCAATTTTCTATCATCCAATGAAACTTTTTGATTAGTTTAGTTTTTAGTAAGGTTGATGCAACTTCAAAATCGCTGTTTTATATAAAAATTTTGTGGGTCCATAACTCGAAAGCTTTAGTCTTGTGCGACATTTTTCGTCTAATATTTTCTTCTTTTTTCTTAATTTTCAATTTTCTATCATCCAATGAAACTTTTTGATTAGTTTAGTTTTTAGTAAGGTTGATGCAACTTCAAAATCGCTGTTTTATATAAAAATTGTGTGGGTCCATAACTCGAAAGCTTTAGTCTTGTGCGACATTTTTCGTCTATTGTTTTC
This sequence comes from Melanophora roralis, assembly GCA_963583895.1. NCBI lineage: Eukaryota > Metazoa > Arthropoda > Insecta > Diptera > Rhinophoridae > Melanophora > Melanophora roralis. Next base: position 13,766,985 of record OY757192.1, on the reverse strand, counting down.
TTCTTTTTTCTTAATTTTCAATTTTCTATCATCCAATGAAACTTTTTGATTAGTTTAGTTTTTAGTAAGGTTGATGCAACTTCAAAATCGCTGTTTTATATAAAAATTGTGTGGGTCCATAACTCGAAAGCTTTAGTCTTGTGCGACATTTTTCGTCTATTGTTTTCTTCTTTTTTCTTAATTTTCAATTTTCTATCATCCAATGAAACTTTTTAATTAGTTTAGTTGTTAGTAGGGTTGATGCAACTTCAAAATCGTTGTTTTATATAAAAATTTTATAGGTCCACAACTCGAAAGCTTTAGTCTTGTGCGACATTTTTCGTCTATTATTTGCTTCTTTTTTCTTAATTTTCAATTTTCTATCGTCCAATGAAACTTTTTAATTAGGTAATTTTTAGTAAGGTTAATGCAACTTCAAAATTTTTGTTTTATATAAAAATTTTATGGGTCCATAACTCGAAAGCTTTAGTCTTGTGCGACATTTTTCGTCTAATATTTTCTTCTTTTTTCTTAATTTTCAATTTTCTATCATCCAATGAAACTTTTTGATTAGTTTAGTTTTTAGTAAGGTTGATGCAACTTCAAAATCGCTGTTTTATATAAAAATTTTGTGGGTCCATAACACGAAAGCTTTAGTCTTGTGCGACATGTTTCGTTTAATATTTTCTTCTTTTTTCTTAATTTTCAATTTTTTATCATCCAATGAAACTTTTTGATTAGTTTAGTTTTTAGTAAGGTTGATGCAACTTCAAAATCGCTGTTTTATATAAAAATTTTGTGGGTCCATAACACGAAAGCTTTAGTCTTGTGCGACATGTTTCGTTTAATATTTTCTTCTTTTTTCTTAATTTTCAATTTTTTATCATCCAATGAAACTTTTTGATTAGTTTAGTTTTTAGTAAGGTTGATGCAACTTCAAAATCGCTGTTTTATATAAAAATTTTGTGGGTCCATAACACGAAAGCTTTAGTCTTGTGCGACATTTTTCGTCTATTGTTTTCTTCTTTTTTCTTAATTTTCAATTTTCTATCATCCAATGAAACTTTTTGATTAGTTTAGTTTTTAGTAAGGTTGATGCAACTTCAAAATCGCTGTTTTATATAAAAATTTTGTGGGTCCGTAACTCGAAAGCTTTAGTCTTGTGCGACATTTTTCGTCTAATATTTTCTTCTTTTTTCTTAATTTTTCCATTTTTTTATCATCCAATGAAACTTTTTAATTAGTTAATTTTTAGTAAAGTTGATGCAACTTCAAAATCGCTGTTTTATATAAAAATTTTATGGGTCCATAACTCGAAAGCTTAAGTCTTGTGCGACATTTTTCGTCTAATATTTTCTTCTTTTTTCTTAATTATCAATTTTCTATCATCCAATGAAACTTTTTAAGTAGTTAAGTTTTTAGTAAGGTTGATGCAACTTCAAAATCGCTGTTTTATATAAAAATTTTATAGGTCCACAACTCGAAAGCTTTAGTCTTGTGCGACATTTTTCGTCTATTATTTTCTTCTTTTTTCTTAATTTTCAATTTTCTATCATCCAATGAAACTTTTTAATTAGTTTAGTTGTTAGTAAGGTTGATGCAACTTCAAAATCGTTGTTTAATATAAAAATTTTATGGGTCCATAACTCGAAAGCTTTAGTCTTGTGCGACATTTTTCGTCTATTATTTTCTTCTTTTTTCTTAATTTTCAATTTTCTATCATCCAATGAAACTTTTTGATTAGTTTAGTTTTTAGTAAGGTTGATGCAACTTCAAAATCGCTGTTTTATATAAAAATTTTGTGGGTCCATAACTCGAAAGCTTTAGTCTTGTGCGACATGTTTCGTTTAATATTTTCTTCTTTTTTCTTAATTTTCAATTTTTTATCATCCAATGAAACTTTTTAATTAGTTTAGTTTTTAGTAAGGTTGATGCAACTTCAAAATCGCTGTTTTATATAAAAATTTTGTGGGTCCATAACTCGAAAGCTTTAATCTTGTGCGACATTTTTCGTCTAATATTTTCTTCTTTTTTCTTAATTTTCAATTTTCTATCAACCAATGAAACTTTTTAATTAGGTAATTTTTAGTAAGGTTGATGCAACTTCAAAATCGCTGTTTGATATAAAAATTTTATGGGTCCATAACTCGAAAGCTTTAGTCTTGTGCGACATTTTTCGTCTAATATTTTCTTCTTTTTTCTTAATTTTTCCATTTTTTTATCATCCAATGAAACTTTTTAATTAGTTAATTTTTAGTAAAGTTGATGCAACTTCAAAATCGCTGTTTTATATAAAAATTTTATGGGTCCATAACTCGAAAGCTTAAGTCTTGTGCGACATTTTTCGTCTAATATTTTCTTCTTTTTTCTTAATTATCAATTTTCTATCATCCAATGAAACTTTTTAAGTAGTTAAGTTTTTAGTAAGGTTGATGCAACTTCAAAATCGCTGTTTTATATAAAAATTTTATGGGTCCATAACTCGAAGCTTTAGTCTTGTGCGACATTTTTCGTCCAATATTTTCTTCTTTTTTCTTAATTTTCAATTTTCTATCATCCAATGAAACTTTTTAAGTAGTTTAGTTGTTAGTAAGGTTGGTGCAACTTCAAAATCGCTGTTTTATATAAAAATTTTGTGGGTCCATAACTCGAAAGCTTTATTCTTGTGCGACATTTTTCGTCTAATATTTTCTTCTTTTTTCTTAATTTTTCAATTATCTATCATCCAATGAAACTTTTTAATTAGTTTAGTTGTTAGTTAGGTTGATGCAACTTCAAAATCGTTGTTTTATATAAAAATTTTATGGGTCCATAACTCGAAAGCTTTAGTCTTGTGCAACATTTTTCGTCCAATATTTTCTTGTTTTTTCTTAATTTTCAATTTTCTATCATCCAATGCAACTTTTTAATTAGTTAATTTTTAGTAAGGTTGATGCAACTTCAAAATCGCTGTTTTATATAAAAATTTTATGGGTCCATAACTCGAAAGCTTTAGTCTTGTGCGACATTTTTCGTCTAATATTTTCTTCTTTTTTCTTAATTTTCAATTTTCTATCATTCAATGAAACTATTTAATTAGTTAAGTTTTTAGTAAGGTTGATGCAACTTCAAAATCGCTGTTTTATATAAAAATTTTATGGGTCCATAACTCGAGAGCTTTGATCTTGTGCGACATTTTTCGTCTAATATTATCTTCTTTTTCCTTAATTTCAATTTTCTATCAGCCAGTGCAACTTTTTAATTAGTTTAGTTTTTAGTAAGGTTGATGCAACTTCAAAATCGCCGTTTTATATAAAAATTTTGTGGGTCCATAACTCGAAAGCTTTAGTCTTGTGCGACATTTTTCGTCCAATATTTTCTTCTTTTTCTTAATTTTCAATTTTCTATCATCCAATGCAACTTTTTAAGTAGTTGAGTTTTTAGTAAGGTTGATGCAACTTCAAAATCGCTCTTTTATATAAAAATTTTATGGGTCCATAACTCGAGAGCTTTAATCTTGTGCAACATTTTTCGTCTAATATTTTCTCCTTTTTTCTTAATTTCAATTTTCTATCATCCAGTGCAACTTTTGTATTAGTTTAGTTTTTAGTAAAATTGATGCAACTTCCAAATCGCTGTTTTATATAGAAATTTTGTGGGTCCATATCTCAAAAGCTTTAGTCTTGTGCGACATTTTTCGTCTAATATTTTCTTCCTTTTTCTTAATTTTCAAGTTTTTATCATTTAATGAAACTTTTTAAGTAGTTTAATTTTTAGTCAGGTTGATGCAACTTCAAAATCGCTGTTTTATATAAAAATTTTATGGGTCCATAACCCGTAAACAATGCTCTTGCATATTTAAAAAGCTTAAAAAATGGAAAGAAACATGAATATAAAATTTTTAATATCAGCTAATACTTAAACTAAATATTGTAGTTTCGTAAATTTTTTGCAACTGCAATGTTTATTGAAAAGCGATATAAAAATTGAATCTGGCGCCTTTTCTATAACTTACATAAAAAGTTTCTTCTATTATTCTAACCTATCAACAAATATATAAGAAATCTGTGGTGACATAACTTTTTATGTCATAATAGCAATAGCAGACATTACTTTTAAATGATGATGTAGTTAAACGCTTACTCGTTTTTCTGTATGTAAACTACGGACTCCTTTAGACATGAGAGCACTAATATCTAGTTTACTTTATTATATTACTTTTAAATATATATCATTTTTTTTTAGTTTTTTGACCTTTTTTATTAATTAATATGTCTATTTTTTCAAGCTATTTATATTTTAATATTGGACAAATTCTTCTCAATATATCGCAACACATATTTTGCTTAACATAAAGATATATGTTATAATATCGATAACATTCATAAACATATACTGATATAAGTAACATTTCTAATATATTTAAAAAGATTAAAAATAGGGAAAGAAACATGAATATAAAATTTTTAACATCAGCTAATATATATGCAAAATATTGTAGTTTGGTAAATTTTGTTAACTGCAATGTTTACTAAAAAACGATATAAAAATTGCATCATGGCGCCATTTCTATTATTTACCTAAACTTTTTCTTCTATTATTTTAACTTATCAACAAATATATAAGAAATCTGTGGTGACATAACTTTTTATGTCATAATAGCAATAGCAGACATTAGTTTTAAATGATGATTTAGTTAAACGCTTACTCGTTTTTCTGTATGTAAGCTACGGTCTCCTTTAGACATGAGAGCACTAATATCTAGTTTACTTTATTATATTACTTTTAAATATATATCACTTTTTTTTAGTTTTTTGGCCTATTTTATTAATTAATATGTCTATTTTTTCAAGCTATTTATATTTTAATTTTGGACAAATTCTTCTCAATATATCGCAACACAAATTTTGCTTAACATAAATATATATGTTATAATATCGATTGCATGCATAAACATATACTTATATAAGCATTATTTCTAATATATATAATAAGATTAAAAAAGAGAAAGAAACATGAATATTAAATTTTTAACGTCAGCTAATATTTATACAAAGTATTATACAAATATTGATTCGTCATAAAAATTTTTTCGAAAAGAGGATTTTTTACCAGCTAAGGAAATTTCTAATATCTGTTTACTATTTAATTGGTTCAAAAAGAATTTAAAATTTGGATTTTGCCATGATTTCTTTCATTAATTTAGTTTCAACTAGGCTTAACTTTAATTTATTATTTATATTTCCTAAAAACATAGTATAAACTAACAAAAAGGGTAAAACGGTAGGAACTTTGTTCTTAAGGAAATATGCCTTAAATTTAAGTTAGTTTTTATGTTCGAAAAATCAACTAAAAAATAAATTAAAATTACTTAAAACCTTTAGTAAACTAACAAAAATAGCAAGTACATTTTCCTTATAACTTGCAAAAATTTACGTTGTTAAAATTTTCTAATCTCCAAACCAAATTAAAAATATTTCATACATAAAAATTAAAGAAAAAAATAATTTTCCGTTTATTATGTATACAAAAATAAATTAATTAACAAGGGTTCGTCAGTAAAATTTTGATTATTTTTTTAGTGTTTTTAGGCTTTTTGCAAACATATTCGCTGTAAGATCTGTAGCAGTAAAGTAAAAGTTTTGGTTGAACAAACAGACGTGTTCTTTTATATGTGTAAACAACATAAAATATTGATATCATTACTAACTGTAACATGAAGCTGATCTTATTCCGAACTAATTACATATACAAAGTTTAGGCGAAATTGCCTCAGAATTGAAAAACTTATATTTTAATTGATTGAAGCGCCACCTACCGGGTCCAATTGTGACTTGACTCAAGCCACGTTCCTCATAAAATATATATACAAAATACAATGGAAATCGGTTGTTAAATAAGTTAATAATTGAAATTTTTTTTATTGGCCGCAGCGCCACCTATCAGGTCCAACTGTTGAAAAAAATCGGGTCCCATACCTAACAGAGTAGATATACAAAATTTTAGCAAACTTGCCTCAAAAATAAAAAACTTATATTTTACTAGATTGCAGCGCCATCTACCGGGTCCAATTGTGACTTGACTCAAGCCCCGTACCCAATAAAATGCTGGTACAAAAATCAACCAAAATCGGTTTAACACTCAGTTGGTAATTTAAAAATTTATGACTTGGTCACAGCGCCACCTATCGAGACCAACTGTTACATAAAGCTGATCTTATTCCGAACTAATTACATTTACAAAATTTAGACGAAATTGCCTCAGAATTAAAAAACGTATATTTTAATTGATTGAAGCGCCACCTACCGGGTCCAATTGTGACTTGACTCAAGCCACGTACCTCATAAAATATATATACAAAATTCAATTTAAATCGGTTGTTAAATAAGTTGGCAATTGAAATTTTTTTTATTGGCCGCAGCGCCACCTATCAGGTCCAACTGTTGAAAAAAATCGGGTCCCATACCTAACAAAGTAGATATACAAAATTTTAGCAAACTTGCCTCAGAAATAAAAAACTTATATTTTACTAGATTGCGGCGCCACCTACCGGGTCCATTTTTGATATGACTTAGGTCCCGTCCCCAATAAAATGCAAACGAAAAATAAACAAAAATATATTAAATTCATATATTGGTTTAATACGTTTTATATTATGCTTATATGTATTCACTTAAATCACGTGTGGATGGCATATAATGTCAGGTGTACGCGTGGTGTCTTAGCCGTCGTTCATGATACTTGTTTTCAACGGCGTTAAATTATCAAAATTGTGAAGAAAGTATGGCAGCACCCCAAACGAAAAAATATATTTTAATTGCAAATTTGTATCCCTTTTTGCGTATATATAACTACTAGGACATTTTTTTAGAGTAAATATGACATAAAAGAATTTATTTAACAAAAGGTATATAACTGGAAGAAAATGTCCTCAAAATGCCATGTCCCCGAACGACACGCAAGATATACGATCCGTTTGGGGACTGTCCCCAAACAACCCAAATGTCCCCAAACAACACGGAAGATTGAAAAACTGTCCCCGAACGGAACGCTGTGCATATATACATATATATATATATATATATACAGAGTTGGGAAAAAAAGATGCTTTGCTGTATTTGAAATACGAAATACAAAATACTTGTTCCTCTTGTGTTTTAAATACAAAATACCAAATACGTTTAAGTCGAGTATTTCAAATACAAAATACAGTATTTTAGGATCTTTTATTTGAAATACAAAATACATTTATAACCATTAATCATGAACACTAGATTTTTAAAGTATAATTGTTAAAGAATATATAAATCCTGCTAAAAAAACAGGCTTTCTACAGGTCCTGATGGAAACAGACTGGTGTTAAATTTTATGAAAACAGTTGTCTGCAAGGCACATTCAACAAGGTTAACCCAAGGCGAATTCAAAAAATTCGCCCTCTGCATTTCCTTTTTGTGTTTGAACGGTAGAATGTCAGAAAAATTAAAAATTTCATATAAAATCAAATTTTTATAACGTGAAAATGTCAAATTGATTTTAATCCTTACCTGGTTGAATGTGCCTTGGTTCTCTGCATGTGCCTTGTATGTGAAAAACAAATTAAATTAAAAGTTAAGTAATATCAAGGCGAATTCAAAATTCGCCCTCTGCATTTCATTTATATACCCTTCACATAGTGATAAGGGTATATATCAGTTTGTCTTTCCGTTTGATATTTCTTTATTTTTCATTTGCGACCCCATAAAGTATTAATATTCTGGATCCTTATAGATAGGGAAGTTGATGTAGCCATGTCCGGCTGTCAGTCTGTTGAAATCAAGTTTCCGGAGTCAAATAAAGTGATACGGAGCATTTATTGGTGTCAAACTTTTGGAAATATCCTGGAGACAATCGTTATTTAAAATAAGCAAAATCGGTTGACTATTGACCGAGATAAAAACGAAAAATCAAAACAACCCATTTTTTAGGACAAAATCCGTGCATATATCCGTTAATATCTCAGTGAATATAGTCATTCTTGCCACAAAACTTGGCACGGATACTCTGAAAATAGGGACCTCAAAAGGAAAAAAAATTTTCAGGTAGGATCAGGGGAAGTGGGTTTTTCTCTGCAATTGCAAAAATTTTGTAAAATATTTCATGCGCTAAATCTTAGAAATTATAACAGCTATCGACCTACACTTTGGAGAAAAAATTTTTTGAGTGGGGGCAGGAGAAGGTGTAGCTCCCATACAAATTAAAAATTTTTATGAAATTTTCGATACGCTATATCTCGGGAACTATAACAGCTATCGACTTCTAGTGTTCTACAAAAAGTGATTCAATAATAAGACCTACATTTTGGAAAAAAAAGGTTGAAGAGGAGCAGGGGGACTAGAAGATCCCATAAAATCTAACAACTTTTATTCACCTTTTAATTCGAATAATGTCGACAACTTTTATAACTTTCGACCTCAAATCTTCTTCATCTATTTCTATTATCCATACGAATGTTAAAATTTTGTAAAGTTTTCTATGGACTTTAAAACTGGCACAAGGTATTTTTATTATATTATTTGCAGTACAAAATAACTCGGCTGGGTATATTAAAAGAGCAATGTGAAGGGTATAAAGGATTCGGCACAGCCAAATAAAGCGATCTTACTTGTTGTGCTTAAAAGTGTGATTGTCAAAAAAATTTTAATTTTTATACAAAATTTTATTTTTTTGACATTCACATTTCCAAATATCCGCTTGGCTCTTGATTTTTCCTGAATGAGTGAGCCTTGGAAAAGAACGTGCCTTGCTAAGGCGAAGACGTGAATACATATAAAGACAAAGTTTCTATTCTTTTTTTTAATTGTAACATTTTTTAATTTTTCTAATGACAGCTTTTTGTATAACAAAAAAATGTATTTTGCAAAAACCTATTTTGCCATCATTAGTATTTGAAAAAAAAAATACTTCAGTGTTAGGTATTTGAAATACAAAATACATTAAAAGGTGGTATTACAAATACAAACACAAAATACGTATTTGTATTTCAAATACGTATTTCAAATACAAGTATTTGAAATACTGCCCAACCCTGTATATATATATATATAAGATATTTTTTTTTGGCAATTTTAATGATCTTCATAAACATTAAACAATTTAAATATTTAGCATAGAAAGTGCCCTAAAATTCTTTAAATTTTGTACAAACCGCTTTTCAAAAATCAATAATACGTTATAAATATAATAAGTAATGAACGTTTTATTAACTTTGTCTAGTGTCAATCTTAGTTCCATGCCTATGTTGCTTTTTTTGACGGCATTGTTTTGTTGGCAGCTTATGCAGGTCGCCACATCCCTCCAATGTTTTTCTGATGGAAGTTTAAAGTCTGGTTACTGTCAGCGTGATAATAAGATGATGTGGGTTTGGGTAAAAATATCAAAAAATTGAAAGATAAAAAAGGCAAATCCTCGGTATCAAAAGCTATTATTTGGGTCATTTGACTTTCTGTTTCCTTGGGTGAGGACTTCACAGGAGCTTTATTTAAATGACAAAACATTTCTTCGCAGTGTTTTTCCATCAGCTGATATTTCTACTATGTTACCATTTCTGGCTGTTACAACATATTCAGTTAAATAAAAACTTGGAGTTAACTTGTGTGGGAAAATAACGTTCTTTACCAATACCTTGTCACCAACCACTACATCAGACCCCTTTGCCCCTCTCTTTTTATCAGAACGCATTTTTCCTTTATGTTTAAGCAAACAATCTTGATATTTTTCAGCAGAATCACCTGTATCATCTCATATCTTCAATTCCAGGAATTTTATCTCTGATTACCCTGTTAAACATAAGCTGAGTTGGGGGCAGCACCTGTTGTGCTATGGGGCGTGACATTATACATATGAACAAATTTTAGTAGCTCTTCCAATATATTATTGCGATTTGCATGAGCTATCTTAAGCCGTTTAACCAGAGACTTGTTCATATTTTGCACTTCTCCGTTAGCTTGTGGTCAATATGGAGGGGTTAATATTTGTTGAATGCCACTTTCTATACAATATTGATTAAACTCCGAACTTAAACGTTGTCTTCCATTATCGACCCTTATAGGTTTAGGATAACAGAGTCTGCAAAAGAGTTCTTTATTTGAACTTATAGTAGCCTGTGATGATATTGTACGAATAAGTTTCAATTCCATATATCGAGAAAAATAATCAATAAAGACCAAAGCATATTGTCCAATTGGCAATGGCCCCAATGAGTCACTTGCTAATGTAATCCAGGGACCTTCCGAAAATGGATGCCTATCCATTGGAACTGGAGGCGCCAGTTGTGATACAAATATGCATTTTTTGCACGTATTTACATATTTTTCTGCCTCCCGATCAATGGAAGACGACCAAACTTTAGATCTCTACTGACCACACTAAAGGCAGGCTTTCTTTTTCAGTCTGAGAATAGCGCTTTTCCACTTCGGATAAGGACTTACTGGCAAATGAAATTGTTTGTGGATCATTGCCATCGAACTGCACTAGAACTGCGCCGTATGCAACGGGACTTGCATCCGCTATTAGGCGAGTTTTCTTTGTTTCATCAAAATATAAAAGTTTTGAGACATTGGCCAAATTTTTCTTCAAACACTCAAAAGAGTTCTTCATTTTCGTGGTCCATTCAAATTTTATATGTGCTTTTAACAACCGTCTTAAAACATCAGTGTGATGAACCAAATCCATATAAATTTTCTTACATAAGTTATTAAACCAAGAAAACTGCGAAGTTCCTTTTTTGTTTGGGTTCTCTAAAGCCCATTATCGTTTCGCCCTTTTCTGTGTCAACTCCTATGCTTTCACTGGATAAGATATGTCCCAAAAATGCTAGCTTGTGGGTTTTCCATATACATTTGCCATAATTCAATAATACATTGTTCTCAGCAAATATCTTCAAAACTTCCTTGACAACTTTATCATGATGTTCTTCAGTTTGAACAAAAATTATAACACTGCCAATAAAATGCATGGCATTTAGACATGATGCTAACATTTCTTCCAAATATCTTGGAAAAATTTCAGAGGCAGAATTGACTCCAAACAAAAGACGCTTATATCTGAATAATCCACGAGGTGTAATTTGATGGTATTCCTTTTTTTAAGTCTAAAAAAGAAAAGTATTTTGCTCCTTTGAGTCTTGCCATGAATGTTTCAAATGTTGAACGAGGACAATTTTTTCCTAATATGGCTTTTTTCGCTCTTCGCATATCAATACACATTCGGATATTACCGTTTTCTTTAAATACCAAAACAATAGGAGATATCCAACAGCTTGGACCGAAGACGGGTTCAATGATATCAGCCTTAACGCCTTCCTCCAGTTTTTAATACCTTTTTCTTCTAACGCAATAGGAATACGACGAACTGGTTGATGTACAGGTGCTACATTTTAATCAATAAGTAATTTTACCTTAATGTTTTTCCACCTCTGAAATGTTGTAAATTCGTCAACTTTATTATAAAGCCCCAAGCGTAAAATGTTTAATTTAATAGCTGAGTCTTTTTCCAATAACAATTGTCTACCATTTTCAATAACATAAAATGTAGCAAACATTTCAAGTTGTTACTTTATAAATATGGGTGCCTCAAAAACATAAAGTACATTAAGTGATTGATCAGAAGCATATGCACGAAAATTGTTATTCGACTTTGTTCGAATATTAAATAATGTTGGTTTATTCTGTTGTAATTGCACCCAATGGTATTTGCTTATCAAATTAAATTTAGATCCAGAATCTATAACCATTGATGTGGGCTGTCCTCCAATATAACTTAAAAATATGGGCTTAAAAAAGTTGATTGCATACATAACACGGACAGACGGGCATCGCTTAATTGACTTTCTTGGCCCCCCTGCCCCGCACATCAAACGCTTAAAACTTCATATTTGATTTAATAAATAAAAATTTTGGTAGCCATGTAATATATATGTTTATTCATCCAAAACTATTTTACAACAACCCAAAATAAATATTTCTCAAACCAAAAATAAAATAAAATTCAATGACACTATGTTTTAGAAATCCATAGAACAAATAAGTACAAGCAAGTATATTATCAGACAGTAGATACATATCAACTCCTCCGCGACAATTTGGTTGTCAACCCAGGAGAATAAAATGTCACTTTCCTTTTAATTCTGTTAGACCGTCTTAGTATAGGTTGGTGAGAATTACGAAACTGCACTGGGACAGATGAGCCATCCTGACTTGAAGGTGTGTAATTACCAGACAGTTGCTGGCTATTTCCATTGTCTATAGTAATTGGATCTGAAATGACAGAGGGTTCGGCATTAATCTGACATGGAAGCTGACTAGCTAAAACTTGTGCTCTATTAAAAATCGTATCTGTTAAGTTTGACTTGTAATTGTTAGGAAAAGATTTAATAATCTGATTCTGATGACGCTTAATAGTCTTGTGATCAGATGTTTGGAGTAAATACAGCATATTTCCTAAAACTCGTATAACGCGCGCAGAAATCCAATGCTGAGATTTCCCATAACCTCTTGCGGCTACATCCTCGTTTATCTTAAATTTAGATTTCCTATATTCTTCACTCTTTCCCTCTTTCGGATTAAGTAAGCTTAGCATAATTCTCGGTTGTCGACCATGAAGCAGCTCAGCCGGTGACTTCCCATTTTCTATAGGAGTGGAGCGATATGTTGACAAAAAACTTAAGACAGATTCGTCAATTTTCTTTCCAGACTCAATGTGTTTTTTAAGGGATGTTTTAAATGAACGAACAAAACGTTCTGCCTGACCATTTGAAGCTGGGTGAAACGGCGCTGTAGTCAGGTGGGTAACTCCATTTAAAATACAAAATTCGTTAAACTCTTTTGAGGTAAATTGCGGTCCATTGTCTGAAACCATTACTTCAGGAAGACCTTCAATTGCAAAAATTTCTTTTAATAAATTAATAGTATTATATGTTGTTGTCGAGCTTAATTTAAAAACGTAAGGGTAATGCGAAAAAGCATCCACCACTATGAACCAATATGAATCCTTAAATGGCCCAGCAAAATCTACATGGATTCGCTGCCACGGTGTTGTCGGTGTCTGCCATGAACTGAACTCTTTTGCAGGCATTGGAAGTACAGTTGCACATGGAGAGCACTTGGAAATCAAAGACTCAATTTCCTTATCTAACCCTGGCCACCAGCAGTAACGACGTGCTAACTGTTTGGTTTTAACAACTCCCCAATGACCTTCATGTAGTAAACCTAATATTTTGTTTTGGAAACATTTAGGAATAACTACTCGGTGACTATCCACTTGCAATAAAATTACGCCGTCTGAAACTGTTAAATGCTCCCTTCTGTTAAAGTATGGCTTTATGTTGTCATCAACTTTGTTCGGCCAACCTTCTCTAATAAATTTGAGTACCTGTGATAATATTTTATCTTTACTTGTGCAATCTGCTATTTGTGCAGAATCTACCGGAAATGACGATATTTCTTCAGCTAACTTAATATCCATTTCATCTAACTCAATATCAAAGTCGCTATCAGTTGCAATGGGCAACCGAGATAAGGCATCTGCGTTTTGATGACACTTAGTAGATTTATATTTAATGTTAAACATGTAACTCGACAAAAATAATGCCCAACGTTGGAGACGGTGCGCTGTATGGGTTGGAATGGATTTCTGGGGATTAAATATTGACACTAGAGGCTTATGATCCGTTACTAGTGTAAATTTCCTGCCATAAAGATATTCGTGAAATTTCTTAACCCCAAAAATAATCGCTAAGGCCTCTTTTTCAATTTGGCTATAGTTTTTCTGGTGAGAATTTAAACTCTTAGATGCATGTGCTATAGGTTTCTCTGACCCATCAGGATAAATATGAGAAATTACAGCTCCAAGCCCAAAAGATGACGCATCAGTTGCTAATACTAATGGCAACTTATCATCAAAATGACAAAGCTTAGTAGTAGAAATTAGTTGCTCTTTAAGTTTCTTGAATGATTCTTCTTGATCTTTCCCCCAAACAAAAGGATTATCTTTCCTACGCAATTTGTTTAGAGGCTCACATAAACTGGAAAAATTATTTATATATTTCATATAGTAAGTAACTTTACCCATAAATGCTTGCAAGTCGTTTAAATTCTTTGGCCTAGGTAAATTTTGAATTGCTACAATACCTTTCTCTGAAGGCTCTATTCCATTTTTGCTAATAATATTACCAAGATACTCAATTTTATCTTGGAAAAATGCACATTTAGACATATTACATTTTAAACCAGCGTTTTCCAATTTTGAGAGCAGGGTTTCCAAATTTTTCCTATGTTCCTCTAAAGTTCTACCAGTTACCACTATATCATCAAGGTAGTTGACGCTGTTTGGAACATCAGAGATTAGTAGCTGAAGAAACCGTTGAAAAATTGCCGGTGCACTAGATATACCGAAAGGCAATCTCTGGTATTGATACAACCCAAGTGGCGTAGTCACAACTAACATTTTTTTTGACTCCTCGTCTATGGGAATTTGAAAATAAGCATCAGACAAATCAATTTTTGAAAACTGACAACCACCTCCTAGTTTATAAAGTAACTCCTGCAGTTTTGGTATCGGATACTGTTCCATGTCTAACTGAGGATTAACTGTTTGCTTAAAATCAGCACAAATTCGGATTTTTGAATTTGGCTTTGGAACAATAACAATTGGGGAAGCCCAATCACTATAGGACACAGGTTTCCAAATTCCTAAATCCTCTAAGCGTTTAGCTTCTTCCTTGAAATCTTCTTGCAATGCAAATGGAATTGGACGTGCTTTACAAAATTTTGGTATAGCATTTTTCTTTAAATATAAATGAGCTTCGAATACATTACAACATCCTAATGAATCCGTAAACAACTTAGAGTATTTTCCGGAAATATATTGCTCATGCGATTTCTCTACTTGAAAAATGTCATTAGGGCAGCTGAATGCATCGTACCAATCTATGCCGAAAATATTTGAACCTTCATATGTGTTGGCTACCCATAACTTTAAGTTTCTTGTTTCAGAACCCAAAGTAACTGCTACCTCTAATATTCCAAGAACAGGAATATTTTGATTACCATAAGCCCTTAAAACCGTATTAGCTTCCAACAATGGCAAATTTTTGAATAACCCGTATGATTTGAGATCAATCATGGAACACGAAGCACCAGTATCAAATTGAAATTCAATCTTGTGTTCATTTATATGTGCATTTATAAATAGTTTCTTATTTTTACGTGTAAGAAGATTACTAACTTGGTGGCAATGTTCTGACTCCTCAACATCATCAATATTATAAATATTTTTAGATTTACATACCGGAGCAATATGACCTTTTTTCCCACATCTGTGACATGTGGCACTTTGAAACTTACAATCTTTCTTCTTATGTTTTTTAAAACAACCCGGGCATGATGGTAGTTGATTTCCAGGGGAACCTGTGCTATTATCCCTTGCCGATTTATCCTGTCGTGGCTGAAAATTTGCTTTGCCGTTCCTGAAATTTACCTGTTGAACTTCCTGCGGAAGGCTATTGTTACTTATTGCTTTCAAAGATGCTTGCGTGGACTCATATGTCTCTGCAATGTTGACTACCTCTTCTAAAGACGGATTTTTCTTTTGTAAAGCAGCTGTGCGTACTACCTCATGTGATGTATTTAATATAATAACATCTCTTATCATCTCATCGATAAATTCGATTTGACAATTTTTACATGTAAACGAACAATTTCTAGCTAAGCCTTTCAATTCAAGCAACCATTTTGAATAAGACTCACCCTCTTGCATACGTCTGTTATGAAAATTAAATCTCGCTGCCAGCACATGGACTTTTGATGCAAAATATTGTTCTAACTTACAAATAATTACTTCGAAAGATTTATCTTGAATTTTCTCGGACCCAAATAATTTGCTTGCCAATTCAAAAAGATCTGAACCCATCCAGGATATAAAATACGACTTCATTTGGTCGGCTTCTTGAACACCATAAGCTTTAAAATGTTCTTTAAGTTGATTGGAGTAAGCAACAAAATTATCCGCACAGATATCAAATTTGGGAAAAGGCGGAATACTCTTTTTCGGTGTTGCATTAACGTTATCTACAAAACGTGCAAAAAATTCTTGCTGTTTTTCAAGCAACTGCTGAGCCCATGCTTGCTGGTTCTTAAGCAATTGCGCAAATTCTCTTTCCATTTTTATAAATTTTAAAAATTTTCCTCGTCGCCAATTAATATATATGTTTATTCATCCAAAACTATTTTACAACAACCCAAAATAAATATTTCTCAAACCAAAAATAAAATAAAATTCAATGACACTATGTTTTAGAAATCCATAGAACAAATAAGTACAAGCAAGTATATTATCAGACAGTAGATACATATCACCATGGAACAAGCGTTTTATACATTTTATTTAGCAAATGTATTGCATATTCAAAGATGCTGTTGCTTTTGGAAACACAAGAAAAGAAAAGACACAAGAAAACTATCGGGTTGAGGTGGCAAATCAAATATCTGCTCTTCAACAATAAATGGGAAATCGGAAACATTTGTTGTGTATTATAAAAACTATAATTTTTCCCGGAAGGCATAATATGCCTCTCCGTGGACATCCAGATGATGGTCCGTTGCAATCTTCTGATAATACAAGCTCAGAAGGTATTTTAGACAACCATTTTCAGTTGAATTCTTAGTCTCGTTGTGTAAGGACGCGTCTACGCGAGTGTAATATTTGGTGAATTCACAAGGTCTTGTGAAATCATATATTGTAAAATAATACAACCAAAAAATATGACCGTTGTGAACAACTCTTCGTATATTTGTAAGTGTCGTATTTAAAGTCTAAATCAGCTGATACGACCAAACGATAAAAAAACAAACACATATTTATGTACATAAATCTGGTGCTGCTCTTGACTTAACTTAATAATTTGTAGAAATTAGACCCATGAAAACACAAAATAGTCTATATCTAACCTGGTTAGAATCTCTAAAATCCATTAATATAAGCAAAGTTTTAGTAAAAAATCACAAGAGTTTTGTTATTTTTTACGTAAACAAAAAACAGCTAATGTGCCAGAGAGCAGTGCCGGCTATTTTTGCCGGCGGAGGCGGCTTAAGGAATCTTCTTTGGCGGTTTTGCCTAAGTTTTTAGTATAGACGTTTTTAACGGATGCGAGTGCTAGCGGCTCTAAAAATAAATTAAAAAACTCGCCGTTTCGTTTTAGGCGCTTGGCGCATGACTTTGTATATAATACGACATCACAATAAACATATCAAACAAAGTTGTATTGTTTCACAACAAGTTTCGTATGAAAAGCAACAACAAAATTTTTATGCTATTGTGAAATTATAAGACAATAATACAATATGCTATTGTATCGTACCTTGTGAATTCGCCAATTGTTAATAAGTGGTATAAGCAATAAGTGCCAAACGAATTTATTAATATTGATACACACACATATTAGTGAGAAAAGAAAAAAACAACAAACTAAATTAAAAAAGCGAACGGTTAATAACACTGTGTGTAGTTTTTTAAGTCATGGAAAAATAACCATATACGGACACCACTACGTGATAAAAGACTAAAAAAGAAAAGACCCATGTCTCCCAGTTTTGCCCAAAGTCATGCACTTTTTTTTATGGGCCCCCAAAGATTTGGGGCCTTTGTGTCATTTTTGCAAAAAGTGATAGTTTTCTCAGGCTTATATCTTGCAAACCGTTCGGAATTTTAATGTACTTTTTGAGGCAAAGTTGTAGCTCTTTTTATTAAAAACAAAAACTGTGAGCATAAAAGATAAACAAGTAAGAGCGCTATATTCGGCTGTGCCGAACCTTATATACCCTTCACATTGGTCTTTAAATATACCCAGCCGAGTAATTTTGTACTGCAAATAATATAATAAAAAACCTTGTGCGAGTTTTAAAGCCCATAGAAAAAATAACAAAATTTTAACGTTCGTATGAATAATAGAAATAGATGAAGAAGATTTGAGGTCGAGAGTTTTAAAAGTTTTCGACATTATTCATATTTAAAGGTTAATAAAACTTATTAAATGATCTAGTCCCCCTGCTCTTCACCAACTTTTTCACCAAAATGTATGAATAATTTGATTATTACTTTTTGTAGAATATTCGAAGTCGATAGCTGTAATAGTTTTCCAGAAGTAGCGTATCGAAAATTTTATAAAAATTGTTAATTTGTATGGGAGCTACCCCTTCTTCACCCCCCATCCGAAAATCTTTTTCTTCAGAGCGTAGCCCTTAATGTCCAATTACTTTTTGTAGAACATTTGATTTCGATATATGTTATAGTTTCTGAGATATAGCATATCGAAAATTTAACAAAAATTGTTAATATGTATGCTACCCCTTTTTCTGCCCACACTCAAAAATATTTGTCTTTGAAGCGTAGGCCTTATTGTTCAAATACTTTTTGTAGAACATTTCATTTCGATATCTCTTATAGTTTCCGAGATATAATGTATCGAATATTGCCCTTAGCGTGCAATTACTTTTTGTAGAACATTTCATTTCGATATCTGTTATAGTTTCCGAGATATAGCGTATCGAATATTTGATAATAATTGTCGATTTGTATGGGAGCTACCCCTTTTTTTGCCCCTACCCAAAAAAATTTTTTTTTAAGCCGTAGCCCTTAGCGTGCAATTACTTTTTGTAGAACATTTCATTTCGAAATCTCTTATAGTTTCCGAGATATAGCGTATCGAATATTTTATAGTAATTGTCGATTTGAATGGGAGCTACCCCTTTTTTTGCCCCCATTAAAAAAAATTTTTCTTTAAAGCGTAGCCCTTATGGCCCAATTACTTTTTGTAGAACATTTCATTTCGATATCTGTTATAGTTTCCGAGATATAGCGTATCAAATATTTGATAATAATTGTCGATTTGTATGGGAGCTACCCCTTTTATTGCCCCCACCAAAAAATTTTTTTCTTTAAGGCGTAGCCCTGAGCGTGCAATTACTTTTTGTAGAACATTCTAAGTCGATAGCTGTTATAGTTTACGAAATATAGCGCATAAAATATTTCACCAAATTTGTGCAATTGTAGGAAAAATACCCCTTCCCCTGGTCCTATCTGAAAAATTTTTTTCCATTATTTAGGTCCCTTCTTTAGGAGTATCCGTGCCAAGTTTTGTGGCAAGAGTGACTATACTTACTGAGATATATAGGGATATATGCACGGATTTTGTCCTAAAAAAATGGGTTACTCTGGGTTTTCGCTTATATCTCGGTCAATAGTGAACCGATTTTTTTGATTTTAAATAGCGATTGTCTCCAGGATATTTCTAATAGTTTGACACCATTAACTGGTCTGTATCTTTTTATTTGACTCCGGAAACTTGATTTCAACAGACGGACAGACGGACATCGCTAAATCGGCTTCCCTATCTATAAGGATCCAGAATATATATACTTTATGGGGTCGCAAATGAATAATAAAGAAATTACAAACGGAATGACAAAGTGATATATACCCTTATCACTATGTGAAGGGTATAAAAATGAATCATTTTAGATCAAAATCGCAAAAAACTTTAAAAAGTTCGAATTTTTTTACCTTTTTTTCCCTTGTTCAGGTCCATAGGTAGCCAGCCGTTTAAAATTCAAGAAAACAATCGACTACAAAATTTACCAAATATCCCAATAAACAATTTTTTAGAACATATAAGTTTCCTAGGAATGAACCTTAACACCGTTTAGATAGCGCTTAGGTAGCAGCAAAAGTTAAAAATTTCCCGAAAATTTTTGAATTTCATTTGTTTTTTATTTTCTTCAACATTGAGATACTATGCTGTCTATTACAAAATAATAATGAAAAATATATTCGTATTATGTTTATAATGTTGATGGCCCTGGACTTTCAAATCGTCGTCCGAATCTGACTCTGATTCAGAACTTATGGTGTCCACAAGCACGTTACTTCCAGCCTGCCCTCCATCATCAGATTTTTCTTCTTCACATACCTTATTATTCCCAATTACAAAGAAAACTAAATAATTTTTTGAGCAGCCGATCGTAAAATCACAGCAAATCTTCCATTTATTTTCGTAGGTTCTCGGTTCAACACTTGCAACAACACTGCTTTCAAGCTTGAAACAGATCCATCAATAAATAATCTCCACTAACTAGCGACGTAGTTCATTTCCATTTTTACCACCAAAGCTTTTATATCGTTGCAGTAAGTGAACGAATTGTCATATGGAGTGGAGAGGGCCTGAAATTCAGCTTGCCGTTTGCAGTAGAATTAACATTAGCATGTGTAAGTTTTCTTTGCTTTGAAAACGCAGTCCAAAATATGGCAAGACGCTGCGGTAGTCTCAATATAGCCACAATGAAATTTTTTTCCATTTGTGTTATTAGTTGTGCTGCATCTCTTCCCTGTTAGGGCTCATAATGGGTTTCAAATCGATCTTGATAAGTAACACCACTTGCGGTAGTCATTTCTGTAAATTCTGTCCTACGATCTGGAGTTGGCTGCCTTGGCAATACAAAATTTTCAGGTGCAAGCACTGATAGTGTGGCCGTTGCAGTTGCTTTTAAAATTTTGTTCTTCTCAGCATGTCGATTTAGACAAGATGTGTAATTAACGCATGCATAGCAACTGGTTGCATCATGATCATCTGGGCGATTAATCCAGTTTACCGGCTTGCCTCCACTCAACCATGCTATGAGATTGTTATAACGTTGGCGACACAATGCACTAGGCGTGTAATTTTCACCGGTCAAATCTAATTCGTGGAAAAACAACTTATATGCTATTTTCAATTTACTAGTTAAAAGATTTTTTGCCTTTTGAAATCTGGTAGAATTATATTTTCTGAAACGTGGCAAAATAAATACATTTTTTTACACTGCATATTGAAATTGCCAGTTGCCAATGTTGTGTGCGAATTATGCTGTAGCACCTTTCTATTTTCTTTTGGATTGTCGTAACTTATTACAAAAAGAGGTAGTAGGTACATAGGTAATTTATTGGTGGTATAAGCAATTAATCAAAAGTAATAAACAAAGCAATTAAAAAAGAATATGTATATAATTGAATTAAAGGCCGTTAACCATCATTTTTGCGAATTGTGTATGATGTATTTTGTTGTTTGGGGTTTCCAGCAATTTTAATGTTTACCTACCTGCTTAGGTTGCAAGACCTTTCGCGGCTATCACACATACATATACAAATATACGAGTTCTCTATTACACAAAAGACAGATACAATATATGTATATATTTAAGGCAATTTGATTAAACGTAAGGATGAGATAGATTCATAACTACATGTATGTACATACATATATTTTCGGGAAATTTTTAACTTTTGCGGCTACCTAAACGTTGTTAAGAATCATTCCTAGGAAGTTTATATGTTCTAAAAAGTTGTTTATTGGGATATAAGGTAAATTTTTGTAGTTGATTGTTTCCTTGAATTTTGAACGGCTGGCTACCTATGGACCTGAACAAGGAAAAAAAGGCAAAAAAAATTCGAACTTTTTAAAGTTTTTCGCGATTTTGATCTTAAATGATTCATTTTTTCATTTTTTATGCTTACAGTTTCTGTTCTTTATAAAAAGAGCTACAACTTTGCGTCAAAGAGTAAATTAAAATTCCGAATGGTTTGCAAGATATAAGCCTGAGAAAACTATCACTTTTTGCAAAAATGACACCAAGGCCCCCAATCTTTGGGGGCCCATAAAAAAAAGTGCATGACTTTGGGAAAAACTGGGAGACACAGGTCTTTTCTTTTTTAGTCTTTTATCACGTAATAGTGTCCGCATATGGTTATTTTTTTTCGTGTTGCACTGTGTAAGTAACAGTAATCGTAGTCACAGTGGGCCTGATAGCCGAAATGCTTACATTGTGTTAAGCTTCACAGGTGTTAGCAATGAAAACATAAAAGACCTGAATATAATAGAAATTATTTAATTGCAAGACCAAAAATAATTACAAACAATCTAAGCTCAAGTGCGCCTAATCCAAATACATAACTGAACTGAACAAAGAACTAACTTGGCCAAATATTTTTTTAAAAATTATAAAAAAACTCTGAGGTACCATCCTTGTCGCGGTCATCGTTATCATATTCTGGAGTTGTACCTGCATCTGCTATAGGCGCATAAAGCTTAATTTCTGCAACGGCACCTAAGATCCAGGTAGGGATGGCCGCTACGTAACAGTTCTCAAAAGGGGAAGAAGCCCTAAAGCGGCAGAAGCATCACAACCTGCAAAAGTTTTAAGCGACGATGAAAGGCCAAATCGTTTTCCAATTTTGCAAGTGGATAATGAGGCCGCCGTTACTGAAAGGTTGTGGGGAAAAAATTCGAATGATTTCGTCAAGTCTTTAGTCGGTTTGATTGAGGAAAATCACTTTTGTGTATCAATCGTTAAACGCAGTAACATATTTGAGATTAAAACTAAGTAATTAATACTAGTCCAGTCAGTACCAGGCTTAAATTTAAGTTCTCACAATAAAGATAACTAATTTCAAAAGTTTCATCTAAAAGCAATAGTATCCGTTCCTTTTAGGCGGGTGTGCCCACTATGTTGCAGGATGTTTCGAGTGAGCGGATTTGGATGTGTTTCCAGCTTATTTAAATACTTGCCCACATAGTTTAGGATTTCGCTTTTTACTAGTGGAACTTTTAGATCCTTGTGGATGTTGCTGTTTTTAATATACCAAAGAGCAGTTATCATTCTCAGACGTTGTATTTTTTCTATGTTAGAGGAGCAAGCAGAGCCCCATAATTGTATACCGTAGCTCGAAAAATTTAGCAAAAACTTCTATACCTACCAACTTAAGACCGCAAAAGGCCTCCAGATAGTTATAAAAGGCATTATTGTAAGGCTTTTTGTAAGTTGCCTTCTGTTTGTGTTGTGTGTGGGGATCTGCACGATACGACAGAGTGCGACAAGCCGAAAGATGATCCTAGAGTGAGGAAATGCAGCAATTACGGTGGAAACCACACTGTCAACTGTCTTTTTTTTGATTCAGTTAGGCGCTCATCTAAGTCGAAAGTAGTTCCTGTCCCTCCCCAGCCGTTAAATATATCAAGTACAAACATGCTGCCATTAGCACAGCCAACTCAAAGTCAAGTTTCTTACGCCAACGTATTAAGGTCTAACCAGCCCTACGCACGTAGGACAACAACGCAACAAGAGGTGCCAACAAACGAACCAACCGGTTCCAATTTTGGCCATTGACAATTTACGCATATCATGGCACAAAAGGCTGGCATGAGGCAAGAAATGCAAAAAAATGCAGACTGCTTTTTTGCAGGCTATGCTCAAAACACCATGAGCTGCCTCAGGGTTTGTTTCTGGAACGAAAACGGCATCCTCCAACACAAAAACGAGCTCTGTTTTTTTTAATAAACAAAAAAACCATGTTATGTTGATTTCTGAGACTTGTATGACAGCTAGAAGCACTTTTTAAATAAGTGGCTATTTTTTTTTCGATTCAAAGAATCCCAGGGATAGATTATGTGGTGGCTCGGCTATTCCAATCAAATCAAGAATTAAACATCAATGGTTGGGCTACCTCTCAGAATGTTATATAGCTGCATTGATGAATTCTTTCATAAACTTGTTATTTCATCAGCCTACTCTCCATCCAGATTTTTCATGACGAAGAATCAGTACGACAGTGCCTACAAATCATTAGATGCCCGCTTCAAAGCTGCTGGAGACGATAACGCTGGCAAAATCATAGACTTTAAACTAAGCTGAAAGAATGTACAAACCTGTTAAAAAGCTTGCTGGAGGTTCACAGAATGGCATCACTTAAAGAGTTCCTCGAAGGTCTAGACGCGACTCCTCAGACAAATTATTCCTTATGGCGATCAGCCAAACGTCTTAAAAGACCCGTTATCGTAAAACCACCACTGCGTAATCTGAGAGGATTTTGGGCTAGAAATGACGAAGAAATATGCGATCTTTTTGCAAATCATTTTAAAAACGTGTTCAATTCCAATACATGCACAGATCTGAGGGAATTACCGCCAGTTGTTGCTAGACGTCCTTTAGAAATACGTTTCCGACTAACAGATGTTGTAGAGGCTATTTCTAACCTCAATGGTAAAAAAAGCTTCTAGCGTTGATAATGTAAACAACAAAATGCTCTTAGAGCTACCATTTTTTAGCCAAAAAAATAATTCTTTTTATTTTTAACGCGATAATTCGGCTTAAACATTTCCTACCAATATGGAAAGTTGTCTTAGTAAAGATGATTCGAAAGCCCGGCAAAGATCCTTTGAAAGTGGAGTCCAATGGGCCTATAAGTTTGTTACCCAATATGTCAAAATTGTTCGAAAAACTGATTCAAAATAAGTTGAATCCGATCTTTAATGACAGCATCTGCATTCCAAATCACCAATTCGGCTTTAGAAGTCAACCTAGTACCATTGAACAAAAACACAGGTTGGTACAGGTAATAAGAAAAGCCTTTGAGCAAAAGGAGTACTGCTCCGCGTTATTTATCGAAGTCTCACAAGCGTTCGACAAAGTATGGCATGAAGGCCTTTTAAACAAACTAAAGCTCAACCTTCCATCTAATAATTTCAACCTTTAAGAAAAATACATAATTGGCCGACAATTTATGATTAAAGAGGGAAACCAAATAAGTTCTTCTCAACTAATAGGGGCTGGTGTACCTGAAGGAAGTATACTTGGTCCGATTCTGTACTTGCTTTACACAGCAGATATGCCAACCAACAATTTAATACACACGTCGACATTTGCTGACGACACTGGTTTTCTTTAAATTCATAAAGACCCTAAAGAGGCTTTGAACCAACTGAAACAACATGTAACCCAAGTTGAGAAATGGGCAAAGTTATGGGGAATAAAAATATTTCTTCATTTATAACTTTTCTGCGTGATATTATATGTATTATTTGAGTATTTATTTTAATTTACCAAATTTTTTAAATTGAACTAAAAAAATAATATGAAACTCACATAAACATTTATTTAACCCAAAGAAACACACACACACCAAACCCAATTATGTAAAATTTACAATATTGCAAGCATACATTAACACAACAGAGAGGAAAAAGCAACGTACAGTGCTATTTAAAACAAATTCTCTATTTAACTTAATTAAAATAGATATATGTATAAGAAAGTTTTCTTAATATGTACATGAAAAAAATTAAAACAAGTAAGAGCGCTATATTCGGCTGTGCCGATTCTTATATACCGTTCACATTGGTATTTTAATATACCCAGCCGAGTTATTTTGTACTGCAAATAATATAATAAAAATATTTTGTGCAAGCTTTAAAGTCCATAAAAAACTTTACAAAATTTTAACGTTCGTATGAATACTAGAAATAGTTGAAGAAGGTTTGAGGTCGAGAGTTTTAAAAGCTTTCGACATTATTCATATTAAAAGGTTAATAAAAGTCGTTAATTTTTATGGAATATTTTAGTCCCCCTGCTCCTCTTCAACTTTTTTTTCCAAAATGTATGAATTATTTTATTATTACTTCTTGCAGAACATTTGATTTCGATATCGGCTAAACTTTCCGAGTTATAGCGTATCGAAAATTTTACAAAAATTGTTAATTTGTATAGGAGCTACCCCATATTCACCCCAAACCCCAAAAGTTGTTTCTTCAAATCGTAGGTTTTTTTGTCCAATTACTTTTTGTAGAACATTTGTTTTCGATATCAATTAGAGTTTCCGAGATATAGCGTATCTAAAATTTTACAAAAATTGTGAATTTGTATGGGAGCTACCCCATATTCACCCCAAACCCCAAAAGTTGTTTCTTCAAATCGTAGGTTTTGTTGTCCAATTACTTTTTGTAGAACATTTGTTTTCGATATCAATTAGAGTTTCCGAGATATAGCGTATCGAAAATTTTACAAAAATTGTGAATTTGTATGGGAGCTACCCCATATTCACCCCCACCAAAAAAATTTTTTCTTCAAATCGTAGGCCTTAGTGCCAAATTACTTTTTGCAGAACATTTGATTTTGATATCTGTTGCAGTTTCCGAGATGAAGCGTATCGAAAATTTTACAAAAATTGTTAATTTGTATGGGAGCTACCCCATATTCACCTTCCACCCAAAAAATTTTTTGTTCAGAGCGTACGTTTTGTTGTCCAATTACTTTTTGCAGAACAATTGATTTCGATATCGGTTACAGTTTCCGAGTTATAGCGTATCGAAAATTTTACAAAAATTGTTAATTTGTATGGGAGCTACCCCATATTCAACCCCCACCCAAAAAATTTTTACTTCAAAGCGTAGGTTTTGTTGTCCAATTACTTTTTGTGGAACATTTCATTTCGATATCTGTTACAGTTTCCGAGATATAGCGTATCGAAAATTTAATAGGAATTGTAAATTTATATGGGAAATACCCCATTTTTTGCCTCCACCCAAAAACATTTTTTTTAAAATGTAGATCTTATTGTACAATTACTTTTTGTAGAACATTTAAAGTCGATAGCTGTTATAGTTTTCGAGATATAGCGCATAAAATATTTCACCAAAATTGTGCAATTCTAGGAAAACTACCACTTTCCCTGATCCCATCTGAAAAAAATTTTTCCATTATTTAGGTGCCTACTTTAGGAGTATCTGTGCCAAGTTTTGTGGCAAGAATAACTATACTTACTGAGATATATGCACGGATTTTGTCCTAAAAAACATGGGTTGTTTTGGGTTTTCTCTTATATTTCGGTCAATAGTGAACCGATTTTGCTGATTTTAAATAGCGATTTTTAGCGGGATATTTCTAACAGTTTGACATCCATAGCTGGTCTGTTTCTTTTTATTTGACTCCGGAAACTTGATTTCAACAGACGGACATGGCTTTTTCAACTTCCCTATCTATAAGGATCCAGAATATATATACTTTATGGGGTCGCAAATGGATAATAAAGAAATTACAAACGGAATGACAAACTGATATATACCCTTCTCACTATGTGAGGGGCTTAATATTAAACTGAAAAACATTGTTCCGTAATTGATTCATTTTGCTGCTCGTCATCTGAGTCTGGTTCAGTGTTGATAGAATCTACAGGCACACAGTGGGGCCAAATAAAAAAAAAAGGTAATAAATCTCTATCTTCGAAGGAATTTGTCCAATTATAAAATAATGTATAAAGCAGTCGTAGAGGAGGACCCAGGGTCTTAGAAATTTAAATTTTGAACTACCTTGTATATACATACGTTGAGCTACAGGGTGCCAAAGTTGACCTCCTCGGGCTTGCAAAACATTTCTACGCTCATAACTTTTGCAAATATCAACCGATTTCAATGATTTTTGAATTTATTTGATGAAAATTAAAATCTAAAAAGAAAAACGTATCCACTCTTTCTTGTTACCTGTTACAGTTTAAAAGATATTTGGTTTTGAAATTGTTGTTTTTGACCTTGACTATATTTGGTTTTTTGCAAATGTCTGCAATTGTAGTTATGCTAAAAATATTTTCAAAATAGTTTTGTATTTTTAAAAAGTTTGTTAAGCCTAACCGAAAAAATTTATTTAATTACATTTATTCATCTAGCCGTGAAAAATATTCAAAGTCAAAATTTTCAAAGTTATTCCAAAAATGGCATAATTTCGACAAAAATTGATTAGCTTTTTTTGCAAATATTTGTGAAAATAATTATTTCTTTCTTTACATTTTTTTAAAAAGTAGGCTTCACAATATATAAATAGTATATTCTTGAAAGGATTTAGACGTGCGCCCTACGCCAGGCATTGGTCAAAAATATGGAATTTTTCAACGAAATTTCAAATTTATCGGCCGAGAAAAAACAACGCAAGCCAGTTTTTGAAAAATTAGTTCAAAATTAAACTAAATTTTTTCTTGAGGTTCCAGTTTTAATTAACTTAGTTCAAAATTAAACTAACTTTTTTCTTGAGGTTCCAGTTTTAATTAACTTATTCACCGCCGAGAAAAAACAACGCAAGCCAGTTTTTGAAAAATTAGTTCATAATTAACCTAACTTTTCTCTTGAGGTTTCAGTTTTAATTAACTTATTCACCTCCCGCTCAAAAATGGGGTCACGAGGGTAAATGTTATTAAAATAGGCAAATTTTAAGATGCGTGTTATATAGTAGCTCAGAAAATATCTAAAAGTTTACTTAATTCTTTTTGTTTTTTGTTTAAATAATAAATAACATAATTCTTTTTTAAAGTTTTAAAATTCATTACGTTATCATAAATCAACAATATTTTAAGAGCTTTCAAATATAAAAAATTTTCGAAGAAAAACTGTAAATATAATATTTTAGAATTTTTTTAATCTGACCCCTAATTTTTTTCGATAGGTAAAAAATATGACCTGTATGCAAATCTCCATCTAATTAGCTTTTCAATAATATATAATATTTTTTTAATACTATATTAACTGCCCTTAAAACAGCTATCCTGCGTCAAATTTGTTAAAAGTTCATTATTTTTTAGGATGTGTATAATCATAGTAGCACATAAAGTACATATCACACAATTTTCATTGCCCATATACATACGTACATATGTATGTAATTTTTACGAACGAAACGAAAGAACTGCTCAATAACATGTATCCCTGGAAATCAATAATACCAACAATACACAGGGCACTGGCTCATGGCCAAGTAATAATACAAAATAGTATTTTGCTTTAGGGGAACTTACAGAGGAAGCACAGGAAGCAAGAAATAAAGATGTAAAAAAATCAGACTTTTCAATACTCGCAAAAAGTTTAAAATAGCCCAAAATACGGACTTCAAGGAATATTTACAAATATCATCAGATCCAGTCTTGTATTCTATAAGAACAAGATGGCTACCAAATATTTGTCTTGATATCAAAACAGAAGATTCCGAATCCACAGATAATAAAAATCTATTAACATTTGACTTTTCTGATTATTTTGTAGAAAATCCTTATTATTGTTTTAATTTAAATTAATTTGTGCTTTATCCATACCTAAGTTTAAAATTAATGATATACTTTAGAAAACAAAAGGCTAAAATAACACATACTTATTTATATTCAATAGCTTTAATATAAACAATATTTTTAAAAAATTTTTAACTATACAAATAATGTGAAGTTAATAAGTTTTAATTACTTTTGTAATTGTATCAACTATTAGAGTAATCAAACACAATATTATTAAATACTCTTACAAAAAATTGAGTGATTTAAAAAAAGCGTTTTTGTGAAATTTTGATAGCTAAAATGAGTCAATATGCAGTTGGAAATTAAAGTTGCCAAAAAATACATCAGTACATTAGTGCAATATTGTGCCCTGCTTTCGCCTACAAGAATTGTGGATATATGGCATATATATAAAAATCAGAAATCCCAAACTCTTATATCAATAATAAAATAATAATTTAAAGGAAAATTTTATAAACATTACATACATATGTACGTATGTATGTAGGCGATGAAAATTGTGTGATATGTACTTTATGTGCTACTATGATTATACACACCCTAAAAAATAATGAACTTTTAACAAATTTGACGCAGGATAGCTGTTTTAAGGGCAGTTAATATAGTATTAAATAACTAATAATATACAAATATTATATATTATTGAAAAGCTAATTAGATGGAGATTCGCATACAATTCATATTTTTTACCTATCGAAAAAAATAAGGGGTCAGATTAAAAAAATTCTAAAATATTATATTTACAGTTTTTTTTGTGAAAATTTTTTATATTTGAAAGCTTATAAAATATTGTTGATTTATGATAACGTAATGAATTTTTAAACTTTAAAAAAGTATTATGTTATTTATTATTTAAACAAAAAACAAAAAGAATTAAGTAAACTTTAAGATATTTTCTGAGCTTTTATATAACACGCATCTTAAAATTTGCCTATAATAATAACATTTACCCTCGTGACCCCATTTTTGAGCGGGCGGAAAATAAGTTAATTAAAACTGAAACCTCAAGAGAAAAGTTAGTTTAAATTTGAATTAATTTTTCAAAAACTGGCTTGCGTTGTTTTTTCTCGGCCGATAAATTTGAAATTTCGTTGAAAAATTCCATATTTTCGACCAATGCCTGGCGTAGGGTGCACGTCTAAATCCTTTCAAAAATATACTATTAATATATCTTGAAGCCTATTTTTTCAAAAAATGTAAAGAAAGAAATAATTGTTTTCACAAATATTTGCAAAAAAAAAGCTAATCAATTGTGCTCAATTTTTGTCAAAATTATGCCATTTTTGGAATAACATTGAAAATTTTGACTTTGAATATTTTTCATGCTAGACGAATAAAGATAATTAAATAAATTTTCTTGGGTAGGCTTAACAAACTTTTTAAAAATACAAAACTTTTTTTAAAAATATTTTTAGCATATTTACAATTGCAGACATTTGCAAAAAACGAAATAAAGTCAAGGTCAAACACAACAATTTTAAATTTCAAACCCAAATATCCTTTAAACTGTAACAGGTAACAAGTAAGAGTGAGCATGTTTTCTTTTCAGATTTTAGTTTCATCAAATAAATCTAAAAATCATTGAAATCGGTTGATATTTGCAAAAGTTATGAGCATAGAAATGTTTTGCAAGCCCGTGGAGGTCAACTTTGGCACCCTGTACCTCAACGTATGTATACACAGGGTAGTCTTAGATTTTATTTTCTAAAACCTTGGGTCCTCCTCTACGACTGCTTTTTACATTATTTTATAATTGGACAAATACTTTCGAAGATACAGATTTATTACCATTTTTGTTGCGTTTGGCCCCACTGTGCGGCACTAGTATGTTTATGGTTTTCGGGCAAAATGTTCTTCAAATTGATCTTTTCTTATTTCTCAGGCTTCCTATAAGTGGATCCAAACTCAGTAGTAATCTGTGGTAAACATCAAGATTATATTTTTCTCGCGATATACACGCAAATGTTTATTCCGGGCCTCTGCGGCTTTTTCTGATAGCTGACCTATTGGTAGCAAAGCGTTTTCTTTTATATTGGCACCATGTCAGTATTTTATGCATGGTCGGAGTCATAGAGTGTCATCCATAAAGGCTTACGTATAATTTTGCTGCGTCTTTGGCATAATAGTCGTATTTCTGTGAATACATTTTATGTCCACTTAAAATTGTCTCCAATGTGACTATTAATCTATAAATCAGTTCGTAGTTTAAAACAGTTATATCTGCCGCCAAACGGGAGTTTTCTAAAAACCTTCTAGTGGTGTTACTATCATTGGTATTTCCAAAATTTGTTTTTTGGATATCTACCAATAATCCAGTTTCAATCCGAAATGTTTTTGGAGGTGCCTGTTTGTTTTTTCTTCAAAGTTTTTTTTATCGGTCTTCCTTTTCCTATATTCCTATATATGCCATATGTAAAACACTTTCAAATAGTCTGATCCTGGCATGGAATACAGAAAGCTCAAAAATAACACCAGTTAAATTTGACGTTTCATCTTTATCTCTAATGTTGTTAAAGTCTTTCTGTGTTGCACCACAAATATAGCATTGACTAGAAGACTTCATTCCGGTTGTCATTCTTTTTCGAGGACGCCGCTGGTCAGACGACAAAACTGGGCGGTACGCGCTATAGGACCATGCTAGCCGTGCTTTGCAATTGAACGAGCTACGACTGGAGGACATGTGATTTCAACGGGACGGAGCAAAGGTACACACTGCTCGTGCCATTATCTCCCGTATCTCCCGTTTTGGCGATTGACATTGGCCCGCAAAATCGCCCGATTTAACCGTTTCAGACATATTTTGAAGTCTCGTGTTTACGTGAGCCCGAGAACTGGAAGCTCTGAAGAACAACATTCGACACGATTGCGAGAATCTGTCACCGGACTCAGGTAAACATAAACAAAAAAACGGAATTGAAGTTTTTCATTAAGAAAAAAAATTAGAGCCAAGCAACGTCGGATGACTTTTTTTGGTCCACCTTGTACTTCGTATACTTTCACTTCAAAAAATGTCACAGAAAAAAAATATAAACGTTGTAACTTTAAACTATAACCTTAAACAAGAAAAACGAGGGCACTGGTTGACGTTCAAGT
This sequence comes from Melanophora roralis, assembly GCA_963583895.1. Taxonomy (NCBI): domain Eukaryota; kingdom Metazoa; phylum Arthropoda; class Insecta; order Diptera; family Rhinophoridae; genus Melanophora; species Melanophora roralis. The sequence continues at coordinate 13,734,990 of OY757192.1, read as the reverse complement.
TCCAACTGCCTGTATGCGGTAGCGGCATATCATAGATAGGTGGTAGGGTTCAGTTAGGATTCTCGGAATGGTCTTCTACCCAGGAACGTGATATTTAAGATGTTTACATTTACTTTTTAAAATTCAATTTTGGCCGCGTAAATATTGAACTTTGACCTATGTGCGCCGCCTCACATAGAAGTTTCATATAGATGTGAAGTTGACGCAAATGAAACTTAAAGCTGCTCAAATCCACTCTGTGCTTCATCTGAATTGTAAACTTTTACTATACAACTCAATTTTAAAACCAATTCGGTGCTACGGTATACAATTATGAGGCACTGCTTCCGCCTCTAACATAGAAAAAAATCAACGCCGTCAAAACAAAATTTCAAAAATGGTAACTGGTTCTCCTTGGCATATTTAAAACAGCAACACCCACAAGGATCTAGAAGTTCCACTAGTAAAATGCGAAATCTCAAACTATGTGGACAAGTATTTAGATAAGTTGGAAACATATCCAAATCCACTCGCTCGAAGCATCTTTTAACATAGTGAGCACACCCATATAAAAAGAAGGGATACTATTGCGCTCAGATGAAACCTTTGGAATTAATTAATTTTATTGTAAGAACTTGAATTTTAGTCTGATACTGGCTGGACTAGTATTAATTACTTAGTTTTAAGGTTTGAATACTTATTGTTAGTTCGCTTAAGCAAAGATTCAATAATAAAAAAATATGAAAAAAATTTTAAGTTTGCTCTTTACATACCTTAAATATATCGAAAACGATAAAAAAGAAAGCTTTAAAAATAAAGCATATAAAATAGGCATTGGAAAAGATACCCGAGTAGAAAAATAGAAATACGACTTCAAAAGTCTTATTATTAAGAACTGAGCACTTTCGAATTTATTTTTGAATTACATGTTCTAAAAATGAGCAAGAGCAGGATATAGATTTACAAAGAGGATCATCCATCTTCTATTTTATAAAGAAGGGGTGTATGTATGTATGTATGTATGTTTGTATTTTATAGCTGGCCACACCAGTGGATCGATTTTTGTGAAATTTTTACAGAGTGTTACTTCAAGTCTGAAAGGAACAATAGGCTACTTTTTTTTGTTGAAATTATTGTTGCCACGCCCAAACTATGCCCATTTGTGTGGGAAGGTCAAGTAACAAAATTACCCAGAGCCATACCGATCAAACGCGTAGAGCTAAATACCTGAAATTTACAACACATGTTAAGCTTTACATGTTTGTTTAAATACACATAAATTTTTAAAAATTGGGCTCATAAAGGGATAAAAAGGGGACAAAAAGGGAAAAATCTGTAACCTACTATCTTTTGATGTATATAAGATAGAAGTAAAATTTAAAAAGTTTTGCGTTTTCCTTAAGAAATAGACAGACAGGTATCTTGATTTTTTTTTAATTTTGGTCCAAAAGAGCGAAAAAAGGGGTTGAAATTATATTTTGGTACTTTTTGTTACTCTTAAACCAATAAAGATAGAAACATTTTTTAAATTACGTTCGATAGGTCTAACAAAAATATGAATACGTATTACGTACTTTTTTTTAATTTTGGGTTAAAAATATATATTGATTTTTTATGCGTTTTTTGTAAGTTTTAAACCAAAAAAGATAGGACAGCGATGCCAACTGAGCTACTTTGGAGCTAGATTTGGCTCTTTTTAACTGCTTCTTACTCGAAAATTTTCCCTTTAGCTCTTTTTTAAAAAAAGGAGCTAACACAGCTCTTTTCAACTGTGGAAACGACACGTTTGGCACTTTTTGAATTTTATAGTAAATTCTTCCGTTTTTACTCTATTGTTTTGCCTTTGTGGAATTTACGGAACATACAAAACTATTCACTAATTTATTTCATTTATTACAAAGACTGACAAATAAAATCATTATAAAGACAGATGACTAAGAAATAACTTGGAGAAAACCTGCAGAGATTCTAATATAACTGAATCAGATAAACATATCGTTAAACGTAATTTAATACAGTTCATAAAAACTCTAATTTATGAAATTATTTCTCTAAATTATTTCCAACAAATTTAAAGATGTTAGAATAAATCTCGGCATTTAGCGAAACAAATGTTTTTTTGCAGGATTTAGAAAATACTTTATGTGTTATAAAAGAATTTGAAGATGTTTAAAAGAAATTGAAGAGCTGTAAAATTGCTTAAAAAATTAAAAATTGTACCAGTGGAAAAATTTAGATTGAACTGACTAACTTTGGATTGAAGTGCATCATTGCTTGTTTTACAAATATTATCGTATCGAATAAAACCGCATGGCTTGAATACGGTTAATAGTTTAATTCATATAAAATATGGTTTACAAAAGTGTAGGACCTGCTGTTTAAACTACGAGCTACCAGCAAGCGTATTTGTAAAAATAAATTCAATTGAAGCATATAACAAATAAAAATATTTTTTTAACTTATTTGTGTATGGTCATATTGTTAACGTTGATAAACATTTGTATCAATTGCTGCTGTGAAATAATATTTTCTTTTTTTTCTATTATTTTTATTTTGGAAAAAAATCTTGAACTGTAAAATAAATAATAAATACATTCATAGATTTAAAACGGAAAAATCCTCAATTTTCTAATTTAGCTCCTTTTAGCTCTTTTTGACTATTCGGTAGGCTCTTTTTGCCTCTGAATTGTTGGCATCACTGAGATAGGAACATTATTAAAATTAAGTGTAACAGGCAGTGTTGCCACCTTAGGTGTAATTACACAATTCATGTGTAATTTTTCGTTTCATGTGTAGCCCATGTGTAATTGGTTGCATATGTAATTTATGTGTAATTTAAAATTGTATCATTTTTAATAATTATTATTATTTTTATATATATGTTAAAAGTTTTTTACACTTATTGTTTAAAAATAAGTAAGACCGCTTAATTCGGCTTTGCCGAATCTAATATACCTTTCACATTGATCTTTTTATGGCCATCTGATCTGACCGAGTTATTTCGTAATGGAAATATTATAATATAAATACTTTGTCCGGGTTTGAAGTCGATAGCTATTCTAGTTTTAAAAATAGAAAACTTAAGAAAATAATGTTTGTATGTATAATAGAAATACCATGTAGAAGGTTTAAGGCCAACAGTTTTCAACTTATTTCGTATTGAAAGTTAGTTAAAAGTTATTCCTTCGTGTTTTTTCCAAAGAGTATGCATAATTGTCCAATTACTTATTGTGAAACATTTAAAGTCGATATATGTTATAGTTTCTGAAATATAGCGTATCAAAAATTTTACAAAAACAGTTTATTTGAATAGGGGTTGCTCCTCTCCCTGCTCTTATTCAAAAAATTTGTTTTCCAAAATGTAGGTATTATAATTGCTTGTTGTAGAACACTTGACTTCTATAGCTGTGATTGGATAAAATTGCTCCAAAAATTTGTGCTTCTACACGAAATTTTTTTTCCCTTATTAAGGTCCCTACCTTCAAAGTATCTGTGCTAAGCTTTGTGGTTATTTTAGAGTTTCGCTTGCATCTCGGTCAATAGTAAGCAGATTTTGCTAATTTTAAATAGCGATTAAATCAGGTATATTTCTGATTATTTTCTGAGCGACTTTTTTATGGTTTGGAAACTTGATTTCAAAAGACACACAGATGGACAGACATGGCTTTATCGACTTACCTATCTATAAGAATCCAAAATATTTATACTTAATGGGGTCTACAATAAATATTGTAAAAATTAAAAATGGAATGACAATTTCATATACACCCTTATTACTATGTGAAAGGTATAAAATTTAAAAATATGTAAAACATCACAGAAAAACATTTTTAATGCAATAATGAATAACTGGGAGCAACAGAAAAAGGCTATTATAATGCTAATAAAGTAATAGCTTATTTAAATCCCTCTTTGTAAGCGAGCATGTTAAGTACTTGCCTCCAATGTCATCGCCATGTTAAAATAACGTGTTAAAATGCTAATGAGTTAGAGTTTTTTGAGTTTTAACTAATTTTAAAGCAAGTTTTTGCTGGGTTATTAATCTTAGGGCAAAAAAGGCCTTTTTTTTAAAAAAAAGCATGTGTAATTCGTAATTTCATGTGTAATTTTGGGTTGATCCATGTGTAATTTAGCATTTCGTTGGTGGCAACACTGGTAGCAGGCCTAAAAAATTTGAGTACGTTTTTACATACTTTTTTAATTATTAGACCCTAAGGGCAAGATAGGGTTAAAACTATGTTTTAGTACTTTTTGTAACTTTAAAATCAATTAAGATAGAAAGAAACATAGTTTTAATTCCTCTTCCAGACCGATTTTTGGAAATTAGTTCGCACATAAACGGCTTTTAAAGTAAAAATTTTGAAGGTAAAAAAGTGGGTGGTGCCACGCCCATAAAAGTTAAACTTTTTATGCTGGTACTTTTATTGCACCGATTTTTTTAAACTTTGCATACATATAGAAGGCCTCTAATTCTGAAATTCTAAAGGACAAAAATTGAGGGTTGCAGCGCCCACAAAAATTTAAGTTTTCATACTGGTTATTCTATTGTTGCGATTTTTATGGAGCTCAAAAATGAACCGATAATGTTTTTTTTCGGTACAATAATGGGGGGCATAAAGATAGACAAACGTGCAAAATTATGAGAAGATAAGGCAATATTTGAGCCAGTTTTAGCCCAAAACGCTTATTCCGGGAGGACATTTGTATGGGAGCTATGTCGAAAAATTACCTGATCATCACCACAAACAACATGCTTTTTTCCTATGCCAAAAAACTTATCTGTTCCAAATTTCATCGAAATATCTGCAAAAATGCGGTCTCTACTCTGTTCACAAAAATACATTAACTCCCAGCCCGACGGATGGACTGAAATGTTTTAATCGACTCAGGAAGTGATTCTGTGTCGATCGGTAAAATTGGAGGTGGGTCTCAGACCTTTTTCTCTGGTGAGGTACAAATATTTGCACAAAAGCATAATAAAATTTGGGTATAACAAAAGAGAAGTTTTATTTTCTTTATCAGGCTCAAGTTCAATACTATACTAAATTCTCATTTATTTGCAAATGAAGAAATTAATATTTTTAGTTTTTACTACTTTATTAGCGTTAGTTAAGAAAGGAAATTTTATTGAAAAAACAATATTTTTACCGATACTAGCCGAGTAGAATGCATTTTCGAAAAACAGCTACGATTTTCATCATCAGTACTCTTTGTTCGGTTGTTAGTTTAATTTGGTTGTAAACATCAGCCATTTAACCCACTGATCCATGTGGCGAGGTGAGTCGGCACGAAGTTTTTTCCACTTAAACCAACTAAACCAAAGCTTTTTCTTTTTTCCATTTCTTATTACTAACGCCATCTTTATTTTGGTTTTAACACTAATTAGCGTAGCGTAGCCTTAACCATCTATCAGATGGTATTAAGAGCTACCATATTTTTTTTATATGTACAATTTTACAAATTGTTATATATCACCGTCCCATGTGTGCTTTATGAGTTTTCGTTTTTATTTATTAGTTGAACTATTTGTTTTAAGACAATTTTATTTTCTTTATCAGGCTCAAGTTCAATACTATACTAAATTCTCATTTATTTGCAAATGAAGAAATTAATATTTTTAGTTTTTACTACTTTATTAGCGTTAGTTAAGAAAGGAAATTTTATTGAAAAAACAAGATTTTTACCGATACTAGCCGAGTAGAATGCATTTTCGAAAAACAGCTACGATTTTCATCATCAGTACTCTTTGTTCGGTTGTTAGTTTAATTTGGTTGTAAACATCAGCCATTTAACCCACTGATCCATGTGGCGAGGTGAGTCGGCACGAAGTTTTTTCCACTTAAACCAACTAAACCAAAGCTTTTTCTTTTTTCCATTTCTTATTACTAACGCCATCTTTATTTTGGTTTTAACACTAATTAGCGTAGCGTAGCCTTAACCATCTATCAGATGGTATTAAGAGCTACCATATTTTTTTTATATGTACAATTTTACAAATTGTTATATATCACCGTGCCACGTGTGCTTTATGAGTTTTCGTTTTTATTTATTAGTTGAACTATTTGTTTTAAGACAATTTTATTTTCTTTATCAGGCTCAAGTTCAATACTATACTAAATTCTCATTTATTTGCAAATGAAGAAATTAATATTTTTAGTTTTTACTACTTTATTAGCGTTAGTTAAGAAAGGAAATTTTATTGAAAAAACAAGATTTTTACCGATACTAGCCGAGTAGAATGCATTTTCGAAAAACAGCTACGATTTTCATCATCAGTACTCTTTGTTCGGTTGTTAGTTTAATTTGGTTGTAAACATCAGCCATTTAACCCACTGATCCATGTGGCGAGGTGAGTCGGCACGAAGTTTTTTCCACTTAAACCAACTAAACCAAAGCTTTTTCTTTTTTCCATTTCTTATTACTAACGCCATCTTTATTTTGGTTTTAACACTAATTAGCGTAGCGTAGCCTTAACCATCTATCAGATGGTATTAAGAGCTACCATATTTTTTTTATATGTACAATTTTACAAATTGTTATATATCACCGTGCCATGTGTGCTTTATGAGTTTTCGTTTTTATTTATTAGTTGAACTATTTGTTTTAAGACAATTTTATTTTCTTTATCAGGCTCAAGTTCAATACTATACTAAATTCTCATTTATTTGCAAATGAAGAAATTAATATTTTTAGTTTTTACTACTTTATTAGCGTTAGTTAAGAAAGGAAATTTTATTGAAAAAACAAGATTTTTACCGATACTAGCCGAGTAGAATGCATTTTCGAAAAACAGCTACGATTTTCATCATCAGTACTCTTTGTTCGGTTGTTAGTTTAATTTGGTTGTAAACATCAGCCATTTAACCCACTGATCCATGTGGCGAGGTGAGTCGGCACGAAGTTTTTTCCACTTAAACCAACTAAACCAAAGCTTTTTCTTTTTTCCATTTCTTATTACTAACGCCATCTTTATTTTGGTTTTAACACTAATTAGCGTAGCGTAGCCTTAACCATCTATCAGATGGTATTAAGAGCTACCATATTTTTTTTATATGTACAATTTTACAAATTGTTATATATCACCGTGCCATGTGTGCTTTATGAGTTTTCGTTTTTATTTATTAGTTGAACTATTTGTTTTAAGACAATTTTATTTTCTTTATCAGGCTCAAGTTCAATACTATACTAAATTCTCATTTATTTGCAAATGAAGAAATTAATATTTTTAGTTTTTACTACTTTATTAGCGTTAGTTAAGAAAGGAAATTTTATTGAAAAAACAAGATTTTTACCGATACTAGCCGAGTAGAATGCATTTTCGAAAAACAGCTACGATTTTCATCATCAGTACTCTTTGTTCGGTTGTTAGTTTAATTTGGTTGTAAACATCAGCCATTTAACCCACTGATCCATGTGGCGAGGTGAGTCGGCACGAAGTTTTTTCCACTTAAACCAACTAAACCAAAGCTTTTTCTTTTTTCCATTTCTTATTACTAACGCCATCTTTATTTTGGTTTTAACACTAATTAGCGTAGCGTAGCCTTAACCATCTATCAGATGGTATTAAGAGCTACCATATTTTTTTTATATGTACAATTTTACAAATTGTTATATATCACCGTGCCATGTGTGCTTTATGAGTTTTCGTTTTTATTTATTAGTTGAACTATTTGTTTTAAGACAATTTTATTTTCTTTATCAGGCTCAAGTTTAATACTATACTAAATTCTCATTTATTTGCAAATGAAGAAATTAATATTTTTAGTTTTTACTACTTTATTAGCGTTAGTTAAGAAAGGAAATTTTATTGAAAAAACAAGATTTTTACCGATACTAGCCGAGTAGAATGCATTTTCGAAAAACAGCTACGATTTTCATCATCAGTACTCTTTGTTCGGTTGTTAGTTTAATTTGGTTGTAAACATCAGCCATTTAACCCACTGATCCATGTGGCGAGGTGAGTCGGCACGAAGTTTTTTCCACTTAAACCAACTAAACCAAAGCTTTTTCTTTTTTCCATTTCTTATTACTAACGCCATCTTTATTTTGGTTTTAACACTAATTAGCGTAGCGTAGCCTTAACCATCTATCAGATGGTATTAAGAGCTACCATATTTTTTTTATATGTACAATTTTACAAATTGTTATATATCACCGTGCCATGTGTGCTTTATGAGTTTTCGTTTTTATTTATTAGTTGAACTATTTGTTTTAAGACAATTTTATTTTCTTTATCAGGCTCAAGTTCAATACTATACTAAATTCTCATTTATTTGCAAATGAAGAAATTAATATTTTTAGTTTTTACTACTTTATTAGCGTTAGTTAAGAAAGGAAATTTTATTGAAAAAACAAGATTTTTACCGATACTAGCCGAGTAGAATGCATTTTCGAAAAACAGCTACGATTTTCATCATCAGTACTCTTTGTTCGGTTGTTAGTTTAATTTGGTTGTAAACATCAGCCATTTAACCCACTGATCCATGTGGCGAGGTGAGTCGGCACGAAGTTTTTTCCACTTAAACCAACTAAACCAAAGCTTTTTCTTTTTTCCATTTCTTATTACTAACGCCATCTTTATTTTGGTTTTAACACTAATTAGCGTAGCGTAGCCTTAACCATCTATCAGATGGTATTAAGAGCTACCATATTTTTTTTATATGTACAATTTTACAAATTGTTATATATCACCGTGCCATGTGTGCTTTATGAGTTTTCGTTTTTATTTATTAGTTGAACTATTTGTTTTAAGACAATTTTATTTTCTTTATCAGGCTCAAGTTCAATACTATACTAAATTCTCATTTATTTGCAAATGAAGAAATTAATATTTTTAGTTTTTACTACTTTATTAGCGTTAGTTAAGAAAGGAAATTTTATTGAAAAAACAAGATTTTTACCGATACTAGCCGAGTAGAATGCATTTTCGAAAAACAGCTACGATTTTCATCATCAGTACTCTTTGTTCGGTTGTTAGTTTAATTTGGTTGTAAACATCAGCCATTTAACCCACTGATCCATGTGGCGAGGTGAGTCGGCACGAAGTTTTTTCCACTTAAACCAACTAAACCAAAGCTTTTTCTTTTTTCCATTTCTTATTACTAACGCCATCTTTATTTTGGTTTTAACACTAATTAGCGTAGCGTAGCCTTAACCATCTATCAGATGGTATTAAGAGCTACCATATTTTTTTTATATGTACAATTTTACAAATTGTTATATATCACCGTGCCATGTGTGCTTTATGAGTTTTCGTTTTTATTTATTAGTTGAACTATTTGTTTTAAGACAATTTTTATTAAATAAAATTGTCTTAAAACAAATAGTTCAACTAATAAATAAAAACGAAAACTCACAAAAGAGAAGTTTGAACTTCTTTTAAAAAATATTTGAAATGTGATCCCTTTATCTATTATATAAAGAAGGGGTGTATGTATGTATGTTTGTATTTTATAGCTGGCCACACCAGTGGATCGATTTTTGTGAAATTTTTACAGTGTTACTTCAAGTCTGAAAGGAACAATAGGCTACTTTTTTTTGGAAATTATTGCTGCCACGCCCACACTACGCCCATTTGTGTGGGAAGGTCAAGTAACGAAGTTACCCAGAGCCATACTGCTCAAACGCGTGGAGCTAAATACCTGAAATTTATAACACGTGTTATGCTTTACATGTTTTTTTAAATGCACATGAGTTTTTAAACATTGGGCCCGTAAAGGGATAAAAAGGGGACAAAAAGGGAAAAATCTGTAACCTACTATCTTTTGATGTATATAAGATAGAAACAAAATTTAAAAAGTTTAGTGTTTTCCTTAAGAAATAAACAGACAGGTATCTGGAGTTTTTTTTTTTAATTTTGGTCCGAAAGGCCGAAAAAAGGGGTTAAAATTATATTTTGGTACTTTTTGGTACTTCTTGTTACTTTTAAACCAATAAAGATAGAACAATTTTTCAAATTGCGTTCGATAGGCCTTACAAAAATATGATTACGTTTTGCGTACTTTTTTTAATTTTGGGCCCAAAGGGGGAAAAAAGGGTTAAAAATATATTTTGATTTTTTTATTCGTTTTTTGTAACTTTTAAACCAATAACGATAGCAACATTATTCAAATTAAGTGTAACAGGCCTAAAAAATATGAGTACGTTTTAAGATACTTTTTTAATTTTATAGACCCTAAGGGGAAAAAAGGGTTTTTATGTTTAGTACTTTTTGTAACTTTAAAATCAATTATGATAGAAACGTTATTTCAATTCCTCTTCGAGACCAATTTTTGGAAATTAGTTCGCACGTAAACGGCTTTTAAAGATAAAATTTTGAAGGTACAAAAGTGGGCGGTGCCACGCCCATAAAAGTTCAACTTTTTATGCTGGTACTTTTATTGCACTGATTTTTTAAAATTGACACACATATAGAAGGCCTCTAATTCCGAAGTTCTAAAGGACAAAAATGGATGATTGCAGCGCCCACAAAAATGTAAGTTTTCAAACTGGTTCTTATATTGCTACGATTTTTATGAAGCTCAAAAATAGACCGATAGTGTTTATTTTCGGTACAAAAATGGGTGGCATAAAGATAGACAAACGTGCAAAATTATGTAAAGATAAGGCCATATTCTAGCCAGTTATAGCCCAAAACGCTTAATCCGGGAGGACATTTGTATGGGAGCTCTGTCGAAAAATTAACTGATCATCACTTCAAACAACATGCTTTTTTTATGCCAAAAAACTTATCTGTTCCAAATTTCATCGAAATATCTGCAAAAATGCGGTCTCTACTTTGTTTACAAGAATATATTAACTCCTAGCCGGACGGATGGACTGACAGGTTTTAATCGACTCAGGAAGTGATTCTGTGTCGATCGGTATAATTGTAGGTGGGTCTCAGACCTTTTTCTTTGGTGAGGTACAAAAATTTGCACAAAAGCATAATAAAATTTGGATATAACAATATAAGAGAAGTTTGAACTTCTTTTGAATAATATTTGAAATGTGATCCCTGTATCTATCTTATATAAAGAAAGGTTGTATGTATGTATATATGTATGTATGTATGTATGTATATATGTATGTATGTATGTATGTATGTATGTATGTATGTATGTATGTATGTATGTATGTATGTATGTATGTATGTATGTATGTATGTATGTATGTATGTATGTATGTATGTATGTATGTATGTATGTATGTATGTATGTATGTATGTATGTATGTATGTATGTATGTGTGTATGTATGTATGTATGTATGTATGTATGTATGTATGTATGTATGTATGTATGTATGTATGTATGTATGTATGTATGTATGTATGTATGTATGTATGTATGTATGTATGTATGTATGTATGTATGTATGTATGTATGTATTTATTTATTTATTTATTTATTTATTTTGTTTTCCAAAACAACAACACATTAAATCTTATTATTAAAGTAATGGATTTTTACAATGAAAAAGCGGGACACTATAAACGATGTCAATATATAAGCAAATACATATAAAAGTAAAACAAGTAAGAGCGCTATATTCGGCTGTGCCGAATCTTATATACCCTTCACATTGACCTTTCGCAATCCCAAACTTTTTTTATTTTTAACCATTTTTTATTTACTTATGAAATATTTCTAATTTTTAAATAGGGGTCGGTGTCATTTTTTAACGCTCCACGGGTGACGGGGAAGTTGTAGGGGGTTTTATCCTAATTTTTACAAATTTTGTATGGCAACCCACTCAGAGGGTGGAGATACGGGGTAAGTATATTTTAGGAATATGTTTTGGAGGGGAAACTGATGGGGGTCGGTCGTACACTTTATTGATCTAAGGCAAATTCTGAAGAAGTTGTGGGCATTTTCATATCATTTTTGTAAATTTTGTATGGCAACCCAATTAGGGCGATAGGGGGTAAGTATATTCTAGGAACATGTTTGGGAGGGCAAACTAATGGGGATCGGTCGTACAATTTATTGCTCTAAGGCCAACTCTAAAGGAAGTTGTGGGCATTTCCATATCATTTCTTGTAAATTTTGTATGGCAACCCCCTTAGGGCGTGGTATGCAATACCAAGGGAACGCTGCATTGGCCTGGTGGACAGAATGCCCAGGAGATGTGCAGCTGTGTTAAAGAATAAGGGCTATCCTACTAAATATTAAACATTTTGTGAAATTAATATTAAAGTTTTTATTTTGTTGGAAATAAATTTTTTTGATTTGTGCTACATTACTGTCCAGTCTTTTTTTGAGGTTTCGTTATAAAAAAATAGTATAAACGAAAAAAGAGTTAAGTAAAATAATATCGCATATACTTGACACCGAGAATAATGCATTAAGATATAACAATGTTAAAAAAAATGAATACGTAACAACATTTTTAAATTCTAAAAGTACAAAAAGGTATGTGCTAACCTAATGTCCACCACTGTATGTGTGTATGTATATACATATGTATGTATGTATGTATGTATGTATGTATGTATGTATGTATGTATGTATGTATGTATGTATGTATGTATGTATGGATGTATGGATGTATGTATGTATTTATGTATGTATGTATGTATGTATGTATGTATTTATGTATGTATGTATGTATGTATGTTTGTATGTATGTATGTATGTAGGTTTGTATTTTATAGATGGCAAGACCAGTGGACTGATTTTTTTGAAATTTTTACAGGGAGTTCCTCCAAGCCTGGAAGGAACAATAGGCTACTTTTTTTTGGAAATTATTAAATACTGATAAATTTTTTTGAAATTCGGCCCGTGAAGGGATAAAATGGGGGCAAAAAGGGAAAAATCATCAACATCTATCTTCTGAAGTATATAAGATAGAAACAATATATAAAAAGTTTTGCGTTTTCCTTAAGAACTAAACAGACAGGTATCTGGTGTTTTTTTTTTTTAATTTTGAACTGAAAGGGAAAAAATAGGTTTAAAATATATTTTGGTACTTTAGGGTACTTTTTGTTACTTTTAAACCAACAAAGATATAAACATTATTTAAATTGCGTTTGATAGGTCTTAAAAATATGATTACGTTTTTCGTACTTTTTTAAATTTTTGACCCAAAGGGGGAAAACGGGTTTAAAATATATTTTTAAATTTTTGAGGCGTTTTTTGTAACTTTTAAACCAATAAAGATAGGAAGATTATTCTAATTGAGTGCGACAGGCCTAAAAAATATGAGTTCGGTTTTGGGTCCTTTTTTAATTCTTGGACCCTAAGGGGAAAAAGGTTTAAAATTATGTTTAAGTACTTTTTGTAACTTTAGAACCACCATTAAAAATAGAAAAACTATTAAGATTGCATTCGTAAGGTTACCAAAATATGTTATTACGTTAATAAAGGGCTAGAATTATATATAGAAGTTTATAAAAGAATTTTTGATAACTAAAGCTTTCTGGAAATCTCCAAAACTATAAACCTAATGAATTTCCAATTTTCATATGTTAATTAAATTGTAGGGCTGACGTATAATTTGTTGCAACTAAAGTGGGGCAACTAGTAAATTAAAAAATATATTAATGCTTTTATTTACATATTTTGGTAATTTTACTATGATTGGTGTAGCGAAGCACACCGGGGCTTAGCTAGTCTCTTATAAAAACCCTGATAAACTGTCTTGAGACTTTAAGGAATGAACCCCACACACAATATAAAACTTTTTAAAAGGTCAACTATATATGCGATGGTATGAATTTTTTAGTTGAAAAGCCTAGATTTTACAGAAAATATTATTTTGAAGATGTCGAAAAATATTACCGGATCGAGGGCTCTGTTTTACAAGACAAAAGCACGTTTCTCAAAGGACGTTCTTTCTTCCTCAAGATATTACTACGTATACTGATTTAGAAATTTTATTTCCACAACTTGCACATTTATTGAGATTTAAAAAAGTTGACAAAAAAAACTGCTTAAATCAAAATTAAAGGCTGAAAATGGAAAATTAATAACGACTGCCCAGATTTTATAATAAATGTTAAAACAGGGTGTGACCCAAGTATTTACCAAAACTTGCGAAAAATATTTAAAATTTTTGTTTCAATGCCGGTCAGTAATGCTACAGCTGAAAGGTGTTTTTTACCCTTTTCAGTATTAAATCATGGCTGATATCAACCATGACAGAGCACAGGCTTAACGGCCTAGCAATGCTGCATATACATACAAAATAAAATTGAAATTGTCGCAAATGTCGCAAATAAATATGTTTTTTGGCTTTTGATGTAATTATAATTATTTAAAATGAATTTAACTTTCTGTTGAGTTTTTGTTTTAATAAACCGCTAAAATCTAGTTTTTAAATTGTATGCTATATTTAATATTTCACTTATGTTAAGGGTATAAAAATATAAACCTGGGAAAAAACGTCTGCTTAAGTACCAGATAACGAAGAACTCATCATTACTATTATTATATAATGGCCATTAAAAATAAGTTGTTTTGTAATGACTAATCTCTATCAATTTTTTGCTAGTATTATAATGGAAAATGCCCTGAAAGTAATAACTGAACTATTGTTTTTGTGCCTTACAAAAATCCAAACATTCATCAAATAATTTTTTTTATGCTTATTTTATTAATTTATCGGCTAGTATCGGTAGAAAAACCCTTTTTTTTAAATAAAAGTTTCTTTCAACATTAACGGAAAAATAGTAATTTCTTCTGATAAAAGAAATTGAATGATGAACTTAAACCAAAATAAAAAGCAAAAATTTGTATTAATTTTTTTATACAAAAATTTTTTAAAAAATTTTTATTCAAAATATAGTTCCAATTCTTTTGCTTTAAATTAGGGTTATATGATCAATGCATTGGATAATTTCATACAAACAAAAGTCTATATTTTCCTTCCGTAAAAAGCAGTGATAGGAAAATTTCTTAGAATCCCTTTTTTTATTTTTTTTCTTCTTAATTTAGATTAATTTAGTTTAATTTTATTTCAGATGATCCTTATCAAGTTAAACCTACACCTGCCTTACGCTTGAGTACAGATGGTATGTAGTTTGAATTTTTATTTTACGTTAGAGTTACACTATACATTTAACTATATGTAAATATGTTCTATATGTAAAAAATGCATCTTTATGTTTCTTTTCTCTTTTTCTCTTTTATGTGTAAAATATCAAACGACTTTCTTAATGCATTACGTATTATTTACATACGTTTGGATCCCGTGGATAATTGAAAATTCTTAATATCACAAACACTGTCTTCACTTTCTCCTACTTTTCTAATGTTGCTGTAATAACTATGTATTAACATTTTGTCTAATATAAATTATTTTAATAATGCTTTGTTTTAAATGTAAATATTGTGAATAATTCGTTAAATTTGCTTGTATTTTCTTATAAAAATATTTATATATAAATACTTTTAAGAAATAACAACGGTTTTATTGGTAAATAATGAGAGTCATGGCCGTTTTATTAATGTAAGACCGGAGGTAGGGCTTTTGACTTCAACGGCTCGTACTTTTATTCAAGAAGGCGTTACCACAGAATATGCTACTCAAGTAGTAGGTACGACACTTGATAATGGTAAAGTATATGCCCAGTATTTAAAGAAAAGCTCTCGTGTTTTATATGACAGCGTGCCGCCACCCTCTATTGTTACTAGTTGGGTAGGAGAGTCGTCAAATAGCAAAACATTGTCACTTCTACCACAAAGCCATAATGATTTATTTAACGCAGATCAGCCTGATTGGCAGGACATAGATGATCGACTATTAGATAGCCACCGGCATCATAAAAATTTTATAGGAAACACGGATTATGTAGGTTTACGAAACAGCGCGTCAGAGTATTTAGATTCTCAAAGGGAAGAAGAAATAAAATCTTTGCAAAATAGTTCTCTTGGTTATATATCAAAAGCTAAGTCAGCTTACAAATCTGTAGCTCAACTAGGAGTTTTCGAAGAGAATGCACCGAAAATTGCGCTAAGTAAAGTGTTACCTGCTTCAAATTTGCCAACATATACTATCAAATCAAGATCGTATTTGACTGAAAATAAAGGTAACGGTTTGGAAATTGGGGATAGTGAAGAAACATTTGGTCGAAATCCAAAACGAACATATAAAAAATTATTTCAAGGTGATATAAAAATTGAAAATCAGTCGGAACCACCTTATTCTTCTAAGGTCCTTGTACCAGTTAGTAGACATATTTCAACTGTGACATATTATGGATTTTCAGATTTTACTACGGTGGTGGGTGATAGTGTTATTGTTTTTTCGCCTAAATCTTCTTCAAAAAATATTAACTATATTGCCCAAGTAACTTCTATAAAAGGTGAAGCTACATTAGGAGCTGCCTTATCTAGAGTTTATACAGAACCGACAACTATTCACCAATCCTCCGTTCAAGTTTTGTTAGAAGCAGAAGTTAGTCCATTGCTGGACTCCGGTCCTTTAAATGAAGTTTTTAATAGGAAAAATACAGAGCCTATAGCTTTACTAGAAGCTTCTGAGCTTGAAACGCCACCAACTCAAAGTGAAACTATTAGTATTCAATTGACACCGGTTAGCGCAACTGTCATGCTTTCACGTCCTTCAGATGAAGAAATTTTAAGAATTTATAGTGCCTTAGCAAACGCCAATGGGAATACTGTAAAAAACATGGTAAAATTTAATGCAAACACATCCGGAATTATGACAGCTCCCGAAAGTACTGCAGCACTTTCAGATAAATTAGAGGTAGACGCGTCAAATACGCAGACATTTGGGGGAGCTACTACCATATTTTTTGAAGATGATTTTTTTTCAAATTTTGTAGATCCAATAAAAAATGCAACGAAGATTGACCCCACCTTGGTTTCAAAAACTTACTTTGGCTCTTTAAACAACATTAGTGTTACGCCGCTTCTGGTATCTGAAAATTCTGAAGAAAATTTAACTTCCATAGAGAGCATTGAAACAATAACAGATAAACACTTAACTTCCTCTGAAACTAATTTGGATACAAGTGTTAGTAATACATTTTCCTTACTTGATGGAAGCCTAGCATCAAATGAAGAGTATAGATCAGTCAATGAATTATCAACGGAGTTGGTTAAAGAAATTGACCTACTGAATAAAATCCCCAATGATTGCATTAGTACTTCTCAAGTGTTTTTGACTCAAGTGCCTAAAGAAAACACATTCTTTGAAACCGCAGTTATAACCATTAATGCATCGACATTTTTTAAGACCAAAATAAGACAGCACGCTCAGCCATCTTTGGAAATAAAAGAAGCCACTAAATTTTACTGCCTTAGACCTTCTCTAACTGAAAAAAGTCAAATAGAAAGTTCTTTATCACTATATGCCTTTGAAGATGATTCAGTTGGTACCACTCCGAAATCGGACCAAATGGAAAATATTAAAAAAACCATACCTGTTCTTAATAAAATCAAAGAAAATTCTTTGGAACCTGAAAATGAAAAAACAGATGTCGACGTAAACAATAGGAAAATGTCAGAGCTTTCTAACAAGACCTTAAATAATTTTGTATACGAAGGTGAATATAAGAAGCCTTTTAACGAAGAAGCTTTGGAGCAACTGGAAGAAGCTGATGAAGACGATGAAGAAATTGAACTTATTTATAAAACCTTGTACACTACATACACTTATTTAACTACTTTTTTTCACGATGATTCAACTTCAATATCCAGCCATACTGAAGTGGTCACAGATATTATGACTTCAACGCTAGGAAATTTAAATGAAGAATCCACAGCTTCAAGTCTTATAGCTAATCTACATGAAAATGAAATAAATGCAACAAAAACCTTAGAAACAACCCCATATTTTCCAGCTTCTAAACGTTTTGTGGTGCCATCAGAAGTTGAAACCTTTATACAAACAGATGAGAACGTTCGACTTCAAAGCGAAGATTTTCTTAATAATATAGTAACTTCATATACGGGCCCTGAAACGCTAGCTACCTTCTATACAACTTATACGTACTTCACGACTATTTTTGCAGAGGGAGAAACTGAAATAATGTCTCGTACAGAAGTAGTTACTAATATTAAAAAATTATTGGAATCAACTCCTGTGACCGAAAGGATAATGTCCACAATGTCTTCGCATAGTCCTATAACAAAGATAGAAGATCAATTGTTCGCTGATTCTGATGCAGAAGATATTATAACTAATGGTTTATTGCGTCAAATTGAAAATAATAGAACATCACCAGCTTCCAACGAAGAAAAATTCATATCCGTTGTACCAGATTTAGGCGGCCTCCCGGCTACTATGGTGGTAACAGATGTACGTTCAACCAGTTCCTCAGGAAAAAAAGAAATTTTTAATAAAAATGCACAACAACAGTCTGTGTATGAAGACCAGATTAGTTTAGAAAGTAATACAGACATAGATGAAGTAATGCCGTCGGCGACATTGCTGCTTCAAACTAATTTTACCACTTTCACTTACTACACAACAATGTATAGTGGTGATAATACCAGTATTATTAGTCGCTTTGAAACCATGACTAATACCGTTAGTAAAACTTTACAGCCATCAAAAGTTATTGACTTGGAAGGGGCATCTGTGCCAATTACATATTTTACTACTTTTACATACTGGACAAAACTAGCTAGAGAGGGTCAATTAACAACCTTAAGCCGCGAAGAAACTTTTTCGAATATCATTGCACCAACAGTAGTTCAAAACGAATCTCAAATCACGTCGAAAATCACAGATCAGAAATCATCTTTTACTATAGATTTAATAGCAGATAAAAATTCCTTATCGACATCGAATAATGAAAATGTCTCAAATCCGCTTACAGCAACAGAAGTGACAGACGAAAATTCCGATTTAAAACACAATATTAAGGTGTTAGAGCCCACAACCTACTATACAACATATACGTATTATACAACGTCTTATGAGACAGAAAAGACCATAACTCATTCACGTTTTGAAACAGTTACAAATATTGTGACACCTACTATAACAACAAAAAATACTGATGAAGGTACAACTAATTCAAAATTAGCCACTGTTTCAACTCCAACTCTGGTGGGTTCTCAGTTTAACAATAGCAGACCTAAGTTGTCAAAGTTTATTTTGTATGACTTTCGCAAAATCATTGATGCAGATGGTATTTCTACATTATTTTTTACAACTGAAGTCAAACCTACCACAAATTCTGATGGCATGCCAACTGAAGTTATTAGTTCTACGTCCAGTTTACTAATAAATGAAGAAAAACGAAAAAGCCAAGACACACTTTCAGTAGAAAATTCTGATTCTTCCATTATTCCAGATGCACAGCCACACAAACAATTTAAAACTGGACTCGTAAGACTAATTGAAGGTACGCGAATCGCAAATCAAACGACGACCTTATACCAAAGCAAGGTCATAGGTACAATTATTGATCAACGTTATGCCCAGATTATAGAAAGCACTTCTAGCTTTATATTTGAAGAAAATAATGTACCTTTCGATAGCGCTAGCTTGACTACAGTCATATCACCGACCACTTCAAGTAACGTTATTAATATACAAGCTACTCAGCAAATTAATAGTTCAGTCAATATACTGCCAAACGTTGAAGGTAGTATAATGGATACGAGTTCAGAGCAGAATTTGGAGACAACAACTATAAATGAAAAGAATCAAGATGAAGAGAATAATTTGAAAACAGATGAAAAGCTGCGATTCCCCTTCCAAACAAAAAAACCGCCATTTATTTCGCCTCTTAAATCATTTTCTAACAGAAACAGGCCGCAATTTTCACCAAAAAGGAACAGCAGTGCAACCATTATAACAAGAAGTGATTTTACGCCAACGATAACCGCTACGCCTGCACTTAAGACCCTAAGTCGCTTTCCGTCTAATCGTAGAGGAAGTGCTGGAAACCTCGGAAGTTCCGCATTATTCCCTACGTCTTCCAGGCGATTTGGGCGGCCAAGTAAATCATCAGGGGTTGGATTACAAACTGCTTCCCAACTGGGAACAACAAGTACTGTTGGGGTATCTCGAAACCGATTTTCATCTTCACCTAATGCACGCAGTTCGTTCGCTTCTGGTTCAAGACGTGTGGGAGCTTCGTCTGTAAGCATAAGACCGTCGTTTGCACGGCCGTCATTGTTTTCATACGGCTATCCCGGAAACTCTAGACTTAGAGTAAGACCTACATCTACAGAAGATGCGCATGACGTTTTATCGTCCGTTGACACTTCTACATCAGTTTCATTGAACTCTCAGGAAGAAAGCGGAAAAGATACTTTATCTGCAGATGAGTCTGAAAATGAAGAAGAAATAACCACCGAAAGCAACCGGCGTCAAAATAACCCGCTTTTACGCCTACGTAGGCCTCTTAATAGACCTCAAAGTTTTACGACAGGTCGCTCACATACAATTCCTGCAAATAGCGCAGTCTCTGTTAGGAGAAACCCATTAACGAGCCATCCACGAAATAGCAATACTGGAGCTACAACTACAACAACCACAACTGCTAAACCGAAACCTCGAGCATTTCAATCACCGCTAATTTCACAAAACCGTGTTCGAACTACTAACTCGTTATTTCCGCCACGTAATATTTTTGGACCACAAAAACTAGAAAAAACTACGGAAGAAAATAAAGATTTATCCGATGAGGATGCGAACGATAATAATGACGATTCCGAGTATGAAGATGAAGACGAAGAGGAGGTTGATGGTGAAAGTGACAATGAAGAAGAAAATAGTAGAAGAAGACGTTCCAGTAATAAAGCTCAACCTACAGTTACATTAAATTCACGTAGCAAACGTGAAACAGACAGTCCACAGCGAAGCAATTTTCGAAACCGTTTTAGAAGACCCAAAGTAACCACTCAGGTGGAGGAAGATGCTAAAAGTTATGAAGACGACATAAGTGAAGTCAGAGAACAAAACTTTACTAGTACACCGTGGATAATATCAACATCTTCCAAAAAACCAAAATCACGTTTCGGGGCTCGATATACCGGGCACTCTTTTTCATCTGCAACAAGCCTTGCAACATTGCCAGCAACAACTTCTAACCATAAAGCAATACGACCAACTCGCCCCTCAAGCAGTAATGGCAGTAGAACTCAGTTTACTTTACGGGAAAAGGATACATCTTCAATGAGTAGTACGCAAAAAAGTTTGACATCGGTAAAACGTCCTGCTTTCCGCAGGCCTCAAACCAACGTTGGTATTTCCTCGCGACGATTGCCTAGTTCTACAGCTCCCTCATCCTTATTATCTGGAAAGAGACGGTTAAAAGGTTTTTCAAACAATGATTCGACAACCTCCCGTAATTCCGTGCCGGCAAGAACTCGCTCTTCTCCCAACTCTAACGGGCGTTCACGTTCATCTTCATCTGTAAGGGATACTAACATTGGAGGCAGGAACCGCGTCAGAAGTAACCATAATTATAACAACAATGAAGCGCAGATAATAGATAGCAGCGGTACAATCACTGTTACCCATGTAATTCCTGCAAAAGTCACTATACCTGTTGTAAACGGCAAGGTAACCGAGTACAAGCAAGTTGTTACTGATAAAACTAGCAAAGAAATTTTGGTACCGCAGCAGTATACAACAGCGATTGCTGCAAACGGTTTTCCACAACTAATTTTAACCAGAGAAGACTCAACTGTAAAATACAATGGAGCTACTGAAGTCACCCAATATATTCTGCATGAAACACCAACCACAACGATAACGTTTACCCCTACAACGATTCGAGGGAGAAAAACCTCATTTTCTCATATACTTCCATCAACAGTCTACTCGGTAGAACAAGTGGTATCAACATTGCAGCCTCAAATATCGGCGAATGCCCCCTTAGCGAATATTCTTTTATCACAATTGCTGCTTGGTAATGTTGGCTTACCTGCAGGCAATCCATTGTTAGTAGCCTTAGGAGGAGCTCTAACGCAGCCAACCTTAGGAACTGTACTTGGCCCTCCCCAGCCGGCTACGCCAGTTACTGAATTTAAAACCCATGCTTCCACTTTTATAACAACAGTGTATGAAGGGCAGTCAACAGTTTTGCCAGTCACCTTTCAGGGTAAAAAAATCCTAACTACGATATTTGATACAACTGCTCAGACGATAACCGCCACCGAATTTATAACTGATACTATTGTAACAACTCCTACGGTAACAGCTCAACCCCAGCCAGTTGTAAACAGCTTGATTTTGCAGCAACTGTTACTGCAACAACAGAAACAGCTTCAGCAATCAAATTCTGATTCCAGTTATGCCTTAAACGCCCTATTGAATTCAGTTCCATCACATTTTTTATTAGGCGGTGATACTTTACAGGACCTAGACTCTACAAATTATAATCGTGTTTCTGGGCAAGTTGATCTTCTAAAAGAAAACGACGATGTTGGGGTAGAAAGCTCAGTGGATTTAGGTGGCATGGCTCTACAAGCACAAATTCAAGCACAAAGAAACGTCAGAAAAAAGAATCGTAAAACAAATAAAAATCAGAAAAGAAAACAAAATAATAATACTGAATCTCATTCAACAGTCGAAAGCAAGGTCATCACTCTTTATGTATCTGGAAGAAGACCAGGAGAGTTTAGCACCGTACTATCAACAGTTCAAGTAGGACCAGATTCCACTTTATACAAGCGTCATGCACATATTGCTGACAGCACAAATGATCTTTTGAATGACGGCAGTGAGCTTTCTAATGAATACTTGGCCGTTCCACAGCAAATAATTCTTTTAAATGATAAAATCAAAGGTGGAGCCCATTTTGAAAATGAAGCTTCTGCGACTCAATCTTTGGAAAGTATAGTCGGTGATGTAAGTTTGTGGTATGCCGTTCGTGCAACAGCAACAACGACCAATAGTGAAAAATTGCGAAAATTTCCAACTGAAAAAGTTGACAGCGTTAATACCAATAGAGACATTCAAGTAAATTCAACATATGAGCATTTTTTTGTTTAGCTGACCTTGCTAAGCCGTGTGTCCCCAAGCTTCAGACAAAGGTCAGAATAAGTTTAAAATACATTTATTATAACACAACACAACAAACGGGGCATATACAAACAATTGGTATACAGTCGTTAGAGCTTACACATAACACAAAAACGTTGAATAATTACCGTAACCTAAAAAAACGCAGTATCTTAGAAAATGAAAATTACAGTTTGAAAAGCCATCCTTCAACACAGAAACCGAAGTTGCGCCGAAAGTTGATAAAAAGACGAAAAATACAACCATACAATACTACACCAACATTAAATATCCAAACTATGCTTTCGGCAAAAGCAAATAAAACAGATGAAAATCAATATATTCTTCCACGTAAACGTATAAAAGTCACTAAATATAAGAAACTAATAACTAATAACTCTGACAATAAAAGTACACCCTCAATTACTATCAAAAAAACCTCCAACACACACAACATAAAAATTAAGCCTACAGTAACTGAATTTCATAACATAAGTTTTAACAAAAGTAATTTTCAAAATATCACTAAACTACAAAATACCGAAAATATGCCTAAAATAAAACAAACAAATTATATAATTCAACCTACATTGTCTACTGCAACAATCTCTGCCTCCTTAAATGCTAACACAAAAAAGTCCAACAACAGAAGAAAAAATAAACGCAAGAGACAACGAACAAGCCAACGGCAAAAAAATCACAAAATATTACCGGAGATTACAATTGTGCCTGTTACTTCTACCACCATTTTTACGATAACAACATTGTCCACCACAACTCGCACACTCACCTACACGTTAGTAGTCGACCGTGTAAAAGGGACAGAACACGAAATCCAAACAAAATCAACATTTGAGCAGCTACAAACTAAGACTGTACCGGTGACAATTTTATTAACACAAACAATTAAAATTATATAATACATACAATGAGACAAGTACTGTTAACAACATCTACTTATGTATTTCAACTTATGTATGTCGTCAAATTGTTCAAAATAAATATTTTTTTATTGATTACAATTCACTATATCATATTACATACATACGTAAGTGTTCGAAGTTTTTAATTTTTACTTTTTAAAATATCTCAGTTATAACTAAATTTCATAATAACCAAGCAAAAATTTACATTGCTTAATAATGAGTTAAATTAGCATTAGCATTTAAGTACTTATCAAGCTCGCTTGCAAAGAAGGACTTACATAGCCTATTACTTAATTGGCATTAAAATAACCTTTTTCTGCGGAGCCCAATTACTTATTGTTGTACTAAAAGTTTTTTTCTTTGATGTTTTGGTTAAAACTGGCTCAAAATATTAAGTTAGAATAAGAAATTGTCAAACTGAAACTATCCGCCTAAATTTTAGATAAGAAATAACTCATTATCTAACAACTGCTAAATAATACAAACGGTATGTAATAGTAGCTGAAAAGTAAGGAATTCGTAATGCCTAATCACTTCTAAGTTTTTGCTGGGAAGATACATATGTTAGGAAACTGTATTATATTTCGTTATATAACTGTGTATAAATATCCTTAATTTGCTAATAATTACTAAATAGCTCCTATTAGGAATCACAACTGTAAGTTATAGTTTAAAAAATATGAAAAATTTTGTCTTTTTAAATTAGTTATATTTATTTGTTAATGGAAGATGTATGCCTCTTTTTCTAAAGCTAAACTTATTTAAGATATTATTACACTTTTTCGCTAAATTTGGTGCTCGCTAACTCTGCAGGCAAGGCTTTTGCGATAGACAAAAAAGCAGTGTATCCTAAACATCAAGATAGTTAACATACTGTTACCGTTCAAAAAGCAGGAGGCTATAATCCACAACTCCGCTTCCAGGCTTAGCTGCCGTATTTAATCAAAATCACAATCAGCCACCTATTTTGAAAGTCAATAATTACTTAAAATAAAAAATGTTTGGTCCTGTCTTCTTCTCTAGAGCCATAACATCTTTGAGAGTCAAGAACATTTTAAAATATTTCGGAAAAAAATACATGCAGAAAACCGGTTTGTAATTGCAATTAAATTAATTCGTTCGATGCAATGAAACATTAAGGATATTGTGTTAAAGTAGGACTATTTCGGACATTTGGTTAAAAAGTAGAAAGGACTTCCCATGACGCCCTAAAAAAAAGAGCAGTGTCCGGGGAAAAAGATGGATAGCAGCCCTAACTTTAAATGTATTCCTGTGAGCAGTAGAAACGCTTTCTTAAATAACCTAAGCAATATAGAAAGTAGTTTCAAAAAACTGACCGCATATATTGCCATGTTTGGGGCGCTATGTATCAAATAACTTGACATTTTTTTAGCTATAAAATTTGCTCCCTTGTGCATCCATACCTTTGAAAGTTTTCGTTGTTTTTCTATACTCACATTATTCCAAACTTTAATGCAATCAAATGTGTAGCTTCAATTCAGAAATGTTTTTTAAATGTGTTTTTTTGCTAATAGATGTGAAAAAAATACTTTTTATGTGCAGATTCAGACAGCAAAATATATAAAAATTTTTATTTTACCGAACTTCGTCAAAAATTGGGAACCGCACTTAATATTGTAGAAAGTCGTTGGCCGTTTAAAATACTTAAAGAATTTGTACTCGCTCTTATTGGTTAATATAATGCATTCTTTAAATATATTAAAAAGGCTTTGTTACCTTAGGTTCTGTAGGTAATATATTTTTTACATTTTGTAACAAACGAACGATGTTCGGTTAGAATTTAAACGGAACTTGTAGTACACTTACACAAGTAACAAAAAATTGAAAAATATAGGTGTATTGGGGTATGGTTACTTGCACGTGTACAGTTAACTCTTAACCGGAAAATATTCAACCGCAAAGTTGCTTTTAAATTTATCCGACAAAAATCTACCTGTTAAAACATTAACCGAATTTTCTGCATTATACAGATATAACAACAATTTTCTTTAAAAATATAATTTTTCATAAATTGAGTTAACAGTAGATTCAGGTAGCAAAGTATTTTTCCAAAAAAAATTTATTATTTCCCCATATATTACATTTTTATGTACATATGTAGGTCTTAATTACTACCTAACCACATGCCGATTTGTTGTTAATGCTAGACCAGGGATAGGCACACTAAAACTATCGCATTTGTTCTTGTATATGTGCAGTTTCTAGAGATGAGCGATATTTCTGTACCTGTGATTGAAAACCAAAAGTAACGACAGTGATATAAACTGTGAAGTAACTCTTATTGTAGTTACTTTGTTATGTTATGAAAATAAATATTTTTGTGATACCTGTGACTTGAAAACCAAAAGTAACGACAGTGATATAAACTGTGAAGTAACTATTATTGTAGTTACTTTGTTATGTTATGAAAATAAATATTTTTGTGATTTCCTGTGAAGTAACTATTAACTGCGATGTTGTTACCAGACTAAGTTAATTTTTGGCAACAACCTCTTTTATTCAATCTTTAAACCAAATATACACAAATAACATTGTGGTTCGTGGAAAAGAAAGAAATGTTGCTGAGTAGCAACTGATAACTGCAGTGTTAATACCTTAAATTTGGGATGTTATTTTAAGTACTATTTATGTGTGAAGTAACTATTAACATATTTGTTTGTGAATAATTATTGACAGCGATCGCCGTCATTGTTTAAAATAACTGTTATTAAAAAATCGTGTTCACTGTTTATAGTATTCTTTAAAAATCACAGTTTCAAATAATATTAATTCCATATTGTTGGTAGCGTAATTGAACAAACAAGCGCTTACCATCCGCCTTGTTTGAAAACTCATCTGAGACCAGTGATCTTATACACTTTTTTAAAAAGTCGTTGCAAAGTCGGAAAAAAATCCCTATTTTTCCCTACGCGCTCAAAAATTTGTCACTACAAAAATCTCTACTTTTGAATGCGAACATAAATCAACACAAATAAAAGGAAACATACGTATGTATTTAGGTTTTATACAAGTAAAATGTATTTAAAGTTTTTGTACGTACATTCTATATACGCATATAAATAAATACATAAACAAGGCTTCTTGATTTTGATCAAGTTACTTTGTCAAAGTGGTTTATTTTTGTGTCTAATAAATTTGGTTTGTTTTTAATTGTGTTTAATTTTGTAAAAATTGTTTTAACTGTTTAAATTTTAAAATTAAATTTATGCTGAAGTGCAATTTATACATCTATACACATTTTCATAGCAATAAAATAGTTTTTTGCAAGTGTGTTTTATATTGTGCGAATTTGCTTTGGGTTTTAACAATGTAATCATTTTACAGAAACATAATGTATATTTATTCAATATCACTGCTCAAATGGCGGGAAATACTCAAAAGAAATGACAATATGCAATGTTTCCGTTACAACAACTTTACGCGTTGCTTGCAGAAATTGAAAAAGAGTGCCAAATCCCTACATTTTGACAATTTTAAAAAAATCCGTCTTTTTTTCCCCACGCTTGATTTTTTTAGACGAAAATCCCTACGAATAGGGATTTTCCCTACTTATAACATCACTGTCTGAGACTGACTAAAAATTTTCTAATGGTTTGTATACGTGTAGTTAAGATGAAAGAGAGAATTTGCGCGGTGTGGCAGATGCCCGACTAGGAACTAGACACATAAGCAATAGAGTTACCGCTAGAAATTTTAGAAAGCGGCACGAAAAAGGAAATTTGAAAAAATAGGCAATCTTTTAAATACCAGAGAACACATGTTTTATTTAACTTTTAATATAAGAGATAACAAATATATGCAGGCATGCATGTCACAGAGGTTATTTTTGTTCGAAAGTCAACTTTAAACATATTTAGAGCCGAAAGCCTGGACTCGCAAATGTCTACTTTTTATTATATAATAATTTATTTTTTATTGGTGTAAATTTTGAAAAAAAACCCGTGTAGCAAAAGCACTGCTATGTGGCAAAGTAAATATGTACATATGTATGAAGCAAACTCATATAAACTTAACCAGTAACTTACAATTCAATATACAGTGGACGTCCAATAATACGAATTATATAATGTCAGGCCTTTTCGTAATACTGAAAAATTCGTAGTATTGGACTATAGTTTTCCCCCTTTTTTTGCATTACCTTGCCTTTCATTTTAATTGCGTACTTTCTACTGGAACATAAGAATTTCTTTGGCATAAAAACCCTTTGTAAAGCTCGTCTTCCATTTTTTTTTATTCTCCAAGTACTATTCGGCAACGGGATTTAGTTGAGCCTGCTTCAGATAAAAGCTTCGCCTTCTGCTTTTTTATAGTGCAAATGGTTAATTTAGATAATCCATATTTGTAAAAGATTTCATAATGAGATTTTCCACTATCACAATCTTCTATAATTTTTATTTTATTTTGTAAAGAAATTTGTTTCTTTTTGGCTTCCTTCATTTTAAACATTTTTTATGTTTCAAACGAAAAGCACCAAATGACTACTACATACATACATATTTGTTTGTAGGCCGCAAAAAATAAAAAAATAAAAAAAAATGTTGCAAAAGTTCCATTCATATATGGAAAAACAAACATATTCGTATTATCGAATAGTAAAAATTTTTTTTATTCGTACTATAGAAACGTCAATGCAAAATATTTGCCTTTCGTACTATTGGACATTCGTAGAAGCGGCAGTACGTACTATTGGACGTCCACTGTATTTATTAAATTTCCGATTTTTAATTTGTCGTTTACTTTGATTTTTTAAAATCAACTTAAATTTAATAATGAAAGCATCTATTACCAAACTCAAAAATAATGTTTAAATAATTTATAACTTCATTCAACTTTATAAATGGTGGGTCTTAAAATCTTAAAACGTTAAATTTCTAATGCGAATTCTTGATATAATTTCATGACAAAATTTTTGGTAAACATTTTAAATATAAGCTTGATTTTAATACTACTATCTTCTAAGTTTGTTTCCTTTCCTTTTTTTTTTACTAAATTTTTTTATAAAATTTTCTTTGTTGAGGAAATTTAATATACATATTTGAATAATTCACAAGGTATTTTATTATAAGTATATTTGGTAATATTAAATTACATTTTCGTTTAAAATTTATTTATAAAAATGAGAATGACAGTGCAATATTTCTCCGCAAACTTTTTTATTTTGTGTCCAGAAACATGTAAGTTTTCCCATCCTCCTGAACAGTAGCAATATGACCCAGCAATTCTGCCGGTGTTATTCCTCGTATTAAGACATACAAAATTAGGGGTGTGGTCGGGGCGTTACATTACTATTTGTAAGAAAAAAGGCAAAATATTACCACATTTACTAAAAGTATTGGTTAAGTATTTCAACGATTGTGGACGCAATACACTTACCAATGGTTATAAAAGCAAAGTTTGTTTTTATTTAGCAATAAAAAACTACCATAATAAAAAGGACCGTTAGGAACATTAAATTCTATTTTAAACTAAGCCCTTAATTTTAAATTTTTTTGATATATCCTAAAATATCGAGATCTGATTAAAATTCAAAAACAATAACGGTTTAACACAATTAAAAGTATATTTAAGACTACAAAAAGACTAAATAACAGTAATTTCCTATTAATTTGTATTCATAAAATTCAAAGTTTTTGCTGCAACTAGCCTAAAAATTCATTAAACCTACTTTATAGTCTTAAGTACTTTATAATAAACTGTACATATATTTTTTTAAATTTCAAAAATTACAGTATTTTTTTTACAAAATAATACATTGTTATTACGAGGGCTATATTATTTAAAAGTAAAATAGTCGTCAAAACGCCAAATATTCGACTTTGTGTTCTACAAATACCCACCTTATAACTTCTTAAGAAAACAGCGACACCATTAGCATTGAATTATTGACTGCGGTTAATCTTATGACAGCTTTGGTCTGTTTGACGGAGTAAATGCATACAGCTTTTCAAAATCAATATCATCCATGGCACTTTAAACAAAAATATTATGATAATTTTCTTTCCCCTTGATTTAACCATTTTATTTTTTCGATTAATTTAAGAACAAAACAACTACTTCTTGCTTTTCAAACAACATAACCAGCTGTTGCCATAAGTTTGCTAACTCCTAGAAGAAGATACTCACACTTTATGGCAAGCAATTAATGCATATCTGCATTAATTGCAAATATGATAACAAGAGTGATTTTCGCTATTGTCAGAAGTATAAGAAATTAAAATTTCGCGATGCAAAGCAAACTGAGTTTAGGAAAACAGCCTATTATTCTTTAAGCAAAAATGTTATTTAAATCTTGTTATTTAAATGTGATGATTTTGAAACTTTATTTTAACAGTTGTTAAAATAAAGATTTAAAAAAATCAATATATTTGGATTTTTTTAGGTTTTCTATGATTTCTATCTTGAGCGTCACACACCAAATATATATAAATAAAAAATCGCTAAAAATGCAAAAAATATTTAAATTCAAGCTTACTACGGTGTTATTTAGCAAAAATCACCTTTTCTATTATAAACACAAAATCACGATTTACCTTGATTTTTCATTTTTGTTAAAAAAAAAGACTTAAACTTAGAGGTTACATGCAATGTAATAGGCTAGTAATAATATAGTAAAAAAAAATGCAATTATAAGCGTTTTAAGGGGAAAAAACTACGCTCAAGATATTTTGTGACGATCGAGAGATTTTGTTGCACGTAAACAATAAATAATGCCAAATTTTAAGTTTAACGAAAAAAAGTTTATTTTTTACAAAAAGTAAATAAAAAAATTTTTTTCAAAAAACAAAAATTTTTATACAAAACTAATCACGTACATATTTTTTGATGTCTTTAACAAAAATGGAAAAAAGGAAGTAATTCTTGAATACTCTTATACACATATGTAAATATTTGGCCCAAAACAATAATTTAACTTAATTTAATTTATACGTTTTCATTCGAATTCTTGTTTTGAATCTGTATAAACTTCATGAAATGACAAGCGGCTTAGTTTTTTTTTCATTCTCATTGATTTTTACCACTTTCAAATTAAGTTTGTGGCAGTTGCATAAATTTCCGGTCCCCCAGAGGTTTAAGTTGCAAAAGCACGAGAGATCTGTAAATCAATTCACCTCTGGATATTATAATTATTTGGTGAATATCTCTCGTACCTTGAATTGTCTTTAAATTTGTGGGTAATGTTTTGTTAATGTTGAAAATTTGATTTGGACTAACATAAAACAATGTCACATCAATTTTGCCTAAAAGCGAGTGGTACAATTCTTCTGCACTTACTATATCTGCTTCGTGAGCAACAAGCGAATCTGCTGTTCGCTTCACGACAGCACCCACTCCATCTGCTGCATCTTTTTCATGAGATTTTTCAAAAAATAGCCATGTTGCGCATAAAAATTTTTTGTCAAATATTTGATTGCAGTAAAAGAAAAAATTGTTTTTCTGCTTATACTGAGAAAATGGCCCATCCGAAAAGAAGTGTATTGTCGATATTTCTGGAGCACAATCTTTCAAATAACCAATTATTGGATCTAATTGGCCAAAATAGCACCAGGTCCATGATTTAAATCCGAAGAAATCGTACAGAAGCTCATGGGCTTTAAAATTTTTTTAAATAAAGTAAGCCGGTGTGGAGGGATGCCTGGTTTCGCCATGCACCAATGTTAAACGATTTCACTTCTTCTGAAAGTTTGCACATGTAGTTTTCGGAATCTGTGTGAATCAAAACTTCTGTTTCGCTTTAATCATCCTTGCAAAAACGATATGCATTGTACTGATTTCGAACATTAAAGTAATGTTTTTTAAACTTCAGCATGTCTTTCTGAAACTCACTCACCAAGTTAGCTACTGTTGAAACTTTTTCCACCTTTTTCATGACTTTGACATCTAATTTATTTTGGAAAATACTCTTTTTTTTTATCTTTTTTCCGTAACAGACTCCCATTAAACCATTTGCATTCATCTGAACTGTTAGTTGAGCCTATACAATTTTTTTCGACTTGCAAGTTTTGCACAGACCCCAAGCGCATAAAGCCGACTCACTATAGCACATAATTTTTTTAACTAACTGAGCAGGATTTCTTTCAGCAAAAGCTTTTTTAGTTTCGAAGCCTTTAAATCAATATTGGCGTGATTCATACAAGCACAGGTGTTTCTGTCAGAAACAGAAGGACTTTTTGTAAAAAAAGGTTTTTGGCGCGTAAAAGATATGTAAGACATATTAATATTACTGTTCTCGGATTTAAACATTGTGTACAGATTTTTCATCGTATCAGACAGATATCGTTTTTGCTTTTTATTTTACCGCGTGTAACGGTTTCTTTCTTTCCAGCGTAGGCTCTGGTGACGTCGTCCCTCATAAAAAAAATCATTTACGGTTGTGTTTTTTATTAGCAGTGGTTCCGGCAATTTTTTTTGTCATTGCCTAATATTTTTTTTAGTCTGTAACGTTTTAAAATTTTAGAAGCCATACCTGAGCTAATGATTTTTTTCTGAGTATATTTCTGTTCTAAAGAATTCAAAGTTTC
This sequence comes from Melanophora roralis, assembly GCA_963583895.1. Lineage (NCBI taxonomy): Eukaryota > Metazoa > Arthropoda > Insecta > Diptera > Rhinophoridae > Melanophora > Melanophora roralis. The sequence continues at coordinate 13,702,632 of OY757192.1, read as the reverse complement.
CTTTGAATCTCGAACATTCGAACTTAAGCTTTTGGTATCTTAGATATGTTTTTTAGATCATTGTAATTTTTTTTGTACTTTTGTTTCTTTGTTACAGTATCTTTAAATTTACTCTTTAAATGGTCAGCTAGTAATTGTAATTCGCGATTTTTGTTTTTTAGCTGCTTATTACACCTTTTTACTCCTTTGGTTTCAGAAGTATTCTTATTATATTTAGTTGATATTTCTGGCAATTCTTCCTTTTCATTGCTTATAAATTCCGGTAATCCATTGGCTTAAGTAATTGTACTACTTTAAGTATCGGTCATTTGACATTCGGCAGCTTTTTTTAATTTTCTCGTACGTACATATTCTCTATTTTTAGCTCGCATTTTTTTCAGCATGTCATCTCGTTTCATGTGTTTCTTGTTGCCATTCAAAAACAAAATCAGTCAGTAACAATAAAAATTAAACTCAAATATACCACGATTCTACCTTTCTTTTATATCATTACGCGCTTTATCGAGCCTTATTTTCCCTAGATATGTTCGTGCTTTTTCAGCCGCCGTTAATTTGTTGTTTTACTCTTGAAAATTACAAAATAAAATAAAAATTAAGCATTTTAAGCTATGAAGCAACCGACATATATCATCAAGAGTGATGCTCATGAAATGTTTGCCTATTTTGGTTTTTTTTCCTAGGCAATTGATTTCCCAAATTTACAAATTATAAAAAAATTAGTTGAAACTATGTTAACAATGATTGTCAGCTTTTTTACATTTAATATAATCATTTTTAAAAAAATCAGCGTAACGCTCATAAAATTTTATCGCGCCCTTACCATGTTTACAAAAACTACGCAAATGCCCACTTTTAATAGATTTTTTTTTCGCTTTTTCACTTTTGTAATAATTCAAATTTGTACGTTTCTTACGTTATTTTCTTTATTTGAATGAAAATTGAAAACTATTAATATTACTTGAGTTATAAAAAAGTGACTCTCAATGCAAATTGCGGGGACAACCTTTATTTGCAACGCAAAATTTGCACTAATTCAGTTTTAACGACTATAATATATCAAAACACAAGAAAGAAATGCAATTATTTGGAAACTGTTATTAAATGTAGCATATTTACATTTTTCTTGATTTTTTTTTTAGTTTGTTTACTAAAAATTCTAGCGGGGGCACATGCTTTTGTATGGAAGGAGTCAGAGGGAGAAACAAAACACCATTCTGATTAAACAAACATACAAATTTAAGAATTAGGTTTTTTTTGTTACATATTTCTCGCTGATCACACACATTTTTTTTTACCTAAAATAGTGATGTAAAGTGCGGGGACACAAAAATTGCGTTTTTTTTTAAATTGACCCATATGTATTTAAGTAATATATGTGCGATAAAAAAAGGCGGCCAAAATATTCAGCATTTATCATTAATTTTAAGATTTAAGAAACGCACAATTTTTTCTGCAAAGTGTTTAGTTGTAATTTCTAAGATATGTTGTACGAGTACATCACTATTGGTAAAGGTACCTTTACACGGTAATACAAATATAACGATATGTCAAAAAATGTTGTGGGGTAATACAAAATCTCATCATGTAAAATCATAATGTATTGGGTAGGAGAGAATACGGATGCGAAATTTGACAAGTGTTCGGTAAATGTTTATTTTCTAAACCATTTTAGAAACATGTGTATTCTCATCACATCAGAGGTGTGAAAGATTGGCAGCACTTACAGCATCTAATGAAGGTGGCTATACTTAATGAAACAATACACAAACAATCAAAATAAAAGCATATTTTTTTCATGTTGTTTTTGTTAATATTGTTAAACCTTAACCATATAGCGTTACCCCAAAAGGAAAGTGGCAAGAAATTACCGATTTTGATTTTACCAACCTCATCCGTGTAAACATGAAAAATAGGTAGAACAGATTTTTATTCTCTTTTTTTAAACACGGAGAGAATTTCATAATGTTTTGATTCTACAAAATCTAATTACTTTGTATTACCGTGTAAAGGTACCTTAAAGGTGGCACAATCGAAGGTTTGATAGCACGCTTAGTAAAATTTTTACTCTTATTGAACAAATCCAAATAAAAAAAAAATTTTAAATTATGTAACTAATATAATAATATTTAATTTGTTGTTTTTATTTATGTTTTAATAAATTAAAAATAGTTCTATAAAACAATAAAAAGTTAAAGGATAGGTGTGTATGAAACGGTTTCAAAATTCTATAGTAAAAAAATCCGTTTTTGCTTTGGTTAATAATAGGTGTGTTCAAGTAACTTTGGGCATGTTTGTGCATATGGGAGTAAAAATAGAATTTACTGTCTCTAACTCAGCGATGCCAACTTAGCTATTTTAGAGCTAGATTTAGCTCTTCTTAACTGCTTCTAACTCGAAAATTTTCCCTTGAGCTCTTTTTTTAAAAAAGGAGCTAACACAGCTCTTTTCAACTGTGAAAACGGCACGTTTGGCACTTTTTGAATTCTACCCTATTGTTTTGTCTTTGTGGCATTTACGGAACACACAAACTTATTCACTGATTTATTTCATTTAATACAAATCCTGAGAAATAAAAGCATTATACCGATAAATGACTTCGATTATATAGCTGGAGAATTTGAATCTTCAATAAATAACAACTGCTATCTAGGATCTAAGAATGAGAAGGCATGCGAAAATTTTAATATAACTGTATCAGATAAACATATCGTTATACGTAATTGAATGCAGTTCATAAAACTCTAATTTATGAAATTAGAGAGAAGCTTCCAACAAATTTTAAGATGTTAGAATAAATTAAGGCATTTAGCGTAACAAATGTTTTATTTTTTTGTAGGATTTAGAAAATACTTTATGTGTTATAAAAGAATTTAAAGATGATTAAAAACAAAATGAAGAGCTGTAAAATTGCTTAAAAAATTCAAAATTGTACCAGTGGAAAAATTTTGATAGAACCAACTAATTTTGGATTGAAGTGCATCATTGCTTGTTTTGAAAATACTATCGTATTGAATAAAATAAGAAACCGCATGGCTTTGAATACGGTTAATAATTCAATTCATATAAAATATGGGTTACAAAAGTGTAGCACCTGCTGTTAAAACTACGAGTTACCAGACAGCGTATTTGTAAAAATAAATTCAATTGAAACATATGACAAATGAAATTATTTTTTTTTTACTTATTTGTATGTAAATTTGTATGATCATTATGTTAAAGTTGATAAAAATTTGTATCAAGTGCCGTTGTAAAATAATTTTATTTATTATTATTATTATTATTATTATTATTATTATTATTATTATTATTATTTCTTATTTTTTCTATTATTTTTATTTTATAAAAAAATCTTGAAGTACAAATTGAATAATAAATACATTCATAGATTTAAAACGGAAAAATCCTCAATTTTCTAATTTAGCACTTTTTCACTACTCGGTAGGCTCTTTTTGCCTCTAAATTGTTGGCATCACTGCTCTAACTATTAAATTTACCCAAATCTTCTGGAACAAAAAATGTAATATTGTTATTGGTGTTGCTTACTTGATCTTTTTTTTTTAAAGTCATAACTAAAACTTGTGTATCACTGGTAACTAGAGATGAGCGATATTTCTGTAACTGTGATTTTATGCCTGTGAGTTAAAAACTTTTTGCTGCTTTTTTTGTTCTTAACCCCTAGTCTTCATTAGCAATAAATATGTTAACATATATTGCAGCAAATGTCAAAATTATGTTATCTCTTATGTGGACTGCTCTATTGCGTACATATTTATTGCCAACATTTTATTGAGCAATAATTGTCAACCATTTTTCGAAAGCAATTATTGCGGACATAAAACGTCAAACTCAATTGTAATTTTTAAGTGACATTTAAAAAAGGACGCCAAGTGATACAAAGCGATAAAAAATTTATAATTTCTACCAATTTTCCTTAAAAAAACGATGATTTTCTGATTTGTTTTGTTTTTTATAATGAATTAAGATAAATACGTGTTCTCATACCATAGGCGAGGCAATAAGCAATAATTTCCCGTTATTCTTCCGACTTTATTGCCTTATTGCTAAGATATTTATTGCTAATTTGGACGGGGCGTTAAAAGAAGTAAACCGCTTATGTTTTTATATGTGTGTTTGTGGAAGTGCTGTTAAAAATTTTAGCACCTGCGCCGAGCACTGTTTGTACGCGACGGCGGATTAAATTCGGCTGTGAGCCGGCTTAAGCGTTAATTCTCAAAAACAGATTTATACACACATTTTTTTAAAATACTTTTACATAGTTAGCTAAAAAAAAGCACAGTTAACAAAAATATAACTTTACACGAGAACCGAAAATCTTTGTTAGGGAACAACAATAAACAATTCGCTCATTTGCGCAAACAACGCCGTAATCAAAAAAATATTTCGAAAAAAAATGCGTATAAAGCTTTTAGTTTGCTCGCATTATATATGTAGAAAAGAATGATAAAATTTTTTTACACGTTATAAGTAGAAAAATTTTCAATATGAAACTTATATACGACATAAAGCATAGCATAACAAACAATTCTGAATCGTTAACTGCAAAAATGCATTTCTAGAATTACGACATTTGAGTAAGTGAGCGATATATATATGTAAATCGTTAGTTGAAATGAAATTTTAGTTATTATGATCAGGCTTTTTGAACTTCTCTTTCAATTATCAAGAAATAAAAATATTTTTGATTGTTGGAGTACAAATGAATATAAATATCCAAATCTTTCTCAAATAGCTCAAGAAAATTTTTGTGCATTAGGATCGTCAGTTCCATGCGAAAGAATATTTTCAAAAGCTGGACAAGTCCTAAATGACCGACGAACGCGTTTAAACGAGAAAAAGCACAAATGTTATATTATACTTAGTTGTGTTATGAACATATACAGCTTAATTTATGTTATTTGTTTTTATAGGTTTTTGTTACAATTGATTTCAACTATTTTTATATATCTTTATGTTTGGAATCTATTTAACAAGAATTGTAAGCTGCTTTTCTAAACTAAAGCTTTACCTCAATACTTCAAGGGAGCTTTTAAACTTATCAAAAGGTATAAAATTAAATTTTGTATCAAAATTTTATTTAAAGTAAATTTAAAATGTTAATATAAATATGGAATATTGTTTTAACTACAAGCCTTTTGCAAATTTATAGTTCTTAATTATAAATGCTTTGAATTCTTATTTATCGTTTTAATTACTTTTCCAATACGCTTTTCAGGACTAACTAAAATCGCATAACCAGTATCATAAACACTCCTTAAAATAACATTTGGCGAATTCACAAGGTCTTGTAAAATCATATGTTGTGAAATAATAGAACCAAAAAATATGACTGTTGTGAACAACCTCTCATATATAAGTGTGGTATTTAAAATCTTAATCAGCTAATACGACTAAACGAAAACACAATTGTTTTGCCTAAGATTCTAGTATTATACATTTTTACGGGTGGCGAGTGCTAGCGGCTTCCAAAAATTAAATAGAAAACTCGCCGTTTTGTTTTAGGCGCTTGACGCATGACTTTGTATATAATAAGACATCACAATAAACATGTCAAACAAAGTTGTATTGTTTCACAACAAGTTTCGTATGAAAAGCAACAACAAAATTTTTATGCTTTTGTGAAATTATATGACAATAATACAATATGCTATCGTATCGTACCTTGTGAATTCGCCAATTATGTATATTAATTTAACAGAGGTTAAAATAGCTCTTTTACAAGAAGTGAAAAATGCTAAAAAGTGATCACCGTCACTGTTTAAATAACCGGTGATTTTAAAATCGCATTCTCTATTAACGATATTCCCAAAAAATCACGGGATCGCTCACCTCTACTGGTAACACACACTTTCTTTATTATATATTTCAAGTTATATAAACACAACACAAATACTTAAGTTTTTTATCATTTTAAAAAAGTTTTTCAATAGTTTTTTTTTTTTTTAATTAAATAGCACTTTTTTAATTTGTATGAATCAAAATTTTTATGCATATAAAATTTATATTATAAATAAAAACAGCTGATAATAATTTTCATGCATTAACTTACTCAAAGAAAAAGTTTGTGTAACTTTGTGCATGAAGAGAGCTCAAATTACTCTCTTATTAGCTCTCTCTCTAATGCACAATTTTTGTTATCTGGAACGCTTTTTGGATAACTTTGTGCAACTTTGGGTAAGTTTGTGCAAGTTTGTGCATCTTCTGGAACACACCTGAAATTTTTTTACATTAGTAAAACGCAGAAAAGGCAGAAAAACATATATTGAACAAATGAACTCAAATTTGTTTTGAATGAAAAACATTTCCCACTTTTTATCTCAAATTGTTTAGATATAAGGGTACAGTTGTAAGGTGAAAATTTCTGTATTGTGAAAAACATAAAGCCGCCGTTAAAAATTGTTTAAGTTAGTGTTTAAATAATACTAACTTTACTACAATACATACATTTTTACATATGTAAGTATGTTTAATATAAAAATAAATACAATATATAAAAAAGCTTAAAACAATTATTTAGAAGCACTTTGCATACATATGCAATATGCAGTCTTTTAACAAGTGGTTGTTAAAATCTTAATAAATAATAACAAAAAAAATTATTTAAAATTTTTAATAATAACAAAAAAAAAAATTATTTGAAATTTGTCGGTTTTAAAATTTTCTGTATAAGCTTTAATAATGTTACTAGCCTCTGTGGTTTTAAAGTTTCATTCAGTTCAAAACTGTTAAGGTTTTACTCTCATGCACACATTGCTACCCTTTCACACACATCCTATGTATAAAATCAACTTTCCCTTTGTTCTTTTCACCTGAAACTAATCTGATTAAAAATTGAAACAACGAATATCGAGCATTTTCAAAATTACCATAACTAAATACAGAGTACAGTTTTAAAATTTAAATTTAAAAAGGATATGGCTTCTGCTCATAATGGCTCTAAAAGAATGCGATGGACGTGACCTTACAAATTTGAGTTTTATGGAATTTCGACTTGAAGAGCTTGTTGTGTAAAACATTATTAAAAAAAGGAGTTTAATTATATAAATCCACTTCTTAGCAAAAATTTAAAAGTGATTAGGTATTACAAATTTTTTACTTTTCAACTACTATTACATACATAGTAGTTGTTAGATAATAAGTTATTTCTTACCTAAAATTTAGGCTGATAGTTTTAGTTTGACAATTTCTTTACCTATTCTTACTAAATATTTTAAGCCAGTGCTAACCAAAACATCGAAGAAAAAAACTTTTAACCAGTCATGAAAAGTTATAGTTTTTTTTGGGCATCAAAAAATGTTTCGAGAGTACTTTTTTAATGGCAATATTATCAAAATATCTTTTTTTATTTGTTTTACTTTAATCCACAAAAAATAAATACAAAAAATTCGTATATACATCTTAAGCGTTTTTAGTTTGTTCAACAGTGAACCGAAACTGAACTGTATATATTTTTTGAAAAATTTGAATTTTGGTTTAAGTCCGTTAATATCATTCAATGCTATTTTAAATATTTATTTTAAAAATCTGACCTTTAATTTGGGAAAATTGACGTTAGACGCTTGAAAAAATTCAATTCAATTTTTTTTCTTCATTGACTTGCGAATTTATCTAATCTCATCTTTATGAAATGTTTTTTGCCCGCCTGTAGTTACCAAGCATCAAGTTAAAAAGTTTATTTACAACTTTTTTTATACGGTATGCCAAAGAAATGTGTATGTTTATTAAAAACATTTAATAAAAAACGTTACAAATAACGACCACTGATTACTTTATTACCTATGAAATAAAGAAAGCCTACTACATGAACTTAAAAATATTTGTCGGAGTAATAGTTAAAACCCCATTAACTAATGCAAAAACATCTTTTGTCTTGGAGGAAATTCTCAAAGCTATAGCTTTTTTCATTTACAAAAAATATTATATTTTCTGTACACGCCACCTTTTTTAATAATTTTTTTATTTAAAATAGTTTTTTTAACGTAATTTTCATACTAAAGCAGTATTTCAAATCTTTTTTAAATTTAAAAATTGGTTAGGAGTATGCCACTTATCCTTTTGAATGGTTAATAATATTGTACGTAATTTACTTTTTTAAACATTTCTTAACAAAAATTAAATGATTTAATCTTTTTTATTCGAATTCTTAAAAAAAATGGCAGGATGCCTTTTGGATAATGATATCTGGTTCTTGATCTTGATCTAAAGGTCACGTTTTTTAAACCTGTTTATCATTTAATTTTTGAAACCTTTGATGGAGAGCATACTTATGTACGTACTTAAGTATTACAGAAAATCAAATGGAAAAAAGAGATAGTTGGAAAGAGGCAAAATTAAACCATTTAAAATTATAATTAGAAAAAGCAAAAGAGGGTATTAAATTAGTCAGAGGAGTAACACCGTATTTTTCACCATCCAATAGTATCAAAAAAAGTACGGTATCAAATTTTTCAACACTGATTTTAACTCATTGCAAAGCAATGTAAGGGTTTGCTGGGTTGGTGGTTTAAAGTGTTTTAATAGTTTGTGATGCTTTATTTCTACGAGTACAAAAGAAGGGAAAATCTTTTAGAAAACGCACTTTAGGTATTTTTTGAAGACACAATGATGTTAATGACAATAATGGCATTGTGAACAAGGCAGAGATATACATCCTTTTGAATCTTTTGGGAGTTTGGGAACAATAATGCCCAGAAAGTCCCTTGGGAAAAAAGACTAATTAAGTTTTACATGCACGCAAAATGAAAGTCTTAACAATAAAACCAAATCAAATAAAAATTTTGTTCTGCTAACATGATGCAAGCTTTCAAGATAGGTTTTTGCCATACAGCAGGGATGCGCAGCCAATACCACAACTGTGGAGAATAAAAATACACACATCCTAATGATCTTATATTTAGTGGTCAATGGAGAAGGCGTGGGTGTACGCGTTTTTTGTTTTTGCACACTGGGCCAAATGAATATTAAAATTTTATGAATATTAATTAGATTTACTATTTTTAATAAATTGTTTTTAGCCAAATATTTTATACCATTGATTAATTAGCTAATTTGTTTTTATTTCTGCTTAAAAGTAAACATATGTTTTTCAAAATAGAAGCAATTTTTGCTCTTTCCTCATTCGTATACATACTTAAATATAAAAAAAAGAAAAAAAAATACAAGGTAAAATATTTATATCAAAAATACAATGGTCAGTGAACTATGGCCCACCCTGTATAAACAAACAATGGCTCATATACATATTTTAAAAAATACTTTTCTTAAATGAAAACATAATATATATATTTCTGTCTCTGATTTTCTTTTAAAAAAGCCGAAAATCTTCAATTTTCAAAAATCGTCAAATTTGGGACCAAATCGTCCAATCGTCAAAAGCCCTTTTTTTGCCACTAAATATCGTCAAAATCGGCAGCTAGGCTGACAACACTTACAGTAAGAAAGCATCATGAAGAATTTTTTGTCGAGCACCAATGTTTTAGATTTGCTTGCATACTTAGTGGTGCCTCTCGTGTTCCCATTCCTTCTTTGAATCCAAACTGTATCTACTCCACACATGCTTCACATATTGGGTATATTCGTCTATGTATAATTTTGAAAAATATTTTTAAAGCGTGGGTAATTTGACTTATTTGTCTATAATCACAGCACGTCTTCGCATTATTTTTCTTTGGTATTGTAATGAACGTCGATTTAAGCCAGTCTCAGTAAAAGTTGAATAATTTTCTCCCTCTATTAGGTAAAGAATTTCTGCGGGTAACTTTGTACATACGGTAGTACATAAATTAGAATATATTGTAGTGTTAGATCTTATATAGTATGGTTGACCGGTTGGTTTAAGATTATGTGAATTATTTGAAAAAAAAGGCAAAATGTTAATCAATTTGGTCTTCTTAAAAATCACCTTACGACATACTTGCTCGTGTATGATTTGCTTACAAAATCGCAACAATCGTCCATAAATTGTGACGATTTTAAAAATATCCTCAAAGCTTTCACTAACAGGTAAACTTTTGTATTTTTTGTGCTCTGTACGTACAATATGCGACAGTATACAAAAAAAAAACGTTAATTCTAAAAATTTACAAAAGTGATGAAAACTTTTTGTAGTTTTTATTTTAGTAATACATATGTATATGTATACAAAACTTTCCTAATTATTACAAAAAAATGTTGCAATAAAATTGTATAATTTTAATTATTTCGTAAGATATTAAATTTGTTTCGTAAAATATACGAAAGAACTCCGTTCATTTCGTTGTTCAAAACATCGAAAAATTTCAGCAATGTACGACCGATTTCGATCATATGTTTCATTGATTTTTTTTTGAATGTAGAAATATAAGGATATTTTGTTTAAGGCATTAAATAATGTGTTTTTATTGTAAGCATTTTTTTATAATGTAAAAGGCATTTAAATTAAAATAATTATTTGTCAATATATTATAAAATATGTATGTATATATATATAAATTAGCGCTGACAAAATATTGAGTAGTGGGTACAAAGTATCTAAGATTTGTCTTTTTTTTGGGTACTTAAAACTTAAAAATAGCTACACAATATTTTTTAAAATTGCAGTTTTGAGCTAAATTTATCAAAGCAACCTATTTAAAAATACAACTATGTGTAAGTTGCAAAGTTAAATAGTCACTTAAACTGCTGTAAATGAAAGCTTTAAGAAGGCCTTGAAAGTAAAATCAAAAAATAAAAAACATAAATGTGTATATATTTAATTTTAAATGGCGTAAAAATATCATCATCATCATCTAAATTATAGTTTTCGTCGTTATTTTTGTTTCAGGAAGAAAAAGTTTGAAATGAAGAAAAAATCTTTTAATTAAAAAAAATGCATGTATTTCCCAATGTTTTTATTGAATTGTTTTCGCAATTTTCAAAAAAAAAATTATTAAATTCTTAAATCAGCAAAAAATATAAGAAGAGAAATGGAACAGAAATAAAATAAAATACTTAAAAATCATAGATCAAAATTTGTTGAAAAAAAAATTCAATTGATTATGCCTTCTCTTAAATGTTTTGTTTTTATATAAATATTACGATTAAGTATGTTTAGTTTTTATTAAAAAAATATACATTTAATTTTCCTAAAAAAATCAGTACACGTAAGAATTATGAATAACAAAAATTTCAGTAAAATAAGTATTATTTCTCAAATATTGTAATAAAAAAAGAAACATAATTGTTATTAATAACTTTGTATTTGTATATACATATGTAAATACATGCATGTACTTACAAACATACATATTTGTTTGAGACAGTCATATTAGTATAATAGTTTTTTATATCTTTATTACCTTTGCTTTATGGTTTAGTTGTTTAATAAAAAAATTTTTTGTTAAAACAAAAAAAAACGCATTTTTTTAATTCCATAACAGTTTAAATTAACATTTCGTTTGTTTTATTTTTTTTGTTCTTTTGGTAAATCTTGCAACTAAAATTTTTCCAAATATGTAGAGTCCTACCGAACGTTTGGGCTCAGAGTTCGGTAAAAAGTGGTGCTCGGCATATATTCGGGATTTGGCGTTTTCACCGAACTTTACCGAACACCTACCAAGTTTTACATTTAATCCAGTGATGCGCAGCCCATACCATAATTGTGGAAAATAAAAATACACGTATTCTTATGATCTTTTTATTTAGTCGTCAATGTCAATGTATTTGCACACTGGCCCATTGTTAGGTTAGGTTGAACAGGCGGCTGCGGAAATGTTTAAGTAATAGTTGTGCAGTCCACTTGGGTCCGCTTCCTCGGTCCCTTTGTGATACCTGGGGAAGAGAAGAGAAGAAGAAAAAGATAAATTAGATTAGATCAATAGAGATAGAGAGTTAGAAGGAAAGGAAGGAAAGTTATCAAGAGTGGTCAGCGGTAGTTGTCCCATACTGGCCGCTGTCCCCAAACCAACCGCTATCCCTAATAAAGGACGCCAGATTGTTTATGCCAATGTTGGCCACGTCCGACAGGCCATTTAGTCTACCGATACTGAAGTGCCTGATCCAAATGTCCTCCAGTGCCGGACAGAAACATAAAAGGTGCTTCACGCTCTCGGTCTCCTCTTCGTCATGACAACTTCTAAAGAAGTCATTCCAAGGCAATCCCAATCTTTCGGCATGGGTGCCAAATTGGCAGTGGCCGGTAATTGCGGCCACGCTATCCCTTATCCTTCTCCTATCCAAATCAAGAAGGGACCTCGAACGGCCCGGATCCATCATTGGCCAGGTCATCCGAGTAGTTCCGCATCTGGGTTCGTTAGACCATCTAGCCCCTGCAATTCCCCGAGAATATTCATCCACGCGGACTTTGCAAGAGGAGAGGGGGATGCCACAAAAGTGGTCAATTGCCCGATCATCCAATCTAGCACCATTTCTGGCAAGTGCATCAGCAGCACAGTTACCCGTATTGGTCCCGTGTCCCCTCATCCACGCCAAGGTGATTTCAGAATGCATCGCCATCCAGTTTAAGGATGCCCGGCATTCACGGACTAGTTGTGATGTTGAATAAACATCAGTAATGGACCTGATGGCAGCACGGCTGTCAGTAAAGATTCCGATATTCCTGCCAAATATCCTCTAATACCGCAACCAGTTAGCCGCCTTGCATATCGCCGACAATTCAGCCTGCATAACACTGCATTCATCCGGAAGTCTAAATGAAATCCGGACTCCTGCCTGAACAATGAATATACCTCCACCAACACCAGTTCTCCCCTTTGACCCATCCGTGTACACCTCCAGATCAATGGGTCCCGAGGAGATCAATTCATCCGCCCCTCCCTCCGAAACAACGAAGGAGAATTTTCTGCGTATGAAAGGTTCCGGTGTGCAGTAGTCAATCAGATCGGGAACAATATTGACCGTCCCGAAAATACTCGCGTGGCCGCTTGTCCTGTGCTTCCATCCTCCCACAGCATGCAGCCTTATCGCGGTGTTCAGCGACAGCTTCCTCGCTAGAAGATCCGCTGGGAGCCAGTTGAGTAGGGTAAAAAGCGACCTAGTCGGAGTCGTCCTCATTGCGCCTGCTATCAGGATCGCCGTATTGCGCATCGCTCTCTCAATGCGACAACGATTCGTGACAGAGTCCATAGCCTTCCACCAGACCATAGCTCTATAAAATAGAACCGGCTCTGTTACCGCCTTGAAGAGCCAGCTTACATTACGGGGACTGAGTCCCCAAGTTCTGCCAATGGCGCGTTTGCACACATACATCGCAGTCTGTGCCTTCGCCGCTCTCGCCTCTACGTTCGGCTTCCAGGACAGCTTGCTGTCCAGAATGACTCCTAGATATTTCGGACTATCCGAGAAAGCCAGTCTCACCCCGTTCAGCGTCGGGAGTTTAAATGAAGGAATCTTGTACCTGTTCGAGAACAGTACTAGCTCCGTTTTTGAAGGGTTGATAGACAAACCGTTCTCTCCGCTCCACTCACTTAATGTCCTTAGAGCTATTTCCATCCCGTCAGAGATGGTATTCAGATGGATTCCAGATATCGCAACTGCCACGTCATCCGCGTATGCGATAGTTCTTAGTCCCATTGAGTCCATATTCCTGAGCAACAAGTTCAGTGTCATGTTCCACATCAATGGTGATAGGACACCTTCTTGAGGGGTTCCTCTATTAGCCGATCTCGTAAACTCAGCTTGACCAATTGTAGACCTTATGATCCTACGTTCCAACAGGTTGGAAATGAATGCAACCATAGAGTCATCAACCCCTGTCTCGCGCAAGGCCCGGAGGACACTTGGTGGGTTGACGTTGTAAAAAGCGCCCTCTATATCCAGGAACGACACAAGTGTATAGTTCCTAAATTCAAGAGACCTCTCAATATAACCAACTAGCGAGTGGAGAGCCGTTTCCACCGATCTGCCCTTGGTATAGGCGTGTTGGGACCCCGATAGGAGGCCGGGGTGGATTGTCGCCCTAAGGTGCACGTCGACCAGCCTCTCCAGTGTCTTAAGAAAGAAAGACGTAAGACGTATCAGTCTGTAGTCCTTTGCTCTTGTGTGCGATGTCTTACCTCCCTTAGGTATGAAGACAACATTTGATTCCGTCCACTGTGTGGGGATATATGACCAGGAGAGACAAGTCTCGTAAATATTGAGAAGCCATGGAGTAACTAGCTCAACGTTACGCTGCAGGCCCGCTGGAATCAGTCCATCCGGGCCAGGTGACTTAAATGGTTTGAAGCTGTTGATCGCCCAAAGCAGCATATGATTATCCAATTGAATCGGTGTGGATGACCGATTATAGGTGGTGTTAGTGGGCACCCTATCCAAGATATTGAGAGATCCCGGGAAGTGGGTGTCCATCAGTACTTCCAGTGTTTCATGGCTGTTCGTAGTCCAAGTTCCATCATCCTTCTGGATATAGCCAGGGACGACGGCCGATTTGGACAGGAGCTTACGAAGACGGCTCGTCTCAGACGAGTTCTCAACGCTACAACAGAAGTTCTTCCAAGTACCGCGTTTGGCACTCCTCACTTCGTTCCTAAACCTGTTCAGTGCGGCCTTGTATAGAGTCCAGTTGCCCGTCCTCTTTGTTCCATTGAAGAGCCTCCTGCACTTCCTGCGGGTCTTATCTATGGTAGATGACCACCAGGGCGGTTTCTTCCTGCCTCTAGGAAGGGTCGGGGGAATGGACCTTGTCGTAGCCTCCCTAAAGGAGCTCGATAGCGTCAGTACAGCTCCCCCTATGTCACCAACTGTGGCGATAGTCGGTGCCGGGGGTAGCATGTCCCGCAGATAGGCATTCTGTATCTGCCAGTTTGTCCTCCTCCTACTCACGTAGGGGTCGCTCTGTCCCGATTTCCCAAAATAGAGAATTCAAGGTACCTGTGGTCTGAGAAGGAACAGTCATCTGACACCCTCCAGTCCCTAATAATGTCAGCACTTTCCACGCTGACCAATGTTATGTCCAAAACCTCCTGTCTGTTCGCAACAGCAAAAGTAGGTTCTGAACCTTTGTTCACAACTGTCAAGTCAGTCTGTAGTATGAAGTTCATCAAACACTCACCTCTAATATTGGTGTTCGTGCTGCCCCAGATTTGGTGATGGGCATTTGCATCGGCTCCAATGATGACTGGAATCCGATTTGCTTTCGCTGCGCCAACCGCTTTACGGACAAGATGGTTTGGTGGTGAGTCCTTGTGGTCGTGCGCCATGTAGCTTGAGAGGATCCACCATGTTTTACCATTAGTCTCCCAAGCTGCGGTTACAGTATCTTCGTCGCTGTAATCAGACAGTATGAAGATATTAAGTTGTCTTTTGGCCATTGTACAGGATCTAATCTTACCATGTACGTTCGCATACAAAAGTTTGTAGCCTCTAGCACTGAGTCCACGAATTTTGCCCCCGGAGATCCAGGGTTCCTGGACTAGTATTTTGTCTTCGCCCCGCTCTACGGCACGAAGAACAAGTGCAGCACATGCTGCTTTGGAGTGGTGAATATTAATTTGCGTCACCTTCGCCATTGTCTGGGTCGTAGATGACTGTTACGTTTCCGCTCTCTGAATCGGAATCCAAAAGAGCGTCCTCGTCCTTCGCTACATCCAGGCGACCAAGAAGATCACCAATCAGACCTGAGTCTGATTGATTATCCTCCTGGGAGACTGGCTGAGCAGGATCATCACTACCAGCGTCTTTTACACCACGCTCGGTCAATTTGCTAACACTAGTAGCAAGGGGGTCGAGTTTGTCGTCGCTTCGGTAGATATTAAGTCTGATACTTTCAAAACCGTAAAATATCACACCCTTCCTCTGCCGAAGCGGCGCCAACGATTCCTTATTAAGAACGATGACCACCTTTCTTGTAGCTCCATTAGCATCGGAGACCTTGACTACCTTCCAGTCGTGAGTGGGGAGGTCAGGGTTACCGATCCTTACGAAGCCAAGAATTTCCTCGGGGTCATGTGGTTCAGCGGGAATGGTCGCTACGGATCTCGGACGACGAGGGATATCGTCGACCGTGACCACGTCCAACCGCGCGCCTGGCCACACTTCTCCGAGGGCTGCTATGGCTAGTTTCAGCAGATTGGCCGACCGCTCGTTGGTGCATGCCATGAGTTTTACGTGGCCTTGAAATCAGCCAGCGTCGTTGATTTGAGGGGCTGGTCCGGGATTTTCTCTAAGGATACTCCAGAACACCCCCATCATTTTCTGACGGATTATCCCCCAATTTTCTTGAGAGATAGCTCCGTCACTTTTGCTCCTGTCGATAACAGCCCTTACAAGCGGATTCTTAGCGACTTCGCTGTAAAGCCTGTTAACAACACGAGAGGATTTAGGTCTCTTCGCATCCGGTTGGTTGGTGGATGCGTTAGAGGTGTCCTCACATGATCGTTGCCGTTTGGGCGCGGCAGAAGAGCCTGGATCAGGTTCGGGTCCTACCTCAGCAATAAAGGCCTTAGCCCGATCTAGTGACAATCTCTAATCGACCGTCAGGGAATCAACCGGATTATCACCGTGTCGTACAATAATATGCGTAGCGGCTCGCTTAGATGCGGCATCTTTGCGTTGTTGCTGTCTGCGGCTTTCTTCAGTCGCATCTGAAATATTCGGCGCTGCTGCGTCAGACAATGATGTTGCAGGTGTTGTGGGGGCACACACATCACCTGCTGTGGTTGCCGAAACGGCAGGGGGTTGGGCAGCTTTGGAGGTGCTTGCCACGACGGGCAGAGGCACATCGCTGCTTGTGGGTCTTCTGTCATTCGAAGAATGATCAGTAGATGTGATGCAGGTAGCCAATTTGGGTTCACCAGATTGACCATCTGCGAAGTTTTTTTGTTTTTGTTTAAATTGTTAGGCATATGAATCCCACGAGTATACACGTAAAGGGAGGACCATCCGCGCAGTGACGGCGTACGCGGACTGAGCTAGTAAAATTGCAACCGACCTTTGCTATGGCATCGGAGGTGACAACAACTTGGAACTAGTCTTCTTTAACCACTAACTAGCCATTCAGGTTCTCGGCGCTGCGTCCACAACCTTAACCTTACAAGTGGGTTAGTTTTGGTCCGCGGGATTGCATAATGTAATATATGAAGGATGGAGGCATCACCAGGAGTGCTGGACCAGCTGTTAGATGTATCCAGAAACCCTGGTACTACCTAAGAATAAAGTGTAAGCAGAGTATGGCACACTATGCATTACCCTGCCCACGCTCTACCCTTGCAATATCAAGAGTGCTGGACCATTTGTCAGATGTACCCAGAGTCCTGACATTGCCCGGAGACCTGAAATGTGTGTTGAGTGTGCACACTATGCTCCACTCCACCCACATTGTATTCTCTTGTTCCTTCTGTTACAAAGCAGGATCCTGGCTTTGTCGGGGAATAAGGGGACCCATTGCATGAATAGTATTACGATATTCCTCAACTAGCTCAACCCCTGATATAGCTGTTCGATTTTCGCACGCAAAAGTATCGATAGCTTATCAGAGGTCCTCCCTATCCGCCACCTGGGGACGCGTCCAATGGGAGACTAACAACTCCACATGGACACACTGGCCCATATAACTGTTAAAATTTTATGAATATTACATTTACAGTTTTTTAAAAAACTTCTCTTTAACCAAATATTTTATTTCATTTTAAAAGTAAAAACATTGTTTTTATTCTTGTCAAAAAATAAATATATGTTTTTTTGCTTAAAAAAATTTATAATTTTACAAAAAATTTGAATAAATTTCTTTCGCAACTCTTAATTAATAATTTTTTTTATTTATCTCGATTTATCTTTAATATTATAACTAATTTTTTAACAACAAATATCATGCCGGCATAAATTTGCAATATTCCTTTTGCCTTTTCATTAAAATTACCTATTGTGCAGTAAATTCAATTTTTCTCACCAATACAATTACATTTTTATTTTTGCGCATCCCTGATTTAAACCTTTTGCTTGCAATTGTTAACCACAAGAAAATCCAAAAGTGTCATTTGTGACTTAATATTTCGGAAACACAGCTATTTACTACTACATTCATGCAAAAAAAAATTTTTTTATTACATTATAAAACTGTTTAGCTGTAACCACTAGTGCAATTATTTTATTTGCCCAAAACTTTTTTTTTACATATTTGGTTATAATTGATTTTTTTATGTAAAAAAAAAACTTTGTATATTGATTTAATAAAATTTCAATTTTATGTTTAAAGTAAATAAATACATAGCCTTTAATAAAAAAGTAATTCTCAGCTCGGGTTGTGTTCGGTTTGCGTTCGGATTTAATCGAACAATAAAAATTTGACCAAAGTTCGGTGTCAAAAATGCATGTTTGGTCGGGCTCTAATAATATGTGATTTAAGGTTTTAAATAGGAATGCCAAACGGGACTAGTTTTTGAATCCCGTAGTTCGGAATGTTAAAATTTGAAATCCCAGAATTCCGGGATTTTTTCGAGATCCCGTAATTTTGAAAGATATCGAAATTTAAACGAATTGTTCAACAGAACAGTATGTAAGTTTTTAGATTTCTTTTCAGTAGCTTTTTATTAGTTTATTTATCACATGCTATGAGGGGAAACAAGAATCTTCAAAAAAAACAAGTAAGAGCGCTATATTCGGCTGTGCCGAATCTTATATACCCTTCACATTGACCTTTCTTTTTTTTATTTTTAACCATTTTTTTACTTATGAAATATTTCTAATTTTTAAATAGGGGTCGGTGTCATTTTTTAACGCTCCACGGGTGACGGGGAAGTTGTAGGGGTTTTATCCTAATTTTTACAAATTTTATATGGCAACCCACTTAGAGGGTGGAAATACGGGGTAAGTATATTCTAGGAATATGTTTTGGAGGGGAAACTAATGGGGATCGGTCGTACACTTTATTGCTCTAAGACAAATTCTGAAGAAGTTGTGGGCATTTTCATATCATTTTTGTTAATTTTGTATGGCAACCCAATTAGGGCGTGGAGATAGAGGGTAAGTATATTCTAGGAATATGTTTGGGAGGGCAAACTAATGGGGGTCGGTCGTACACTTTATTGCTCTAAGGCCAACTCTGAGGAAGTTGTGGGCATTTCCATATCATTTCTTGTAAATTTTGTATGGCAACCCCCTTAGGGCGTGGAGATAGGGGGTAAGTATGTTCTAGGAATATGTTTGGGAGGGCAAACTAATGGGGGTCGGTCCTACACTTTATTGCTCTAAGGCCAACTCTGAAGAAGTTGTCGGCATTTTCATATCTTTTTTGTAAATTTTGTATGGCAACCCCCTTAGGGCGTGGAGATAGGATGTAAGTATGTTCTAGGAATATGTTTGGGAGGGCAAACTAATGGGGGTCGGTCGTACACTTTATTGCTCTAAGGCCAACTCTGAAGAAGTTGTGGGCATTTTTACATCATTTTTGTAAATTTTGTATGGCAACCCCCTTAGGGCGTGGAGATAGGGGGTAAGTATGTTCTAGGAATATGTTTGGGAGGACAAACTAATGGGGGTCGGTCGTACACTTTATTGCTCTAAGGCCAACTCTGAAGAAGTTGTGGGCATTTTCATATAATTTTTGTAAATTTTGTATGGCAACCCCCTTAGGGCGTGGAGATAGGGGGTAAGTATATCCTAGGAATATGTTTGAGAGTAGAAATTAATGGGGGTCTGTGATACCTTTTTTTCCTCTACGGGCGAGTCCGGGGAAGTTATAGCGGTTTTTACCTTATTTTTTAAAATTTTGTATGGCAACCAGGTCAGGGGCTGGAGAAAGAGGGTAAGTATGTTCCACAAAAATGTTTGGATGGAAAAAATAATTCGGGTTGGTCTTACATTTTACCTTTGTAGGAGAACCCTGGAAGCCGTAGGAGCGATTTTAAAAATGTTTAAATTAAGCTTTGTATGACAACGCTGTTATATGTATGAACACTAATACTAATAAAATTTTTGTTTTGGGTGTGTTTCAATCAGTGTTGCCACCAACGAAATGCTAAATTACACATGGATCAACCCAAAATTACACATGAAATTACGAATTACACATGCTTTTTTTAAAAAAAAAGCCTTTTTTGTCCTAAGATTAATAACCCAGCAAAAACTTGCTCTAAAATTAGTTAAAATCCCAAAAACTCTTACTCATTAGCATTTTAACACATTATTTTAACATGGTGATGACATTGGAGGAAAGTACTTACCATGCTCGCTTATAAAGAGGGAGTTAAATAAGTACTTACCATCCTCGATTACAAGGAGGGACTTAAATAAGCTATTACTTTATCGGCATTATAATAATCTTTTTCTGTTGCCCCCAGTTATACATTATTGGATTAAAAATGTTTTTCTGTGATGTTTTACATATTTTTAAATTTTATACCCTTCATATTGTAATAAGGGTGTATATGAAATTGTCATTCCATTTTTAATTTTTACAATATTTATTTTACACCCCATTAAGTATAAATATTTTGGATTCTTATAGATAGGTAAGTCGTTAAAGCCATGTCTGTTCATCTGTGTGTCTTTTGAAATCAAGTTTCCAAACCTTAAAAAAGTCGCTCAGAAATATACCTGATTTAATCGCTATTTAAAATCAGCAAAATCGGTTTACTATTGACCGAGATGCAAGCGAAACTCTAAAATAACCGCAAAGCTTAGCACAGATAGTTTGAAGATAGGGACCTAAATTAGGGGAAAAAATTTTCATGTAGAAGCACAAATTTTGGGAAGAATTTTATCCAATCACAGATATCTTCTATATCAAGTGTTCTACAGCAAGTAATTTTACAATAATACCTACATTTTTGAAAGCAAATTTTTTGAATAAGAGCAGGGAGAGGAGCAACCCCCATTCAAATAAACTGTTTTTGTAAAATTTTTGATACGCTATATTTCGGAAACTATAACATATATCGACTTTAAATGTTCCACAATAAGTGATTGGACAATAATGCATACTCTTTGGAAAAAATACGAAGGAACAAATTTAATTAATTTTTAATACGAAATAAGTTGAAAACTGTTGGCCTTAAACTTTCTACATGGTATTTCTATTATACATAGGTACAAACATTATTTTCTAAAGTTTTCTATTTTTAAAACTAAAATAGCTATCGACTTCAAACTCGGTACAAAGTATTTTTATTATAGTACATATTTCCATTACGAAATAGCTCGATCAGATCAGATGACCATAAAAAGATCAATGTGAAGGGTATATTAGATTCGGCAAAGCCAAATAAAGCGGTCTCACTTTTTTAAATACAAGTGTAAAAAAGTTTTAATATATACAAAAATAATAATAATTATCAAAAATGATAAAATTTTTAATTACACATGAATTACACATGCAACCAATTACACATGGGCTACACATGAAACGAAAAATTACACATGAAATGTGTAATTACACCTAAGGTGGCAACACTGGTTTCAATAATATAGACATGACTGATTCTGTTTTTTTCTTTTTTTGTTTACAAAATTTACAAAAATTATGTAAAAAAGCCCACAACTTCTGTAGAGTTGGCCTTAGAGCAATAAAGTGTACGACCGACCCCTATTAGTTTGCCCTCCCAAACATATTCCTAGAACATACTTACCCCCTATCTCTACGCTCTAATGGGGTTGCCATACAAAATTTACAAAAATGATAAAATGCCCACAACTTCTTCACAGTTGGCCTTAGAGCAATAAAGTGTACAACCGACCCCCATTAGTTTGCCCTCTCAAACATATTCCTAGGATATACTTACCCTCTATCTTCACGCCCTAATGGGGTTGCCATACAAAATTTACAAAAATGATAAAATGCCCACAACTTCTTCAGAGTTGGCCTTAGAGCAGTAAAGTGTACGACCGACCCCTATTAGTTTGCCCTCCCAAACATATTCCTAGAACATACTTACCACCTATCTCCACGCCCTAATGGGGTTGCCATACAAAATTTACAAAAATGATAAAATGCCCACAACTTCTTCAGAGTTGGCCTTAGAGCAATAAAGTGTACGACCGACCCCCATTAGTTTGCCCTCCCAAACATATTTTTAGAACATACTTACCCCCTATCTCCACGCCCTAATGGGGTTGCCATACAAAATTTACAAAAATGATGTAAAAATGCCCACAACTTCTTTAGAGTTGGCCTTAGAGCAATAAAGTGTACGACCGACCCCTATTAGCTTGCCCTCCCAAACATATTCCTAGAATATACTTACCACCTATCTCCACGCCCTAAGGGGGTTGCCATACAAAATTTACAAAAATGATGTAAAAATGCCCACAACTTCTTCAGAGTTGGCCTTAGAGCAATAAAGTGTACGACCGACCCCCATTAGTTTGCTCTCCCAAACATATTCCTAGAACATACTTACCCCCTATCTCCACGCCCTAAGGGGGTTGCCATACAAAATTTACAAAAATTATGTAAAAATGCCCACAACTTCTTTAGAGTTGGCCTTAGAGCCTATTTAAAAATTAGAAATATTTCATAAGTAAAAAAATGGTTAAAAATAAAAAAGTTTGGGATTGCGAAAGGTCAATGTGAAGGGTTTATAAGATTCGGCACAGCCGAATATAGCGCTCTTACTTGTTTTTAAATTATCAAATATAAACAGATAAAAGTCAGAAATATTTTTAAACATCTGGTGAAAAGTGTACTGATGATTGGGTGTAAGTACCAATTAAATGCATATACTTAGATATATGTATGAATGTACCTAAATCGACAACAAACGAAAGAAGTATATTAAAATAGCATTCTTTACTTGTTTTAGAAAACAATGAAAAGCATATCATAAATGATTACTGTTTTTAATTGACAATAAAACAAATTGCGTCTTTTTGTTAAAAATTGCATTAAAATATTTTATGTGTAAAACTTTAGATATTTGTGATGTGTTTTTTCTTCCCCCGTTAGCTTGCAAAAAGCCGAGCTACCCTATTTTTATATTAAGTTTTCGATTTATGAAAATAGTAACAAAATTTTTTATTAGAATATACAATAAATCCCAATTTAGCGTGATAAATTTAGTAACTCTCTTTAAAATCAACTGTCAGTGTTTTTTTTTTATCAAAATTTTTATTGTTATACGTAAACAAATATTTTACGAATTAAGTTGTAAGTGAAGGGTAAAACATTTTAAAAGGTGTATGAAAACTATAACTACTTACTGGCAGAATAAAAAGTCTACATATCATAATTATGATACGCTTTTTTTTTCTTGGCAAACGTTAAATTTTAATTCAACCACTATTATCTTGAGTGTAGTATAAGCTGTTTATAACACAGTTTATTAAAAACGGGATTTTAGGGTTTGATAAATTCCGAATCCTGGGATTTTTAGGATCGGGATCTCGGGCTGGCTTCCCTAGCTTTTAACAACGAAATAGAAATTTTAAATCAATTTTTTTAGTTAAGTATTAGTTTATGTACTAATTTTACGAAAAATCAGTTTAAAATTACTAGATGTCCCTAAAGAGCTGACGAAGTGAAAATTACTTGTTTAATCATATTAAAATATTTGGATACTTATTTTGAAGCCAATACACATACGACTAGACACTGTCTAGTAGGCAGTTAGTTAAATAAAGGTTTTCTATGTCAAGCATACAGAATACCTAAGAGTAAGTACCCTGCCGTCAAATGAGTAGCTAACTACAAAAAAAACTAGCTTTAAGTTAGCTTCTATAGACTAACTTAAAGCCAACTACTACGCAATGCAAAATTTGCATAAACCAAAATGTATACAAACACTGCGCAGTATTTTTTTAAATAAGATTGCTTTAACAAATCAAGCAGAAGAAAACTTGTTCTTTCAATATATTATTTTACATTTAAAAACAAAGTGTCTCGGTGGCCTAGAGGTAACGCGCTTGTGCTGCAGTGCAGAAATCCCTGGTTCGAATCTCAGCGTCGGTAAATACAAAAAATGAAATTTTTAAATTGTAAATATTAATTATTAATAAAATATAAATAAAATATAAAGTTCTTCTTCTTTAATAAAGCTCCCCATATGTCAAAAAAAAAATGACATTTAGTTTTAGAAATAATCCTGTTTACGGCTTAAATTAATCTTTTTTGGCTTAAATCAAGTACGGTTCCGAACTTAAATCAATCCTATTTTGGCTTAATTGTGGCTAAAAGTAAGAAATTCGTAACTTATAGTTAATTAAAAAAAACCAACTTAAAGCTAACTTAAAGTAGT
The DNA here is from genome assembly GCA_963583895.1 of Melanophora roralis. Lineage (NCBI taxonomy): Eukaryota > Metazoa > Arthropoda > Insecta > Diptera > Rhinophoridae > Melanophora > Melanophora roralis. The sequence goes on along the minus strand of OY757192.1, from coordinate 13,678,474 downwards.
AAGTTTATAGCTAGCTACAAAAAGTTAACTTTAAGTTAACAGCTAGGTAACTAACTTCAAGTTAATTAAAAGTAATGCAGAATCGGACAATTGACTACTTCCTAGGACATCACAATGTTAAAATAGTTAGTTAATTCCATATAAAAGTAATGCAAGTGTCAACCACCACTACTTGAGAAATAGTAAGCTTCAAGTTAATTTTAAGTTAACTGAATGTCCGACAGGGTATAAACTCGCAAGAAATACATGGAATATTTTATTAAAAAAATTTCTCGGTCGAAAAGAAATGTAACAAAAACAATTTCTAATAAAAGTAAGAAGTTAAAAATTTTTAATTTTGTAAAATATTTTTTCAATTGTGCCACTTCATTAAGGGTTATATTATACATATGTATGTACATATCGCACACTAAATCAAAAAGAGTCACAGCTTAAATTTTATCAAAATCATTTCTTTTCTCTTAAGTCAAATGGTGTTTAAAATACTTCTGTTATACAATTTGAACAATTTTTTTCCAAACGGCAAAAAAATTTCTCATAAACAAAAATAGTTTTGAGTCGCAAATGATTTTAATTTAGTATGAAGTCGTATGCATAATTTTTCTTTTAACAAATCTTAATTGTGATGACAATTACCTGTAAAAGTCAACTGGTACTTCAATTGTTTTTGTTCCTGAATACAATAAGATGTACATATGTATGTATGTATTATAAGAAGCTAATATGTTTGTATAAAGTTTTTGGTTTTTGGGACTTAAAATGGTAAGATTTTTTATTGTTGGGCAATTTTTAAAGCTAACATTTTACCAACGATAATACTTATTAAAATTTCAGCTTTACAAGGAACACGCAAACAGTTTCAACATTTCAACTCTAGCTTTCAAGAGCCGTCAAAAGGGGCAATACATCAATGGAACTTAAGTACTCAAAAGATATCATACGATAGCAGGTACGCTCAAGATAGCAATAACAACAACAAAAATTTAAACGATGAAATTGATGAGGCACGATACAATCTAGCTACCCGTATCATGCCCAATGGCGTTGAAGTTATTATAGCTAGTGATAAAACAAAAGCGCTTGATCAAATAGCTCCAGAAAGGCCTTTAAGTTCGTACCATAAACCGATGACTTTAGCGGCCAGCACGATTAAAAACCAAATGATGATACTTCTGTATCCTCCATCAAAAAATTCAAAGGAAGATAATTTCAAAGTTAAACAATCAAGTCAAAAGGTAACTAAGTTAATGTAATGTACATACATATACATATGATAGAGTCACAAGGATTTTCGAATTCGAATGTTCTTAATATTATTTCAAATCTAGATCAGCTTAAGCAATATAAAACAAACCAGCAATATAAAACAACCAGCCAAGCAATATAAAACAAAGGATTTAGACAAATTTGAGGTAATATGAAATAACTCGAAGAAAGACCCCATAACAAAAATTAAATACCTCAAAATTAAAAAAAAATAAACCCTCCCAATGGAACAACCAACAACAAAAATTTAAGTAACTTCATATAGAAATGAAATAACTCCAAACAGATCCAAACAGAAATAAAACAACTCCCATACAAAAAAAATTTCAATGCCCAAAAGTTTCGTATCCACAAAAAAGATTTTACTATCGTGAAATTATTCACAAAAAAGTTATTTAATTTAAAATAGCTCCAAAAAAAATAATGAAATAAGTTAAGAGTTATTTCTTAGTACCCAAATTTTCTGCTAAAATGCCAAACAATGAAAAAGTATCATAATATATTAGCATAAAAAGATTTATGTATTATTTTAGAACAGAATTTAAATAGAAGGCAAAAAGAAAACTTTTAGGCTATTCTAAATTTATGTGATAATACAGATTTGTACTTTTCGTTTTAGCTTAAGTTCGTTATATAATTTATTTTTTTGTCAGAAGAAATTATTATTTTTCCGTTAATGTTGAAAGAAACTTATTTGAAAAAAGCTGGTTTTTTCATTATTTTTATATCCTTTGTTTTTATTTTTATTAAACTTTTTTTAAATAAAAGTTTTTTTAACGTTAATTAAAGCCAAAATGAAAGTAAAAGTTTTTGTTAAAGCAATTAAATCAACAAAAAATAAAAATAATCATAGATGTTATGTGATAATATTACAATATGCCATCATATCGTACCTTGTGGTTCCACCAATAACAAATTGCCGTGTATATAAAAGACTTTAACAGTTTTTTACTTAAAAAAACTAGTTTTCCATTGTTAAGGAGTCCTATTTAAATTTTAATAAAATACATATGTATATACATATGTGTTAAGGTTAATTTTTACATTTCTACTTAGTTGTGAAAAAGCCAGGACGTACAGATAGTGAGCTATCTGTAACTGATTTCGATATTTCCAACTGGAAGTCAGTAAGCTTATTTGCAGGGTAAGCAAAAATATGCTCTTAAAAAGTTTTTTTGCTCATAAAATATGTGGTGAAAAGGTAAGAATTTCGGAAAATAGGGCTGGGGACATTCAGGGAAAGAATATTTATAGACTTGAATAGACATTTTCTTAAAAACAAATTTTTTTTAGAAAATATATTTTAGTTTTTTTTGCGAACTAAAAATAAGTTTTCAAATTATAAAACTAAGTTATTATTGTATGAGTCCAGAAAATAAATGCCAGACTAAAATTAAAGTTCTTATGATAAAATTAATTCAATTCAATGGTTTCATCTAAGGGCAATAGTATCCCTTCTTTTCAGACGAGTATGTCCACTATGTTGCAAGATGCTTTGAACGAGCGGATTTGGATGTGTTTCGAGTTTATTTAAATACTTGTCCACATAGTTTAGGATTTCGCATTTAACTAGCGGAACTTGTATATCCTTGTAGATGTTTTGGTTTTTAATATATCAAGAGTTATCATTTATTGGATTTGGTTTTAAAGGCGTTGGAAGCAGTGCCCCAAAGCATCGTAGCAGCAAATAGGTTTCAAAGTCTATGTGTAGAGTAGAGGTTTACAATCAAGACAAAGCAGAGAGTTTCTGCCAATTAGCCAATTAATTTATGTAGCCTTAAGCAACTTAATTCGTTTCCCTCCTTAATCATAACATAACATACATATATCGAAAGCTCTCTGAAAAGCGCGGAGCAATACTTCTTTCCCTTAAAGGCTTTTCTTATAACCTGTACAAACCTGTGGGTTCGTTCGATAGTACTATGTTGACTTCTAAAGCCAAATTGGTTATTCTGAATGCAATTGTTGTCACTAAAGATCGGATTCAGGCAGTTTTTTAAACAAATTCAGCATAGTTAGTAAAAGACTTATAGTCCTGTAAGGCTCCAACTTCGAAAGATCTTTATCAGGCTTATGAATCATCCTCATTAAGGCAAATTTCCACATTGACGGGAAATGAACAAGCCGTATTATTGCATTAAAAATAAAAAGAATTGTTCTTTTAGCTGCAAAAGGTAGCTCTAAACGCATTTTGTTGCCTATTTTATCAAAGCAAGGAGCTTTTTTTTCATTTAGGCTAGTGACAGCTTCGACAACATCTAAAACCCGGAATCCTATTTCTATAGGACGTCTAGCAACAAGAGGTGTCATTTCGTCCGCTTATCGTTGTGTATTTTTCTTGCTCCAACCCCCTGAACATCAAAGGCTGCGAACTTTACGCTTGTTTCTATTTTCCGATAGCTAGGAGTTTGACCACGGATTTACAATGTAAGAATTACATATTCTTGGCTGTGCTGCATTTAAAGTACTAACGCTACCATTTAATATAGACCTATCTTGACTTATATAAAGTATCAACATCTCCCACCAGTGTTTGTCTCTTTTCAGTAACAATTTATCAAGGTAGTGGAAAAGAAAAAGTAAAAAAGCAAGTTAGCTACAACAAAAGATTAAACTTAAAGCTCAGCGATAAACCATGCGGAATACCAATTAAGCAATACATCAAAAATATGTGCCGTAGTTTAATTTTAGCTGTTTAGCGATCGAGATTTAGTTTTAGCTAAGAGAATTACAGAATATGGCTGTACCTGGTTTAATAAAAACAATATTTCAAAATATACGGTTATCTCTTAACCAACCATAGTTTCCCCAAAAAGTTTCTGTAAAATTTCCAACTTTCTTAGTTTCTAATTTTAAAAATGCCTGAAGAGTTTTTGTTTTATTGGTTTTTGGAAGTTACAAAATGGGACAAATATAATTTTTTAAAACAGTACAAAAACATATATGTATGTTCACATTTTTTGAGACCTTTCAAACGTAATTCAAATAATAATTTTATTTTTACTGGTTTAAATGTTTAAAAAAACACCCAAAAACTACCAAAAGTAATAAAATATGTACCTTTTTTCTCCCTTAAAGTCCAAAACTTGAAAAAAGTACCCAAAACCATGTGTGTCCTTTTTTAAAGATTTTAGTTGTTTAAATATATACAAATTGGAATGAAACAATTTTTTAGACATGTCAAACGCAATTGAATTTTGGCTTGGGAGTTACAAAGAACACCCTGTAAATGGAGGTATTTTTTAAAAGGTATTTTTTAAAAACTTTTTTTATCCCTTCGGATCAAAACTTTTAAGAGTAGTAACATATAGCTTTTGCCTGTTCAACCCTTTTGGGGTCCACAATTTTTAAAACGTAACAGATATTGGTCTATTAATTTGTTTTAACTAGAATATGATACTTTTTATATACTGCTTTTAGAATCTTTCCGATTTTTCCATATTTGGCCCAGTTTTTTTTCTTTTTATTTATTAATTTCCTTTATGGCCAATTATTTATGTATTGTAGTAAATCTACTATGTAAAATATAACTTAACTTAAGACGTAAGCGATAATATAAAGAAGATGTTCAAAGTATAAGTGGCTCCCCAGTCAAATGAATATTGAGATAAATGAAAAAAAGAAATGCCTACAACAGGAGATCATAAATAAAAGACTAAACAAAAACGACTTAGACTAACCTTTATTAAGGTTTCTGCTTGAAAGTCTAAGCTGAGCACGAAAAACGTTTAAGATTATTTGGCAAATAGTTGCAAACTTGATATAAACGTACAAAAAAAGAGCGATAAGATATGTCTAACAGGTACATTAATTTAAACATTGCGTGCAGAATAAGTAAAAGAAAACTTAGTAACTAATGCTCTCGGTTCCTGTTCTCAAATAATTCTATAGAAGTTGATAAAAATCCAAAGTTTTCGGAAGTTATCAAAATTACATTTCAGGTGTAAGTATCGTAACATGTTAACATTCACATATTCTCAAATTGAAAACCTATCAAAAAAAATTTTTATAAGTCTATTCAGAAATTCCACATTTTAATGTTTAGAACCGGAAAAAATTTCAAGACCATAAATAAACCGAGACATGATTGAAGAATAAGCCAACCGGCATCTTACGTGTCTAGGTGTGTAAGTAAGACAAATTTTATTTGAAAGAGAATTTATATGGTTATCTAAAATAATAACTAGACATTTAAGGACCACCACATGGTCAACAACTTGCCTATTAATGAAAATAGTTGGATAAATAGAACTCCAGTTCTGTAAATAAAATGCCATCGCTTCTGACTTAGAAGAGTTTATTTCAAGACCATTAAGAAACAGCCAATTGGATAAAGTGCTAAAGTGGTTATTCAGCCTGTCACTTATCACATCGACTTGACTTGTGTTAGAAGTACATAGCAGAAAAATATCATCAGAGGAATACAGCCATTAAGGTAAGCAAAAATTAAAATCAAACCCAAGACATACACTTGAGGCACACCCGAGGTCACTGAACCTATTGTAGAATTACATTCTCCAAGCGACACATACTGTGATCGTTCAGATAAATAGATGTAGGCCGATTTGCATGCCGTTATTGAGAAATTAAAATGTTCCTTAAGCTTATTTACAAAAATATTGTAATCGATACGATAAAACAATTAGGCAAGATTCAGGGAAACTAAAAAACAATGCTGACAGTTATAAGATTGTCTCTCACGTTATCAGTCAGAGAGAGAGAGAGAGAAACAGTGACGTCGTATTGTGGTTTTGTCTGAAAACATATTAACAATTATGAATCAACGGTCCACTGTGTTCTAATACCTGCGTTTTAGTTGTTGTCTCAACAACTTTCGACATTATATTGTTATTGGTCTTGAGTTATCAACACTACCACTTTTCCTAATAAGCACAACCCGACCTAGCTTCCAGACAGAGAAATATTTCGACGTTGTTAATATCGAATTTATAAGATAAGGGACTACTCTATACTCTCTGCAAGATTTTCTAATAACTGTCTTTGTCGTATTTCTAAGTCTGCAGTAAACTTTCCAATTATCTACCGGGCGATTCCTTAGGAAAGTCCCGTAGGCTCGATATCTCAGAGATCTTGTTTCATGTATACTTAAACAATTCATCCACGTCGCCTCACTAGGTTTTAGTCTTAACCGAAATGCTATTTGGTTATGGAGGTCATTTACTAGAAAATTTATCATAGCAAGTTGCACATCAACATCATATGATGTAAAGACTGAAGAGACATCAAAACCATCAAGATACTCCCTGAATTCATCATAATTTATCCGATTATAGTTTTAAATTCAATCCACTTGTCCTGTTTGTCAAAAGAAAATTTTATTGAAATTAAAATCAAGCTCTGATATGATTAGAAAAACGGATATTTAAATTGACTTTTGTATGCCACAGAGAAAATCTTACTTCGGCTCTTTTAGGATGATTAATGTGTCTATAATCATCAGTGTTGGGACGATCATTTCTTACAGTTGTTTATCCTGGTAGACCTAATGGTACGGAAATCATGTAAGGCTTAAACCCCAATTATATTAAGAAAGGACTCTTGCAACGTGTCTTCAAATTTCTCAAGCTTGGTACTTGAATTCGAGGGACTTAAGCTCTGGGCATTAATATGCCCAACACTCAATGAAGCCAGACAGGATTTTAAGACAAGGCCATCTCCTGCCATAGGCCCAAGATTATTTTTATAGGACATAATAAGTTAATCAAGAGATTGCTTACCGCACCACGGCAACAGAACTTGGAAAACTAAACAAAAGCTTTTACATATATCAACTTAATAAGCAAAAGGCCTCCAAGTATTGATTAATAGTATTGACTCAAATGTTGACCCGGAGGAAATTAAAACCAGTCTGTGCATGAAAGGCTTTAGAGTCAAATATGTGTCAAACATAAAAAACAGGGAAAAATACCCTCAACCACTATTCCGAGTGGAGCTCGAGCTAGGTGATGTTAAAATAAGGAAAAATTAGACTCACCCGATTTATGATTTGACATACATTTTGCATCGTAGAGTGGTAGTAGAAGCGTCACATAAGCGATCTAGGCCCGCACAGAAAAAACTGAGTTGTAGAATCAGTAACAAATTTCAGAGAATCAGTTAATATTTTGTCTGGCTGAGGACCTACAACGAAAGTTGTAAATTTAGACAAACAATTTTGCAAGAATTTTAGTTTCTTTTAAAAAATTTTGCTGAGCTGGTTAAATATTTTATTTGTCTAGGCGAAAATTTTGTTTGATTTAAAAATCAAATAAAAATATTATTAGAGACTATTAAATAAATTGACTAAAAAAATAAATTATTTTGAACAAGAATTTGTAGGAAAAATTTTTTTGTAGTTTTTTGTGTGCGTACAGTGTTTGAACTGCCAAGAATATGGCCACACCAAAGCTTATTGTAAGTTGCCTTCTGTTTATGTTGTGTGTGGGGATCTGCATGATACAACCAAGTGTGACAAACCAAAAAACTATCCTAGGGTAAAGAAATGCAGTAATTGCGGTGGAAACCACATGGCCAACTATGGAGGTTGCCCTGTTTTTGGTTCAGTTAAGCGCTTATCTAAGCCGAAAATATTATCTGCCCCTCCTTAGCCTTTAAATGCCCCAACTACAAACATGCCTCCATTAGCACAATCAACTAAAAATCAAGTTTCTTACGCCGCCGCCTTAAAGTCTAACCAGCCTAATGCACGTAAGCCTGCCCAGCCTACAGCACAACAAAAAGTGCCAACAAACAAACCAACCGGACCCACTTTTAGCCGCCTGGAAGCCGAACTTGACAATATGGTCAAACAATCTACGAAGATCGTGGCGCAAATGGCCGGCATGATGCAAGAAATGCAAAAAATTCAGTATGCTCCTTTGCAGGCCATGCTTAAAGGCCATGAAATGCCTCAGGGCTTGTTTCTGGAACGCAAACTGCATCCGCCAACACCAAAACAAGCCAAAATATTTTTTAATGCACCAAAAAATTGATGCCATGTTGATTTCCGAGACTCATATGACATCTAGGAGCACTTTAAGAATAAGTGGATATAATTTTTATGATTCAAAGGATCCCAGGGATAGATCTTGCGGTGGCTCTGCTATATTAATCAAATCAAGAATTAAGCACCAATGGTTGGGTGGCCTCTCGGAATGTTATATCCAAGCAACAAACGTCCATTTTGATGAATTTTACTATAATCAAATTTTTGATTTTTTAGTTTGGCTTTAGTTCATATAATTTTTTTTATTAGAAGAAATTATTATTTTCCGTTAATGTTGAAAGAAACTTTCAAATTGAAAAAAGCTGGTTTTTCTACGGCTACTAGCCGAGTAGAATGCATTTTCGAAAGCAGCTACGCAATTTCATCATCAGGAGCATTCCATGAAAAAACGGAAATCTGAACAATATTACAAACATTGACTTTTTTAATATTTTTGCATCTACATAGAGAGATTAAGTTCTCATCTCAAAAAATTGACATTCATCGTGACGAGTAGATCACTATTTTCATAAATACCGTTATTTGTTTGAGAGTATAAAGAATCTGGCTTTTCTTTTTCATTGTACACCATTTTTTGAGAGGTCGCTGCTAATATTGTTTTTCACATAAGAACTAATATTCTTTTCTGCGTTCAAGGGCATGGTGAGCGGTATTAAACTGTATAATATTTATTGCTGTAAAGTGCTTTGTTCCCGAGAAAATAATTACAATGCAAAGGTAAATTTCTATGTCCCACACGTGACGCCGTTTTCCTTTTTTTATTAATAACTGTAAGGCAAGTCAACTAAACAAATTGATTTTTGTTGTTTACAGCTAACTTTTGGTGGTCTAAAAGCTGACAAAAAAATTTGCACTTAAACACTTTGCAAATAGTTTTTCTTTCGTGATAAAAAGTGTCCCACACGTGACGCCAAGAATTAAGATATCTGAAATCTTTCAATCTTCCTGCCATCTTCAAACTATATTTGTAATTTACTGCACTACATTTGTGGCTTATCCAAATATTACTAAAATACAACCTTCCACCAGTACTGAACATATCCGGAAACTTCGCGGAAAGCGAAAGAAAGATGATCCAACCTTTAGCCCTAGCTGATAGAGAAGAATACGTGAGCTTTATAAGCGAAAAAGAGAAAGTATTTCAGAAATCGATTTAAAAACTTTGCAAGTTAATTAAAAATATAAAAAAAACCTGCAAAGGGCCTAATAAAGAAATCGATGTCAAAATATTGACAGACCTTCTGTAAGTACCAAAACCTTCTTAAAAGTCCAAACAAACTTTATCGAAAGCTATTCAAAAGGCTTTAAAAGCCCTTCCTCAATCGCCAAGCAAAAAAAGAGCGTTAACAACCAAATAAGCGCCTAAATTGAATATTGCTCCAGCCGAAAGTTCAAGCTTGGACATGTCAAATGTCAACTCGTAATACGAGGATGTGAAAGCCTTTTATTACCGTCCAGATATAGTATAAACCTGTCCAGGCGCAAATGCTTCGGTTGTGGTTTGGGGATATGGAATTAAAGAAAGGCGTTGGAAGAATTATTTAACTATGTATCTACGGGAAGCTTTCTGCATTTTTACGGAATTTAATCCTAATATAGAAATAAAATTTTAAAAACTTTGTAGTCTTAGACCTTAAGATGTGCTTCCCATAAAAAACACTCCTTCAGATAAGTGCAAATTTATAACACATGAAGACAAACAAAACTACTGTAACGACTGGTTGCTGAAAAATTTATGTGATCTTTATTTAGATTTTAAGTGCTGGAAAAATTAATGTGACTTTTTTCTGATAATAAAAAACTATTACTGTCCATAGACTTAAGCATAAGTCTGCATATGGAAAGAAGGGGAAAAATTCAGATAATAAATCACGTTTGACAACCCATTAAACAAGTTAAGTTGAACTGAAAGACAAACTGAATTCAGTTCATATTGTGATGAAACATGTTAATTTAAAAAAAATCCAAGTAGATGAATTTCAAAAAGACCAATTTAGTGAAGGTGTACCTATCCTTCAAATTGATTTTGCAATGCCTTTCGCTTGTGAATACCAGAATGAAGTTCAAAGCGCACTATGGTCGCGAACGAGTGTCCTGTTGTTTAAGCTGCAACTTTTTACAAAGTAAATTTTCAAGCATAGAGTAAGTGCGGGTAATGTGGTATACCTATGTGTTTTTTAGATTGCCACACTTTTAATTTCGTGACGATTTTACTCATATATCGACTTTTGCTGATGATACCGCCTTTCTCAGTATTCATAAAGACCCTAAAGAAGCCTCGAAACAACTGCAGCATCACGTATCCCAAGTAGAAAAATGGGCAAAATTTTGGGGTATTAAAATAAATGAACAAAAATGCACCCACGTTACGCAAGGAAACGTGTCCCCCAATTTTTATTAACAACCATACGGTGCATCAACGTATTGAAACAAAATATCTTGGCATTCACTTAGATCGCCGCCTCACATGGAAGCTCCACATAGATGAAAAGTTGTCACAATTAAAACTTAAAACGGCCCAAATCCATTGGCTAATTGGTAGAAACTCTGTGTTACGTCTTGATTGTAGACTTCTGCTCTGCAACTCAATTTTGAAACCAATTTGGTGCTACGGGATACAACTGCTTCCGCCTTTAACATAGAAAAGATTCAACGCCGCACATAGGGGTATTTTGCCAATCTAGCCGGACATCACTTTTTTTTTTAATTTATATTACTTCTTAAAAGTTACTGCGTGCCCCTAGATCAATGAAACTTGGCAGAAACATGTATTGGGGTCATAGGCTGACTAAGCTTAAAAAAAAACAAAAATCGAACCAAGGGGAAAAAAGTTCCCCTTAGAAGAACTAATGCTACCTCTGAAAAATTCAGCTTTTTATTTAAATTTCCTGAACTTTCGTTAAGCAAATGCAATTTTAAACACAGGCGAAAGTTAAAAAATCTAAACTTTGGTACAGGAGATGGTAAAATTTCATTTTGCCCCCCCCCCCTCTTTGTGGGCGGTTCCATAAAATGAAATTGGCAAAAATAATGTTTTTAATAATAGAAATGGATAACTTAAGCCTAAATACCAAAAAAAATATCTTATTAAGCTTTTGTGGGAGGAGGGGGGTACTTCTCCAATGCCCCCCCTCACGAAACGATCCTGTAAAAAAAATTTTTTTTTTATTTTTTTTTTGCTAATTTTCACAAAAAATTCATTTTTAAGCTTGTTTGCCGCTTTTTTGTATTTTATAGTATTTAATTTATTTGAAAATAATTAATATATTTATAACAAAAACTTATTTAAAATAGTAACAATAAATTTTATATATGTACATATAAAAACAGCAACTAATTTTTTTAAATAAACTCCTCTTTTGCACTAAGGTGATGGGTGCCACTGTTCTTCTTCGTCTGTTTCTTCAAAGACATCTTCTGAATCTGAATCCTCTTCGAAATCAAGTACAGGTGGAAGCATCAAAGAAACGGCTTCTTTCGTGAATGGTAATGACTTTCTTTTTGGAGTTGGTCTTATGCTAGTCATCAGTGGGTCAGAACTAAGCAAAAGCCTATTCAAAACATCTCTGTTACACTCAACTCTTGAAAACTTTCTTGCAAACCTCTGCCTGTAAAGCCGAAAATGTTTGTTTCGTGCCTCAGCCGCTTCTTCTGATAAAAGCCCAATAGGCAACAATGCCTCATTTATAACAGTTGCTCCATGTATTAAAATCTTGTGCATTGTAGGTGTCATAGGATGCCAGGGATATAGAGCAACATAAAGTTTTGCAGTGTCCAAGCAATAATCGGCAAACTTGTGTAGATGGATTTTGTGACCACTTGATATTACTTCAATAATAACTTTGATTCGGTAGATGAAATCAAATTCAATTCCAGTTATTTTTGCAGCTAATTCAGGATTGGAAAAAAATCTTCTGCTGGTGTTACCGTCGTTGGTGTTTCCAAATCCAGTTTTCGGTACATCCACTAATAGCCCTAATTCACTTCTAAATATTGCTTGAATATTTTTTTTTCTCTCTTTAACAATTGCTTTGTCCGCATCAGATTTTAACTGCCATTTTTTCACTGTGAGCTTATATGACAGGTGTACTATGCTCTCAAATAGACGAATTCTGGCGTGCAAAGTAGATAATCCAAAAGAAAGGGCATTTGCGTCTATATCTCTTTTGATGCTTAAATTGTTAAATTATTTTGAAGTAGCCCCACAAATATAGCATTTCATTGTGGACGTGGTTTGCGTTGCGGCATTACATACTTTCCCATCAACCATTGTAAATAGCATTGCATGTTTTACGGAATACAAACTTCCATCCAGTAAAAAAATTGTTTCTTGTAATTTACTAACAGCATCTTGTACATAGTCAATTTCTTCTTGGATTACGTCCACAGTTTCTTTAATAAATCTGATGCGAATAGGTCGACAATATCGGGGTGATGAAGTGGTTGGATTTTGCCACAGTATTTTTTTTTTTGTACCACATATCAGTCGAATTGGGACAAAACTGCTCTGAAAAATATGAGAATCTGAGCCATCATTTTCCATCTTTTGCTTAAATTGTGCCTGGTGTGAGCCATCGCAGCCCCATTTGCTTATTAGTTCAAAGGAGTTGCAATCTTCTGTTTTTGAATCACATAAAACATCTTCTAAATATGTTAGTAATCTACTTGCGGTATGATTAAGCAAGTCTTGAAGATTAATTTGAGCACATGTTTCTGTTATTTCATACGATTCTTTTGGAGGATAGCATTTACTTTTTTCTTTTTGCAGAACACTGTAGCTAGGGTAAACCTTCTTATCGGCACTGCGGATTATCTCATATTGCTTTCGAGAAAGATCAGCTTCCACAAATATAGAAAGAGCCTTAAGGGGTGTTAGCTGTTTTACTTTTTCTTCTTGTACAGCTTTGTATGCTTTTTTCAACTTTGAAGCTCTTGTCGGGGAAGACACAATTTTTTTAAGCAGACTTGATGCATCTTTTTTCCCACATGTTTGTAATTGTGTTTGGGCTGCATGCATTAATAAATCAGCATCGAACTGAGTTCGCAATTTTTCAGTTTTTCTTCTCTTACTTCTTTCGGTCAGTTCAACGAATGGCTTTTGTAGTCGTTTTGAGGACGAACTGCCAAATAGAGGGACTGTCACTGTTCCTTCCAGCCATGTGGCATTCAAGCTTAAAAATCGGTCATATTTCCTTTGTGCTGACTGCCAATGTATTTTAAAAAATTTTTTAAAATTCTTTATACACTCCTTTACCGCTGAGATGTCACTATCTCCTTGACATTTTGAAATTTCGCACAATTTTCTATCTAAAAATTTAAATTTTTCTTCAACAGATTTATCTTTACATTCCTGTACTATTTGGAATAACTCTAATCTTGTATACACTTTTTCCATTTCACTTTCGAAGCTTTAAATTGGTTCTGAAAAGAATTTTGTGCAATGCCCACAATATATATATTTAAAAACTGAGCACCTGAAGCACAGATTTGTTTTTTTCCAAAGAATATTTTTAAATTAAAACTTATTTAAGACAGGTACATTTATTTTGTTCCATAAAATAGCATCATTAAGAAAACAGCTGCACAGGTGGCTAAAACCCATTTATGGGTGGGTAAAAACTACTGTTTCCACATTCCTTTTTTTACTCAGGTAAAAAACAGATATACATATTAAAAATTTATTTCAATGTACCTGCAATAATTATATGAAAAACATCTACATTCGTACAATTATAAATAACTTTTATGACTGACAAAGGGTTTCTTAAGTATTCATATGTAAATATACAAGATAAGCAAAAACAGAAAAAAGGTAAAATTTTCAAAAAATCGCCAAAAAAAGTGGCGCAAAAACGCGCAACGTTTTTTTTCACAATCTAAAAATAGAGACTTCAAATTTTATCGTGAAGTATAACATTTTTGGGATCGCGATTACTCTGACTTTCAAAAAGTTTTTTATTTTTTTTTTTTTTACAAAAAAGTGAATAAAAAATCCGTTTTTTTGATTTCAAACGAATTTTTTTTTATCATAAAAATTTAAAAAAAATAAAAAAATAAAACAGCATAACTGCTAATATGGTTTTTGATAGAAAAAACCAAAAATCATTGTAAAATCTTTATTCAATTAGCCACAAAAAAATATGTTGTAAACCTCTCAAAACCGTAAAAAGTCAATAAAAGCGCATGCAATATACTCAACTTTCCTGACTTTAACAGCGCCCCAAAACGACAAATTTCAAGCAAAAGCCCTAAAAATTCACTATCCGATGCAGAATTTGGTTATCTGTCGATCTGCGTACTTTAATTTTTACATTTCTTAAATTTCATTTTTTGCTTAATGTCCGGCTAGATTGGCAAAAAACCCCTATGTGCGCCGTCAAAACAAAATTCTAAGAATAATAACTGGTGCTCCTTGGTATGTTAAGAGCAGCAACATCCAAGGATCTAGAAGTTCCACAAGTAAAATGCGAAATCCTTAACTATGTGGACAAGTACTTTAATAAGCTGGAAAATCATCCCAATCCACTAGCTCGAAACATCGTGCAACATAGCGGACACGCCGTTTAAGTAAAAAACTTGTGTTTTTCCACCAGCAAAAAAAAAAAAACGATCACGTACCAAAACGATTTCTTGCAACTGACTCCCAAAATTACTTGCAAATATTAATTAAAGTATTGCTTTAATAATTTTCTGAGAGCAGCAATATATTTAGCCTGTTTTTGTTATTTTTATATTATTAGTGTTACCGCCACTGCTTAAATCGTTTATATTTTATGTGGTTAAGGTGGCAGCTCTTTTTCGTTTGCTTGCATAAAAAAAATATTTGTTAAGGTTTTATTTTTCCAAGCGGCAAAAGTATACATATGTGAAAATTTGTAAGAAAAGGGAAAGAGATTTCACTTTATTTTGAGTAAGGAAGCTTGCCCTGTATCCAGACTAAAAAAAGTAAATTTAATGTTAATATTTTTTATTGTTAATAAAGTATGTTACTTGTTACTTGTAGGAATTTCAATGTAATATTTTATTGTTAATAAACATTTATAAAAATATATTGGTGTTAATAATCTACTGGCATCAGGAGCTGGGGTTGCTTCGCCCAACAAATTGAAATTCTTTTTTTATCTTTATAAATAAACTTTATACGGTTGCTGTTAACTGTTCGTGTTTTATAAGCAGTAGCCCACTCAAAAGATAAAATACACTCGTAAGTACCTACCTATAACAACATGGATCCTATTACTCCACAGGGTCAACCACCAAACCGACATAAAAGTCCACAAAACAACGTCAGCTATCTACCTATAGAACACTGTCAAGTCTGCCACAAACGTATAGCTGGTGAACTTGTTAAATGTAAAATCTGTCAATTGCCTTTTCATGTCGAGTGCGCTAGTATAACAGGTGAAAAAAATATCTGGTCTTGCATAGAGTGTTCAGGAAATGCGCCCCCAATTTCACCCATGTCTGTTTGCAGCCGAAGCAGTCATATCAGTCATGCCTCACATTCGTCTAGAATTGCATTCACCAAAAGGCAGTTATATTTGCAACGCTTGGAAGAAGAAAGACTGCTGGAACGAGAGTTTTTACGTAAAAAGTATCAAATACTAGAACAGACACAGGAAGATGACGACGCGATAATAAATGTGGAAGACTCTATTCATCAGTGGCTGAATGATCAATCTCATACGGATAAACCAGTCGCAGTACCAGCTACATTAATAGATAACAACGCTGCACATGTAAGTACCCAGAACTCACTAGAAGAAACGTTTACCTTATCCAAACGACCCAAACCATACAGGCCAATTACGGCACACAATGAGAACATAACATCAAAATTTATTTACCACCTCAAAGCCTCTCAGCCAAGTGTTGCAACGACTTCTTCATATTTTAATAACAACAACGTTTTTAATCAGCAAAACAATAATGGTTTAGCAACACAAAATATCACATTTAATAATCAACACAAGCAATCAGCCGATATTCCAAGCAGCACCCAACAATTTAGTACCTCAGCAGCTGAACATAATCCACAAAAGCCACAACCTTTTTCTGCACTGTATACAGACAGTCATGTCATTAATCTGTGTACGAACAATAGTCAAACAAACCTTACATCGCAACAAATTAACGCACGACAAACCGTGCCAAAAGATCTTCCAATATTTTCAGGCAACCCAGAAGAATGGCCATTATTTAGTTCGACCTATGACTGGTCAACATTTGTGTGTGGGTTGACAGACGCCGAGAACCTGGTAAGACTCCAAAGAGCTCTACGCGGAGACGCTTTAAGGTCAGTTCAGCACATTCTTATACACCCAAGTTGTGTACCAGCTGCGGTGTCAACGCTTAAACTTTTGTTTGGGCAGCCAGAAAAAATACTGAACTCTATAAGAAACAAAATAAAATTACTTCCTAATGTAAGCACTAACAAGCTGGAGTCAATTACCTGTTTTGCCGTTGAGGTAAAAGGTTTTTAAAACAATAATTGAAGCTTGTGGGCTTTATGAAGAATTAAATAACTCATCACTTTTGCAGGAACTGATCACTAAAATGCCAGCAGATTTACAACTAAGCTGGGGTACGCACAAGATAAAGTTGTTAAAAGAAAACAAGAAAATAAACTTGTCAGAGTTTGCCAATTGGATTTTTGACGTTGGATTGTCTGCCAGCAGCATTAACATTGCAGAAAGCAGCACTGAAACTACACCAGCAGAACAGTTCTCACGAAATAAACAAAAAAACGCGTACATTCACACACACTATGAACGAAGTCAAAGAGTTTGTGTAGTGTGTAACAAAAGTTGTACGAATGTTTCTGCCTGTGAGAGATTTTTGTCGTCTAATCGGAATGAAAGATGGAACATCGTAAGAGAGTGTAAACTCTGCAAACTCTGCTTGCGCCAACACTATGGTATCTGCAAAAGTAATAATGTATGTGGCGTCGAAAATTGTCGTATTAAACATAATGCTCTTTTACATAGAACTGAAAGCGGAGCAGAACTGTCTAATCAGAGTGATGAAAATGTTATTCAAACACATAATGTTAATGCGCAATGTGGTATGTTTAAGCAAGTCTTATTTAAAATATTACCCATAACAATATACGGCCAGAACAATAAATGTATTAAAACATTCGCCTTTATTGATGAGGGATCATCTATAAGCCTTATCGATGAAACAATAATAGATGAGTTAAATTTAGATGGTGACGTAGAACCCCTTTGTTTAAGATGGACTAACGATGTGCAAAGAAATGAAGAGACCTCAAAGAAATTATCAATTAAGTTATCAGGTCCTAATAATAAGAAATATTTTGTAGATGTTTGTTCGGTTAAACGTCTATCATTACCATCCCAAACTATTGATTACGAATACCTTAGTAAACAATTTTCTCATTTAAAAGATTTGCCCATAGACAATTACGGTAACGCGGTACCGAGAATATTAATAGGCCTAAATAATATTAATTTGTGCACCTCAAGTCGTGTTAAAGAAGGGAGAAAGGGCGAACCTATTGCTGTTTGCACTCGTTTAGGATGGGTTCTATGTGGAAATATGAGCGGTAGAAAGCCGGAAGACAACTTTACTTGTGTACATATTTGTGAATGTAACGATTCAAATCTAAATAATCTAGTTAAACAGTTTTATGCAATCGAAACTTCTGGCATTAACGGAGCGCCATATATAATCAGTAAAGACGATCAAAGGGCCCTAGACTTATTACATCAACACACAAAGCAAATGCCTAGTGGACAGTATGAGAGTGCGTTGTTGTGGCGCAGTGATAAAATAAATCTTCCTGAAAGTTACTCAATGGCAAAAAAGCGGCTTATATGCTTAGAAAAAACTCTGAAAGGTAATTCTGAAATGCTTAAGGTGTTTGAAAAGATTATTGTAGAATATTTAGAAAAAAACTACGTTACAAAACTAAATAACAGTAACCAAACTGAAAAGCGCGTTTGGTATCTTCCGATTTTTTCAGTTTTTAATAAAAACAAGCCAAATAAAACTAGGATAGTTTGGGATGCGGCTGCAAAGTCTCATGGTGTGTCTTTAAACTCAACACTTTTAAAAGGACCAGACCTGCTTGCAGCACTGCCAAACATACTTTTTCAATTTCGTCAGAAACAAGTTGCCTTTGCAGCTGATATAGAACAAATGTTCCACAGAGTATTTATAAGAGAAGAGGACCGACACGCTCAGCGATTCCTATGGCGAGGCTGCGATACTACAAAAGAGCCCGATATCTATGTCGTGAATGTTATGACTTTTGGTGCCACGTGTTCTCCCTGTATATCCCAGTACGTTAAGAATAAAAACGCTGAAAAGTATAAAGAGAAATATCCAGATGCAGCGGCAGCGATAGAAAAAAATCACTATGTGGACGATTTCCTCTTTTCTACTGATACTGTGGAGGAGGCTCTAAAATTGGCAACCGAAGTACATTACATCCATAGCCAAGCGGGATTTAATCTTAGAAACTGGGTGTCAAACAGTAGTGTCATCTTAGAAAAAATGAATGGAAAAAAAACGCAGGGTAAAAGCCTAAATATCGGAAATGAGCAAGGATCAGAAAAGGTTCTGGGCGTATTTTGGGAACCCAGTGATGATGTCATTATATTTAAAATCTCAGCGTCGATATTAAACAGCGATCTTTTTATCGGTAAAAGGCAACCCACAAAACGACAAATTCTGAAAATACTTATGAGCGTTTTTGACCCGTTGGGCTTAGTGGGACATTTTTTAATGTACCTTAAAATCACGTTGCAAGAGATATGGCGAAGTGGAGTTGGTTGGGATGAACCTATTTTGGCTCCTCAAGCTGAAAAATGGGAAAAATGGCTCGCATTACTACCAAAATTAGGCGACGTCAAAATTCCTAGATGTTATTTACAAAATGTACCCAGCTATTTTAATTCTCTAGTAGAACTGCATACCTTTGTAGACGCGAGTGAAAATGGTTACTCAGCCGTCGCATACTTAGTTATAAAGCCAGCCGGAGAGACAACCATTTCATTAATCGGCTCGAAAACTCGGGTAGCACCTTTAAAACTAGCTTCAATTCCTAGGCTCGAGCTAATGGCTGCACTTATTGGGTCGCGTTTTGCAAATTATATAGTAAAAAATCATTCAATTAAAATAAATCGGAAAATATTTTGGTCGGACTCAAAAACTGTTTTAAGTTGGATTCGTTCTGATCACAGAAAATATCATCAATTTGTAGCTGTCCGAGTTAGCGAAATTTTGGATTTAACAGAGTTGAAAGAATGGCGGTGGATACCAGGAAAACTCAATGTAGCAGATGATGCAACTAAATGGTCCACAAATCCCGACTTAACTGGATTCAGTAGGTGGTTTAATGGGCCAGAGTTTTTAAGGTTATCTGAGGATGCTTGGCCTGTTGAGGGAAAAGATTATGTCAGCACCGAAATTGAGATTAAACATTCCAGCCTTTCGATAGATGTGGTGCAGACATTTATAGACTTCAAACGTTTTTCGCGGTGGCGCAGATTGTTGCGTACTGTTGCCTATGTTGTGAAATTTTGTGGGAATTTAAAAATAAAACCGAATCCAAGAGGAGTCTTGAAAGAGCTCTCACAAGAAGAACTCAAGAAAGCGGAAAATGTTATTCTTATGGAGGCCCAGCAAGCATACTTTGCCGAGGAAATCAGAATTTTAAAGCTGGGCAAAACGATATCAAAGTCAAGCTCGCTCTACAAGCTTTCGCCGGTTTTAGATGAGAATAGAATACTACGTATCTCCGGTCGGATTAATAATGCAAATGTACCACTGGAAATGTAACCCAACTGTTAATTTTGCACTACCATTCGAAATTCTACCATGCCAACAATGAAACTGTAACAAACGAAATTCGTCAGAAGTATTATATACCTCAACTGAGAACAGTAGTGAAATCGGTTCTAAGGCGTTGTCAAATGTGTAAAGTAAAGACTGCGGCTCCGAAGATTCCTCAGATGGCTCAACTGCCACGAGCTCGACTTTCTGCCTATGTTGCTCCGTTTACATTTACAGGGCTCGACTATTTCGGTCCGCTGTTTGTGGTGGTTAATAGGCACAAAGAGAAACGATATGGAGCCCTTTTTACGTGCTTAACTATAAGGGCAGCTCATATTGAAATTGTACACTCACTAACTACGAGTTCATGCATAATGGCTATAAGGAACTTTATCGCCAGAAGAGGCACGCCCAAGGAGTTCTTTAGTGATAATGGTACTAACTTTGTTGGTGCTGACCGCGAATTACGACAAGCTGTAAAGGAGGTTGATACAAACGAATTGGTTCGAAATTTTACGACATCTGGTACGAAGTGGAACTTTAACCCACCTGCTGCGCCTCATATGGGAGGAGCATGGGAGCGGATGGTAAGATCTGTGAAGAGTGTCTTGTACAAGATTGCGGATGGGAGGTGCCCTAATGATGAAATTCTGAAAAATATGATGGCAGAGGTCGAAAACGTAATTAACACTCGCCCTCTGACTTATATTCCAATTGAGGCTGAAAATATGGAAGCCCTCACTCCGAATCATTTTTTAGTTGGCTGCTCAAGTGGCCTAAAACCGTTGGCTTTGTATGAAGACTCGGGAGTGGTGTTACGGCAGAGCTATTTAACGTCTCAATTGTTTGCCGATAAGTTTTGGAAAAGGTGGTTGACAGAGTACTTGCTTACACTTACGTGTCGGTCAAAGTGGCACGAAAAAGTAAAACCGTTGGAGGTCGGTGATTTGGTAGTTGTGGTTGATCCGGTAAGTCCAAGGAATGTATGGCCCAGAGGGAAAGTTGTGGAAGTATGTAAAGCCGCGGACGGACAAGTGAGAAAAGCTAAGGTGATGACCAAGTGCGGAGTTTTAGAGAGGCCGGTTGCAAAGTTGGCGATTTTAGACGTGGCTCAAAACCTGGAGTAAGCCTTCGAATATATATGGCTTGTCTTACTGTGGGGGAGTGTTACCGCCACTGCTTAAATCGTTTATATTTTATGTGGTTAAGGTGGCAGCTCTTTTTCGTTTGCTTGCATAAAAAAAATATTTGTTAAGGTTTTATTTTTCCAAGCGGCAAAAGTATACATATGTGAAAATTTGTAAGAAAAGGGAAAGAGATTTCACTTTATTTTGAGTAAGGAAGCTTGCCCTGTATCCAGACTAAAAAAAGTAAATTTAATGTTAATATTTTTTATTGTTAATAAAGTATGTTACTTGTTACTTGTAGGAATTTCAACGCCATTTTTATATGTGTAATATTTTATTGTTAATAAACATTTATAAAAATATATTGGTGTTAATAATCTACTGGCATCAGGAGCTGGGGTTGCTTCGCCCAACAATTAGCTTAAGAAAAAACTTACAATACCACAATACCAGTCTTTACCACGTTACCCGCACTTACTCCACCTTATGTGCTCGGATGCGAATTTTAAAGACAAAAAGAATTTTTTTATTTTTTAAATAAGCTTTTCGATTTAGTAAATACGAAAAATGAAGATTTACCTTTAGTGGAAATAGTTTGGAGCAATGGCTCGACATCAGAATTGAAAAACCGCTATATGGTAAAATTAATATCTATGCTGAGCGCAAAGTACGCAAAGCCATTTTTTGCAAATATTTTGCTACAACTAATGGAAAGGGTGTAATAGGTGGAATCGGCGAAAATATAAGGAGATTGGTATGAGAGAAAATGATAAGCCAAAGCAAACATTTTGTCATTTAGTCAGCTAAATTTTTTGCTTATTTGGCTTCTTAATTAGTTTCAAAAACCCAGGTAATTTATGTGCTATCCTCAAAAATCTGAGAAAAAATTTAATCTGACTTTTATGCATTAGAGGAATTTCAAACTTTTATTTCATCAAGGCCAATCAAAATATTGTGGACTGCAAAGTTATAGCTTATCTGTAGACAAAACTGCAATTAACTTTTGATTTTTGTGTATTTTATAAAAATAATTTCAACTGTGTCCCTTACGTGACGCCATTTGTCCCTTACGTGACGAAATAAAAAAGTTAATTTTTACCTATAAATATTTTTTTTATTAAAAATTTATTACCATCATAAGAAAGTGTGGTTGTTAGTTGTTATTTCTTTCTTAGACATCTTTTCTCTATGTGCAACTGATTCGCTGAAATTTGGATTTAAACACTACAATTTTAAATGTTGGTTGACTCAGGCTGTCCCACACGTGACGAAGTTTGTTTAATTTTTTCTTCAATATTTTCTGAATTATTAAAAACAAGTTCGATGTAAGATTGAAGACTACCACGCAGTTTAATTAATAAAAGAAAAAAAAATTGAATTCTGAATTACCAATTAGAAGTTGTATGTAAAATAAGTGCTAAAAAATAGTTGAATTTGTCCAACACGTGACGGTGGAATGCCCCATCAGTACTCTTTGAACGGTAGTAGTGTATTTGGTTGTTAACATCACCTATTTAACTTACATGTAACAGAGAAAAGTATACGGTATCAGTGTTTTCCTTCTTTGTTATTTCAACTGGACAACCAAAATGCATTAGCGCCCACTGCTCGGAGAACCAACCGCTAAAAACTCCCGGAGACATCAATGATTGTCTGAGCGTCTTAAATGAAAACATGAAAAAAGCCGTTGATCATGCGTCTTCTACCTACCGTCAGGCTTGGTACAACAAAATTTTTTCTGACGATGTGGGAAAACTTTTATCTGAAAAAATGAGAGCCCGCAGGGAATGGCAAAAACATAGATCGCCCCAACTTAAAACTAAGCTGAAAGAATATACAAACCAATTAAAAAGCTTGCTGGAGGTTCACAGAATGGCATCACTGAAAGAGTACCTGGAAGGTCTAGACGCGACTCCTTAGACAAATTTTTCCCTATGGCGATCAGCCAGACGTCTTAAAAGACCTGTTATCGCAAAACCATCACTGTGTAATCTGAGGGAAGCCTGAGCTAGAAATGACGAAGAAAAATGCGATCTGTTTGCAAATCATATCAAAAACGTGTTCACCCCTAATACATGCACAGACCTGAAGGAATTACCAGACGTCCTGTGATGGTGGCTTATCCTAGTTTTAAAATTGTGTGGCACTAAACTTTAATTTATACTTAAATTTTTTTTGTTATGGCTGTAGAAAATAAATAGTGTTCGTTTTTTTTTGTTATTTTTATTGTGGAAAGTTGTTCGAGTAAGCTTGGGGAAAAAAAAGAAATTTTTTTTTTGTTTAAGTCAAAACATATTATAAAATTTTAGTAAAGAAATTCACTTAAGTGAGGAAGTTGCATTTATAAGTTCGCTTGCAAATTTGTGTGATTAAAAGTTGTAATATTGGTGATCAGAAAAGTTTGTAACTGAATAGGAGGGGTTAGAGCAAATTTATTTTGGACTAAAGAAAAGATTTGTAATTTATAATTAGGGGATTCACAAGGTGTCCTATTATATCCTGTTGTCATATTGTTAAAAAATTTAATAATGATTTTGTTGTTTTTTATACAAAAATAGTTCTTAAAAAATACTACAACGTTTAATATTTTTATTAAATTGTCACCACAACTCCAAACACACCTGCGCCGAGTGTCCAATAGTTGGTAAAGGTTTTTAAGCCATTGTGGAAATTTTATGACAATATGACAAATAGAACACCTTGTGAATCCCCTAAATATGTAAAATGGATTGGTATAGCTTCTAACGTCACTGCTAAAGTCATTGATAGTGGATGGCGTGTTTTTTTTAATTTTTGTAGTTTAAGTATTTAGTTTTTTCTTGTCATGTAGAGTTTTTCTCTTTGGACCCACACACATACACACACGCCTGGAATACAATAATAATACTTTGATTTGCAAAACTACTTTACCAAAAGCACCACCATACACCTAATACCATATACAGCCATACCCAAACATTTATGAATTTCTAAACCCCTGACATTTATCGCGTCCAGAACTAGAGCTTTATATATTCCGTGGTAGTACTTATCCTTGCTCAAGTAAATTTATACATCCTGGAACTTTTACGGTAATCTACGGTCATCTGGCGCCTGCTGACATCGGTGAATATAACCTAATGTAAGTTGTTCCATTTTGTTACTTTTTATTTATAAACATAACTACACTAGTTCTGAACCATTTAAATTCGAGTGATTGAGTGAATGAATATTTTTGCTTGTTATAAATTGACTATTTAGATTGGTTGGTTACAGCTTCGGTGGCCATATTGATTGCTAAATAAGTTATAATATTCATAGGACTCAAATGGTTTAATCCATTTACTTTTATGCATATTTACTTCAAAACAAACAAAAAAAAAATAAGAAAACCAACAACCGTCATACTTACATTAGACACAACATATTTTTTGTTTTTTTTTTAATTAAATGTTGTTTCATGGTATGTTTATCCAAATGTTTTATTTAACGAATTTTAATACCATTTTTCCCCTGTATTTATTAGTAGTAATCTTAGTTTTACCATTTCATTTCCCCCAGTCCCCCCCCCCCCCCCCCCCTCACCCTGAGTTGGTTTAAATGTAATCTGTGTTTTTGTATTAAATTAGTGTTCTGGCTTGGAAATTCATAAATAAATTATTTCTTTACACGAAATATCCTTTAGTGTTGTTTATAAAACTTTTACATTAACATTAAACCCATAAACAATATTGTGTGAAATTATGCAAACAAAACCTAACAAAATAAATCTGGATTATTATGTTTTAAATTACTATACAAATATCAATAGTTAAGTTTGTAGCTTATAAAAAAAATGACGGGTCGTTAGGTACTTAATAAAACGCTATTTTCCACTCAGTTATGAGTTTTTCCATTTAGTGCAAAAATGTGTAAATTTTATCCAATAAGTACCCTAGAACAGGCGACATACAACATGCCATGAGAGAAGCGGGCGGGAGTTCCAAGTGCAAACCAGCAAATCCAGCAAACCAGCAGCCTGGGATTATTTAATTGTTAAAGCAAAGGCTAGTTTGTTTGAAAACTGCAAGCGTTAAGAATTGGAAGGCAAGCCTTTTGGATTACTTGGTATATGGAGTTTAAAAATATCTTCCCCTTAGAATTACCCTGTTGGTATTGTTGCTCCAATAATATTGCCATACACAGGGTGTACACCGGAAAGGTGGTTTATATGCATAAACCTTGCTGCTCAGATATCCCCACAAAAAGAAGTCCGGAGCAGTCAAATCAGGCCAATCGTCATCACCACTTCTCGAAATAACTTATTGTGGAAAGAGATCTTGGAGAAGTTCCATTGTAATCCAAGCCCAAAGTATGCAGTTGCTGCATTAAAAGTTTTCAATCAAATCAGGATATCACTTCCTATTACGCCGTTTGCAGTTTTAAAAAAGTAAGCTCCAATGATTCCTCCTGACCAAATTGCACACCAGAGTTCCACTTTTAATGGATGCAAAACTGACTGATGGATAATTTGAGGGGTTTCTATTACCCAGAAACGACTATTCTGGTTATTGACATATCCTCAAATGAAAATGTGCCTCGGCACTCATTATTATTTTTTCATGAAAATCGGGGTTGTCATGTTTTTTTGATTAAAACACGTTGGGTTACTGAAAATTTTTCATAATAAATTTGCCATGTCTCTACTTCACGACTGCAAAATACGAACTGTCAAGACTAACGGTTACCAAAATGGCGGTAAAATAAATTAGTATACCTTGCCGGGGGACACCTTGTATATATCAATCTTTCTTAATTTATAGTATATGTAATTACATTTCAAGTGTTTTTCAAAAGGAGTTTAAAGTTCTCTTATATTGTTATACCCAAATTTGATTATGTTTTTGTACAAATATTTATACCCTACAAAAGTAAAGGTCTCAGACCTACCTCTAATTATACTAATCGACACAGAATCACTTCCTGAGTCGATTAAAACATGTCAGTCCATCAGTCCGGCTTGGAGTTAATGTATTCTTTTGAACAGAGTAGAGACCGCATTTTTGCAGATATTTCGATGAAATTTGGAACAGATATGTTTTTTGGCATAGGAAAAAAACATGTTGTTTTCGGTGATGATCGGTTATGTTTTTAAACTTGCTCCCTTACAAATGTTCTCCTGGATTAAGCGTTTTAGGCTATAACTGGCTCAAATATTGTTCTATCTTCACATAACTTTGCACGTTTGTCCATCTTTGTGCCACTAATTATTGTACCGAAAATAAAAATTATTGGTTAATTTTTGAGATTCATAAAAATTGCAGCAATAGAAAAACCAGCATAAAGAATAAAATTTTTGTGGGCGCAACAACCCCTAGCTTGTGTCCTTTAGAATTTCAGAATTAGAGGCCTTCTATATGTGTGCCAAGTTTAAAAAAAAAATCAGTGCAATAAAAGTACCAGCAAAAAAAGTTTAATTTTTGTGTGCGTGATATCGCCCACTTTTTTATCTCCAAAATTTTAACTTTAGAAGCCGTTTATATGCGAACTAATTTCAAAAAAATCGGTCTAGAATAAGTGCCTATCATATAATTTTTGTTTTAGGGGCGTGGTCCCGCCTCCTTTTTTGCCTTAAAATTTTTTTCCGTTAAAGGCCTTATAAATGTGTACAAAAAAATCGGTGCAACATATGCACCAGTATTAAAAGTTATTTTTTTGCAGTAGAAGTACAGTTAGATTTTAAGTGCTGTGGGTGTGGCACCTCCCCTTTTTCCAAAAAGCGTATAGCCTATCGTACACCCAAGACTTTAAGGTATTTACATTCAAATTTCAAATCGGTCCAGCCGCTTAGGCGTGATTGCGTGACAAACAAACAAACAAACTTACACCTTGATTTTATAATATATATAGGGATAACGTTCTTGAATATGAACTTTTAAGTGGTTGGTTATTTTATACGAAAGGCGAAGTTGAAGGTATGGGGTTAATAAGTTAAAGATCGCTTAGTTTTTATTATATTGGGCTGACACTCAATGATTTTCAACATGTTTTCAGCATGGAGGGTGGGTTATGACCTAGAGTACCAAATTCTATCTTCCGGTACTTTTGAACTCAATGATCAACGGATGTTTTTGTTATTTTGGCTTGCACTCGGCCTTCCTTATCCTACGTATGTCATTCAAATTATTTTTATTAAGCTACCTAAAGTTAAAATTACTTTGTAACAATGTAAAATGTATTTCTACTTATATAACTAGAAGTCGGGAAGTTGACATACGCCCAACAACGAGCAACGCCGGTAGTATTAGGTAGCATTGGTTCCCAGGCTAACACCCCCTTAACATCAATTCGTTACAGAGTAAATGGCGCCCAACGTGGGGCCGCAGTTAGCGTTAATATCAAAATTTTCTAGTGCAATTATATCTAGTGACTGAGGTCCTCTGAATCTTTTGTGTGGTGATTTTTGTAGGATAATTATTTATTATTTTTTTTTTGTTGTGGGTGATTTTCTTTTCTGAAGATAAGATAAACTGGTTTTGTGGTTAACTGGAACGGTGGATTTAATTGTTCATTGTGTATGTGTTATGATAAACAATTCCCCGCGTACATTTGATAGGCAAGCAGTTAAAAAGGGAAGATATTCAGACTAGAGAAATTGTTCTGGTAAATATCGGTTCTATGCTCGTTTGATTTTCTTTTCACTTTTCTAATTTTCATATTTACGTGGACATCTCTGTATGTGCGGATATAAAATATTTGGTTTAGATCGAGTAGTTTCCCACAGCAGAGTATCCCACCTTTAGGTTTATTTAATTATCGTATTGGATTTAATTTTTTTGACGTCCGTCAAAATCTTCCGACGATTCTAAGATAATTTTTAGTTGGTGTGTGTGTGTTTTTTTTACAACTGTTGATGATTGGTCATTTTATTTTAGCTTATTTTTTTTTTGTTGCCTTTCATTTGATTTAATATGTGACCCCTACCTTAAAACTTCACCGAATAGTTACCAATTTGATATATTTTTAACCGAAGAATTGCTTTAGTGCGAAAGCATTGATACTTCTGTGAATACATTACATTACGCGACACTTTAAACGGATTTATATATAGAACACATAGTTTTTTTTTAGACTTAACTTATTTTATTAACTTATTTTATTGCGGTTTTACGAATTTTTACTGGACATGTCTTTGGTGCGTAGTTGGGGGAATATACCAAATCAGGTGCAGCAAGAATTTGCTGACCATACTCTGACAGGAGGCGAGGGGGCATATGGCGATTCTCAAATACTTGAAAATCCGGTAGGACGACCAAGAACGAGATTACGAGCTCGTAGGGAAGCAACGGGGCAGGAGACTGTTAATGATCATCTTTGGCAAATGCCCAAGCTGAAGTTTAACGCGGACAACATAATCGGACATAAAGAATAAACGCGGAATATGAGGAGCCATGTAATGGTGAGGATCGAAGTATAGGAAATCGAAATGAAACACGAACTGGAGCACAACGTGTAGAGGGAAATTTAAGCCAAAATTCTGAAAGAGTTCTAAATATCATCAGAAATTGAAGAATTCGGTTTACTGGGGATACGTCAGAGGTACCTGTTGAGAAATTCATTTATAGAGTGAACACTCTTACAAATGCCAACTTAAAAGGAGATTTTTATTTGCTTTCTGAACACGTTCATACTCTTTTTGAAGGGAAAACCCTAAAGTGGTTTTGGCGGTTCCATCGTATCTGTGACTGGATCGATTGGGACGAACTTTGCAGCGCATTGAAAAAACAATTTAAGGACTACCATACAGGTTATGACATCAAAGACGACATCTTAAGGAGGAAACAGGGGCCACACTAGACGTTTGACAACTTTTATGATGCTATAATGGTACTATGTGACAGACTTCGAATGCCGTTATCGGAGAGCGAACTATGCGAGATAATTCAGCGACATTTGAGACCTGAGCTAAGGCATGAGCTCTTGCATCTTAAAATCAGTCGAGTTGCTCAACTTAGACGATCAGTTAGGAGACATGAAAAGTTCGTTAGCGACATGAGCTCATTCAGCTGTAACAAGCGTTCGGATGGGAAAAGACGGGCATCCACAGACAACCTAACTGATAGAAGTCATTCGAATGACACTTGTTTATCTGAAAAAAAGAATTTTATTGTTGATACATTTTTATCTGATGGAACAAAATTAATTGAATCTAACGTACCGGCTGTAAAACTCATACCGACTATGACTATTACACCTGATTTGACAAATGTTCATCCATTACAAAGACCTTATCAAGTGCGGTTGCAAGAATACGAAAAGGCTAAGGAAAGGATATTTAGTGAGCCTCAGAAGGGAACCAGGAGGTCCTTCAGTAGGCTTCGGGAGTTCTTTATACGGAAGAAAAGTTTTCGAAGTTTAGTCATGTCTTCAATAGTATGTAAACAGGATGATAACCGGGCCTATATTTAAATAAACCTACTTAATAAAACCCGTTTCGCACTAATGGACAGCGGCGCAAATGTAAACGTGCTTGGAGGGGATTTATGTACAGAAGTAATAGAAAAGGGAAATTATAAACGAATAGTTGCGAATGTCAAAACCGGGAACGGTGTCATTAGAAATCACGTACAATGGTTTATCAAAGACCACTGAGTTTTTGCTGATTCCAACAATTAATCAAGATTTCATATGTGGTATGAATTTTTGGGGGCAATTTGGTATTCAAATTGTTACCCTAGATACCGTAAACGAAATAGCTTCTGGGGAAGATCCTAATAAAATTCCATTATCACCGGTTCAAAATCCAAAATTACAAAATATAATTAATTTTTTTCCAAACTCTGAACGAGATGGGTTGGGATGTACCTCATTATTGAGGCATAATATTGATACTGGTGATGCGTAATCCTATCAAGCAAAGGTTTTATCCAATCTCTCCAGCGAGAGAAATACTTTTATGTGAGGAAATAGATAGAATGCTGAAAATGGGGGTTATAGAAGAATGTCCAAACTCACCTTGGTCATCTCCTGGTGTATGAATAGTGAAACCTGGAAAAGTGCGATTTTGCGTGGACAGCCGAAAATTGAACTCCGTGACGACTAAGGACGCATACCCCATATCAAATATTGACGGACTTATTTCGAGACTTCCTTCAATTTACTATATCTCAAAAGTGGATCTGAAAGATGCATTTTGGTAAATCAAATTGGACGAAAACTCAAAACCTTCACAATCCCTAATCGGCCTTTGCATCAGTTTACCAGAATGCCGTTTGGATTGTGTAACGCTCCATAGACAATGTGTAGACTCATGGACCAAGTCATTCCGTACCA
The DNA here is from genome assembly GCA_963583895.1 of Melanophora roralis. Lineage (NCBI taxonomy): Eukaryota > Metazoa > Arthropoda > Insecta > Diptera > Rhinophoridae > Melanophora > Melanophora roralis. The sequence goes on along the minus strand of OY757192.1, from coordinate 13,647,982 downwards.
TTTAAAAACAAATGTTTTTGTTTACCTCGACGACCTTCTTATATTTTCGAAACATTTCGACGAGCACTTACCACATTTACAGGAGGTAGCTACGCAGCTTCGGAAAGCTAATTTGACCATTAATGTAAGCAAAAGTAGCTTTTGTCTTAAGCAGGTTCAATATTTAGGTTATGTCGTTGGGGAAGGAAAACTTAAAGTAGATAGGGAAAAGGTAAGGGCCATCTCTGAATGCCCTGTACCAAAAACGGTTAAACAACTTCGTCAGTTTCTTGGAATGGCCGGATGGTATAGGAGGTTTATAGACGATTATGCTACGTTCACTTTTCCTATGACGGAATTGTTGTCTAAGAAAAGAAGTTTTGGTTGGACAGAGGATGCCCGAAAATCTTTTGAAACCATTAAGGAAAAGTTAACATCAGCTCCGGTGTTAGTACATGCAGATTTCAATAAACGCTTTATTTTGCAGTGTGATAAGGAGGGAACCGAACTTCCCATTGCGTACATGTCACAGAAACTCAATAAAGCCCAAAGGAACTATTCCATTGCAGAACTTGAGTGTTTGGCAGTGATATTAGCAATTAAAAAATTTAGAGCTTACATTGAAGGTCACGAATTTAAGGTTGTAACTGACCATGCAAGCCTCAAGTGGCTTATGCGACAAAAAGGCCTATCCGGGCGTTTAGCAAGGTGGGCACTTAAATTACAGGGTTTGTTTTCACCATAAAGCATCGTAAAGGCAAAGATAACGTGGTTCCTGATGCCTTATCTAGAGCTTTTAAAGAGAATTTAACCGTGGAGAAGTTAGAGTTACAAAATTTTTCTTCTATTGACTTAGAGTCACAAGCTTTCGAGAGTTCTGAGTACACTACCCTTAGAAATGAGTTGTTAAGAACAAATTTTCCAGATTTTAGAGTTCTAGACAAATTTATTTATAAAAGAACTAAGTTTGCAATTGGGAAGGTGGATGAATCGAATAGTTGGAAACTTTATGTACCCGAGGAGCTTCGTAAGGATGTAATTTTTGCAGCACATGATTAACCAAACACGGCCCATGGTGGTATAGCGAAGACCGTACACCGTATTAGACAATTTTTCTTTTGGCCTAGATTAGTCACTGATGTCAAACAATATGTATTGGACTGTGGTTATTGTAAAACATCGAAAGCTCCAACTGCTTCACTAAAGGCGCCTATGGGACCAATGGTCAATACGGAAAGGCCTTTCCAACGTTAATATGTGAACCTAATTGGACCATTTCCTCGTACTAAAAGGGGAAATATTGGTATTTTTATTATACTAGATCGCTTTACTAAATTTACTTTTTTAAAGCCCTTAAAGAAATTTGTTGCGAAGCCTATTGTCGAATATCTTGAAACGACATATTTACTTGTTTTGGGGTGCCTGAAATTATGGTGTCCGATAACGGCAGCCAGTTCAAATTCAAGGAATTTAAAAAGCTGATGGACAAGTTTGGCATACAACATCAGTTTACTGCAGTGCATAGTCCTCAATCAAATGCGAGCGAGAGAGTGAGTAGATCGATAAATGAAGCCTTGCGTAGTTATATTCGGGACGATCAACGCCAGTGGGATGAATTTTTGGCAAGCATTAATTGTGCAATTCGTAGTAGCGTACACCAAACGACCGATCGAACGCCTTATGAACTATTACTTGGACAAACAATGATTACTCACGGACACAACTACAAAGTTTTGAGGAGTTTGGAACTTTTATCAGAGACGGACACGAACATATAGCGACAGGATCATTTTACACTTTTGCGGGAATCTATACGGACCAAGATACAGAAGGCATATGAGCGTAATGTAAAAACATACAACTTGAGTTCAAGAAGGCGAGAATTTAATATTTGTCAATCTGTTATAAGTAGAAATTTCGCACAAAGCTTCTTAGCGGGTAACTTTAGTGCTAAGTTGGCACCAACTGGCACCAACTGGCATTAAAGCGGTTGTAAAGAGACGAATAGGGAACGTTAACTACGAGCTAGAAGATGTAAATGGTGGCCATATGGGGATATACCATATTAAAGATATATGGAGCTAGTCGCGGTGCCTGTGGTACATACATATATATTATATCAGTCCTATTAACCATTTTTCAGATAAACTTCTATGGCAAGCTGGGAAGTTTATCTGCTTTGTGATGGTGGTTTATTCTAGTTTTAGAATTGTGTGGCACTAAACTTTAATTTATACTTAAATTTTTTTATGGCTGTAGAAAATAAATACTGCTCGTTTTTTTTTTGTTATTTTTATTGTGGAAAGTTGTTCGAGTAAGCTTGGGGGAAAAAAAGGAAATTTTTTTTTGTATAAGTCAAAACATATTATAAAATTTTAGTAAAGAAATTCATTTAAGTGAGAAAGTTGCATTTATAAGTTCGCTTGCAAATTTGTGTGATTAAAAGTTGTAATATTGGTGATCAGAAAAAATTGTAACTGCATAGGAGGGGTTAGAGCAAATTTATTTTGGACTAAAGTTCTTCAATCAGAATAGAAATGTTCCCCTCGCGGTGCTGGATAGTTGGTTTTTGTGGCTCACAGCGTGGACAGAGAAAATAAATACTCGAGAGCTAGTTCAGATTACGCTAAACACCTGGTGCTTCTCCATTTTGGATTACCAACTATCAACCGACAGCAAACAGATTCTTACCTGTTACTTACATTTGTAGATCTGTATTCTCTCCTTGTGGTGGTGTCAAAGTTATCATTCCTGTTACCGGCCAAGAAAATCAAGTCAGCAGGAAAGAGAAGAATCATTGTGGCCCCGATTTTTAGCTTAAGTTGAGTCGGGGCTCCCACAGTTTTCAGCAAAAGTTGAACAGTCAGTGCTAGGGAAAGGGAATTTCAACTTTATCTGCATCGGATGAATTTACCCAGAAAAGATTTGTAATTTATAATATGTAAAATGGATTGGTATAGCTGCTAACGTCACTGTTAAAGTCATTGATAGTGGATGCCGTGTTTTTTTTAATTTTTGTAGTTTAAGTATTTAGTTTTTTCTTGTCATGTAGAGTTTTTCTCTTTGGACCCACACACATACACACACACGCCTGGAATACAATAATAGTACTTTGATTTGCAAAACTACTTTACCAGAAGCACCCCCATACACCTAATACCATATACAGCCATACCCAAACATTTATGAATTTCTAAACCCCTGACATTTATCGCTTCCAGAACTAGAACTTTATATATTCCGTGGTAGTACTTATCCTTGCTCAAGTAAATTTATGCATCCTGGAACTTTTACGGTAATCTACGGTCATCTGGCGCCTGCTGACATCGGTGGATATAACCTAATGTAAGTTGTTCCATTTTGTTACTTTTTATTTATATAACTACACTAGTTCTGAACCATTTAAATTCGAGTGATTGAGTGAATGAATATTATTGCTTGTTATAAATTGACTATTTAGATTGGTTGGTTACAGCTTCGGTGGCCATATTGATTGCTAAATGAGTTATAATATTCAGAGGACTCAAATGGTTTAATCCATTTACTTTTATGCATATTTACTTCAAAACAAAAAAAAAAAAATAAGAAAACCAACAACCGTCATACTTACATTAGACACAACATATTTTTGATTTTTTTTTTAATTAAATGTTGCTTCATGTTATGTTTATCTAAATGTTTTAGATAACGGATTTTAATACCATTTTCCCCCCGTATTTATAAGTAGTAATCTTATTTTTACCATTTCATTCCCCCCCGAGTTGGTTTAAATGTAATTTGTTTTTTTTATTAAATTAGTGTTCTGGCTTGGAAATTCATAAATAAAATTATTTATTTATAACGTTCTTGAATATGAACTTTTAAGTGGTTGGTTATTTTATACGAAAGGCGAAGTTGAAGGTATGGGGTTTATAAATTAAAGATCACTTAGTTTTTATTATATTGGGCTGACACTCAATCATTTTCAACATGTTTTTAGCATGGAAACTCTGTGCTACGTCTGGATTGTAAACTTCTACTCTACAACTCGATTTTAAAACCCATTTGGTGCTACGGTATTCAATCAAAACAAAATTCTAAAAATGATAACTGGCGCTCCTTGGTATATTGAAAACAGCAACATCTACAAAGATCTAGAAGTTCCACTAGTAAAATGCGAAATCCTAAACTATGTGGACAAGTATTTAAATAAGCTGGAAACACATCCAAATCCGCTCGCTCGAAGCGTCTTGCAACAAAGTGGGCACACCAGTCTAAAAAGAAAGATACTACTGCGCTTAAATGAAACCTTTTAAACTGATTAATTTTATTGTGAGAACTTAAATTTTAGTCTGGTATTGACTGGACTAATATTAAACACACTTAGTTTTAAGATTTGAATCCTTGTTGTTAGTTCGCTTAAGTGAAGATTCAATAATAAAAATATAAAAAAAAATTGGACATAAAAAGTTATGCAAAATTCATATAAGTAGGGAAGTCAAATATTTTGTAGAGCATAACACAAACTTAATTTAAAAAATTCCAATATGAAGAAAACTATATTCAAAGATATCTCATTGATTGAAGATTAAGAATAAAAATTATACATGACAGAAATAACATGTTAAACAGTATCACAAATTGAGATTATAAAGATCGATAATTTCCTCCAAATTTTGAATTTTAGAGACATCATCTGCCATCGTGACTTTAATTTTCATTAGCTCACGGTTTATTACGCTAAGTCCCTTAATTTTCCTCTCGCTCTTAAATTTCCAGCAGCATTTAAGTAATCTGTTAGCCAGGGATGAGCAGTTGTCATTAAGATAAATACGGTTGTTATTGGTTCCACCAACAATATCACATATTTAAAGGGATTTAGATTTATATTACTCCGCCATTACATTGTCACGTTTATTTATAAGGCTTAATTTAACAAGGACGGAAGTATTTTCCTTAATGTAGATAGCATTCAAAATATCACTTGAGAAGTTGTCTGCTTTTAAGTGCACTCCGCGGTGTTGGAGTGCATGATATGGAATCTCAAGCTCAAGAAATTTCCTTTTATTTTTGATATCATTCGAAGCAACTTAAGCTTTACAATTTGCAACTTCATTTTTAATTTCTTGAAGTTATTTGTCAGTTCTAAACGAATTTCACTGATGGCAGACTCAAATATTGTCTTAATTAAAGCCTGCTCACTTTTCATATTTGCAGCAAGCATACTTAAGGATTTTTTTTATTACCAAACTCTTTGCTCACTTTGGCTTTAAAATCATCATTGCTTGTTGTAGGCGGATTTCCCATACATCCATTACAGGAATAATATAAGTTTCGGTTTTTATCTAACGTATTAAACAACACCTTCACAATCTGCATGTATCCATGTGTTACAGGCAGTGTGACCGTTTGTCGACAAAAGTGGCAATATTATACCTTTTTTCCGGCCTTCGACTTTTTGCGCGACTTTGTTTAACTGATACTATTTTGAAACTTTTTTCTACTTTTTCTACTTTCTGGCCCTTTTCTGTTATAACAAAACACCATAATTCTTAATTTCAATAAGTAGCACTTTGTTCCTTAACACTAAAAAGTAACAAGAGTAAATTTTGATCTTAAATTTTTCAAAAACTGCCAAACCGATTGTGTCATAATTAAAACGGTAATTTAACCCCGTAGAAGAGTTAGAAAATCTTCTCTCTAGCAAAATGATAATTTGAAAATACATATCTTTATCGCAATTCCCAAATAGAAGTGCTGCTTTCTCACTATTGGGTAAAGTTTGGTAAATAAATAACTGAAAATTCATTTCCCAAAACTAGAAGAACACACAAAAAAAAAGGTCACAAAGAAATTCTTTTAAACATTAACCTTCTAAAATATTAATTTCTAGAAAATAAATATGTTGGATTAAAATCTACTAGTTCTTGCATGTTTTTTAAAGAAATAAAATTACTTGCATTAACATGTTTGCCAGACACGTAATAACTTTTTATTTGTTTTTTTCAAACAGCTGATTGTTAGAGAATTTTCGTAATGATCACAAAAAAGTACGGGTTTCTTTATGCTGAAAGATGAAAAATATTTCTCATGAGATTCCGACGTTGAGTGTTTAGTTGAATTAATAATTAAAAAACATAAAATTAAAGCTTTGTAAATGAATGTGACTTTATTTTCTTGAACCGCCTATTTTATGCGACTTTTTGTGTCACTCTTTTTAAATTCTCAGGGGTCACCCTGGTTACAGGTTCGGCAAAATAAGCATGTGTATACAATGTGTGACTAATAAAATGGCGCTATGAATGTTAAATTGTTTTAAAGATGGAGTTAAACACATATAAAGTGAAACACAGTCAAAGCTGTAATATGCAGTTCTAGTTATTTTGTTAGAGAAAGAGGTTTTACATTCTCGTATTTCACTTATTTTGTTATATATTTTATATTTTAACAACTAAGAATTTTTAAAAAACTATTTAAACCAAATTAGAACGGAAAGATTACTTTTATTTAATTTTCAACCAGGAGAATTAACTTTACGCGTCTATCTTGACAAAGCGTTGACAGCCCCACTTAGCGTCTTTATTCAATAAAACTTCTTATTAGTGAATTAAAAAATCAGGGGAGTTGTCTTCAGTCTAAATTTTAGGTCTCTAGCTTTACGCATTCGACCTGTACGTTGATGAATGGGTCAATCAGTCATTAACCCTGGCCCAAGTGGTTTATATAATAGTTACTAAAATAGAGAATTTTGTCTTTGGTATTTTAAATACTCGACTTGCAAGTATTTTGTATTCATATAATAACTGAACACGTATTTTGTATTTTAAATGCAGCAAAGCATGTATTTAGCCCAACTCTAAACTAAACTAAACTACACTAAACTAAACTAAACTAAACTAAACTAAACTAAACTAAACTAAACTAAACTAAACTAAACTAAACTAAACTAAACTAAACTAAACTAAACTAAACTAAACTAAACTAAACTAAACTAAACTAAACTAAACTAAACTAAACTAAACTAAACTAAACTAAACTAAACTAAACTAAACTAAACTAAACTAAACTAAACTAAACTAAACTAAACTAAACTAAACTAAACTAAACTAAACTAAACTAAACTAAACTAAACTAAACTAAACTAAACTAAACTAAACTAAACTAAACTAAACTAAACTAAACTAAACTAAACTAAACTAAACTAAACTAAACTAAACTAAACTAAACTAAACTAAACTAAACTAAACTAAACTAAACTAAACTAAACTAAACTAAACTAAACTAAACTAAACTAAACTAAACTAAACTAAACTAAACTAAACTAAACTAAACTAAACTAAACTAAACTAAACTAAACTAAACTAAACTAAACTAAACTAAACTAAACTAAGCTTTACGCATTCGACCTGTACGTTGATGAATGGGTCAATCAGTCATTAACCCTGGCCCAAGTGGTTTATATAATAGTTACTAAAATAGAGAATTTTGTCTTTGGTATTTTAAATACTCGACTTGCAAGTATTTTGTATTCATATAATAACTGAACACGTATTTTGTATTTTAAATGCAGCAAAGCATGTATTTAGCCCAACTCTAAACTAAACTAAACTAAACTAAACTAAACTAAACTAAACTAAACTAAACTAAACTAAACTAAACTAAACTAAACTAAACTAAACTAAACTAAACTAAACTAAACTAAACTAAACTAAACTAAACTAAACTAAACTAAACTAAACTAAACTAAACTAAACTAAACTAAACTAAACTAAACTAAACTAAACTAAACTAAACTAAACTAAACTAAACTAAACTAAACTAAACTAAACTAAACTAAACTAAACTAAACTAAACTAAACTAAACTAAACTAAACTAAACTAAACTAAACTAAACTAAACTAAACTAAACTAAACTAAACTAAACTAAACTAAACTAAACTAAACTAAACTAAACTAAACTAAACTAAACTAAACTAAACTAAACTAAACTAAACTAAACTAAACTAAACTAAACTAAACTAAACTAAACTAAACTAAACTAAACTAAACTAAACTAAACTAAACTAAACTAAACTAAACTAAACTAAACTAAACTAAACTAAACTAAACTAAACTAAACTAAACTAAACTAAACTAAACTAAACTAAACTAAACTAAACTAAACTAAACTAAACTAAACTAAACTAAACTAAACTAAACTAAACTAAACTAAACTAAACTAAACTAAACTAAACTAAACTAAACTAAACTAAACTAAACTAAACTAAACTAAACTAAACTAAACTAAACTAAACTAAACTAAACTAAACTAAACTAAACTAAACTAAACTAAACTAAACTAAACTAAACTAAACTAAACTAAACTAAACTAAACTAAACTAAACTAAACTAAACTAAACTAAACTAAACTAAACTAAACTAAACTAAACTAAACTAAACTAAACTAAACTAAACTAAACTAAACTAAACTAAACTAAACTAAACTAAACTAAACTAAACTAAACTAAACTAAACTAAACTAAACTAAACTAAACTAAACTAAACTAAACTAAACTAAACTAAACTAAACTAAACTAAACTAAACTAAACTAAACTAAACTAAACTAAACTAAACTAAACTAAACTAAACTAAACTAAACTAAACTAAACTAAACTAAACTAAACTAAACTAAACTAAACTAAACTAAACTAAACTAAACTAAACTAAACTAAACTAAACTAAACTAAACTAAACTAAACTAAACTAAACTAAACTAAACTAAACTAAACTAAACTAAACTAAACTAAACTAAACTAAACTAAACTAAACTAAACTAAACTAAACTAAACTAAACTAAACTAAACTAAACTAAACTAAACTAAACTAAACTAAACTAAACTAAACTAAACTAAACTAAACTAAACTAAACTAAACTAAACTAAACTAAACTAAACTAAACTAAACTAAACTAAACTAAACTAAACTAAACTAAACTAAACTAAACTAAACTAAACTAAACTAAACTAAACTAAACTAAACTAAACTAAACTAAACTAAACTAAACTAAACTAAACTAAACTAAACTAAACTAAACTAAACTAAACTAAACTAAACTAAACTAAACTAAACTAAACTAAACTAAACTAAACTAAACTAAACTAAACTAAACTAAACTAAACTAAACTAAACTAAACTAAACTAAACTAAACTAAACTAAACTAAACTAAACTAAACTAAACTAAACTAAACTAAACTAAACTAAACTAAACTAAACTAAACTAAACTAAACTAAACTAAACTAAACTAAACTAAACTAAACTAAACTAAACTAAACTAAACTAAACTAAACTAAACTAAACTAAACTAAACTAAACTAAACTAAACTAAACTAAACTAAACTAAACTAAACTAAACTAAACTAAACTAAACTAAACTAAACTAAACTAAACTAAACTAAACTAAACTAAACTAAACTAAACTAAACTAAACTAAACTAAACTAAACTAAACTAAACTAAACTAAACTAAACTAAACTAAACTAAACTAAACTAAACTAAACTAAACTAAACTAAACTAAACTAAACTAAACTAAACTAAACTAAACTAAACTAAACTAAACTAAACTAAACTAAACTAAACTAAACTAAACTAAACTAAACTAAACTAAACTAAACTAAACTAAACTAAACTAAACTAAACTAAACTAAACTAAACTAAACTAAACTAAACTAAACTAAACTAAGCTAAACTAAACTAAACTAAACTAAACTAAACTAAACTAAACTAAACTAAACTAAACTAAACTAAACTAAACTAAACTAAACTAAACTAAGCTAAACTAAACTAAACTAAACTAAACTAAACTAAACTAAACTAAACTAAACTAAACTAAGCTAAACTAAACTAAACTAAACTAAACTAAACTAAACTAAACTAAACTAAACTTAACTAAACTAAACTAAACTAAACTAAACTAAACTAAACTAAACTAAACTAAACTAAACTAAACTAAACTAAACTAAACTAAACTAAACCAAACTTAACTAAACTAAACTAAACTAAACTACACTAAACTAAACTAAGCTAAGCTAAACTAAACTAAACTAAACTAAACTAAACTAAACTAAACTAAACTAAACTAAACTAAACTAAACTAAACTAAACTAAACTACACTAAACTAAACTAAACTAAACTAAGCTAAACTAAACTAAACTGAACTAAACTAAGCTAAACTAAACTATACTAAACTATACTAAACTAAACTAAACTTAACTAAACTAAACTAAACTAAACTTAACTAAATATTAAAGATAAGTAGCACTAATAAGCATAGTTTGCGGGGTTTAGGTATGCAAAAAAGTTATGAAATTGTGTAAGAAGAAAAAAAAACCAAATCCTGAAAATCTTGTTAACAAACAAACAACACAACCAACAACAACTACAAACAGCTTTAATATACGAAACCGTATCAACACAAATAACATCAACACAAATAACACCAATACAATCAATGCCAATGTTAACAATAAAATAAAATTTGCCTTAAAGTCGAGATCGGTCAACTTTTAAGTTCACTCTAGTAAAACTTAAATTTTTCAGTATAAATTGTTCGAAAGAATTAATAAAAAATATATACGCTGATAAAACAGAAAATTTCCTATAAAATACTAAATATCATAAAACAATTTTGCATTATTTATAAAGTTATTTGTGTTTATAAACAAAACCATAACATATAAAAAGACAGGAAAAAATTATATACCTTTTTTAAAAACTGCAAAGAGTAAGACAGAAAAAGAAAGAAAGATTAAAAAAAAAAAAAAAACAAAAAAACAAAATAAAATGAGTCTATGTAGTCAGTGTAACACCAATCTACCAACAAAATTTGTAATATGCACCGCCTGCAATTCACAGTAACATTTCTCGACTTGCTGTCCTCTATCTGAAAAAACTTACACCACAATGAATTCGGAGAGAAAAACAGAGTGGAGGTGCCACAAATGTAAGCCGCGTAAGGGATCAACTAACAACAATAATGCTTATTACATCGTTGTTGACGACCCCTCCACGCAAATAGCACAAAAGCAGCAAAGAGATGAAGAGAACGAAGATACTAATAATACAAAACGCTTTAAAGACTCGTCGCATACCGATGTAAATAACGTTGATTTGTCCACTTTAAAAACTGACGTTACTGAAATAAAACATACAATACAAGAACTTGCAGCAACAATAAATCAGAATAATACACAAATAAACAATAACTTACAAACAGCTCTCTCTACAATAACAAACTCGCTTACCACTCTTACATGCCAAGTAAATGCGCTTTGTGAAAGTAGTAACGAAAAAGATAAACAAATTAAAGAGATGGATAATAAGATCAGTAATTTAGAACAACAACTATTACACAAAAACATTGAAATAAAAAATGTCACAAACAAAAATATTAACCCAATCGATGTAATTAAAACGATTGCCAATTCGGTAAGCGTTGAAATAAATGACAGCGATATAAGCAATTCATATAGCTTAAAAAAGTCTGAAAAAATTATCATCGAATTCACTTCTGTCAATAAAAAAAGAGAACTGCTTAACAAAATTAACCGCAACAGATTAGCTTCCAATTTATTAAACACAGAAACAACAAACGAATTCATTTACATAAACGAACACCTAACCCCATATAAACGGCGCCTGATGTGGCTTGCTAAAACAAAAGCAAAGGAATCAAATTGGAAATTTATATGGGTTCGAAATGGAAATATCCTTGCGAAGAAAAACGAAAACTCAAATCCCATTATAATAAATAATGCTGCTGATATAGAATTAATAACATCTGCAATTTAAACATACGCATTAACACAATCCTATGTACAAAAACAAGTCTTATAATTTTATGTTTTTTCCTATCTTATTAAAAATGCTCCAAACACAAATAAAAGATAATTTTAATCAAATAAATAAAACGTTTTTAAGTTATCCCGTAACAATTGTTTATATGAACATTCGATCATTACGATTGCATTTTACGACTTTCCTAGTCAGCTTGCATAATATCATACAAAACATCAGTATTATACTTCTTGTTGAAACAAATATCAATGATGAAGAACAACACTTGTACAAAATAAATGGTTTTTAATCCTACTTTTTTAATAGAGATAATAGAGGTGGAGGTGTAGCTGTTTTTGTTAGGGAAAATATAGTGCATACAAATATTTGCTTAAACACAATCTCTTTTGAATCAATACAAATAAATGTAATAAACGGCAACAAAACTCTCTCTTTGTTAACAGTTTATAGGCCGCCAAAAAATAATGTTAATGATTTTATAATAGAACTTGATAAAACAATAAACATGATTAAAAAGAAACAAGATATAATAATCATTGGTGATATGAATATAAACATTCTCAGCGATAATATAACAACAACAAAATACACTGAAATGATCTCTTCAAACGGTATGAAATGTATAATTAATACGACAACAAGAGAAGATATATTAAAGAACACAAACTCATGCATTGATCACATACACATCAGAAATAACACAACAAACACACAAACCTATACGGCAGTAGTGAGAACTCAAATCTCAGATCACTATTCACTCTTTTGTTGTATAAAAAACGTATTGTCAAAAACAAACTTAATTCAGGGTGCGAAAAGCAAACCGTGTCAGGGTCCTATGTTAAACAGTTTTAAAGTCAATAGAAATATCAGGCAAATAAATTGGACTACATTAGTTAACCAAAATATGAGTAATGATGAAATATTTGAAAAAATATACGATACATTTAAAAATATTTATAGCAAATCAAAATCAAATAATCAAAATAATAAAAAACATAGAGAAGTGAATCCGTGGATGACGGTTGATCTTATAAGAAGGTGTGAAATGCGGGATAAACTTTATACCAGGTGGTTAAACAATAAAAACAATAAAAACTATGAATATGAATACAAAAAAGTTCGAAATACTCTAAATAAAAATCTGTATTATGCAAAAAATAGTTATTTTAAAAAGAAATTTATTGAAAATAGACACAATATAAGAGCTACTTGGCAGATAATTAATGAAATTACGGGCAAGAGTATAAACAATATAGATTTATCGCTAATAAATAACTTTAAAAACCAAAGCTTAATAAATATTGCCAATAACTTTGCTCAAAGCTTTGATGAAAATGTTAAAAAAATTCTACATAAATGCAATTTTAAAACTTTTACAATCCAGACGAGAACAATCAAAAACTCAATGTTTTCTATCTCCTACAACGGAAGATGAGGTATATAATATATTAACAACTTTAAAAATAAATAAGGGCGCTGGTGCTGATAGTATTAGGCCAAAAGATTTAAAAAATAACTCTTCAACGTTAACACCGGTTATCACTAGTTTTATAAACTCAAGTATAAGCAACGGCTCTATACCAAAATTATTAAAAAAATCACTTGTACGCCCAATATACAAAAGTGGCTCTAAAAATGATTGCAATAACTACAGGCCCATTTCAATATTACCAGTGATAGAAAAAGTCTTAGAAGAAGTGATTGTACGTAGACTTAACGAGTTCCTAAATAAATTTAAAATAATAAATCTAAATCAATACGGTTTTCAGAAAGGTAAAAATATAAATCAACTTTTAGGGGAATTTACAAATTACATTAATAATGTAATTCCAAAAAAGGAAATTTTAGAAAATAAAAATTGTTCAAAAATACGCTAAAAATAAATTTGTATTAAATGACACTAGGTATGGTGTAAGAAAATACGTCCGCAATATTAAAACATGTCAACAACTCGCTGACGACTAATGATCAGCAAATTTAAATTTAAAAACATAACTAAAAAGCGAGACAAAACTAAAGCATGCAAAAGCATGCTGCCTTCATACTCATCTAAATAGAGATGAATAAGGCAAAAATAAAGTGGTGAGATGAAGAATATATAAAAGAAAAGGTGTTGCCATGATGTGGAAAAATGAATGGCAGGCCGTAAATTTCGTTCTAACCCGAGAATTGACAATTATAAATAAGAGTATGTGTAAAATACAAATTAGTATTTCCGTATTCAAATTTCAATAAAACTTGGGTTAAATAGAAGATATTTACTACCAATGCTCAGTACCGAACAAAGAGTGCTGATGAGGAGTTGTAGTGGGCTCTGAAAATGCATTCCACTCGGCTAGTATCGGGAAACTAAACTTTTTCAAAAATAATTCTTCAATTAAATCTTATCACAATAAAATTGAACCAATTAGCGTAATAAACAAAAAAGGAAATTTTAGAAAATAAAAATTGTTCAAAAATACGCTAAAAATAAATTTGTATTAAATGACACTAGGTATGGTGTAAGAAAATACGTCCGCAATATTAAAACATGTCAACAACTCGCTGACGACTAATGATCAGCAAATTTAAATTTAAAAACATAACTAAAAAGCGAGACAAAACTAAAGCATACAAAAGCATGCTGCCTTCATACTCATCTAAATAGAGATGAATAAGGCAAAAATAAAGTGGTGAGATGAAGAATATATAAAAGAAAAGGTGTTGCCATGATGTGGAAAAATGAATGGCAGGCCGTAAATTTCGTTCTAACCCGAGAATTGACAATTATAAATAAGAGTATGTGTAAAATACAAATTAGTATTTCCGTATTCAAATTTCAATAAAACTTGGGTTAAATAGAAGATATTTACTACCAATGCTCAGTACCAAACAAAGAGTGCTGATGAGGAGTTGTAGCGGGCTCTGAAAATGCATTCCACTCGGCTAGTATCGGGAAACTAAACTTTTTCAAAAATAATTCTTCAATTAAATCTTATCACAATAAAATTGAACCAATTAGCCTAATAAACAAAAAAGGAAATTTTAGAGATACATTAATACATGTTTAGGGAAAAACTTACACTGCCTTGCTATGTTTATAGACTTTAGTAAGGCTTTCGATACACTCTCACACACAAACTTACTAAATATGCTGGAGCGAAATGGTATTAGAGGTATGTGCTTGGAGTGGTTCAAAAACTATTTAATGCTCAGAACATATAATGTTAAGATATATGATACGATAAGCAATGAAGGCGTTTCAACAAACGGAGTTCCTCAAGGGTCAAAAATTGGGCCGATACTTTACTTACTATATACTAACGAAATGCTGAATATGCTACAAGACTGTAAAACATTTGCATATGCTGATGACACTGCTATTATTGTCTCTCAACAAAATATCGCTTCTGCGTGTGAAATAATGCAGAAAAAAACTAAATGACATTTCAAAATGGTGCCACGACAATGGACTGGTTATTAACGCTGCTAAAACTAAAATAATGCACATAAAACCTCCGCACCTATCAAATGCGTGTATTAACATAGTCTTCCATAGCTACCAATGTCTACATAACAGTTTAAATCCCGACTATTCAGATACGTGCACCACTTACATTGAGCTAGTTAAAACATACAAATACTTAGGAGTCTACGTGGATGATAACTTTAAATGGCTAACTCATATACAACACCTCTCAAAAAAACTTAGAAAATCAGCCTATAGCCTTTTCCATCTGAGCAATTGTTCAACCTATGATGTTCTTAAACAAGCCTATTTCTCGTTAGCTGAAGCGTATATTAGACATGGAATAACAGCTTGGGGATGCTCAACGTATTGCGAATCATTGCAACAGACTCAAAACCAAATCCTGAAAATCTTGTAAACAAACAAACAACACAACCAACAACAACTACAAACAGCTTTAATATACGAAAACCGTATCAACACAAATAACATCAACACAAACAACACCAATACAACCAATGCAAATGTTAACAATAACAACAGTACTAGCATAGATAACCAGAATAACGTTAGTATTTCTAGCATATACGCTCGTAATACACACAACAATAGCTACAATATTAATAGGTCGCATACCGACAACATAAACCTTAATAATAATGTAAACATCACATCCAGCACAAACAACGTATACACACAAACCAACGCTATTAACAATCACGCCAACAACACGAATAACACAAACATAAACCCCCATTTAAGCAGATTCTCAAACAACAATGCTACAAACCTCAGCAATACGCAAGCGCACATCACTTCCAACACAGACAACGTACGTATACACACAAACGCTTTTAACTATCACGCCAACAACACAAATAGTACAAACAACCCCCAATCAAACACCCCTCCAAACAACAATACAACAAACCTCGTCAATACGCAAATGCACAACATATACGGTGTTAACTACAACGTCAGTTCTCAAGACAACAACACAACCTGCATACAGAATTCAAATCAAGCTTTAAACAACACAAACAACACTAGTATACACAACACTATAAACAGCAATAACTATAACTTAAACCCATATATTGGTAACACAAATAACAATAGAAACCCCCAACTAAACCACCCAATAAACAATGCTACTCAAGTCAACAACGTCGCAAACGTTCTACAGGTACCAAATGTCAAAAGCATATATAACATCACACTCGTCAGTGAATTTTACAGAGATCCTAGATTTTTAACCGCAATAGACCATGCATACAACACGAGGAGGCGCTGTGAAGGAAGGTTTAAAGTTGAACGACACAGAAACAACTATGGCAAAAATAGTTTAAGCACCGCACTTCCCAACATATTTAATAAACTGCCAACATACTTATTAAATATAGATAATATTTACAAACGAAAAGCTCTCGTTAAAAAGTATTTTGTAGAAACTCAATAACGATAAAATTAACCTACTAGCTTAAATAATTAAACTAAATTTCTATTACCTTGCTCAAAATTAAATTAATTAAAAACTGTACTTGCATTTATATTTTAATTTTTATTTAGTTTTTAAGATATCTCCATCATTTAGTGAAATTTATTTACATATATTTGAAAAAAAAACCTGCAGACAAGCCAAAGGCTTCGCGGGATGAAATTATATGTATACAAGAATTAATGAAATGAATAAATGAGATAAAAAAAAAAAAAAAAAAAAAAACAACAGTACTAACACAGATAACCAGAATATCGTTAGTATTTCTAGCATATACGCTCGTAATACACACAACAATAGCTACAATATTAATAAGTCGCATACCGACAACATAAACCTTAATAATAATGTAAACATCACATCCAGCACAAACAACGTATACACACAAACAACGCTTTTAACAATCACGCCGACAGTGCGAATAACACAAACAACCCCCAATTAAGCAGATTCTCAAACAACAATGCAACAAACCCCAGCAGTACGCAAGCGCACATCACATCCAACACAGACAACGTACGTATACACACAAACGCTTTTAACTATCACGCCAACAACACAAATAGCACAAACAACCCCCAACCAAACACCCCTCCAAACAGATACGGCGTTAACTGCAACGTCAATTCTCAAGACAACAACACAACCTACATACAGAATTCAAATCAAGCTATAAACAACACAAACAACAATAGTATACACAACATTATAAACTGCAACAACAATTACTTAAAGCCATATATTGGTAAGACAAATAACAATAGAAACCTCCAACTAAACCACCCAATAAACAATGCTACTAAAGTCAACGTCGCAAACGTTCTACAGGTACCAAATGTCAAAAGCATATATAACATCACACTCGTCAATGAATTTTACAGGGATCCTCGATTTCTAACCGCAATAGACCATGCATACAACACGAGGAGGCGCTGTGAAGGAAGGTTTAAAGTTGAACGACACAGGAATAATTATGGCAAAAATATTTTAAGCACCGCACTTCCCAACATATTTAATAAACTGCCAATATACTTATTAAATATAGATAATATTTACAAACAAAAAGCTCTCGTTAAAAAGTATTTTGTAGAAACTCAATAACGATAAAACTAACCTACCAGCTTAAATTATTAAATTAAGTTTCTATTACCTTGGCCAAATTAAATTAATTAAAAATTGTATTTGTGTTTATATTTTAATTTTTATTTAGTTTTTAAGATATCTCCATTATTCAGTTAGTAATCTATTTACATACATTTGAAAAAAAACCTGCAGACAAGCTAAAGGCTTCGCGGGATGAAATTATATGTATACAAGAATAAGTTTTTTTTTTTTTTTTGCATATTTTTTTATAATTGAATCTTCGCTTTAGCGAACTAACAATACGTTTTCAAATCTTAAGACTAAAGAAATAATATTAGTTCAGCCAGTGCCAGACTAAAATTTACGTTCTCATAATATAAATAGTTATCTTCATCTAAGCGCAATAGTATCCCTCCTTTTTAGACGGGAGTGTCCACTATGTTGCAAGATACTTCTAGCGAGCGGGTTTGGATGTGTTTCCAGCTTATTTAAATACTTGTCCACATATTTCAGGATTTCGAATTTAACAAGTGGAACTTCTAGATCCTTATGGATGTTGCTGTTTTTAACATACCATGGAGCACGAGTTATCATTCTTAGGATTTTATTTTGACGGCGTTGTATTTTTTCTATGTTAGAGGCGGAAGCAGTGCCCCATAATTGTATACCGTAGCACCAAATTGATTTTAAAATTGAGTTGTATAGTAGAAGTTTACAATCCAGATGAAGCACAGAGTTTCTACCCATAAGCCAGTGGATTTGTGCAGCTTTAAGTTTCATTTGCGTCAGCTTTGCATCTATATGAGGCTTCCATGTGAGGCGGCGATCCAGGCGAATACCAATATATTTTGTCTCGGATCGTTGAGGCACCAAATGGTTGTTAATAGTGATTGGAGGGCACGTTTTTTTGCGTAAGGTAAAAGTTATGTGAGTACATTTTTGTTCATTTATTTTTATTCCCCATAACCTTGCCCATCAACTTGGCTAACGTGTTGTTGCAGTTGACTCGAAGCCTCTTTAGGGTCTTTATCAATACTGAAAAGCAGTATCATCAGCAAATGTGGACGTGTGCGTAAAACAATTGGTTGGCATATCTGCTGTGTAAAGAAAGTACAAAATTGGACCTAGTATACTGCCTTGAGGTACACCAGCCTCTATTGGTTGGGAACAACTTATTTGGTTTCCCTCTTTGATCATAAATTGTCTGCCGGTTAAGTATTTTTCTAGCAGGCTTGAAATATTAGCTGGTAGATAGAGTTTTAGTTTGATTAACAGGCCTTAGTGCCATACTTTATCGAATGCTTGAGAGACATCGATAAAAAGCGCGGAGCAATACTTCTTTTCCTCAAAGGCTTTTCTTATAACCTGCACCAGTCTGTGAGTTTGTTCGATTGTACTATGTTGACTTCTAAAACCAAATTGGTGATCTGGGATGCAGTTGTTGTCATTCAGGATCAGACTCAGCGTGTTTTTAAGCAGCTTTTCGAATAGTTTCGAAACTTATAGACCTATAAGACTCCACCTTCGAAGGATCTTTACCAGGCTTGGGAATCATTTTCACTAAGGCAACTTTCCATGCTGGCGGAAAGTGTTCAAGCTGAATTATGGCATTAAAAACAAAATGAATAATTCTTTTACCTGTAAAGGGTAGCTCTAAAAGCATTTTGTTGCTTATTTTATCAACGCCAGGAGCTTTTTTGTCATTTAGGTTAGCGATTGCCTCTATAACATCTGAAAATTAGAAACGTATTTCTATAGGACGTCTTGCTACAACAGGCGGTAATTCTCTCACGTCAGTGCATGAATTAGGAGTGAAGACGTTCCTTAAATGGCTTGCGAACAGATCGCATTTTTCTTCGTCATTTCTAGCCCAGGATCCTCTCAGGTTACGCAGTGGTGGTTTTGCGATTACGGGTCTTTTAAGACGTCTGGCTGTTCGCCATAGAAAATAGTTTGTTTGAGGAGTCGCGTCTAGACCTTCCAGATATTCCTTTAATGATGACATTCTATGTACTTCCAGCATGTTTTTTAATCGGTTTGTACATTCCTTCAGCTTAGATTTATGTTGGGGCGATCTGTTCTTTTGCCATTCTCTTCGGACTCTTCTTTTTTCAGATAAAAGTTTTCCCACATCGTCAGAAAAAATTTTGCCGTACCTGACCTGACGATAGGTAGAAGACGCATGTTCAGCGGCTTTTTTAATGTTTTCATTTAGGACTCTCAGACTATCGTCTATGTCTCCGGGAGTTTTTAGCGGTTGGTTTTCCGAACAGTGGGCACTAATATACTTTTTATATTTTAACCAATTTACTCTTTTTGCTAAGAAAAAATCACTAGTTGCTATTTGGTGAGGACTGCAAATAGTGATAATTGTGGGTGAGTGGTCAGAAGATAAATCCAAGGAGGCTACAGCCTCAATAAGGTCCGGGGATATACCTTTTGCCACGCCAAAATCTATTACGTCTGGAATTTTATTATTGTCCGTTGGCCAATAGGTTGGTTGTCCAGTTGAAATAACGAAAAGTCCTATTTCCGACACTGAGTCATACAAGACACGACCTCTGGGACTAATTAGGCGGGAGCCCCAGTATGTGTGCTTAGCGTTATAGTCTCCAGCAGCTATGAAGCGGGGACCTAATGATTTGTAGAAACTGTTGTACTGATCCTTCGTTATGGAGAATCTGGGTGGACAGTAAACTGATGAAATAACAAGGTTATGGAAAAATTCATCAATGCAGACGTTCGTAGCTTGGATATAACATTCCGAGAGGCCACCCAACCAATGGTGTTTAATTCTTGATTTGATTAGAATAGCCGAGCCACCACATGATCTATCCCTAGGATCCTTTGAATCGTAAAAAGAATAACCACTAATTTTAAAAGTGCTTCTAGATGTCATATGAGTCTCAGAAATACACATAACATCGATTTTTTGGTTCATCAAGAAATATTCGAGCTCGTTTTTGTGTTGGCGGATGCCGTTTGCGTTCCAGAAACAAACCCTGAGGCAGTTCATGGTCTTTTAAGCATAGCCTGCAGAAAAGCAGACTGCATTTTTTGCATTTCTTGCATCATGTTGGCCATTTGCGCCATAATCTGCGTAAATTGTGTGACCATATTGTCAATTACGGCTTCCAGGCGGCTAAAATTAGGCCCGGTTGGTTCGCTAGTTGGCACTTCTTGTTGTGTTGTAGGCTGGGTAGACTTACGTGAATTAGGCTGGTTAGACTTTAATGCGGCGGCGTAAGAAACTTGATTTGTAGTTGGTTGTGCCAATGGAGGCATATTTGTAGTTGGTATATTTAAAGGCTGGGGAGGGGCAGGAACTATTTTCGGCTTGGTTGATCGCTTAACTGAATTAAAAACAGGACAACCTCTATAGTTGGCAGTGTGGTTTCCCCCGCAGTTGCTGCATTTCTTTATCCTAGGATCATCTTTTGGCTTGTCGCACTTGGTCGTATCGTGCAGATCCCCACACACAACACAAACAGTAGGCAACTTACAATAAGTTTTAGTGTGGCCATATTCCTGGCAGTTTAAGCACTGTACGGGCCCAGATCGCTTATGTGGCACTTCCACAGTGACTCGTCGGTTCATAATATATTTTAAATCGTAGATGGGGTGAGTTTCACTTTTTTTCAATTTGATATCACCAGGCTCAAGCTCCACTCGGAATAATGGTTGGGGGTGTTTTTCCCTATTTCTCATATTCGATACCGTCCTAACCATAAACCCTTTGTTTAGCAAACTGGTCTTGATCTCTTCTGGGTCAACGTTAGAATCAATGCCTTTAATAACTACCTGAAGGCCTTTTGCGGTCTTGAGTTGGTAGGTATAGAAGTTTTTTCTGAGTTTTTCGAGCTCCGAAACCGTGGCGCGGTAGGCGTTTTCATGGTTCACTTGAATTTTTGTCTCAAATATGTTACCGCGTTTAACGTTTGAAACATAAAAGTTATTTTCCCCAATCAAACCGACTAAAAACTTGACGAGATCTTTTGAGTTTTTTTTCCTCAAATAAATGGGAGGTGGCTGAAAGGACTTTTTTTCACTAACAGGGGCCTCATTATTCTCTTGCAAAATTGCAAAACGATTTTGCGATGAGGTTGGCCTTTCATCGTCTTTTAAAATTTTTGCAGGTTGAGATGCTTCTGCCGATTTAGGGCTCCTTCCCCTTTTAAGAACTGTTACGTACCTGTCCATCCCTACCTGGATCTTAGGAGCACACGCAGAAATTGGGCCCGTAGCGCCTTTAGCAGCTGTTGGTGCGACACCAGAACTTGATAAAGAAGACCGCGATGAAGATGGCACCTCGGTATTTTTTTTATAATTTTTAAACAGAGATTGGGCTAAATTTGTCCCTTGTTCAGTACATTTATTCAAATTAGGCACACTTGCACTTAAATTATTTGTATTTGTTTTCGGTTTTGCACTTAAATAGTTTCTATTATATTCAGGGTCTCTAATGTTTTCATTGCTAACACTTGCTGAGCTTAACACAATGTAAGCATTTCGGCTATTAGGCCCACTGTCACAACGATTACTGTTACTCATTAACCGTTTGGTTTTTTTGTTTTGTTTAGTTTGTTTTTATTTTCGATTCTCACTTATGTCTTGTAGGTATGTATATTAACAATTTTTATACCCTTCACATAGTGATAAGGGTATATATCACTTTGTCATTCCGTTTGTAATTTCTTTATTATTCATTTGCGACCCCATAAAGTATATATATTCTGGATCCTTATAGATAGGGAAGCCGATTAAGCGTTGTCCGTCTGTCCGTCTGTCCGTCTGTCCGTCTGTCTGTCTGTCTGTGTGTCTGTCTGTCCGTCTGTTGAAATCAAGTTTCCGGAGTCAAATAAAAAGATACAGACCAGTTAATGGTGTCAAACGATCAGAAATATCCCGCTTACAATCGCTATTTAAAATCAGCAAAATCGGTTCACTATTGACCGAAATATAAGCGAAAAATATCTAGACTTTAAAGAAAAAATTTTTTAAGTGGGGGCAAAAAAAGGGGTAGCTCCCATACAAATCGACAATTGTTATAAAATATTCGATACGCTATATCTCGGAAACTATAACAGATATCGACTTAAAATGTTCTACAAAAGGTGATTGTACGCAAACATCTACACTTTAAAGAAAAAATTTTTTAAGTGGGGGCAAAAAAAGGGGTAGCTCCCATACAAATCGACAATTGTTATAAAATATTCGATACGCTATATCTCGGAAACTATAACAGATATCGACTTAAAATGTTCTACAAAAGGTGATTGTACGCAAACATCTACACTTTAAAGAAAAAATTTTTTGAGTGGGGGCAAAAAAAGGGGTAGCTCCCATACAAATCGACAATTATTATCAAATATTCGATACGCTATATCTCGGAAACTATAACAGATATCGAAATGAAATGTTCTAAAAAAAGTAATTGCACGCTAAGGGCTACGCCTTAAAGAAAAAATTTTTTGGGTGGGGGCAAAAAAAGGGGTAGCTCCCATACAAATCGACAATTATTTTCAAATATTCGATACGCTATATCTCGGAAACTATAACAGATATCGAAATGAAATGTTATACAAAAAGTAATTGCACGCTAAGGGCTACGCCTTAGAGAAAAAATTTTTTGGGTGGGGGCAAAAAAAGGGGTAGCTCCCATACAAATCGACAATTATTATCAAATATTCGATACGCTTTATCTCGGAAACTATAACAGATATCGAAATGAAATGTTCTAAAAAAAGTAATTGCACGCTAAGGGCTACGCTTTAAAGAAAAAAATTTTCGAGTGGGGGCAAAAAAAGGGGTAGCTCCCATACATATTAACAATTTTTGTTAAATTTTCGATATGCTATATCTCAGAAACTATAACATATATCGAAATCAACTGTTCTACAAAAAGTAATTGGACATTAAGGGCTACGCTCTGAAGAAAAAGATTTTCGGATGGGGGGTGAAGAAGGGGTAGCTCCCATACAAATTAACAATTTTTATAAAATTTTCGATACGCTACTTCTGGAAAACTATTACAGCTATCGACTTCGAATATTCTACAAAAAGTAATAATCAAATAATTCATACATTTTGGTGAAAAAGTTGGTGAAGAGCAGGGGGACTAGAACATTTAATAAGTTTTATTAACCTTTAAATATGAATAATGTCGAAAACTTTAAAAACTCTCGACCTCAAATCTTCTTCATCTATTTCTATTATTCATACAAACGTTAAAATTTGGTTATTTTTTCTATTGGCTTTAAAACTCGCACAAGGTTTTTTATTATATTGTTTGCAGTACAAAATTACTCGGCTAGGTATATTTAAAGACCAATGTGAAGGGTATATAAGATTCGGCACAGCCGAATATAGCGCTCTTACTTGTTTTTTTTTGTAACTTATTACAAATATCACCTATTACAAATATACACTCGCGTAGACACGTCCGTACACTACGAGATTAAGAGAGCAACTGAACGATATAAATGAAAAAAAATAAGTATGAAATTGTGTTTGCCTCTTTTTAACGCTACAAGATGCCGCCAAATTAACAGATTGACGTTGGTGTTTCATTGTTTACCTCCCACCACTCTTGCTAACTTTTTTCCCAAAAATATATTTAAGTTAGTATAAACAAGTAAGAGCGCTATATTCGGCTGTGCCGAATCTTATATACCCTTCACATTGGTCTTTAAATATACCCAGCCGAGTAATTTTGTACTGCAAATAATATAATAAAAAACCTTGTGCGAGTTTTAAAGTTCATAGAAAAAATAACAAAATTTTAACGTTCGTATGAATAATAGAAATAGATGAAGAAGATTTGAGGTCGAGAGTTTTAAAAGTTTTCGACATTATTCATATTTAAAGGTTAATAAAACTTGTTAAATGTTCTAGTCCCCCTGCTCTTCTCCAACTTTTTCTCCAAAATGTATGAATTATTTGATTATTACTTTTTGTAGAATATTCGAAGTCGATAGCTGTAATAGTTTTCCAGAAGTAGCGTATCAAAAATTTTATAAAAATTGTTAATTTGTTTGAGAGCTACCTCTTCTTCACCCCCCATCCGAAAATTTTTTTCTTTAGAGCGTAGCCCTTGATGTCCAATCACTTTTTGTAGAACATTTGATTTCGATATCTGTTACAGTTTCCGAGTTATAGCGTATCGAAAATTTCATACAAATCGTTAATTTGTATGGGAGCTACCCCTTGTTTTGCCCCCACTCAATAAAATTTTTCTTTAAAGCGTAGGCATTCTTTCCCAATTACTTTTTGTGGAACATTTAATTTTGATATCTTTTATAGTTTCCGAGATATAGCGTATCGAATATTTTATAATAATTGTCGATTTGTATGGGAGCTACCCCTTTTTTTGCCCCCACTCAAAAAAATTTTTCTCTAAAGCGTAGGCCTTATTGCCCAATTACTCTTTGCAGAACATTTGACTTCGATATCTGTTATAGTTTCCGAGATAAAGCGTATCGAATATTTTATAATAATTGTCGATTTGTATGGGAGCTACCCCTTTTTTTGCCCCCATTCAAAAAATTTTTCATTTATAGCGTAGGCCTTCTTGCCCAATTACTTTTTGTTGAACATTTCATTTCAATATCTGTTATAGTTTCCAAGATATAGCGTATCGAATATTTCATAAAAATTTTTAATTTGTATGGGAGCTACCCCTTTTTTTGCCCCCACTCAAAAAATTTTTTCTTTAAAGTGTAGATCTTTGCGCACAATCACTTTTTGTAGAACATTTTAAGTCGATATCTGTTATAGTTTCCGAGATATAGCGTATCGAATATTTTATAACAATTGTCGATTTGTATGGGAGCTACCCCGTTTTTTGCCCCCGTTCAAAAAATTTTTTCTTTAAAGCGTAGGCATTCTTACCCAATTACTTTTTGTGGAATATTTCATTTCGATATCTTTTATAGTTTACGAGATATAGCGTATCGAATATTTTATAACAATTGTCGATTTGTATGGGAGCTACCCCTTTTTTTACCCCCACTCAAAAAATTGTTTCTTTATAGCGTAGGCCTTCTTGCCCAATTACTTTTTGTAGAAGATTTCATTTCGATATCTTTTATAGTTTCCGAGATATAGCGTATCAAATATTTTATAACAATTGTCGATTTGTATGGGAGCTACCCCTTTTATTGCCCCCACTCAAAAAATTTTTTCT
Source organism: Melanophora roralis (assembly GCA_963583895.1). Lineage (NCBI taxonomy): Eukaryota > Metazoa > Arthropoda > Insecta > Diptera > Rhinophoridae > Melanophora > Melanophora roralis. The sequence continues at coordinate 13,621,970 of OY757192.1, read as the reverse complement.
GTAAAATGTAGATCTTTGCGTACAATTACTTTTTGTAGAACATTTTAAGTCGATAGCTGTTATAGTTTACGAGATATAGCGCATAAAATATTTCACCACATTTGTGCAATTGTAGGAAAAATACCCCTTTCCCTGGTCCTATCTGAAAAAAATTTTTCTAATATTTAGGTTCCTTCTTTAGGAGTATCCGTGCCAAGTTTTGTGGCAAGAGTGACTATACTTACTGAGATATATAGGGATATATGCACCGATTTTGTCCTAAAAAAAATGGGTTACTCTGGGTTTTCGCTTATATCTCGGTCAATAGTGAACCGATTTTGCTGATTTTAAATAGCGATTGTTAGCGGGATATTTCTGATCGTTTGACACCATTAACTGGTCTGTATCTTTTTATTTGACTGCGGAAACTTGATTTCAACAGACGGACAGACAGACACACAGACAGACAGACAGACGGACAGACGGACAACGCTAAATCGGCTTCCCTATCTATAAGGATCCAGAATATATAAACTTTATGGGGTCGCAAATGAATAATAAAGAAATTACAAACGGAATGACAAAGTGATATATACCCTATCACTATGTGAAGGGTATAAAAATCGCTAGAAGTTCGCTTAATTTTTAAAGTGTTTATAATGTAAGCTATGAACTGCCAAAAAATTTGTTTTTTCCAGGTCTGTTGTGACTACTTATAACAAAAACTAGATTAAAATATGACAAAAATTTAATGTTTTTCATAAATCTTATAAAACTTTGCATCACAACAAACTAATACAGCAATTGAAAATCGCTAGATTTGACTCCCACCTACAAATATTATTTACCGTTATTTTTTATTTAAATTGGAGATGGGCACGTGACAAAAGTTTTTTTTGCAACATCCTTTGTTTGTAGTAATCAAAATTGTTTGGTGGAGTGTTCGCAAATATTGCACACAAACATTTCAGTTAAAGAAAAAATTAAAATTTTTTAATAAAATATTCAATAAATTTATATGCTTATAATTAATTACTTTTACAAACGAGTAAAAGTGAGGGCGCGTGGTTGAATAAATTAACGTGCACATCTCTAATCATAGTGTAAACAAAGATTTTAATAAAACATCAAGTAATTGGTCAAAACAAATAATTTAAAGTGATGGATTTTATTTTATATAATTCAGATGTAGTTGACTGCTGAACAAAAGCAACTTCTGAAGATAACAACCCAGAGGTATATAAATATGTTGAAAGAAAAATAGGCGAGTCATATTTTGACAAAAAAAAAATTATTACAGTGTTTATTTCTTTTACATCGAAATAAAAAATTTTTGGAAAGAAAACAGGGGCAACTTAATGCATTTAAAAAAGAAACATTCTTCGTGGGTAAACAATATTTTTTTGATGCTGATGATGTAAGTTTTATAATTTTTAATTGCTATTCTAAAATAAAGATATTATTAAATGTATTTAATTTAAATTCTTTAGCAACCAAGCACGAGGAAAATTGCTTATGAAAATTTGCTGCTTCCACCTCCAGAATGTGACACAACAGTGGCTTTACATGCAAAAGAAACTTCATGAAAAAAACGTGGTAGACCGACGAAAGATTTTGGTTGCACTACAGTCAAAACTAAACACCGAAAAGTGGCAGAGTTAGTATTAAAATATTCCCTTGAGGAACTTAAATTTGCAGTGGAAAATTTAAAACGGGAATCTCATTCGGTTTTGCAAAGCCTAATGTCGAATCCAAAATGCCTACCAGCAACAAAAGCTTTGGCGCTATATATGAATTTAGATTTGACCGAAAGAAAATATAGTGTGCTACCTAACACAATAAATAAAATACAACCAAACTGTTTTCCGTCTCTGTATGCGTTACAAACTGCGAAAAAGAATGTATTCCGTCTATTGTGGTATCTGAAAAAAAAATTTCAGGGTGCTTGTCTGAAGAAGCATTGGAAGCCAACCACAAAATCGTGCGAAAAGCAAGAGTGTCCCATACAATGAAAACGTCATGAAACTACACTCATAAAGATTTAATGACTTATTTAATACTATCTTTAGATCCGTTTTTGACTTCAAAAAGGAATCCAAAGACCAAAAAAAAATTATTATTTGCAGAAATTGATAAATATATACTTAAGATAAAATGCTAATGAGCCAGTTGAAAACGACGATACAAATGTTTCATTGAGCGGCAATATTTTTTGGAAAGAGTCCAATAAAATAAAATAGATAAATTCTATATATTATTAAAAAAATAAAAATTATTATTGAAAAACGCACTTATACGTATTTTAAATTTAATTTTAATTTAGAAATATTGTAATTTTGTACTTTCACGTTGTCGTTAAAATCATAATGTAGAAGATTTTTATCCAATTCGGTGTTTATTTTCTATTTTTATAAATAAATTTTAATGTAATTTAGCACTAACATTTGTTTAACACATAATAATAACCATACCAACAAATTTAATGAGAATCGGATAACTTTTGTAACAGTCTTAGCATTTTTGCGAAAAAGGATACATGGCAGGACCTAGAATCCTTGCGTCAATCTCAGTAAAAATTATCACACAAGTTACTAGCACGGGATGTAAATAATCTACCGGCTATTGTAACTTTCAGTGCAGTTATGTAGTCAAAATTGAAAATTTCGTCCTTTCTATATATGGGCGGGAGGCGTGTTCTTTGCCCGATTTTTTCAAAAAATTTCAAAACTCTGAGACCACTCCTATTTTAGTCCCATCACTATATGGGATCAAAGCACTGTGCGCCGCCCCTGAGCTAAGGGTGATTTTTTTCTTATACTTTGCCTCAAAGGCTACATATACTTATATGGATATAATCCTCTGCTAGTAAAATTATCAAAAAAATTTTGTTACTAAACATTTTACGATTAGGTTTTAGTTTTTAGTTGCTAATTTTTGATTATGGGAGCACTTGCTAGTATTAATTATCGAAAAGTGTCAAATTTGGCAACCGAAACGGTATCGTCACTGGTATTAAGAAACTTGCCATATCGGTATCTGTATTAACTTTTTTTTGTTATTTCGGTATCGGTATTAGGGTTGTCGACTCATTTTTACCCTTTTCGACAAATTCAATGTTAAAGATCGCCAAAATTGCCAAGGCCTCTTTTTTAGTTTTTAGCAGTAAAATATACATTTTTATAATAATATAAAATATTTTTTTAATCCTAAAAAATAATCTAGATCTGAATTACTAAGATTCGCCAAAAATTTGAAAAAATTCGCCATGATATATTTATTGTTAAATTTTTATTAAAAACAAGGTGAAATGATCAATGAACGCAAAGGAGGTACAATGTTTCCTACAAAAAAGTACACTCAAAAAATTTTTTATGTAAAACTGGAAATCTATTTAAAATAACTAAATATTAATTTAAAAACCCTCCAACAAGATAATAATTAAAATTAACTACATATTTCATTGAAATTCAGACATCAAAAAATTAACTTACATATTCGTTTAAAATTAACTAGATTTTCTGTCACCTACAACAAAACACAAAATATCAGAAAAAAGTTACAAAGTTATATAGTATTAAAAATAAATGGTAAAATTAACTTCAACTGAAAATTAAAATTTTTGTTTAGTTGAAGCTTTGAATAGCCCTTCGAACCAGTTAAAAAAAATATTGAATTAAAATTTAACTGTTTTTTCATTTAAAAACAACCTTACGGAATACTTCCTAAATAACTAACAGTCAATTGCTGTAATAATTTTTTAAGCGTAATAAACTTAAAAAAGAAAACAAACTAAGTTTTGTGGTAAATAAATGCTAGATATACATACATATGTATGTATTTAGTTGCAATCCTATTATATATCGATCACGCCATACACTTCATCGTCAAAGCATTTCTCGTTGTCTTTTTGTTTGAAATACATTGTGTGGAAATTAAATTTATTGAACATATCTTGCGAAGGTACGAAAGAAGTGCAACATGTTCTATTAATATATATTTATATAATTTTAACTCGTAATAACGCGAGTTAGCGACCGAGCGAACGACGTCATGTGAATTATATTTTATATATTATATTAATAAATGTAAATATAATCACTAAACACATTTTCCTAAACCAAGTAATTTTCCATGGTGTAATTTTCCATAAACGATAAGAATATATTATATTGATAAATATAATCACTAAACACATTTTCCTAAACCAAGTAATTTTTCATGGTGTAATTTTCCATAGACGATAAGAATATATTATATTGATAAATATAAATATAATCACGAAACACATTTTCCTAAACTAAGTAATTTCCCATTAGATAAAAAAGACCAAAATATATTTTCCATAGAATAAGATAAAAAAGGACAAAATATAAAATGTAAGCTATAAAACAAAGAATAAAAGATCATAAAATATTATCACCAATCATGATATCAGAGACGAACGCCTACTGATAACATGGCTTGGGTTTCTTTTAATTAAGAAACACTAGGATAATTTGGAGTATTTAAGAAGGAAAATGGTAGCATTGAGTTAGTTAAGAAAATATCATTAATAAAGAAAGACGCATCGCGTCGAATAAAAAAATTTTTTTAACTCACCAAAAGGTAAAATCTTTAATTCGCGTAAAAATTACGTACTCCATTCTTTTTCGAAAACGAGTCTTAGTGAAGTTCATTATTGATAAAACTTTTTTAATACAGGCATTACTAGTTGGAACAAGAAAGAGCGCTACATTCGGCTGTGCCGAATCTTATATACCCTTCACATTGACCTTTCGCAATCCCAAACTTTTTTTTATTTTTATCCATTTTTTTACTTATGAAATATTTCTAATTTTTAAATAGGGGTCGGTGTCATTTTTTAACGCTTCACGGCTGTCGGGGAAGTTGTAGGGGTTTTTATCCTAATTTTTAAAAATTTTGTATGGCAACCCACTTAAAGGGTGGAGATACGGGGTTAGTATATTCTAGGAATATGTTTTGGAGAGGAAACTAATGGGGGCCGGTCGTACACTTTATTGCTCTAAGGTAAATTCTAAAGAAGTTGTGGGCATTTTCATATCATTTGTAAATTTTGTATGGCAACCCCTTAAGGCGTGGAGATTGGGGGTAAGTATATTCTAGAAATATGTTTAGGAGGGAAAACTAATGGGGGTCGGTCGTACACTTTATTGCTCGAAGGCCAACTCTGAGGAAGTTGTAGGCATTTCCATATCATTTCTTGTAAATTTTGGTGGCAACCCCCTTAGGGCGTGGAGATAGGGGGTAAGTATGTTCAAGGAATATGTTTGGGAGAAGAAACTAATAGGTGTCGGTCGTACACTTTATTGCTTTAAGGCCAACTCTGAAGAAGTTGTGGACATTTTTACATCATTTCTGTAAATTTTGTATGGCAACCCCCTTAAGGGCGTGGAGATAGAGGGTAAGTATATTCTAGGAATATGTTTGGGAGGGCAAACAAATGGGGGTTGGTCGCACACTTTATTGCTCTAAGGCCAACTCTGAAGAAGTGATTATTTTTACACCATTTTTGTAAATTTTGTATGGCAACCCCCTTAGGGCGTGGAGATAGGTGGTAAGTATGTTCTAGGTATATGTTTGGGAGAAGAAACTAATAAGGGTCGGTCGTACATTTTATTGCTCTAAGGCCAACTCTGAAGAAGTTGTGGGCATTTTCTTATAATTTTTGTAAATTTTGTATGGCAACCCCCTTAGGGCGTGGAGATAGGGGGAAAGTATACTCTAGGAATACGTTTTGGAGGAAAAACTAATGGGGGTCTGTGATACATTTTTTTCCTCTAGGGGCGACTCCGGGGAAGTTGTAGCGGTTTTTACCTTATTTTTTAAAATTTTGTCTCCAGCCCCCATAACATGGAAAAATAAACCAAAGTGAACATATTCTTTTTCTTTTGATAATGTTTAGTATTTTGTTTATTATATTTTAGGCATTTACAGTCGGATATTTAAGTGTGATATACCAATATTACTAAGTTAATCACTTAAGATAAATTTTCTACAAGTTTCATTTTTAATTTCATTTTAGCTAAACCTGAATTTTCCTTTTTACACCAACCATTTTATAACAAAAACCTGCCTTACTACGTACACATATCGTACTACATATGAACAAGACGGGCAGACTGCAGTGGAAAGTCGAGAGAAGGTCATTTCAAATATAGCTACTGAAGAGAGAAATTATCCAAAAGTAGCACCAAGTCATTCATTTGGAATAACTTTAACGAAAGTAAGTAGAAGCGCATTGTTTTAAAAATAGTTTGCCAGCATAAGACAAGATGTTGACATCGATGTTTAAAAAACATCGATATATCGTTTGCATCCCTACCTACTTGACATTTAATTTCAAAGAGTAAAATCTGAAATAAAATGTAATAAATGTGCGTAAAGTCGCTTTTTTAATTGTAAACTTATAAAGTTGGCAACACTTAAGAACTTAAATATTTAAACGTAAATTTTCTTAATCTCGTAGTGTACGGACGTGTCTACCCGAGATCAATATTGGTAATAGGTGATATCTTATATATAAAAGAACAATTTTTTTTTGTTAGTGACACCGCTTATAACTCAAGAACGGCTGGACCGATTTTAATGAAACTTGAAAAAAAGACATACCCGATATCTGGGAATGCGTTTTAGGCTTATTATTTTTTGGAAATTCTGACTGGGCGTGGCACCTCCCATACAAATTGAACAGTTTTTTTCACATACATCAATACCTGTTATAGCTGAAGTCTCCAAATTAAGTACAGCTAAATTATTTATTGATGTGCATAATTGAGCTTTGTATGGGCAGAAACAAATAAATGGGCGTGGCACCTCTCATACAACAAAAATAGTTTTTTGTATATATCTCAATAACTGTAATAGCTTAAGTCTCCAAACTTCGTACGGATGTTTATAGTACTAAAATGCATAATTGAGCTTTGTATGGGCGGGAAAAAATTAATGGGCGTGGCACCTTCCATACAACGAAAATAGTTTTTTGTATATATCTCAATAACTGAAAAAGCTGAAGTCTCCAAACTTCGTACGGATATCTATCACTGTTAATATACAAAACTGAGCTTTGTATGGGCGAAAAATAATTAATTGGCGTGGCACCTCCCATACAACGAAAATAGTTTTTTGTATATATATCAACAACTGTAATAGCTGAAGTCTCCAAACTTCGTACGGATGTCTATACTGTTAATGTACAAAATTGAGCTTTGTATGGGCGGAAACAAACAAATGGGCGTGGCACCTCTCATACAACAAAAATAGTTTTTTGTATATATATCAATAACTGTATTAGCTAAAGCCTCCAAACTTGTACGGATGTTTATAGAGCTAATATGCATAATTGTGCTTTGTATGGGCGGGAAAAAAGAAATGGGCGTGCCATCTCCCATACAACGAAAATAGGTTTTTTATATATCTCAATAACTGTAACAGTTAAACTCTCAAAACTTTGTAAAGATGTTTATAATGGTAATTTGCACAATTCAGCTGTGTATGGGTTAAAGTCTCCAAATTTTGTGTAGGTGTTTACAATGTTAATGTTTACAATTAAGCTGAGTTTGGGCGTGAAGATAATAATAGCCGTGGCACCTCCTTTACAAGATAAAAATCTTTTACATATATGTCAATAAATGTAACAGCTGAAATCCCTAAACTAAATATAAGTATTAATTATGCTAATATGCATAACTTAGATGAGGCAGGAAGTGAATTATGGGTGTGGAACCTATAATAGCATGGAAATATTTACATGTGTATCTCATTACCTGTGACAACTAAGGTCTCCAAACTTTTTAGTGTGGCACCTCTCATACCATTGGATTTTTTTTACATGTACTTCAATAATTCTTATAGCTAGAGTCTCAGAATTGTCTATGGATGTTTATGTTTGCTAATATACATAATTGAGGTGAGTATACTTAGGAGAAAAGAGAATAATGGGCATGGCACCTCAATAACTGTAAAAAAACTTCAAAAACGTGTTCATATTTTTCTTAAACCAGTTGAACACAATTTAAATTATTAGTTTAAAAGTAACAAAAATAACTTAAAAATTACCAATAAAATGTTTATTTATTTAGGATCAAAATTATCAAAGTTTTATATGCATATTTTTTCGAGACCTGTCGAACGCAATATCAAAATATAATTTGAGCCCCTTTTTATCTTTTTCGGTTCCGAAGGTACAAAATGGATATAAAAGTTTCAAAATATGGTTTTTTACCCTGTCTCGCCTCTAATGGTCTAATATTTCAAAAAAAGTACGAAAAATACATTCATAACTTTGAAACCTGTCGAGCGTAAATTAAATTATAATTCTATCTTATTTTAGTTCAGAAGCTACAAAATTAACCAATACATATCTCAAGTCTTGCCCTAAGCATTAATGCTATGCAATGATGAATCTGTCTTGCAGATAGCAAGTCATTAACGCAATTTTTTTTCTATACATTGTTTTGTAAGCACAACAAACATTTAAAAAAATAAAAAAAAAATATTTACAAGTGGCGGATAGGGCTACAAAATAATGAAGCCATTATAAACTGAACTATTTGGAAGTTTTTCTTGGTAATAGCTTCCCATCATGAAAGATGCGATAGGCTCAGCTATTCTATTCACGCTTTATCAGCAATTTTCAGTAATCATCAAAGAACAAAAAAAAACATGTTTATAACGTTATTGACATGCTATTAAGGATAATATTTTGTGAATTGTGTGTGTTTTGGCCGAAAATTTGTTTGTTGGTTATATAAATTGTTAGGCAATACGTATTCGGAGATACTCGATGCTGGATGTATTCAATAAATTGGCAAAAACGAGGCTTGCCGCATGCACGCATTCTTATTTGGTTAGTCGAAAAAGTTCGACCAGACCAGATAGGTTATATTAAAAGTGCCGAGATCCTTGATCCCGAAACAGATCAAGAACTACATGATGTTGTAATTACATATATGATTCATGAACCGTGTGGCACCATCAACCCCCAATCTCCGTGCATGGTCGACGGCGAGTGTTCCAAACATTATCCACGAAAATTGACCGCGGAAACTATCACTGGCAATTACGGTTATCCACTGTATCGGCATTGATTGCCCAATGACAACGATTAAACTATTACAAAGAAAGTAAAAGAAAACGATTTTGTGATTGACACCAGTTGGACTGTGCCATTCGCCACTTCTTTCCAAATCATTTAAGACACATTGCAATGTTGAATATTCTAATTCAGTGAAGTCGATCAAGTACATCTGCAAATATGTCACGAAAGGCAGCGATATGGCTGTTTTTAGCATCCAACGGCAACGATAAAATTACGCGTTATCAAGTTGGGTGATATGTGAACTGCAATGAGGCGGTTTGACGAATATTCTCATTCCCTATTCACAAATGTCATTTCACTGTTGCGCATTTAGCAGTGCATCTGGAGAATGGCCAACGAGTATATTTCACTGCGGCAAATGTTGTTCAACGTGCTGAAATACCTCCAGCGACAACATTGACAAGTTTCTTTGCTGTTTGTCAAAGCGATCCGTTTGCACAAACTTTACTTTACTCGAAAATGCCACGGTATTACACTTGAAACGCTTCTTCGAAAACATTTTAACGTCAAAAGAAAGGCACTATGGTTCCTGGGCAACCGGATTTGCGTTCAAATGATGCTCTTGGTTGCATTTATACAGTTCATCCGAAGAATGATGAATGTTTTTATTTGCGGTTGTTGCTGGTAAATGTTCGTGGTCCAACATCATTTGCAGCATTTCGTAATGTTTATGGTATAGTCTGCCCAACATTTCGTGCTGCATATCAAGAAATCAATTTGTTTGAAAACGATACTCATTGGGATGCGACAATCACTGAGGCAATTATATCTGCATATCCAAGCCAGATACGAACATTATTTGATTTTATCATTTGGACATGCTTCCCGTCAAATCCAAGTGACCTGCGGAACAAATACAAGGACAATATGTCAAAAGACATTTTACATCAATATCGCGTCTGCTCGAGAAATCCAAATCTTGAAGTCAATGAAGACATGTTTTACTTTATTTGCGGCAGTTTATTAGTCGGGTTAGGACTGCCAGCACCAGAACATGAAATGAATGAGCTACTAAATTGACAATTGAAGCGTGAACGTGAATACGATCGACATGAGTTAAGCCAATGTTTCCCTCTTAAACCTCCAATAGAAGGAAGTCTATGTTATAATATTGAAGGCAATTGATGATGAAAATTATGTTTTCTTTTCTTGGATGCCCCCGGTGGAACTGGGAAGACATTCGTCATGTCATTGATTTCAGCCACTATTCGTGCGAGATCCAACATTCCTGCAGCGGAAGCTTCATCTGGAATAGCGGCCACATTGTAAGAAGGATGCCGAACAGCTCACTCAGCGTTAAAATTGCCATTAAACCTTCAAAATATAGAGCAACCGACATATAACATTGCGAAAACTCCGCCATGTTCAAAGTTTTAGTAGCGTGTAAAATCATTATCTGGGACAAATGCTTAATGGCACACAAACGCGCAATAGAAGCTCTTAAAAGAACACTTAAAGATCTGCGCAGTGACTCAAGATGTTTTGGAGGTGCAATGATTTTACTATCTGGTGATTTCCGCCAAACACTGCCAGTAATTCCAAGATCGACGGCGGCTGATTAAAAAAATGTTTGCGTTAAATCTTCAAGTCTGTGGCAATCTTCAAGAGTTACACTGCTTAACGATTTATCAGCTTAAGATTTCTCCAACCAATTGTTGACTATCGGTAATGGCCGTGTTCCTGTCGACGAATCAAATGGATTGATTTCGTTTCCTCAAAATTTTTGTAACTTTGTATCGTCAAAAGAAGAGCTCATCCAGAAAGTATTCCCCCATATAATTGCTAACGGGAAAAATATAGATGTGGATGATTTAAACTATATAGTTCAGAGTCAAATCGTTGGTACTCTGCATTCTTTTAAATCTATTGATCGTGTAACAAACGAAGATGAAGCCACCAACTATCCAACTGAAGTTTTAAACTCCTTGGATGTGCCTGGCTTACCACCGTACAACTTATAACTGAAGGTTGGCTCGGTAGTTATCGTGCTTCATAATTTAAACCAACCAAAACTTTGCAATGGAACGCGTTTGGTAATAACAAAACTTATATTCCATGCTATTCACGCAATTATATTTAGAGGAAAATTCAAAGGGGAAGAAGTTCTCATACTGATAATTTCGATGATACCAACCGATATGCCTTTAGAGCTTAAGCGAATTCAATTTCCTATTCGTCTTGCATTCGCAATGACTATTAGCGAATCACAAGGACAATCCTTGAGTACTTGTGGTCCCAATTTAGAAAATACCTGTTTTTTTTTATGGCCAAATATACGTTGCATGTTCACGTGTGGGCAAACCATCTGCTTTATTTGTACTTGCGCCTGATAACAAAACGAAAAATGTCGTATATCACAAGGTACTGCACTGAAGGGAATTAACCTAAACATAACCCATGCACGAAAATACATAGCTTCCTTAACAACTTTTACCTGAAACGCCATATATTTGTTATCTTTTTGAATTTTTGTTTTCTTTATAAATATACTAGCCGTTTAAATACATTTAAATAAATGAACCCACAAGCGAAAGCAAATAAAAAACAACTTCAACCGAAAACAATGCAAGACGAATAGGAAATTGAATTCGCTTAAGCTCTAAAGGCATATCGGTTGGTATCATCGAAATTATCAGTATGAGAACTTCTTCCCCTTTGAATTTTCCTCTAAATATAATTGCGTGAATAGCATGGAATATAATTTTGTTATTACCAAACGCGTTCCATTGCAAAGTTTTGGTTGGTTTAAATTATGAAGCACGATAACTACCGAGCCAACCTTCAGTTATAAGTTGTACGGTGGTAAGCCAGGCACATCCAAGGAGTTTAAAACTTCAGTTGGATAGTTGGTGGCTTCATCTTCGTTTGTTACACGATCAATAGATTTAAAAGAATGCAGAGTACCAACGATTTGACTCTGAACTATATAGTTTAAATCATCCACATTTATATTTTTCCCGTTAGCAATTATATGGGGGAATACTTTCTGGATGAGCTCTTCTTTTGACGATACAAAGTTACAAAAATTTTGAGGAAACGAAATCAATCCATTTGATTCGTCGACAGGAACACGGCCATTACCGATAGTCAACAATTGGTTGGAGAAATCTTAAGCTGATAAATCGTTAAGCAGTGTAACTCTTGAAGATTGCCACAGACTTGAAGATTTAACGCAAACATTTTTTTAATTAGCCGCCGTCGATCTTGGAATTACTGGCAGGGTTTGGCGGAAATCACCAGACAGTAAAATCATTGCACCTCCAAAACATCTTGAGTCACTGCGCAGATCTTTAAGTGTTCTTTTAAGAGCTTCTATTGCGCGTTTGTGTGCCATTAAGCATTTGTCCCAGATAATGATTTTACACGCTACTAAAACTTTGAACATGGCGGAGTTTTCGCAATGTTACATGTCGGTTGCTCTATATTTTGAAGGTTTAATGGCAATTTTAACGCTGAGTGAGCTGTTTGGCATCCTTCTTACAATGTGGCCGCTATTCCAGATGAAGCTTCCGCTGCAGGAATGTTGGATCTCGCACGAATAGTGGCTGAAATCAATGACATGACGAATGTCTTCCCAGTTCCACCGGGGGCATCCAAGAAAAGAAAACATAATTTTCATCATCAATTGCCTTCAATATTATAACATAGACTTCCTTCTATTGGAGGTTTAAGAGGGAAACATTGGCTTAACTCATGTCGATCGTATTCACGTTCACGCTTCAATTGTCAATTTAGTAGCTCATTCATTTCATGTTCTGGTGCTGGCAGTCCTAACCCGACTAATAAACTGCCGCAAATAAAGTAAAGCATGTCTTCATTGACTTCAAGATTTGGATTTCTCGAGCAGACACGATATTGATGTAAAATGTCTTTTGACATATTGTCCTTGTATATGTTCCGCAGGTCACTTGGATTTGATGGGAAGCATGTCCAAATGATAAAATCAAATAATGTTCGTATCTGGCTTGGATATGCAGAAATAATTGCCTCAGTGATTGTCGTATCCCGATGAGTATCGTTTTCAAACAAATTGAGTTCTTGACATGCAGCACGAAATGTTGGGCAGACTATACCATAAACATTACGAAATGCTGCAAATGATGTTGGACCACGAACATTCACCAGCAACAACCGCAAATAAAAACATTCATCATTCTTTGGATGAACTGTATAAATGCAACCAAGAGCATCATTTGAACGCAAATCCGGATGCCCAGGAACCATAGTGCCTTTCTTTTGACGTTAAAATGTTTTCGAAGAAGCGTTTCAAGTGTAATACCGTGGCATCTCCGTGTAAAGTAAGGTTTGTGCAAACGGATCACTTTGACAAACAGCAAAGAAACTTGTCAATGTTGTCGGTGGAGGTACTTCAGCACGTTGAACACCATTTGCCGCAGTGAAATATACTCGTTGGCCATTCTCCAGATGCACTGCTAAATGTGCAACAGTGAGATGACATTCGTGAATAGGGAATGAGAATATACGTCAAACCGCCTCATTGCAGTTCACATATCACCCAACTTGATAACGCGTAATTTTATCGTTGCCGTTGGATGCTAAAAACAGCCATATCGCTGCACATCTGCAAATATGTCACTATTTGCAGATGTACTTGATCGACTTCACTGAATTAGAATATTCAACATTGCAATGTGTCTTAAATGATTTGGAAAGAAGTGGCGAATGGCACAGTCCAACTGGTGTCAATCACAAAATCGTTTCCTTTTACTTTCTTTGTAATAGTTTAATCGTTGTCATTGGGCAATCAATGCGGATACAGTGGATAACCGTCATTGCCAGTGGTAGTTTCCGCGGTCAATTTTCGTGGATAATGTTTGGAACACTCGCCGTCGACCATGCACGGAGATTGGGGGTTGATGGTGCCACACGGTTCATGAATCATATATGTAATTACAACATCACGTAGTTCTTGATCTGTTTCGGGATCAAGGATCTCGGCACTTTTAATATAACCTATCTGGTCTGGTCGAACTTTTTCGACTAACCAAATAAGAATGCGTGCATGCGGCAAGCCTCGTTTTTGCCAATTTATTGAAACCATCCAGCATCGAGTATCTCCGTATACGTATTGCCTAACAATTTATATAACCAGCAAACAAATTTTCGGCCAAACACACACAATTCACAAAATATTATCCTCAATAACATGTCAATAACGTTATAAACATGTTTTGTTTTTATACCCTTCACATAGTGATAAGGGTATATATCACTTTGTCATTCCGTTTGTAATTTCTTTATTATTCATTTGCGACCCCATAAAGTATATATATTCTGGATCCTTATAGATAGGGAAGCCGATTAAGCGTTGTCCGTCTGTCCGTCTGTCCGTCTGTCCGTCTGTCCGTCTGTCCGTCTGTCCGTCTGTCTGTCTGTCTGTGTGTCTGTCTGTCCGTCTGTTGAAATCAAGTTTCCGGAGTCAAATAAAAAGATACAGACCAGTTAATGGTGTCAAACGATCAGAAATATCCCGCTAACAATCGCTATTTAAAATCAGCAAAATCGGTTCACTATTGACCGAAATATAAGCGAAAACCCAGAGTAACCCATTTTTTTTAGGACAAAATCCGTGCATATATCCCTATATATCTCAGTAAGTATAGTCACTCTTGCCACAAAACTTGGCACGTATACTCCTTAAGAAGGGATCTAAATAATGGAAAAATTTTTTTCAGATAGGACCAGGGGAAGGGGTATTTTTCCTACAATTGCACAAATGTGGTAAAATATTTTATGCGCTATATCTCGTAAACTATAACAGCTATCGACTTAAAATGTTCTACAAAAAGTAATTGTACGCAAAGATCTACACTTTAAAGAAAAAATTTTTTGAGTGGGGGCAAAAAAAGGGGTAGCTCCCATACAAATCGACAATTGTTATAAAATATTCGATACGCTATATCTCGGAAACTATAACAGATATCGACTTAAAATGTTCTACAAAAGGTGATTGTACGCAAACATCTACACTTTAAAGAAAAAATTTTTTAAGTGGGGGCAAAAAAAGGGGTAGCTCCCATACAAATCGACAATTGTTATAAAATATTCGATACGCTATATCTCGGAAACTATAACAGATATCGACTTAAAATGTTCTACAAGAAGTGATTGTACGCAAAGATCTACGCCTTAAAGAAAAAATTTTTTGAGTGGGGGCAAAAAAAGGGGTAGCTCCCATACAAATCGACAATTGTTATAAAATATTCGATACGCTATATCTCGGAAACTATAACAGACATCGACTTAAAATGTTCTACAAAAAGTGATTGTACGCAAATATCTAGACTTTAAAGAAAAAATTTTTTAAGTGGGGGCAAAAAAAGGGGTAGCTCCCATACAAATCGACAATTGTTATAAAATATTCGATACGCTATATCTCGGAAACTATAACAGATATCGACTTAAAATGTTCTACAAAAGGTGATTGTACGCAAACATCTACACTTTAAAGAAAAAATTTTTTAAGTGGGGGCAAAAAAAGGGGTAGCTCCCATACAAATCGACAATTGTTATAAAATATTCGATACGCTATATCTCGGAAACTATAACAGATATCGACTTAAAATGTTCTACAAAAGGTGATTGTACGCAAACATCTACACTTTAAAGAAAAAATTTTTTGAGTGGGGGCAAAAAAAGGGGTAGCTCCCATACAAATCGACAATTATTTTCAAATATTCGATACGCTATATCTCGGAAACTATAACAGATATCGAAATGAAATGTTATACAAAAAGTAATTGCACGCTAAGGGCTACGCCTTAGAGAAAAAATTTTTTGGGTGGGGGCAAAAAAAGGGGTAGCTCCCATACAAATCGACAATTATTATCAAATATTCGATACGCTTTATCTCGGAAACTATAACAGATATCGAAATGAAATGTTCTAAAAAAAGTAATTGCACGCTAAGGGCTACGCTTTAAAGAAAAAAATTTTCGAGTGGGGGCAAAAAAAGGGGTAGCTCCCATACATATTAACAATTTTTGTTAAATTTTCGATATGCTATATCTCAGAAACTATAACATATATCGAAATCAACTGTTCTACAAAAAGTAATTGGACATTAAGGGCTACGCTCTGAAGAAAAAGATTTTCGGATGGGGGGTGAAGAAGGGGTAGCTCCCATACAAATTAACAATTTTTATAAAATTTTCGATACGCTACTTCTGGAAAACTATTACAGCTATCGACTTCGAATATTCTACAAAAAGTAATAATCAAATAATTCATACATTTTGGTGAAAAAGTTGGTGAAGAGCAGGGGGACTAGAACATTTAATAAGTTTTATTAACCTTTAAATATGAATAATGTCGAAAACTTTAAAAACTCTCGACCTCAAATCTTCTTCATCTATTTCTATTATTCATACAAACGTTAAAATTTGGTTATTTTTTCTATTGGCTTTAAAACTCGTACAAGGTTTTTTATTATATTGTTTGCAGTACAAAATTACTCGGCTGGGTATATTTAAAGACCAATGTGAAGGGTATATAAGATTCGGCACAGCCGAATATAGCGCTCTTACTTGTTTTCTTTGATGATGACTGAAAATTGCTGATAAAGCGTGAATAGAATAGCTGAGCCTATCGCATCTTTCATGATGGGAAGCTATTACCAAGAAAAACTTCCAGTTTATAATGGCTTCATTATTTTGTAGCCCTATCCGCCACTTGTAAATATATGCATATAAAATTTTAATAATTTTGATCCTAAATAAATAAACATTTTATTGGTAATTTTTAAGTTATTTTTGTTACTTTTAAACTAAGAAAAATATGAACACGTTTTTGAAGTTTTTTTACAGTTATTGAGGTGCCATGCCCATTATTCTCTTTTCTCCTAAGTATACTCACCTCAATTATGTATATTAGCGAACATAAACATCCGTAGACGATTCTGAGGCTCTAGCTATAAAAATTATTGAAGTACATGTAAAAAAATCCAATGATATGAGGGGTGCCACACTAAAAAGTTTGGAGACCTTAGTTGTCAAAGGTAATGAGATACACATGTAAATATTTCCATGCTATTATAGGGTCCACACCCATAATTCACTTCCTGCCTATACTCATCTTAGTTATGCATATTAGCATAACAAATACTTATATTTAGTTAAGGGATTTCAGCTGTTACATTTATTGACATATATGACATATCTTGTAAAGGAGGTGCCACGGCTATTATTATCTTCACGCCCCAACTCAGCTTAATTGTAAACATTAACATTGTAAACACCTACACAAAATTTGGAGACTTTAACCCATACACAGCTGAATTGTGCAAATTACCATTATAAACATCTTAACAAAGTTTTGAGAGTTTAACTGTTACAGTTATTGAGATATATAAAAAACCTATTTTCGTTGTATGGGAGATGGCACGCCCATTTCTTTTTTCCCGCCCATACAAAGCACCATTATGCATATTAGCTCTATAAACATCCGTACAAAGTTTGGAGGCTTTAGCTAATACAGTTATTGATATATATACAAAAAACTATTTTTGTTGTATGAGAGGTGCCACGCCCATTTATTTGTTTCCGCCCATACAAAGCTCAATTTTGTACATTAACAGTATAGACATCCGTACGAAGTTTGGAGACTTCAGCTATTACAGTTGTTGATATATATACAAAAAACTATTTTCGTTGCATGGGAGGTGCCACGCCAATTAATTATTTTTCGCCCATACAAAGCTCAGTTTTGTATATTAACAGTGATAGATATCCGTACGAAGTTTGGA
The DNA here is from genome assembly GCA_963583895.1 of Melanophora roralis. Classification (NCBI taxonomy): domain Eukaryota; kingdom Metazoa; phylum Arthropoda; class Insecta; order Diptera; family Rhinophoridae; genus Melanophora; species Melanophora roralis. The sequence goes on along the minus strand of OY757192.1, from coordinate 13,604,109 downwards.
GACTTCAGCTTTTTCAGTTATTGAGATATATACAAAAAACTATTTTCGTTGTATGGAAGGTGCCACGCCCATTAATTTTTTCCCGCCCATACAAAGCTCAATTATGCATTTTAGTACTATAAACATCCGTACGAAGTTTGGAGACTTAAGCTATTACAGTTATTGAGATATATACAAAAAACTATTTTTGTTGTATGAGAGGTGCCACGCCCATTTATTTGTTTCTGCCCATACAAAGCTCAATTATGCACATCAATAAATAATTTAGCTGTACTTAATTTAGAGACTTCAGCTATAACAGGTATTGATGTATGTGAAAAAAACTGTTCAATTTGTATGGGAGGTGCCACGCCCAGTCAGAATTTCCAAAAAATAATAAGCCTAAAACGCATTCCCAGATATCGGGTATGTCTTTTTTTCAAGTTTCATTAAAATCGGTCCAGCCGTTCTTGAGTTATAAGCGGTGTCACTAACAAAAAAAAATTGTTCTTTTATATATAAGATTCCAATCAACTATTTGACTTAATAAACTTTGTACTCTTTTAAAAAAATCCATATATTCAATAATTGTTAGGTGGTACGAAGTTCACCGGGTCAGCTAGTTAGTAATAAGTGGCAAACGAATTTGTATTAAATATACATATGTATGTACATACACACACATATTAGTGAGAAAAGAAAAAAAAACAAGAAACTAAATAAAAAAAAAAGCAAACGGTTAATAAGTAATAGTAATCATACTGACAGTGGGCCTGATAACCGAAATGCTTACATTGTGCTTACAATGTGCTAACAATGCGTGTTAGCACTGAGAACATTAAATACCCTGAATATAATAAAAACTATTTAAATGCAAGACCAAAAATAATTACAAACAATCTAAGTTCAAGTGCGCCTAACTTAAATAATTGTACTGAACAAGGGACTAACTTAGCCCAATCTCTATTTAAAAATTATAAAAAAAGTTGTGAGGTACCATCTTTGTCGCGGTCATCGTTATCAAGTTCTGTTGTTGAACCGTAAGCTTCTAAAGTCGCGTCAAGCTCAATTTCTGCATCTGCACCTAAGATTCAGGTAGACCGCTACGTCAAAGTTCTTAATAGGGGAAGAAGCCCGAAATCGGCAGAAGCATCTCAACCTTTTACAAGAGGATAATGAGGCCCCTGTTACTCAAATAAAGACTCCCATTGATCTGAGAGAAAAAAACTCAAATTACCTGATTAACTTTTTAGTTAAATTGATCGGTGAAAATACTTTTTATGTGACAAGCATAAAACGTGGTAACATATACGAAACCAAAATTTAAGTTAATCACGAGTGCGCCTACCGCACCACTGTAACATAACTTGAATAATTAAACAAAAGTTTAAATACATACCAACTTAAAAATGTAACAGGCTTTAAGTAGTAATTAAAGGTATTGACTCAAAAGTTGACCCGGAGGAAATTAAAACCAGTTTGTGCATGCATGCATAAGAAACAGAAAAAAATACCCTCAACCACAATTCCGAGTGGAGCTCGAGCCTGATGTCAAATTGAGAAGCAACAAGTAAGAGCGTTATATTCGGCTGTGCCGAATCTTATATACCCTTCACATTGGTATTTTATTATACCTAGACATCTTTTCTATCCGAGTTATTTTGTACTGCAAATATTATAAAAAAAATACTTTGTGCCGGATTTGAAGTTGATAGCAATCCTAGTTTTTGATATAGAAAACCTTACAATACATACGTTCGTATGTATAATAAAAATACCATGTAAAAGGTTTGAGGTCGAGAGTTTTAAAACTCTTCAAAATTATTCGTATTAAAAGTTAATTTATGGTTGTTAATTTGTATGAGAGGTTCTAGCCCCCCTGCACCTCTCCAACTATTTTTTTTCCAAAATGTATGAATTATTTGATTATTACTTTTTGTAGGACATTCGAAGTCGATAGCGGTTATAGTTTCCCAGACATATAGTATCAAAAATTTTATAAAAATTGTTCATTTATATGGGGGGTTCCCTTTCCCCTGCTTCCATATAAAAAATTTTTTCCTAAAATTTAAGCCTTAATGTCAATTACTTTTTGTAGAACATCCGAAGTCGATAGCTGTTATAGTTTCCGGGATGAACCGCATCGAAAATTTCATTAAAATTGTTAATTTGTATGGAAGTTACCGCTGCCCCTGCCTTACGCAAAAAAATGTTTTCCTAAATGTTGACCTTATTGTGCAATTACTTTTTGTAAAGCCGAAAATTATATACCCTTCACATTGGTATTTTATTATACCTAGACATCTATTCTATCCGAGTTATTTTGTACTGCAAATATTATAATAAAAATACTTTGTGCCGGATTTGCAGTTGATAGCAATCCTAGTTTTTGATATAGAAAACCTTACAATACATACGTTCGTATGTATAATAAAAATACCATGTAAAAAGTTTGAGGTCGAGAGTTTTAAAAGTCTTCAAAATTATTCGTATTAAAAGTTAATTTATAGTTGTTAATTTGTATGAGAGGTTCTAGCCCCCCTGCACCTCTCCAACTATTTTTTTTCCAAAATGTATGAATTATTTGATTATTACTTTTTGTAGGACATTCGAAGTCGATAGCGGTTATAGTTTCCCAGACATATAGTATCAAAAATTTTATAAAAATTGTTCATTTATATGAGGGGTTCCCCTTTCCCTGCTTCCATCTAAATAATTTTTTCCTAAAATGTAAACCTTGATGTCAATTACTTTTTGTAGAACATCCGAAGTCGATAGCTGTTATAGTTTTCGGGATGAACCGTATCGAAAATTTCATTAAAATTGTTAATTTGTATGGAAGCTACCGCTGCCCCTGCCCTACGCAAAAAAATGTTTTCCTAAATGTAGGCCTTATTGTGCAATTACTTTTTGTAGAGCATTTGAAGTCAATAGCTGTTATAGTTTCCGGGATAAAGCCTATCGAAAATTTTATAAAAATTGTTAATTCCCTTCCCCTACGCAAAAGGTTTTTTTTTTCCAAAATGTAGGTCTTATTGTCCAATTGCTTTTTGAAGAACATTTAAAGTCGATAGCTTTTATAGTTTCCGAAATATCGTATCAAAAATTTTATAAAAATTGTTACTTTGTGTAGGAGCTACCCTTTCTCCTACCCCTACGCAAAACATTTTTTTCTCAAATGTAGGTCTTTGTGTTCAATTACTTTTTGGCCAATATTTGAAGTCGATAGCTGCTATAGTTTCCGAGATATTGCGTATCGAATATTTAAAAAAATTGTTACTTTGTATAGGAGCTACCCTTTCCCCTGCTCTCACCCAAAAAATGTTTTTCGCAAAATAAACGCCTTATAATTCAATTGCTTTTTAAACAACGTTTGAAGTTGATAGATTTTATAGTTTACGAGATATAGCATATCGAAAATTTTATAAAACTTTTTACTTTGTATATTAGGTTCCCCTTCCCCTGCCCCTACCCAAATTAATTTTTTTCAAAGTGTAGGTCTAACTAACCAATTACTTTTGTGCAACATTTAAAGTCGATAGCTGCTATAGTTTCCCAGATACTGCGTATCGAAATATTTCATAAAAATTGGTCATTTGTATGGAAACTACCCCTTGCCCCGCACCCCCTCCCCGATAAAAAATTTTCAACAAAATGTTGGCCTTATTGACTAATTACTTTTTATACCCTTCACATAAGTGATAAGGTTATATATAAGTTTGTCACTCCGTTTGTAATTCCTTTATTATCGATTTGGGACCCCATAAAGTATATATATTCTGGATCCTTATAGATAGGGAAGCCGATTTAGCGATGTCCGTCTGATTGTGTTATGGTTGAAATCAACTTTCTGAAGCCCCCCGATATCGCATAGACCCGAATGTGATATCAAAATGTCACAGATAGTCGCGGGAAAATTGGTATTGAAATTCAGCAAAATCGCCCGATAAATGGCCGAGATATAAGCAAAAAACCAAGACTACCTCGTTTTTTTGAGTCTGCAACAACAACAAAGAGCATACTTTTGCATGTAATAATAAAAAAAAAACAAGTTAGAGCGCAATATTCGGCTGTGCCGAATCTTATATACCCTTCACATTGACCTTTCGCAATCCAAAACTTTTTTTATTTTTAACCATTTTTTTACTTATAAAATATTTCTAATTTTTAAATAGGCTCTAAGGCCAACTCTAAAGAAGTTGTGGGCATTTTCATATCATTTTTGTAAATTTTGTATGGTAACCCCCTTAGGGCGTGGAGATAGAGGGTAAGTATATTTTAGGAATATGTTTGGGAGGGCAAACTAATGGGGGTCGGTCGTACACTTTATTGCTCTAAGGCCAACTCTGAAGAAGTTGTGGGCATTTTATCATTTTTGTAAATTTTGTATGGCAACCCCATTAGGGCGTGGAGATAGGGGGTAAGTATGTTCTAGGAATGTGTTTGAGAGGGCAAACTAATTGGGGTCGGTCGTACACTTTATTGCTCTAAGGCCAACTCTGAAGAAGTTGTGGGCATTTTATCATTTTTGTAAATTTTGTATGGCAACCCCATTAGGGCGTGGAGATAGGGGGTAAGTATGTTCCAAGAATATGTTTATGAGAAGAAACTAATAGGGGTCGGTCGTACACTTTATTGCTCTAAGGCCAACTCTGAAGAAGTTGTGGGCATTTTATCATTTTTGTAAATTTTGTATGGCAACCGCATTAGGGCGTGGAGATAGGGGGTAAGTATGTTCTAGGAATATGTTTGGGAGGGCAAACTAATAGCGGTCGGTCTTACACTTTATTGCTCTAAGGCCAAGTCTGAAGAAGTTGTGGGCATTTTATCATTTTTGTAAATTTTGTATGGCAACCCCATCAGGGCGTGGAGATAGGGGGTAAGTATGTTCTAGAAATTTGTTTGGGAGGGCAAACTAATGGGGGTCGGTCGTACTTTTTATTGCTCTAAGGACAACTCTGAAGAAGTTGTGGGCATTTTATTATTTTTGTAAATTTTGTATGGCAACCCCATTAGGGCGTCGAGATAGTGGGTAAGTATATTCTAGGAATATGTTTGGGAGGGCAAACTAATAGGGGTCGGTCGTACACTTTATTGCCCTAAGGCCAACTCTAAAGAAGTTGTGGGCATTTTTACATAATTTTTGTAATTTTTGTATGGCAACCCCCTTAGGGCGTGTAGATAGGGGGTAAGTATGTTTCAGGAATATGTTTGGGAGAAGAAACTAATAGGGGTCGGTCGTACACTTTATTGCTCTAAGGCCAACTCTGAAGAAGTTGTGGGCATTTTATCATTTTTGTAAATTTTGTATGGCAACCCCATTAGGGCGTGGAGATAGGGGGTAAGTATGTTCTAGGAATATGTTTGGGAGAAGAAACTAATAGGGGTCGGTCGTACACTTTATTGCTCTAAGGCCAACTCTGAAGAAGTTGTGGGCATTTTATCATTTTTGTAAATTTTGTATGGCAACCCCATTAGGGCGTGGAGATAAGGGGTAAGTATGCTCTAGGAATATGTTTGGGAGGGCAAACTAATAGGGGTCAGTCGTACACTTTATTGCTGTAAGGCCAACTCTGAAGAAGTTGTGGGCATTTTATCATTTTTGTAAATTTTGTATGGCAACCCCCTTAGGGCGTGGAGATAGGGGGTAAGTATGCTCCAGGAATACGTTTGGGAGGAAAAACTAATGGGGGTCTGTGATACATTTTTTTCCTCTACGGGCGACTCCGGGAAAGTTGTAGCGGTTTTTACCTTATTTTTTAAAATTTTGTATGGCAACCATGTCAGGGGCTGGAGATAGAGAGTAAGTATGTTCCACAAAAATGTTTGGATGGAAAAAATAATTTGGGTCGGTCTTACATTTTACCTTTGTAGGAGAACCCTGGAAGCCGTAGGAGCGATTTTAAAAATGTTTAAATTAAGCTTTGTATGGCAACGCTGTTATATTTATGAACACTTATACTAATAAAATTTTTGGTTTGGGTGTGTTTCAATAATATCAACATGACTGATTCGGTTTTTTTCTTTTTTTGTTGTTTTTTTTTTTATTACATGTAAAAGTATGTTCTTTGTTGTTGTTGTAGACTCAAAAAACCGAGCTAGTCGTGGTTTTTTGCTTATATCTCGGTCATTTATCGGGCGATTTTGCTGAATTTCAATACCGATTTTCTCGCGACTATCTGTGACAGTTTTAGACCACATTCGGGTCTAAGCGATATCGGGGGGTTTCAGAAAGTTGATTTCAACCATAACACGGACAGACGGTCAGACGGACAGACGGACATCGCTAAATCGGCTTCCCTATCTATAAGGATCCAGAATATATATACTTTATGGGTCCCAAATGGATAATAAAGGAATTACAAACGGAATGACAAACTTATATATACCCTTATCACTTATGTGAAGGGTATAACAACAAAAAAAGAAAAAAACAGAATCAGTCATGTTGATAATATTGAAACACACCCAAACCAAAAATTTTATTAGTATAAGTGTTCATACATATAACAGCGTTGCCATACAAAGCTTAATTTAAACATTTTTAAAATCGCTCCTACGGCTTCCAGGGTTCTCCTACAAAGGTTAAATTTAAGACCGACCCGAATTATTTTATCCATCCAAATATTTTTTTGAAACATACTTACTTTCTATCTCCAGCCCCTGACATGGTTGTCATACAAAATTTTAAAAAATAACACTGTGTGTAATTTTTTAAGTCATGGAAAAATAACCATATTCGGACATCACTACGTGAAAGAAGACCAAAAAAGAAAAGACCCGTGTCTCCCAGTTTTGCCCAAAGTCATGCACTTTTTTTGTTATGGGCCCCCAAAGATTTGGGGCCTTGGTGCCATTTTTGCAAAAAGTGATAATTTTCTCAGGCTCATATCTTGCAAACCGTTCGGAATTTTAATTTACTCTTTGAGGCAAAGTTGTAGCGCTTTTTATAAAGAACAAAAATAATGAACATAAAAAATTAAAAAACAAATAATTTTAAATCAAAATCGCAAAAAACTTTAAAAAATTCAAATTTTTTTTACCTTTTTTCCCCTGTTCAGGTCCATAGGTAGCAAACCGTTCAAAATTCAAGGAAACAGTCAACTACAAAAATTTACCTAACATCCCAATAAACAACTTTTTAAAACATATAAACTTCCTAGGAATGATTCTTAACACCGTTTAGGTAGCGCTTAGGTAGCCGCAAAAGTTAAAAATTTCCCCAAAATGTGTGTATGTACATACATGTAGTTATGAAGTTATCTCTTCCTTACGTTTAAGGCAATTTGCTTAATTACATATATTGTATCTGACTTTTGTGTAATAGAGAACTTTTGTGCATATAAATATGTGTATATGCATGTGAGATAGCCGCGAAAAGTCTTGCAACCTAAACAGGTAGGCAAACTTTAAAATTGCAGGAAACCCTAAACAACAAAATACATCATACACAAATCGCAATAATGATCGTTAACGGCCTTAAATAAAATTATGTACATACTTTTTTTATTGCTTTGTTATTACTTTTTAATAATGATTGTTTATACCACCAATAAATTACCCATGTACCTACTACCTATTTTTGTAATAAGAAAGGACAATCCAAAATAAAATAGCAATTGGATAAATTTAAAAAGAAGAAATTATTGCACCCAAACTTATCAAGAAATCAACTACAAAAATTTACCTAAGATTTCAGTAAACAGCTCACGCACCGACCGCACACGCATCAAGGAACACAGATCACAATATAAAAGCGACGCGACTCCCACATCGAGGCATTACACAGCGCGACGTCAACAAGATCAGAGCGGTGAAAGTTATAGAGAAAGTTCTACAGCATAATTCACATACAACATTGGCAACTGACAATTTCAATATGCAGTGTAAAAAGATTTATTTCTTTTGCTACATTTGCGGTCATAAAATCAGAAAAAATAATTCTACAAGATTTCAAAAGGAAAAGAATCTTTTAACAGGTGAATTTAAAAGAGCATATAAGTTATTTTTGGACGAAATAGATTTGACCGGTGAAAATTACACATCTAACGCAGTGTGTCACCAATGTTATAATAATCTCATAGCATGGTTGAATGGAGGCAAACATAGTATGAAATATTGTAAGCCGGTAAACTGGATTAATCGCCCAGGTGATCATGGTGGAACCAGTTCTTATGCATGCGTTAATTACACATCTTGATTAAATAGACATGATGAGAAGAACAAAGTTTGTAAAGCAAGTGTAACAGCCACACTTCCAGTACTTGCACCTGAAAATTTTGTATTCCCAAGGCCGCAAACTCCAGATCGTAGGACAGAATTTACAGAAATGACTACAGCAAGAGGTGTTACTAATCAAGATCGATTTGATACTGATTATGAGCCCCAACAGGGAAGAGATGAACCAAAACTAATAACTAATAAAAAATCAAATTCTACGAAAATAAATGGAAGATTTGCTGTGATTTGAAGGTCATCAATATTTTGCAAGGAGTCATAGATGAGGGCGGCTTTCCAAAATTTGTTTTCTTTGTAATTGGGATTTGCGCTCACCTGTAAATCAATTCCAATGTAATTCATGGAGCCAAAGAGAAAGTGTGCAGGAACAAATGAAACAACATAGACTTAAGAATGCACCTTTAATTGACAATACTCAAGACATTTTGCTGCCACCGCTCCATATAAAATTAGGAATTGTTAAAAAATTCATTGAAATGGCCGTTGTAAATTGTTCAAGCGCATTCGACTATTTGAAAAGCGTTTTCCCAAAGCGTAGCGATGACAAAATTAAAAAAGCTATTGCAGTAAACTTAGAACGATTTTTTGTTCACCTCGTTGTACTAAAGCTATTTACACGATGTTAATGTTTTCTTTTCTGCCCTTATAATTGTCTTCATTTAATAGGCCCTGACATTAGAAGCTATTCAAGAGCAAATTTGATTCATCGCTTGATGAAAATCATTCAATGGCATGGATTAACCTTCAGCGTGGTGGGGATCGAGACGCGGAACCGCAAGCAAGAGAAGGGGTGAAAGAAATGCTGTATTATTTTGAGAAAATCGGCATATCGATGACGTGAAAGCTGTATTGTCTTTATTTTTATTCTGACGACTTTATTAAAGGACTCCCTACCGAATCCGATGAGCGAGGAGAACGGTTCCACCAAACCACAATGCCCATGGAAAAACGGTACAAAGGCAAAAAATTCGACACATTGCTTGCAGAGGTAATATCAATTTTATTGTTGCATGGTCTTGTATTATTTTTGATTTCTTTTCTAATTCATTTACGGTATGTTGGTGGAGTCACAAGATAACCCTTTATGATGTTAATTGGGTATGTGAAAAAGAAAAAGCTAATGATGGAAAGCAGTCTGGAAGCAACGTGCCTGTGGACACCATAAGTTCTGAATCAGCGCCAGATTTGGACGACGATTTGGATTCTCAACTTAAGATAGCGCGATTTGCAAGTCCAGGGACATCAACGAATATTTTTTAATTATTTTTTTGTAATAGGCAGCACAGTATCTCAATGTTGAAGAAAATAAAAAACAAATGAAATTCAAAAATTTTCGTAAAATTTTTAACTAACTACATGTATATACATGCATACATTTTCGCAAATTTTTAACTTTTGCGGCTACCTAAGCGCTACCTAAACGGTGTTAAGAATCATTCCTAGGAAGTTTATATGTTCTAAAAAGTTGTTTATTGGGATGTTAGGTAAATTTTTGTAGTTGACTGTTTCCTTGAATTTTGAACGGTTTGCTACCTATGGACCTGAACAGGGGAAAAAAGGTAAAAAAAATTTGAATTTTTTAAAGTTTTTTGCGATTTTGATTTAAAATTATTTGTTTTTTAATTTTTTATGTTCATTATTTTTGTTCTTTATAAAAAGGGCTACAACTTTGCCTCAAAGAGTAAATTAAAATTCCGAACGGTTTGCAAGATATGAGCCTGAGAAAATTATCACTTTTTGCAAAAATGGCATCAAGGCCCCAAATCTTTGGGGGCCCATAACAAAAAAAGTGCATGACTTTGGGCAAAACTGGGAGACACGGGTCTTTTCTTTTTTGGTCTTCTTTCACGTAGTGATGTCCGAATATGGTTATTTTTTTTCGTGTTGCACTGTGTAAGGTAAAAACCGCTACAACTTCCCCAGATTCGCCCGTAGAGGAAAAAAATGTATCAGAGACCTCCATTAGTTTTTCTTCCCAAACGTATTCCTAGAGCATACTTACCTCCTATCTCCACGCCCTAAGGGGGTTGCCATACAAAATTTACAAAAATGATGTAAAAATGCCCACAACTTCTTCAGAGTTGGCCTTAAAGCAATAAAGTGTACGACCGACCCCCATTAGTTTTCCCTTCCAAACATATTCCTTGAATAAACTTACCCTCTATCTCCACGCCCTAAGGGGGTTGCCATACAAAATTTGCAAAAATGATATGAAAATGCCCACAACTTCTTCAGAGTTGGCCTTAGAGCAATAAAGTGTACGACCGACCCCCATTAGTTTTCCCTCCTAAACATATTCCTAGAATATACTTACCCTCTATCTCCACGCCCTAAGGGGGTTGCCATACAAAATTTATAAAAACTATGTAAAAATGCCCACAACTTCTTCAGACTTGGCCTTAAAGCAATAAAGTGTTCGACCGACCCCCATTAATTTTCCCTCCCAAGCATATTCCTAGAACATACTTACCCCCTATCTCCACAACCTAAGGGGGTTGCCATACAAAATTTACAAAAAGGATATGAAAATGCCCACAGCTCCTTCAGAGTTGGCCTTAGAGCAAAAAAGTGAACGACCGACCCCTATTAGTTTCTTCTCCCAAACATATTCCTAGAACATACTTACCCCCTATCTCCACGCCCTAAGGGGGTTGCCATACAAAATTTACAAAAATGATATGAAAATGCCCACAACTTCTTTAGAGTTGGCCTTAGAGCAATAAAGTGTACGACCGACCCCCATTAGTTTTCCCTCCCAAACATATTCCTAAAATATACTTACCCCCTATCACCACGCCCTAAGGGTGTTGCCATAGAAAATTTACAAAAACAATATGAAAATGCCCACAACTTCTTTAGAGTTGGCCTTAGAGCAATAAAGTGTACGACCGACCCCCATTTGTTTTCCCTTCCAAACATATTCCAAAAAAATTTACAAAAATGATGTGAAAATGCCCACATTTTCTTTAGAGTTGTCCTTAGAGCAATAAAGTGTACGACCGACCCCCATTAGTTTTCCCTCCCAAACATATTTCTAGAATATACTTACGCTCTATCTCCACCCCCTAAGGGGTTTGCATTACAAAATTTACAAAAATGATATGAAAATTCCCACAACTTCTTTAGAGTTGGCCTTAGAGCAATAAAGTGTACAACCGACCCCCATTAGTTTTCCCTCCCAAACATATTCCTAGAATATACTTACCCCCTATCACCACGCCCTAAGGGGGTTGCCATACAAAATTTACAAAAATGATATGAAAATGCCCACAACTTCTTCAGAGTTTGCCTCAGAGCAATAAAGTGTACGACCGACCCCCATTAATTTTCCTTCCCAAACATATTTCTAGAATACACTTACCCTCTATCTCCACGCCCTTAGGGGGTTGCCATTCAAAATTTACAAAAATGATATGAAAATTCCCACAACTTCTTTAGAGTTGGCCTTAGAGCAATAAAGTGTACAACCGACCCCCATTAAATTTCCCTCCCAAACATTTTCCTAGAATATACTTACCCCCTATCACCACGCCCTAAGGGGGTTGCCATACAAAATTTACAAAAATGATATGAAAATGCCCACAACTTCTTAAGAGTTGGCCTTAGAGTAATAAAGTGTGCGACCGACCCCCATTAGTTTTCCCTCCTAAACATATTCTTAGAAAATACTTACCCTCTATCTCCACGCCCTAAGGGGGTTGCCATACAAAATTTACAAAAATGATATGAAAATGCCCACAACTTCTTGAGAGTTGGCCTTAAAGCAATAAAGTGTACGACCGACACCCATTAGTTTTCCCTCCCAAACATATTCTTAGAATATACTTACCCTCTATCTCCACGCCCTAAGGGGGTTGCCATACAAAATTTACAAAAATGATGTAAAAATGCCCACAACTTCTTCAGAGTTGGCCTTAGAGCAATAAAGTGTACGACCGACCCCTGCTAGTTTGTTCTCCCAGACATATTCCTAGAAAATTCTTACCCCCTATCTCCACGCCCTAAGGGGGTTGCCATACAAAATTTACGAAAAGGATATGAAAATGCCCACAACTCTTTCAGAGTTGGCCTTAGAGCAATAAAGTGTACGACCGACCCCCGTTAGTTTCCCTAGAATATACTTACCCCGTATCACCACGCCCTAATGGGGTTGCCATACAAAATTTGTAAAAATAAGAATAAAAACCCCTAAAACTTTCCCGCCACCCGTGGAGCGTTAAAAAACGACACCGACCCCTATCTAAAAATTAGAAATATTTATAAGTAAAAAAAATGGTTAAAAATAAAAAGTTTGGGATTGCGAAAGGTCAATGTGAAGTGTATATAAGATTCGGCACAGCCGAATATAGCGCTCTTACTTGTTATAAGACATTTGAAGTCGATAGCTGCTATAGTTTCCGAGATATAGCTATCGAATATTTCAAAAAATTGTTACTTTGTATAGAAGCTACCCCTTCCCCTGCTCCCATCCAAAAAATGTTTTTAGCAAAATGTACGCCTTATAATTTAATTGCTTTTTGAACAACATTTGAAATTGATAGTCTTACAGTTTACGAGACATAGCATATCGAAAATTTTATAAAAATTGTTACTTTGTATATGAGCTACCCCTTCCCCTGCCCCTACCCAAACTAATTTTTTCCAAAGTGTAGGTCTAATTAACCAATTACTTTTTTGCAACATTTAAAGTCGATAGCTGCTATAGTTTCCCAGATACTGCGTATCGAAATATTTTATAAAAATTAGTAATTTGTATTGGAGCTACCCTTTCCCCTACCCAGCAAGTTTTCTCAAAAGTATAGAGCTTATTGTCCAATTACTTTTTGCAAGACATTTGAAGTTGATAGCTGCTATAGTTTCCGAGATATAGCGTATCGAATATTTCATAAAAATTGTCAATTTGTATGAGAGCTACACCTTGCCCTGCCTCCACCCAAAAAATTTGCTTTTCAAAGTGTTGAATTTTTTTTAAGACATGTGAAGTCGATAGCTTCTATAGTTTACGAGATATAGCGTATCGAATATTTCATAAAAATTGTTACTTTCTATATGAGCTACCCCTTTCCCTGCCCCTACCCAAACTAATTTTTTCCAAAGTGTAGGTCTTATTAACCAATTAATTTTTGTGCCACATTAAAAGTCGATAGCTGCTATAGTTTCCCAGTTACTGCGTATCGAAATATTTCATAAAAATTACTAATTTGTAAGGGAGCTACCCCTTGACCTGCCCCCACCCAAAAAATTTTTAACAAAGTGTAGGCCTTATGGTCCAATTACTGCCGTTAGACATTTGACGTCGATGGCATCTATAGCTTTCGATATACAGCGTTTCGAATATTTCAAAAAAATTGTTCATTTGCATAGGAGCCACCCATTGCCCTGCGTCCACCCAAAAAATTGTTTCACCAAAGTGTAGAGCTTATTGTCCAATTACTTTTCGTAAGACATTTGGAGTCAATAGCTGCTACAGTTTCCGAAATATCGCGTATCGAAAATTTCATAAAAATTGTTAATTTGCTTGGGAGCTACCCCTTTCCCTGCCTCCACCCAATTCTCCGAATCGTAGGTTCTATTGTCCAATTACTTTCTATAAAACATTTGAAATCGATAGCAATTATAGTTTTCGAGTCATAGCGTATCGAATATTACATACAAATTGTTAATTTGTATGGGAGCTTACCCTTGCCCTGCCCTTACCCAAACAAATTGTTCTCCAATGTGTAGACCTTATTGTCCAATTACTTTTTGTAAGACATTTGAAGTCGATAGCAATTATTGTTTCCGAGATATAGCGTATCGAATATTTCATAAAAATTTTTAATTTCTAAGGGAGCTACCCCTTGCCCTGCCCCCACCGAAAAAAAATTTTCTCCAAAATGTAGACCTTATTGTGCAATTACTTTTTGTAAGACATTTGAAGTTGATAGCTTCTATACATAGTTTCCGAGATAAAGCGTATCGAATATTTCAAAAAATTTTTAATTTGTATGGGAGCTACCTCTTGCCCTGCCACCAACAAAAAAATCTAAATAGAAGATATTTACTACCAATGCTCAGTACCGAACAAAGAGTGCTGATGAGGAGTTGTAGCGGGCTCTGAAAATGCATTCCACTCGGCTAGTGTCGGGAAACTAAACTTTTTCAAATTATTTCTTCAACAAAAATCTTATCACAATAAAATTTGAACCAATTAGCCTGATTAAATATAAAAGGAAATTTTAGAAATAAAAATTGTTCAAAAATACGCTAAAAAATAAATATTTAAAATAACACTAGGCATGGTGTAATATGAAAAATACGTCCGCAATGTTAAAAATATGTTCAACAGTTCGCTGACGACTGATGATCAGCAAAATTAAAATTTAAAAATATAACAAAAAGCGAGACAAAACTAATGCATGCAAAAGCATGCTGCCTTCATACTCATCTAAATAGAGATGAATAAGGCAAAACATAAAGTGATGAGATGGAGAATAAATAAAAGAAAAGGTGTTGCCATGATGTAAAAAATGGCAGGCCGTAAATTTCGTTCTAACCCAAGAACTAACAATTGTTAATGAGAGTATGTGTAAAATACAAATTAGTATTTCCGTATTCAAATTTCAATTAACACTTGGGTTAAATAGAAGATATTTACTACCAATGCTCAGTACCGAACAAAGAGTGCTGATGAGGAGTTGTAGCGGGCTCTGAAAATGCATTCCACTCGGCTAGTGTCGGGAAACTAAACTTTTTCAAATTATTTCTTCAACAAAAATCTTATCACAATAAAATTTGAACCAATTAGCCTGATTAAATATAAAAGGAAATTTTAGAAATAAAAATTGTTCAAAAATACGCTAAAAAATAAATATTTAAAATAACACTAGGCATGGTGTAATATGAAAAATACGTCCGCAATGTTAAAAATATGTTCAACAGTTCGCTGACGACTGATGATCAGCAAAATTAAAATTTAAAAATATAACAAAAAGCGAGACAAAACTAATGCATGCAAAAGCATGCTGCCTTCATACTCATCTAAATAGAGATGAATAAGGCAAAACATAAAGTGATGAGATGGAGAATAAATAAAAGAAAAGGTGTTGCCATGATGTAAAAAATGGCAGGCCGTAAATTTCGTTCTAACCCAAGAACTAACAATTGTTAATGAGAGTATGTGTAAAATACAAATTAGTATTTCCGTATTCAAATTTCAATTAACACTTGGGTTAAATAGAAGATATTTACTACCAATGCTCAGTACCGAACAAAGAGTGCTGATGAGGAGTTGTAGCGGGCTCTGAAAATGCATTCCACTCGGCTAGTGTCGGGAAACTAAACTTTTTCAAATTATTTCTTCAACAAAAATCTAATCACAATAAAATTTGAACCAATTAGCCTGATTAAATATAAAAGGAAAAAAATCTTTTCTCAAGAGTGTAGACCTTATTGTCCAATTACTTTTTGTAAGACATTTGAAGTCGATAGCACTAATCGTTGCCGAGATAAAGCGTATCGAATATTTCATAAAAATTGATAATTCTAATGGGAGCTACCCCTTGCCCTGCCCCCACCCAAAAAATTTTTCTTCAAACTGTAGCCCTTATTGTGCAATTACTTTTTGTAAGACATTTGAAGTTAATAGCTTCTATAGTTTCCGAGATATAGCGTATCGAATATTTCAAAAAAACTTTGATTTGTATGGGAGCTACCCCTTGCCCTGCCCCCACCCAAAAATTTTTTTCTCCAGAGGGTTGACCTTAATTTTCAGTTTACTTTTTATTTGTAGTCGATAGCTGCTATAGTTTCCGAGATGTAGAGTATCGAATATATCATTAAAATTGTTAATTTGCTTGGGAGCTACACCTTGCCCTGCCCCCACCCAAAAAAAAATTTCTTCAAAGTGAAGACCTTACTGTGCAATTACTTTTTGTAAGACATTTGAAGTCGATAGCTTTTATAGTTTCCCAGATAAAGCGTATCGAATATTTTAAAAAATTGTTGATTTGTATGGGAGCTACCCCTTGCCCTGCCCCACCCAAATTTTTTTTTCAAAGTGTAGACCTTATTGTCCAATTACTTTTTGTGAGACATTTGAAGTCGGTAGCTGTTATAGTTTCCGAAACCTAACGTATCGAATATTTCAAAAGAATTGTTAATTTGTATGGGAGCTACCCCTTGCCTTTGTAATATATTTAATAAAAAGACGTGGCATAGCCACCAGTTACTGCTTAAACAATGAATCGTTTTATTAATTACTTTTACTTATTATATACTAACATAAAATAACTATTACAATAATATTTTTATTACAACAGAATTGGGGTAAATGAAAAGGCTCAAATAACTATTAACTTTAAGTCTTTGAACTTAAAGTATGTTATTCTTTGTTTGAATGTTTCCCACAGTGACTAAGTTGTATGATCATATTTCAGACAATTATATTTTAAGTAGGTCACAGAAACATTATTCTTTCGGACTCAAAGTGTGTCTAAATGTTTCTTGTAGTGACTACACTGTATGATCATATTTCAGAACATTGATATATGGGTCACAGAAACATTACTCATTTATTTCACTACACCTCCCCTTTTAAAGAGAAAGGTCTTATTGACACCGTTGATCAAGTGGTGTCGATAAGAGCTTTCTTTACATATTAAACTTTAACAAAAAAAATTTTAGTCTTATTCTTATAAAATAACAAGTTAATAGGTAGTATCTTAATGTTAACAAAATTATGTCATGAAGTTATCTAATTACTTATGGAATAATTATATACATACATATTTGTGTAAAAAGAATTTATTTATCTATCTATTTATTTTTTTTTTTTTTTTTTTTTTTTTACTATTATTTTATTGTCTAAAAACTTTAATATTTTCTTTATTAATTTTCTGTTTTTTTCCTTTTAAATATATGAATATATTGTTTCTGCCGTCAATGTCGATTACTTTGTATGGTCCTTTGTAAAGTGGTTCTAGTTTGTGTGCTGTATGATTCTTAATAAACACTTCATGTTCTATTGCAATGTCTGTATTGTTGATGTTTTTATCATGTATCTGTTTTTGATTTAGTTTCATCTTGTTAATTAAGTGTTGTGCCCTAGTTAATGCGGTTTGTAGACGAAATTTAACTTCTTTTGAATAATTATCAAAATTATATAAAGGATCTATTGTGTCAAACGGTATCAATGGTGTATGTTGTGGGCTAGCAGGGAAAATTAATTCGAATGGGCAGAATCCATGCACCGTAGATGGTGTTGTGTTAAAGGTATATGCGAAGTATTTTACCCATTTATCCCAATCATTGTTTGAAGTGTTAAGATATGATCGCAAGTATTCATTAAAGGTGCGGTGGGAGCTTTCTACTGTCCCTAAAGTTTGGTGGTGGTAAGGAGCTGATATTGCCTTGTCAATATTCAAAAGTTCTAGTAGTTCTAAAAGAACTTGGTTGTTATATTCGGTGCCCATGTCACTAATTATCTTACTCATAGGTCCATAAATTAATATGAAATGTTCTACTACTGCCTTTGCTACTGTTTTTGCGCTCTTATCAGTTACTGGTATTGCTATCAGATACTTTGTCAGGTCACATATTAAAGTTACTATTTATTGATTTCCTGCTTCTGATATTGGAAGTGGACCTACAGTATCTATTACTACTGTTTGGAAAGGTTTATTGGGTGTTTCGGTTAAAATCATATTTGGTTTCATATTCTTTGTGGTTTTATTAGTTTGACATTGAACACATTTCTTTACGTATCGGCAAACATCCTTAGTTATATTTTTCCAATAATAAATTTGCCGTATCTTTTTAAGTAGTCTTGTCCTTCCAGGATGTCCTCCAAAGAGAAGACTGTCATGAAATTTTCTTAATAAATTTTCCTTTTCCTTTATATCTGTAATTATGCGTATTCTAGGTGTTAACGCTATTTGCAATCCTCTTATAAGTTCATTAGCTTTTTCCTTAAAATGTTCAATGTGTACGTGATTAAATAAATTATCGTTCAAATTTATTTGTATTTTATTAAAATTTCTACAATTTGCTTCTTTTTCAAGAATTGGAAAAAATTGATCTAGATCGATGTTTCCATTAGCAAATGTACTTTGTATATTTATTTTCTGTGCTATCACCTGTTTACCTCGTTTAAAACAGAGTGTAGGAATACCTCTAAAGGTATCCATTTTAAGTTTGGGCCACTTTTTCACACATTCGAAGCCAATAGTTTCGAAAACTCTAGGCTTTTCTTGAATTACTTGACTATCCTCGCTTTGAATTTTCCGTTGTATTTCCTTTTTCCTTTGTGCACGAGTGATTACCAGTTTAACATTGTTAATTAAAGGGATTGATTTTATATCACTGAAGTCAATTCGAGATAGCGCGTCCGCTCCTGAATTGTCTTTTCCTTTAATGTGTTCTATAATAAAATCATATTCCTCCAATTCCAGTCGAATTCTGGTTAATCTACTAGATGGATTTCTTAAAGAATATAGATATGTTAATGGTTTATGATCACTACGTATTATAAATTTATTTCCATATACATATGGTCGAAAATGGTTAATTGCCCATTGAACAGCTATTAACTCCTGTTCTATGGTTGCTTTATTTGATTCACCCTTGGTGAATGCTCGTGATGCGTATGCAACTGGAAGTTGTATACCATCTTTTTCTTGTGATAATATTGCGCCACAAGCAGTTTTACTGGCATCAGTAGTTATATAAAAAGTTTTTTCCAAATCTGGGTATTGCAGAATTTGTGGTTATAACAGTGCTGCCTTCAGGTGTTGAAATTCATGTTCACAATCATTAGACCATATAAACTGTTCTTTTTTTCTAGTTAGTTTAGACAAATGTACTGAATAAAATGCAAAATTTTTTATGAAGCGTCTGTAATAATTACAGAAAGCTACAAATCGACGTACTTCATCAGAATTCGATGGTCTGGGATAGTTTTTTATTGCATCATATTTGCTACTATCCGGCAGAATTCCCCTATCAGTACACCTATGTCCTAAATATCTAACTTCAGATCGAAAAAAAATGCATTTATCTGGATGCAGTTTTAAATTACATTCCCTGCATCTTCGGAAAACCGTTTCTAAGTTTTTAAGCATGTGCTTTACGGAACAACCTGTGACGATAACGTCATCCATATATGTATATAAAAGTTCCAGATTGAGCTAAACCTGTAAATGCCAAATTTATCATTCTCTGGAATGAATTTGGGGCTACTTTTAAGCCATATGGTAGGCGCGTGAAGCGAAATGAACCATTTTCGGTTGAGAATGACGTGATATCTCGTGATCTTTCATCCAACCCTATTTGATGAAACCCAGATGTCAAATCCAGACAGCAAAAAAATTTCGCTCTACCCAGTTGATCTAGAATATCTTCAATTCTGGGTAAAGGAAACTTATCCGCTATTAATTTTTTATTTATTTGCCGATAATCCACCACTAAACGCCAACGTTTTTCAGGATTACTTGGTAATGATTTCTTCGGTACAAGCATAATTGGACTATTATAATTAGACGCTGACGGTTCCACAATTCCATCTTGTTGAAGTTTTTCAACCTGCCTAATTATCTCAGACTTTTGTGAATGTGGTGTACGATAATTCTTCATGTATACACCATTTTCGTCAGACAATCTTAATTTTTGTGTGTAGAATTTATTTGTAGTTATTTTGTCACTTTCTAACGCAAAAATATCAATATATTTCAAAAATAATAGTGATAATTCGGATTTAATCAGTTCAGGACAATTTTTCCTTAATTTTTCTAAAATGATTTGCTCTCTATTTTTGTCAGTGTTGTGGGTACCAATAATTTCATAATCAGATAATTCTTCATGTTTTATTGATACACTAGCTGACCCGGTGAACTTCGTACCACCTAACAATTATTGAATATATGGATTTTTTAAAAAGAGTACAAAGTTTGTTTAGTTAGTCAAATAGTTCATTGGAACATATTTATAAAGAAAACAAAAATTCAAAAAGATGACAAAAAATATGGCGTTTCAGGTAAAAGCTGTTAAGGAAGCTATGTATTTTCGTGCATGGGTTATGTTTAGGTTAATTCCCTTCTGTGCAGTACCTTGTGATATACGACATTTTTCGTTTTGTTATCAGGCGCAAGTACAAATAAAGCAGATGGTTTGCCCACACGTGAACATGCAACGTATATTTGGCCATGAGAAAAACAGGTATTTTCTAAATTAAGACCACAAATACTCAAGGATTGTCCTTGTGATTTGTTAATCGTCATTGCGAATGCAAGACGAATAGAAAATTTAATTCGCTTAAACTCAATAGGCATATCGGTTGGTATCATCGGAACTCTCGGTATGGGGTTTCTTCACCTTTGAATTTTCCTCTAAGTATAATTGCGTGAATAACATGGACCATCAGTTTTGTTATTACTAAACACGTTCCATTGCAAAGTTTTGGTTGGTTTAAATTTCGAAGCACGATAACTACCGAGCCAACCTTCAGTTGTAAGTTGTGCGGTGGTAAGCCAGGCACGTCCAAGGAGTTTAAAACTTCAGTTGGATAGTTGGTGGCTTCATCTTCGTTTGTTACACAATCAATAGATTTAAAAGAATGCAGAGTACCAATGATATAGTTTAAATTATCCACATCTATATTATTAGCTGCTTAAATTGCCCGTTCACTCAACCAGTCCTAATTTTTCCCGTTAGCATTTATGTTGGGGAATACTTTCTGGGTGAGCTCTTCTTTTGATGATACAAAATTACAAAAATTTTGAGGAAACGAAATCAATCCGTTTGATTCGTCGACAGGAATACGGCCATTACCAATAGTCAGCAATTGGTTGGAGAAATCTTGAGCTGATATATCGTTGAGCGATGTAACTCTCATGTTTTCTATCAACTGCAGTATCTTTGCAAAACGCCTCAGACTTGAGGATTTAACGCAAACACTTATTTGATCAGCAGCCGTCGATCCTGGAATGACTGGAAGTGTTTGGCGGAAATCACCAGACAGTAAAATCATTGCACCTCCAAAACATCTTGAGTCACTGCGCAGATCTTTTAGTGTTCTTTTAAGAGCTTCTATTGCGCGTTTGTGTGCCATTGTGCATTCGTCCCAGATAATGAATTTATACGCCACTAAAACTTTGGGCATGGTGGATTTTTTGGCAATGTTACATGTCGGTTGCTCTATATTTTGAAGGTTTAATGGCAATTTTAACGCTTAGTTAGCTGTGCGGCATTCTTCTTACAATGTGGCCGCTATTCCAGATGAAGCTACCGCTACAGCAATGTTTGATCTCGCACAAACAGTGGCTAAAATCAATGACATGACGTATGCCTTCCTAGTTCCACCGGGGGCATCAATTGCCATCAATATTATATCATAGACTTCCTTCTGTTGAAGGTTTAAGAGGGAAACATTGGTCTGAACTAATTGGTTCAACTCATGTCGATCGTATTCACGTCCACGCTTCAATTCTCGATTAAGAAGCTCATTCATTTCATGTTCTGGTGCTGGCAGTCCTAACCTGACTAACAAACTGCCGCAAATAAGGTAACACATGTCTTCAATTAAGAGCAAGGCCCGGTTATGCATCTTCGCATTGACTTCAAGATTTGGATTTTTCAAGCTGACACGATATTGATGTAAAATGTCTACTGACATATTGTCCTTGTATTTGTTCCACAGGGCACTTGGATTTGACGGGAAACATGTCGAAATGATAAAAGCAAATAACGTTCGTATCTGGCTTGGATATGCAGAAATAATATCCTCAGCGATTGTCGTATCCCAATGAGTATCGTTTTCAAGCAAATTGAGTTCTTAACATGCAGCACGAATTGTTGGGCAGCCTATACCATTAACATTACGAAATGCTGCAAATGATGTTGGACCACGAACATTCACCAGCAACAACCGCAAATAACAGCATTCGTCATTCTTCGGATGAACTGTATAAATGCGATCGAGAGCATCACTTGATCGCGCATCCGGATGCGCAGGAACTATAGTGCCTTTATTTCGACGTTAAACTTTTTTTGAAGAAGCGTTCCAAGTGTAAAACCGTGGCATCTCCGAGTAAAGTAAAGTTGGTGCAAACGGATCGCTTTGGCAAACAGCAAATAAACTTGTAAACGTTATCGCTGGAGGTATTTCAGCACGTTGAACATTATTTGCCGCAGTAAAATATAATCGTAGGCCATTCTCCAGATGCACTGCTAAATGTGCAACAGTGGGATGACGTTCGTGAAAAGCTAATGAGAATATACGCCAAGCCGCCTCATTGCAGTTCACATATCGCCCAACTTGCTAACACGTAACTTCATCATTGCAATTGAAGGTTTGGATGCTAAAAACAGCCATATCGCTGCCTTCTGTGACATGTTTACAGATGTACTTTATCGACTTCACTGAATTACAATATTCAACATTTCAATGTGTCTTAAATGGTTTAGAAAGAAGGAAACAAATATGTCTAACTGTTGTCAATCACAAAATCGTTTTCTTTTACTTTCCTTGTAATAGTTTGACCGTTTTCATTAGGCGATCAACGCCGATACAGTGGATGACCGTCATTGCCAGTGATAGTTTTCGCCGGCAATTTTCATAGATAATGCTTGGAACACTTGCCGTCGACCATGAATCATATTTGTAATTACAACATCATGTAGTTCTTGATCTGTTTCGGGATCAGGGATCTCGGCACTTATAACATAATCTATCTGTTCTGATCGAGCCTTTTCGACTAACCAAATAAGAATGTGTGCATGCTGCAAGCCTCGTTTTTGCCACTTTATTGAATACATCCAGCATCGAATATCTCCGAACACGTATTGCATAACAATATATATAATCAGCAAACATATTTTTTGACGAAACACACACAATTCACAAAATATTATCCTTAATAGCAACAACGTTGTAAACATGTTTTGTTTGTTTCATTAATAAATAGAAAAGCTGTAGCCTATCGCATCTTTCATGATAGGAAGCTATTACCAAGAAAAACTTTACAAACAGTTCAGTTTATAATGGCTTCATTATTTTGTAGCCCTATCCGCCACTTGTAAATATTTTTTTTTTATTTTTTTAAATGTTTGTTGTGCTTACAAAACAATGTATAGAAAAAAATTACGTTAATGAATCGCTAAGTGACAGACAGATTCATCATTGCATAGCCTAAATACTAAGGGCAAGACTTAAAATATGTATTGGTTAATTTTATAGCTTCTGAATCTTATAGAATTATAATTTAATTTACACTCGGCAGGTTTCAAAGTTATGAATGCATTTCTCGTACTTTTTAAATATTAGACCATTAGAGGCGAGACAGGGTAAAAAACGATTATTTGAAACTGCTTATATCCATTTTGAACCTTCGGAACCGAAAAAAGATAAAAAGGGGCTCAAATTATATTTTAAAATTGCGTTCGACAGGTCTCGAAGAAATATGAATATAAAATTTTGATAATTTTGATCCTAAGGGGTTAAAAGGGATAAACATTTTATTCGTAATTTTTAAGTTATTTCTGTTACTTTTAAACTAATAATTTTAATTGTGTTCAACTGGTTTAAGAAAAATATGAACACGTTTTTTGAAGTTTTTTTACAGTTATTGAGACTTATATAAGGAATTAGTTTTGTTGTTATTTATTTGTCTCCTATGTAAACTCACCTAAGTTATGTATATTAGCAAACATAAACGTCCATAGACAATTTTAAGACTCTAGCTATAAGAATTATTGAAGTACATTTAAAAAAAGTCCAATGGTATAGGAGGTGCCACACCAAAAAGTTTGGAGACCTTAGCTCTCACAGTTAATAAGATACACATATAAATATTTCAATGCTATTAGAGGTTCCACACCCATTATTCACTTCCTGTTATGCATATTAGCTAAATTATGCATATTACCATTATAAACATCTTTACAAAGTTTTGAGAGTTAAACTGTAACAGTTATTGAGATATGTATATAAAAAAACTCTTTTCGTTGTATTGGAGATGCGACGCCCATTTCTTTTTTCCCACCCATACGGAGCACAATTATGGATCTTAGCACTATAAAACTCCGTACAAATTTTGTAGACTTCAACTATTACAGTTATTGAGACATATACAAAAAACAATTTTCGTTGTATGAAAGGTGCCACGCCCATTTATTTATTCCCGTCCATACAAAGCTCAATTATGCATATAAGCAGTATAAATATCCGTACGAAGTTTGGAGACTTCAGCTATTACAGTTGTTGAGATATATACAAAAAAATATTTCGTTGTATGAGAGGTGCCACGCCCATTTATTTATTCCCGCCCACATAAAGCTTAATTTTGCATGTTAGCACTTTAAACATCCGTACGAAGTTTGAAGACTTCAGCTATTACAGTTGTTGAGATACATACAAAAAACTATGGTCGTTGTATGGGAGGTGCCACGCCCATTTATTTTTTCCAACCCATACAGAGCTCAATTATGGATATTAGCACTATAAACATCTGTACGAAGTTTGGAGACTTTAACTATTACAGTTGTTGAGATATACATATACAAAAAACTATTTTCGTTGTATGGGAGGTGCCACGCCCATTTATTTATTCCCGCCCATGTAAAGCTTAGTTTTGCATATTAGCACTATAAACATCCGTACGAAGTTTAAAGCCTCCAACTATTACAGTTATTGAGACATATACAAAAAGCAATTTTTGCTGTATGAAAGGTGTCATGCCCATTTATTTATTCCCGCCCATATAAGGCTCAATTATGCATATAAGCACTATAAACATCCGTACGAAGTTTGGAGACTTCAGCTATTACAGTTGTTGAGATGTATACAAAAAACTATTTTCGTTGTATGGGAGGTGCCACGCCCATTCATTTGTTTCCGCCCATACAAAGCTTAATTATGCATATTAGCACTTTAAACATCCGTACGAAGTTTGGAGACTTCAGCTATTACAGTTGTTGAGATATATACAAAAAACTATTTTCGTTGTATGGGAGGTGCCACGCCCATTTATTTCTTCCAACCCATGCAGAGCACAATTATGCAAATTGGCTTTATAAACATCCGTGCGAAGTTTGGAGACTTCAACTATTACAGTTATTGATACATATACAAAAAACAATTTTCGTTGTGTGGGAGGTGCCACGCCCATTCATTTGTTTCCGCCCATACAAAGCTTAATTATGCATATTAGCACTTTAAACATCCGTACGAAGTTTGGAGACTACAGCTGTTTTAGTTGTTGAGATATATACAAAAAACTATTTTCGTTTTATGGGAGGTGCCACGCCCATTTATTTCTTCCCGCCCATACAAAGCTCAGTTATGCATATTATCACTAAAAACATCTGTACGAAGCTTGGAGACTTAAGCTATTACAGTTGTTGAAATATATACAAAAAACTATTTTCATTGTATGGGAGGTGCCACGCCCATTTATTTTTTACCGCTCATACAAAGCTCAATTAATACTGTACGAAGTTTGGAGTCTTCAGCTATTACAGTTGTTGAAACATATACAAAAAGCTATTTTTGTTGTATGGGAGGTGCCACGCCTATTTATTTTTTCCCGCCCATACAAAGCTTAATTATGCACATTAGCACTATAAACATCCGTACGAAGTTTGGAGACTTCATCTGTTACAGTTGTTGAAATATATACAAAAAACTATTTTCGTTGTATGGAAGGTGCCACGCCCATTTATTTCTTCCCGCCCATACAAAGCTCAGTTATGCATATTAGCACTATAAACATCCGTACTAAGTTTGGAGACTTCAGCTATTACAGTTGTTGAGATATATGCAAAAAACTATTTTCATCAGTGTGGCCATATTAGCTTTTTTGGAGCTAAATTTAGCTTTATTTTTCTTCATTTAGCCCGAAATATTTACATTTAGCCTTTAGCTTTTTTTTTAGCTTTTTTCGAAATTGGATTCAGCTTTTTTAGTAGTTTTTGAAGCTAGATAAAAGGTCAAAAACTTGTCGTATTATATTTTTTGGTTCAAATTTCCTTCGAATTTACAACATTACTGTTTTCGAACCATTGTTTTGTTTAAAAATTTACTTCTAGCGACATTTAAAAAACGCGAAACAGCACAAAACTTCAATAAAACAAAGAAAGGTATGGTATTACAATAAAAAACGTAAGAATTTGTTTTCCAAAACAAATACTTTTAAATGCGGCAATTTTAAAGAAAAAATCCATATGCGACACAAACATTTGTTCCGTCTTTTGGTTAAATTAAAAAATGTTTTCATGTATTGCTCAAAAATGTAAAACACTTATGTCTTTCGTTGAAACAAATTATTATGTTAATATTTTTATTTAATAAGAATTTTAAAGTTTATTTTTTTAAAAAATCAAATCAAACAGGACCGAAATAATTTTTCAAGAAAAAAGCAGGCACAATGAAACATCGTAGGGTCAAGTAAAGCTCATCATTTTGATGGTATTAAACTATATTTGTTGAAAATCATGTCCTTTGTAAATTTAGTTTTTTTTAGCAGGACGGTCATTTTTTAATTTAAATAAAAACGTTTAATAACGATAATTACTATTTTTATGGATAGGGTTAAAAAAATAATAATATTTTTTATTTTTTCATTTTTACAGTGATTGGTTTTCAATACATATTTAGACACACATGTACAAATAAAAATATTTTTAAAAATGCTTTCTTACAATGCAACTTTTTTACATTTAAACACTATCTTTTTTTCTTTTCTTGAACAAAATTTACATGAATAAAGGCATTTTTCGTGATATATATACATATGTACTTATGTAACTTGAATGAAAATTTTCGATTTTTAATGAACTGTGTAGAAAAGTAGTCTCTTTATACTCGTTTTGTCAACAAACAAAAATTTCATTGAAGGAATATTAAAAAAATTGCATCGTGTAAATGTAATCTTATTGTTTCGATTTTTTATTGTTTTCATGTGTTTGTAGTTATGAAAAAAGTTTGTAAGTAAATTACTTAATTTTACGTGTTTTTGTAAAAAAATTAACGAACAAAGTGTGTTGAGTATTTATGTATATCTAAAACAAATTTTCGTTTTTTGTTTTTTTTAATACATATCTTACAAATTAGTTTTTTTTTTACCAAAACAGGCAGCAAATTAACACCTGCTTCAAAAAACTTTTTAAAAAAGCTCTTGTACATGCATATGTATATGAACACATATTATTTTTCTTTTTACTGAAGGTATGGATCTACCAAATTTTCGTAAATAAAACCAAAATTTTAAAAACAAATTTTCTTTTTAAATATTTTTAGCACAAAAACGTTTCGTTCCTATTATGCCAAATGTCTTAATAACAAAGAATTTTTTTAAAAAAGGAATAAAAAAATGTAGCTTTATTTTTTGGCTTTAAGTTTTTGTTTTTAGCACTTTTTAGCTGTTTTTTAAACGTGATTTAGCTTGAACTTTACTTGAAAATCTGGTCACACTGATTTTCATTGTAAGGGAGGTGCCACGCCCATTCATTTGTTTCCACCCATACAAAGCTTAATTATGCATATTAGCACTTTAAACATCCGTACGAAGTTTGGAGACTTCAGCTGTTACAGTTGTTGAAATATATACAAGAAACTATTTTCGTTGTATGGGAGGTGCCACGCCCATTTATTTTTTCCCGCCCATACACAACTCAATTATGCACATCAATAAATAATTTACCTATACCAAATTTGAAGACTTCAGCTATAATAGGTATTGAGGTATGTGAAAAAACTGTTCAATTTGTATGGAAGGTGCCACGCCCAGTCGGAATTTCAAAAAATAAATAAGCCTAAAACGCATTCCCAGATATCGGGTATGTCTTTTTTTCAAGTTTCGCTAAAATCGGTCCAGCCGTTCTCGAGTTATAAGCGGTGTCACTAACAAAAAAAAATTGTTTTTTTATATATAAGATTATTTAAAAACTTGTTTTCTGAGCTTGTGTTAACAATTCTCACATATGGGAAGTTTTTAGATATAATGCCTCGGAATTACTAAATCAGTTGCTTCGCTATTGAATTTTATAGGTCTAAACACCTCTGATCGAGCTGGTAATGTAATTGAATCATCATTTATACTTTCCAGCAGTGGTATATTTATGGAATAATTTAAATTATGTGGTCTCAAAGAAATTAAATTTGAATTTATTTCCTGTCCGTATTGTATAGTGACATTGTATTTTTTAAAAAAGTCTAAACCCAATATACCCTGAAATGGTATTGGAAATGTATCTGAAACAGCATGAAATTTGTGTAGAATTAAAAAGTTTTTGACTCCAAGGTCAATCTGTATTGTACCTATAGATTTTATATTTCCTTCTCCTATGCCTGTTATCTGAATAATATTTTGGGAGTTAATTCTCAAAGATTTTATTGCATTCAGTTTGATTAGTGAGACATCCGCTCCGGTGTCCACTAGAAATGTATTTAAATCGGAATTAGTTGAAATTGGAAGTTCAATAAAGCTACTTAAATTGAGATTTAAATGAAATATTGATTTATACTTCATTATCTGTCTTTTTAACTTTGGTCCCCCATATCCTGAGGGGGAATCTCGTTTCCCGAGACTCCTTGAGTTACTCTCACACGTCCCCCGTTTCGTGAATGGTGTGCCTGATTTCTATTATGGTTATTTCCGCGTCGCCAACTATTATTATTGTTAAAATTATTGTTATTATTAGAACCAATAAAATGATTATTTCTACGCCAGGAGTGACCATTTCCCCGGTAGTTATTAAATCGGTTTTCATGATTTTGCCTTGAAGACCCAGGGCGTTTAAAGTAAAACACTGATGAATTTGAGGTAACCGCTTCAGTGCTAGCTTCTATAAATTTCGAAACAACTTCATTCAATGAAGCAAAGTTTCCTGTTTTCATTATCAATTTAACTTCCTCATTTGCTGCATTTTTAGAAATCGCTTTAGTGACATTTTGTTTTATTAATTTCTCAGAGATATGGTATGGATAGCCCTCTCGTATGTAGGCACCACATAATTTTTTTGTAATTTGCTGTATTTCCTCAGCGTATAAAGTTGCTGACTTCGACTGTTGTTTTATATTCATTAATTTTGAACATAAAACCTCAGACGATTCACCCTGAATATAAGATGCTAATTTACTGCTTATAGCCACTATCGAATTCTCATTTGTAATCAAGTTCCTAGCTTGTCCTTTAAGTTTAGTTTTAATTACTCCTATCACTATTTCCTCATGCGTATCCTTTATTTTCTCAACTATTGTTAACGCATCCAAAAAACTTTGGAGTTCGTCTACATTTCCGTCAAACGTAGGGACAATCTTCGTTGTCTTATCTATTACGTCGTCCTCTGAACGTGTCATTGTGTTTGGTTGTATTTCTTTGTCTTCCTCAAAATCTTCTTGCTCGCTATCGTCCGATTCACTGATTTTCTTATCTACCTCGCAACTTAGGGTAAGAGGAACTTTAATATAAATATTATACTTATGAAAAATTTTTAATAATTTATCCCTTATTTGAAAAATATCTTGTCAGCCTGTTCCTTGTGTTGTGTGGAATATCTATCGTATTGTCTGTTTAAGATTCCTCTAATATTGTTAAATGACTCTATTAAAATAGTAATATGCTTGTTCAAGGTTTCTGATTGTATCGGTCTATTTTGGTTAAGGCATTTATAAGATTGTCTAAACTTGATTTCTAAGGGTTCTATACTACTAATAATGGCTTCCCATTGCATAACTTAAAAATAATACGTTTGTTTATTATATTAATATTTATTACTACTAATGGTTTCTCACTACATACCTTATAAATAATACGTTTGTTTATTATTATATTAATACTTATCAAATTTATTTATCATCCAGCATTCAGGATATTCCCTATACATGTCATAGAAAGTGTCGGTGCACACAAGGTGAAAAATATGTTTGCAGCTCCCTAACATCAGGATTTCATAATAAGGTGTGATATAGCCACAACACACTTGGCAAATTTTATCGGATTTGGTTGATTTACTGCTTCCCATTCTTCTGGCTTTTCTTTGTTGTCTTCTGATATCTTCTTATATCTGTTGTTGTATGACGTTGTTACTATTGTTCCTTAAGGATATGCCTTCTTATGTTTTATTACTGTTGTTGTGGGGCGTTGCGACTATTGTTTTTTAAGGCATTACATATTATTTTTATCACATAGATAACACCTAATATTACCACCATCACTATTGAGAAAATTTCCACATAACTCATGCTATTGTTTTTCATTGTTTCACTTGTAACAGGTTGTTGTATATTTTGGCGTAGTATCTGCACCAGTTCTTTATTTTCATTTTCTTCTGTGGACTTTCCCACTTCATAACCTGCTACGAATAGTGGTATGGTGGACAATATTTTTTTCCACCAGGTCATTTAAATTTTTTTTTTTAAGTTATAGAACTATTAAGTTTTTCTCACTTTTTATCTTATTAATATCTTTTGTCTTTGTATTTATAAAGCCGAAATTTAAAAGAATTACATACAACACAAAAACTGTCACGGTCGCCATGTAATATATTTAATAAAAAGACGTGGCATAGCCACCAGTTACTGCTTAAACAATGAATCGTTTTATTAATTACTTTTACTTATTATATACTAACATAAAATAACTATTACAATAATATTTTTATTACAAAAGAATTGGGGTAAATGAAAAGGCTCAAATAACTATTAACTTTAAGTCTTTGAACTTAAAGTATGTTATTCTTTGTTTGAATGTTTCCCACAGTGACTAAGTTGTATGATCATATTTCAGACAATTATATTTTAAGTAGGTCACAGAAACATTATTCATTCGGACTCAAAGTGTGTCTAAATGTTTCTTGTAGTGACTACACTGTATGATCATATTTCAGAACATTGATATATGGGTCACAGAAACATTACTCATTTATTTCACTACACCTTGCCCCACCCAAAAATTTTTTTCTCTAAAGTGTAGGTTTTTTTTGTCTAATAACTTTTTGTAGATCATTTTAAGTCGATAGCTGTTGTAGTTTCTAGGATTTAGCGCATAAAATATTTCACAAAATTTGTTCAGTTATAGGAGAAATGCCACTTCCACTTAGGTCCCTATTTTCAGAGTATCCGTGCCATGTTTTTGTGGCAAGAATGACTATATTTACTGAGATATATAGGGATATATGCACGGATTTAGTCTCAGTCAATAGTGAACCGATTTTGCTGATTTTCTCCAGGATATTTCTAATAGTTTGACATCAGTAACTGGTCCGTATCACTTTATTTGCCTCCGAAAACTTGATTTCAACAGACGGACAGACGGACAGAATATATATTCTTAATGGGGTCGCAAATGGATAATTATGAAATTACAAACAGAATGAGAAACTGAGACTCACCCGATTTATGATTTAAAATACATTTTGAAGTTTAGTTGCCTAAGAAACTTTTAATACAAAAAAGCAAATTAAACTTCGTCTTAACTTACAAAATAAAGAGAAGGAAAACAGTCATACCATTTCCCTTTCTCTGTTACATGTAATTTAAATAGGTGACGTTAATAACCAAAAGACACTACTACCGTTCAAAGAGTGCTGATGATAAAATTGCGTAGCTGCTTTCGAAAATGCATTCTACTCGGTTAGTATCGGTAGAAAAATCAGCTTTTTTTTTAAAAAAAAAGTTCCTTTCAACATTAACGGAAAAATATTAGTTGCTTCTTCTAATAAAAGAAATTATATAATGAACTTAAGCCAAAATAATAAGCAAAAGTTTAATTAAAAACAATTAGTTCAACAAAGAATAAAATAAGAGAATCTTTTTTATTTTCAACGGGATAATTCGGCTTGAACATTTTCCGCGTATATAGAAAGTTGCCTTCGTAAAGATTATTCCTAAGCCTGGCAAAGATCATTCGAAGGCTTATAGCCCTATAAGTTTGTTACCCACAATGTCATAATTGTTTGAAAAATTGCCTAAAAACAAGCTGAATCCGATCCTTAATGACACCAACAACATTTTAAACTACCAATTCAGCTTTAAAAGTCAACATAGTACCATCGAACAAACTCACAGGTTGGTACAGGTAATAAGAAAAGCTTTTGAGGAAAAGAAGTACTGCTCCGCGATTTTAATCGATGTCTCACAAGCGTTCGGCAAAGTATAACATGAAGGCCAGTTAAACACACTAAAGCTGAACCTTCCATCTTATATGTTGAACCTTTTATATAAGTACATAACAGGTCGATAATTTATGATCAAAGAGTTGTTCTCAACCAATAGGGGCTGTTGTACCTCAAGGAAGTATACTAGGTCCAATTCTGTACTTGCTTTACACAGCAGATATGCCAACCAATAGTTTTACACACACTTCGACATTTGCTGATGATACAGTTTTCCTTAGTATTCATAAAGACCCTTAAGAGGCTTGCAACCAAGTTGAGAATGAAATAAAACTAAATGAACGAAAATGTGCCAACGTAAATTCTACTTATCGCAAAGAAACCTGCTCTCCAATCACTATTAGCAACCATATGATGCCTCAACAATCCGAGACAAAATATCTTGGTTTTCACCTAAATCACCACCTCACATGGAAATCTCATATAGATGATGCATGTAAAACTTAAAACTGCTCAAATCCACTAGCTAATGGGTAGAAGTTCTGTGCTTCATTTGAATTGTAACCTTTTACTATACAACTCAATTTATAACCCAATTTGGTGCTACGGTATACAATTATGAGGCACTGCTTTTGCCTTTATCATCAAAAAAATCCAACGCCGTCAAAACAAAATTCTAAGAATTATAACTGGTTCCCCTTGGTATATTAAAAACAGCAACGTCCACAAGGATCTAGGAGTTACACTAGTAAAATGCGAGATCTTAAATTATGTGGACAAGTATTTAAATAAGCCGGAAACACACCCAAATCCACTCGCTCGAAACATCTTGCAGCATAGTTGGCACACCCATCTAAAAAGAAGGGATACATAGAAAGAAAACCTGCTTTCTAAAATCAAGAATTTTATTCTTG
The DNA here is from genome assembly GCA_963583895.1 of Melanophora roralis. Classification (NCBI taxonomy): domain Eukaryota; kingdom Metazoa; phylum Arthropoda; class Insecta; order Diptera; family Rhinophoridae; genus Melanophora; species Melanophora roralis. The sequence goes on along the minus strand of OY757192.1, from coordinate 13,570,891 downwards.
AATTTATCCTAAGTCTTTCTTGAAATTTTAAAGTACGATCCGTACTTACATTTTCTTAAAAATTCTAAGTGTCTATAAAATAAAAATAAAATCTAAAATTCTTCTTCTTTAATAAAGCTCCATAAGCCAAAAAAATGACATTTCATTTTCGAACTAGTCCCGTTTACGGCTTAAATCAATCTTTTTTCGGCTTACATCAAGTACGGTTTCTAACTTAAATTAACCCTTTTTTGGCTTAATTGTGGCTAAAAGTAAAAAATTCGTACTTTAAAAATTTTACTTGGAGCAAGAAATTTCGTACTTGATTTAAGAAAAACCGTACTCAAACCGTCTTCGCTTAAGCGAAGATTCAGTAATAAAAATATGACAAAAAAATTTAAAGTTGGTTTTAAATCGATTGCATTTGCGGTTTAAAATTTCCTGTATAATATAGAGCTAGTGTTTTTCAAAGTTTATAAAGCAGTAGCCAGACGTTCAATTTCTGCTTCTCAAGTTGCCATAAACTCAAACAAATATAGGGTAAAAACCGCCACAACATTTTCGGAGTCGCTCCTAGAGGAATAAAATATATCACAGACCCCCATTAGTTTTTCCTCCCAAACGTATTCCTAGAATGCATTTACCCCTATCTCCACGTCCTGCGGGGGTTACCATACAAAACTGAAAAAAAAATTTGGTAAGACCCCTTACTTTTTCCCCGGAGTCGCCCCTAAAGGAATGAAATGTATCACAGATCACCATTGCTTCTCTCTCCCAAACATATTCCTAGAACATACTTACCCCATATCACCATCACCCAAGGGTGCTACAATACAAAATTTTAAAAATTAAAGTAAAAGTCCATACAAAATTTGAAAAAAATTGGGGTAGAACCCCCTGCAGCTGCCCTTATCACCCAAAGAGAGTTAAAATATGACACCGACCCCTATCTAAAAATTATAAATATTTCATGAAATAAAAACGGATAAAAACAAAAAAAAGTTTTGGGGTTTCGAGAGTCCAATGTAAGCGGTATTTAAGATTTGGCACAGCCTAATATCGTGCTCTTACTTGTTGTGTTTGCGTTTGTTATTTTGTAAAATTTAAATTGTCCAGATTTTTTAACAATCCACAATTATTTTGGTGAGTGTCAATTTGTAATCTGGCAGCCCTAGTTTAAACACACAGCTACATAATGAGTATGCGAGCCATACTCGGTTTCTATCGGCTTGTTATCTTGCGTGAACGACGATAGTATTAACCCGAGTCATACGTGCTGCTGATAACGAGTTGTATTATTAACTTAAAGTTAAAAGTAGGTGTGAGAAGTGAAGCCTTTTTATAAGGTGAGAATGCGTATAGAACAACGAAATAATGAATCATCATTCGAGTCTACTTATTTCTTGAGTATTCGTTGCGGATTTTTGATAAGTATAAAGAAGAGCTTTGGAATTTTAGAACAACTAGTTTAGGTATTTTTAAATCTAAAAAGGATAATGCACATAGTGATAAGAGTACAAATAAGTTTGTCAGTTTTTCGGTTAGGAGCAGGGGAAGTGGTATCCCCCAAACATTGCACAAATTTTGTGAAATCTTTTATGCGTTAAATCTGAGAAACTTCAACAGCTACCGACTTTAAATGCTCAAGAAGAATAATTTGTACAAAAATGGCTACATTTTGCATACTAGAAACTTTTTTCGTATATAAAATGCCCATCCATAATACATGTTTAACAGCGTTGCCTGTTTTCATTTAAAACCTATTTAATATGGAGTTTGTGTGTGTTCAAAGAAAAAACTGAGGCAATCTCAGGAATATTTCTAATAGTTTGACACCAATACCTGGTCCGTAGTGCTTACGTACAGAGCAGCGTTGCCAATTCAGCCATTTTCTGGCTAGATTTAGCCATTTCTGAACATACTTATCCAGAAAAATTAGCCATTAGCCATTTTTTTAGCCCTTTTACAAAATTATTTAGCCATTTTTTAGCCATTTTTATACTCTCAATTTCTTAAGTTTTAGTATGGTTTTTATCTTTATAAACAGTGAAAAACGCTTCAAACGCAATACTTTTTTACCGTCAAAAAATTTAACTCTTTAAAACGTGTCATTTGCTAAATATATAGGTGTTTTTGTATACAAGATGGCAAAACTTTGTGCAAACTTTCTAGTTGGTCTTATAAATCAATTAAAACAAAGGTAAGAGTTTGCCATAAATTTCTGAAATAGTAATATATTTGTTTAATTTAGACTTTCAGATAATATCAAAACTCGACAAAACATTGATTAATTATCGGTGAAAATATTTTAAAAGCCAATAAAGAAAGTATTTTACCAATTTTGAATTTGTTTAAAATAAGTGATGAAAAAATATAAAAAATAACTGAACAATATTCCAATATTCAATATATTAAATGGACAAGCACTAACAATACTGTAGAATTTTGGGCACAAGTTTATAACTATCTAGATGAAGGTTAAAATATAAAATTTAAGGAAATTTCGGAGTTCGTTCTTAAATTTTATGTCATCCTTGGTCTAATGCTGTTGTAGAGCGTGTTTTTAGTCAAATGAGTTTAATAGAAACAAAAGCTAGAAATCGGCTTCATTTAGAAACAGTAAATTCTATCCATTGGGTTAATTTTTTGATTAAAATAAATCATGTTATTTTTTTAACATTATTAACTTTTTTAATTCAGATATGAATTAAAAACAAGCAGCAAATGATGTTATCAATATGAACTACCAAAAAAATTGATTGATTGGAACAAATAAAAGTTACGATGACAACAATAACAAGCATGATGATGACGATGAAATCTTCTTCTTTTAATAGTTTCTTATAACTTTTTTTTAATTATATTTTTGTTATTACTAGTCAAGGAAATACTACATATGTATATAACACATGGTCTCAAAAAGGCTTTTGATGTTTTAATTGGTTATATATTGCAGCCTTTATACTAAAACGATTTAGCCTTTTTTTTTAGCTATTTTTCCGCAGAATTGTAGCCACTTTTGGTTACAAAGTTTTCGCAACGCTAGTACGAGTGATAGATGGACATAACTAAATTGGCTTCCCTATCTATAAGGATCCAGAAAATATATACTTTATAGGGTCGCAAATGGGTAGTAAGGAAAATACAAACGGAATGATAAATTTAAATATGTATACCCTTACCACTTATGTGAAGGGCATAATAAAATATAATTCACAAAAAAATGGATAGAGTTGAAAAAAAGTTTGGGGTTTTGAAAGGCCAATGTGAAGGGTATCTAAGATAAGGCACAGCCGAATATAGCGCTCTTTTCATTTGTATTTTTAAGTTCTTTGTTTTTTGAAGTTTCACAGCGGTTTCTCTATTACAACTCTTGTATATATGTATGTATATGTAACCAAAAACCGTTTTTATTAAGTTGATTGCTCTACAAATCACACAAAATAAATGTATATTAAGATTAATACTTTTATTATATGTACAGGATGGCTAATGAAAGCGGAACAATTACTTTTTTAGAAGATGTCGCACCTGTGTCACGGAGGATGGAGGCCATTTGAATTCAATTATTATCAAAACTTTATAAATTTTTTTAATACATATGTGGTAATTTAAACGGCCTCCACCCTCGGTAGCAGCTTTCATCAGCCACCCGGTATATTGTATAACCAAATTGACAGTAAAATTACCTTCTTAACATAAAGTTTACTAAAATGCAAACGAAACTTTTGTGTTCGTTAAAGATTTGATCTGGGAGCTTTGTAAAAAAAGAAATGGTTCTGATAAATTTTAAATTATTGGTTTTGATTTAGTGTAAGATATATGTATAAAACAAGGAAGTTAGCTCAAAATTTTTTATAATAGAATTTCACTTCACAACAAAACGTACAGTAGAAAATTTACTATTAGAGAAAATTTGTCACCTTTCTGAGTCTTTCTACAGTACTCTAGGTGATCAAAAAGTTATTAATCACTTACACAATCATAAAAAAGGACTCGAAACTGATTCGTGCTAATGAGCAAAATGAGTTCGATTTAAAATAAAATAAGAAACTGTATAGTATTTGCAAACTAATCATCCAGACGTTTAAACTGTGACTACTATTTCCCCTTAAAAGTAATTACATAATTATATGTTCTTATTTTGTTTAATGTAAAGTGCAGGTTTTAAGTTTCAGAAGGTTAAAAACCCATAAAATAGCAAAAAAACTCTAAAATAGCAAAAAAAAAAAAAAAACAGCAAAATATCAGAATAGTAGCAAACACTTTTGTCTTTTATGATTATAGATTTTTATGTATTAATTTCATTAATTTTTACCACTTTTTTTTCCTATTTTGCTATAAAGACTCCAGAATTTGCCGTTGGAATTTTCCCAACCACTTATTCATACTACAATACGTTCGAGGGTATCAGCAATAAAATAGAAGTGATGACCAGCGAGCACACTGTCGTAAACACCATAACGGGTCCAAATGATTATGTAGCCTTTCTACAACCAACAGCGAAAGCTACTCCAGAATTAAAAACGAACACATACTACGATGAGGTAACGATCACATTAAGCCAAAATTATAAATCTAAAATGCATACAGTTAAAAGAAACTTAACTCAAGTAGTGGTTACTAAATCGTATATGCCCGCACATATTACTTCAGTTTTGACTTCATACTATGCTTATGACGATGATTTTAATTCCAATGAGGAACCCATTGGACATTTGACTACTTCCTCTTTAGAGTCAAATGAAGAGCAAAATGATAATAAGCAGTCAGTTGTAAGTTTCATAGATGAAACGAAAATAATGAATAATGTAAACATTTATGCTACTAAAACTTTTTTAACCACTTATACGTATTACACTGCAACTGTCTTAAATAGCTATTTAACGCAAAGTAGTAAAGAAAATTTTAGTGTCAATCCTATGTCAACAGCATTTAATTACTACACACGTGTAATTGAAAATGTTATAACAGAAAAAGTGCCCTCAACCCTTTTATCGAATCAACTGCAGGCAAAAATTAAAATGGAGTTAAAGAGAAAAAACGTTAATAACAGCCGAGTGGTAATTGTAACCACAGCCACATTAAAAGATGGTCAAACGATAAAAATCTCGGCTATGGAAATGTTTAAGGGTAATATAAAGTCTACATCAAAACTGAAATATTCTACAACTTCTACTGTACCTGCAATAGACAACGCACCAAGTATGGGGTCATTTAATAGCTCTCAAGAAGATTTTCCACCGGAGCCGGTTTATGCATCCATTAAACAACCTACCGGGGAAAATGCTGAAAAAGATAACGGCTTTGCGTCCTTGCCATCAAATCAAGTCTTATCAGTTGTAGAAGCCCCTAACAACCCAATAGTTTCATCTGTTGATGATAATACATTTCCCGCCATCAATGGAAAACCTACAACTTCTACCGCTAATCAACTTATACAACGTCTGACGGCTCTAAAGCCCATGTTTAATGCCATGGCCAACATGTTACAAAATAATTTTGGTGGTAATCGGGAAAATATTAAACCCGTAAAAAACATCGATACTAAATATGTACCACGTAAAAAAATAAATTCTACAGTAGAGCCAACGTTTCCTAATTATATACCGGTTTACAAATCGCCCAGTAAAAATAATGCCGAGGAAATTTTGGACAACGCTGATTACATGCCACAAAGTTTGCATATAAAACCCCCATCTATATTAAGTGTTGAAACCTTTTTTGATATAAATCATCAGCAAATTGCTGTAGAAGATAAGAACACAAACATAATACCTTTGTCAACATCGACGGCGCTACGACATGAGCAGCCTCTGCATAATGGGGGAATTTATATAAGACCTGGCGAGGTTATAACTGCGAATTCGGATGTTATAGTTGGTAAGCCAAATGGTATAGAATATGTAAAAATACCTAATCAGGTTAATGATGGTACAACTAATTTTAAAGTTCCCACTCTTAAAAACCGACAATACCACATTACTTATTTTCAAAATAATGTTCAACATCCATATAAAATGAATCCGTCTACAAAGTTAACATCATTCACGCATAGCCCAAAGCATATTCCTTTTATAAGTAGTTTATCGTATGAATTTAAACCTCCCAATGAGCAACACTTTAATAAAAATATATTAAAGCCGCCACCAGTACCATCAACCTTTCAATCGACTAAACCTCTGGCTGCTCCACAAGCTTTATCACTTATGCTAACGGCTCCAGATAATCCATCCAGAATTAAAGCCAGTAGTCAAAAATCAACTAATGTTGAACTTTTAACAAAGCTTTTGTCCTCTCCAACTTCAAAATTTTCTTCTGCAGTGCAAGAAATAGCTGAGAATTCCCACACTCTTGAACCTCCCCTCAGAAAAAACCAACATTTTTATAATTCCAAAGAAGAGCTAAATAAAAATGAGCTATTGGGAATAAAAAAAAACCCGCAATTATTTGGTGCTAACTTAAAACCAGAAATATCAGATTTAAAACCAAATTCCCAAACTAGATTGCAATCAAAACCACACATCAAAACAAATTTGAGGATGACTCCAGCACCTCAAGAAAGTTTTGAAAATTCTGCTTTTTATTTAGACCGCCAAAATATTAAAATTTCTGCAGAACGTCCACGACCACAGGCAGAAAAAGATCCTAGAGAGCATTATGCAAACTTTGCAAAGGATTTTACTTCGAAAAATGTCAAAGAAACGTTGATAAAAGTGTCAACTCCTTCATTTAAACAAGTTCACGATGAAGCAATTTCCACGAATAACAAAAAGATGAACTCAGTAGCGCAAACAAATATTCGACAAAAACAGCCTTCAAATGCACCACCCTTTTTAAGCACAAACTGGCATAAAAGTCTGGAATCGCCAGTTTTTTCAAATAACATGAAATTAAAACCGGAAATAAATTTTGTGCGTATGCCATCACAATCAACTGCGATTGAAAAAAGTTCAAACTTTGTAGCAGACCAAAATTGGAAAAATAATCATGAGACTCTTTTAAAAGCACCTACTTCTTCTTCTTATTATCATTTGGAGAAAAAACCAACACCTGAAAACCCAGTCACAAGTTCATCAGTTTTGTGGAATCTTGAGAAGGTCTTATCGAAAACACAAAATCGTTCGAAAGTGGAGCAGGACAATCAAGTTTCTGTTCCAAACTATCAAAATTCTGTTTTAAATTTAAGTCCGCTGAATAAAAAAACGAGTTCAGCAAACGTCAAAATATTTTATAAAAACCTTACAGACAGCGAAAATTTTGGCTACAATCCTACGTTAAGTCAAACCAACTCAAATAATAAACAAAATGCACCGAAAGTTAATATTGTACCTCTCAAGGAACGCCTCACCAAAAACCACCAAAAAGTTAGTTTAGATTTAAACACTTTCAGCCATACAGTAGACGTAAATGTGCCACCTCTAACATTTCCTCGAGAAGATGTTGATTATCCGCAGCAAGCAGTAACTGCAGTAAAAGGAGAGTTTCAGATAAATGATTTTAAGAGGCAGACAAATCAGTTGTATAAATACATGCCTTTAATTACTATACCAGCTTATAAGCAACAAATACAAGTAAACCTAACACCGCTTAACGATTTAAGAGGTATAACACCACAACTTAAAAAACAAAGTTTAGCACCTTGGTCCAAAGAAACAGCTGCCATGAATAAAACTAACATTGTTAGACAAATTTCTTTGGTCAATGATAATTTTCAGATACGAAATAATAGTCACAGTCACCAAAAACCGAGTACGAACACAAAATATGAATCCAATCCGAATTGGAAACTTCGCAGAAAAGAGCAAGAAATACCTATGCGTCAAACTGAAGAAAGAAAGGCTGAAATCGCTTTGGGTTCAAATACAATGTTAAAACCAAATTATATTCAGCAGCAAACAAAATCTTTGGTCCAGCCAATAGATTTAAAAAATGTATCCCAAAAACAATCGCACTCAAATGATCCAGGCGACTCTGGTAGCCGGTTTCCTACCCTAATTCTTAACACTGAAAAAAATCGAGTTCCTAACTTTGATTTAAAATCTTCAGAACTTACCACAAAAAAAGAGTTCATAGCAAATGTTTTATCGCTTAATAAACAGCACCTTGAAACTGAAGATTCTGTAGATAAAAGAAGTAATCAAGAAAGCAGCAAACCAAAGACTGCTTCACACCAAAATTTAACTACAACAAAATTAGCTTACAGAACTTCAAACGAACCAACGGCAAAGGACATTAATGAAATAGTCATCTCAAATAAAAAAAAAGGTGAAACTATTGAAGCAGCACAATATATTACACAAGGAGAACCTTTTAAAAACCATATTGTGGATTTCCATAACGAAGGCAAGAAAAATATATACATTTTAAAAAATAACCAAACAAACCCTGGTAAAATATTTGTAGCTCCAGGAAAAGCATTCAAAGTACATTCTAGTAATGTAGAAACGACCACCTTCAATTCAAGTAAATTTCCACCTGTGGAGGTTTCAGAGACCAAACAAAATTCTGAGGATACGGATAGTTTTACATTCCAAGAAAGAAAGTCTGCAGTAAAGAGACCAGCAGCTATTAAAAATTATATTGTGGATGAAGAAATAAAAACAGAAAGTACAGTTCTCGAAGGTTATACCACCAAACCTTTAAAATCGAATACAAAGCCACCATTATTATTTCAAACATCAAACGTTACTACAGATACTTTGCTTGTTTTGCATTCTCCATCTTTAACAACAGCGAAAAAAATAAATACAACACTCAAAATCAATTTGCCACATTACTCTCAAATAAAAAACAACGAAAATACTTTCAAATTAAATAAAAAACTTCAATCAAACAACACAAATGAAATGCTTTTGAAAACAACTGAGGACCCCAAAGATATGTTAAAGCAACAAGCGGAAACTTTTAGTGGGAGAAATAAAATAATGACAGCAGAAAATACTAAAGTGATACGGTTTCAAAATAATACAGATCTTAAATATAACACAAATCCTAGAACTAAGCTGGAAAACGCAAGCCGAATATCGGAAGAAAGCTTTATATTCTCCAATCTACTACCATCGGAAAGCTACAAAGAAAAAATACCAATCAAAACAACGTCGCCTTTAACAACATTAGTTCTGGCACATACTACACCTACTCAGACAACAATAAAACGTACGACATTGCCCAACCAATACGAAACAAGTAAACGCGCTAATATCATAACAAACACAAAATCAGACTCTACAACAGTACTGCCATCTTCCCGAGTCCCTTTAACTACAAGATTTTTAACAAACACTGAAACGAGAACGAAAGGGACAACTCCACTTTTGACACAGTATAAAACCAAAAAACTTATGGATACGATGACGGCAATTAAGACTTTGAGACCAATCATAGCAACAACCACTACCATTCTACAAGCTCCAGCGTCAGTTGATCCACACGTGGCACACTATAATAAGGATTTACCTTCCTCAATTAGGCAGGAAAACCCAACACTAAAAAATAAAGATGTGGTATATTTACCCTACCCCACGGTGGAAGTTGTTTCGACAAATATAACTAAGGGATCTGCCATCAGTCCGGAAAAAAATAATATTTTCATAATTATGACCAGCAATAAAAACAAAAGTATAACATCACAAACGGGTAAACGAATTCCTTTACAGCCATCAGACAAAAACGATATTTTACACATTGATGACGCAAGTAAGGTTGTAATAGACTACGATAATGGTTTGTCTTTTGATAATATACTCATAAGAGATGAGGAACTGCAACATACTCTTAACGGGAAGTCTGTTTCATCCTCCGATGTCAACGAAACCTTTCCTGAGGACCACGTTGTTTTAGGAGGAGTCTTTATTGCCTCACCAACTTTGTCACCAATTAAAAATCCTAATACTAATGAAAGTTTCATTGCTGGTTGTCAGCCAAAGTGTAAGGCCACACGAAACGAAGAGTGTACTTCCATTGATAATCATTGGAATTGCATGTGCAGACCAGGATTTGCGCGTATGTTTCCAGATCGACCATGTAAACGTAAGTTTTTATTTTATATATATATATCCTAAGCAGTGTGGCCATATTAGCTTTTTTGGAGCTAAATTTAGCTTTATTTTTCTTCATTTAGCCCGAAATATTTACATTTAGCCTTTAGCTTTTTTTTGAGCTTTTTTCGAAATTGGATTCAGCTTTTTTAGTAGTTTTTGAAGCTAGATAAAAGGTCAAAAATTTGTCGTATTATATTTTTTGGTATATATCTCAATTATATTGAAAGGTATCAAGCTCCGAATTTTCTTCGAATTTACAACATTACAGTTTCCAAACCATTGTTTTGTTTTGATAATTTACTTCTAGCGACATTTTAAAAACGTGAAACAGCACAAAACTTCAATAAAACAAAGAAATTAGGAAGGTATGGTATTACAAAAAAAAACGTAAGAATTTGTTTTCCAAAACAAATACTTTTAAATTCGGCAATTTTAAAGAAAAATCCAAATGCGACACAAACATTTGTTCCGTCTTTTGGTTAAATTAACAAATGTTTTCATGTATTGCTCAAAAATGTAAAACATTTATGTCTTTCGTTGAGACAAATTATTATATTAATATTTTTATTTAAAAAGAATTTTAAAGTTTATTTTTTTAAAAAATCAAATCAAACAGGACCGAAATAATTTTTCAAGAAAAAAGCAGGCACAATGAAACATCGTAGGGTCAAGTAAAGCTCATCATTTTGATGGTATAAAACTATATTTGCTGAAAATCATGTTCTTTGTAAATTTAGTTTTTTTTAGCAGGAAGGTCATTTTTTAATTTAAATAAAAACGGTTAATAACGATAATTATTATTTTTATGGGGTGGTGTAAAAAAATAATAATATTTTTTATTTTTTCATTTTTACAGTCATTGGTTTTAAATACATATTTAGACACACATGTACAAATAAAAATATTTTTAAAAATGCTTTCTCACAATGCAACTTTTTTACATTAAAGACTATCTTTTTTTCTTTTCTTGAACAAAATTAACATAAATAAAGGCATTTTTCATGATATATATATACATATGTATGTACTTATGTAACTTGAATGAAAATTTTCGATTTTTAACGAACTGTGTAAAAAAGTAGTCTCTATACTCGTTTTGTCAACAAACAAAAATTTCATTGAAGGAATATTAAAAAAATTGCATCGTCTAAATGTAATCTCATTGTTTCCATTTTTTATTGTTTTCATGTGTTTGTAGTTATGAAAAAAGTTTGTAAATAAATTACTTAATTTTACGTGTTTTTGTAAAAAAATGAACGAACAAAGTGTGTTGAGTATTTATATCTAAAACAAAATTTCGTTTTTTGTTTTTTTAATACATATCTTACAAATTAGTTTTTTTTTACCAAAACAGGCAGCAAACTAACACCTGCTTCTAAAAACTTTTTAAAAAAGCTCTTGTACATGCAAATGTATATGAACACATATTATTTTTCTTCTTACTGAAGGTATGGGTATACCAAATTTTCGTAAATAAAACCAAAATTTTGAAAACAAATTTTCTTTTTAAATATTTTTAGCACAAAAACGTTTTGTTCCTATTATGAAAAATGTCTAAATAACAAAGAAATTTTTTAAAAAACGAATAAAAAATGTAGCTTTATTTTTTGGCTTTAAGTTTTTGTTTTTATCACTTTTTAGCTGTTTTTTAAACGTGATTTAGCTTGAACCTTACTTGAAAATCTGGTCACACTGATCCTAAGACAAACCAAACTACACAATACATGCCTTAAAACCATTCACTAAAGCTCAGAAACAGAAAATTAAAAAACGGTCAAATTCTAAAGAGCTTACTTTTGCTTTATGTTTATTAAATATTTGTTTTCGCTTATTTTGAATGCGTTAGTGCTGCCATTCGAACATCTAAAAGTAACAGCATATCACCTCGTAAGTCCGATCAAAGTGTGCATTTTTTTAAAAGAATGTCTTGTTCCTTATTGGCTAATCAAAACTCTTAATAAGTCTTCAAAACAAAGGACAAAAAACACCACATATGTTCTTATTTTTATGACTTTTTTTATTTACATGCATTTCAAATAAAAATAAGTGAAATTTTCGAAAACTGACAGATATAAGCCAGCCTATGTTTATTTGGCGTTGCCCCTACACGGGTGCAATGAGCTTTTGTGTGGCCATATTCCTGGCAGAATTGCAGATCGTGTTGTGTAAAACATTTTTGATAACGGGCTTCATTTTTCATTTTCATGGTACCTTTTAGTGTTTCTTTTCGTATTTGAAACAATTTCTACAAAAAACAATTTTGCTTTAGGACAACCTTTTTCGAAAATGTGATGGTAATAAAGCAATTTGTCCCCAGTTGGAACCGTTTTACGTGGAACTGACTATTTAAATAAATATTTTTGTATTTACATAATCTATTTTTTTATCAAAAATGAACATATGTTTAATAAAACTGATATTTTCTGCTTAAATTAAATACATATTTCAAATTTATTCTAGAATTTTAAGTTCGGTTTTGTCTAGGCTTTGTCGTTCCCCCCCCTATTAAAAAGTTTTAACTTCTTTTAAATTTTTAAGAAACGAAAAATTAACTCAAATAAATATTTGTATGTATTTTAAATTTTCAGCTACGTATACCTATACTCTTCAATTGCATACCGAACGCGTTGGAAATTATATATTACGGTATGCCAATGAGTTAAGCGATAACAAAACAGAATATTATAATCAGCTGGTGCAGCTTGTGAATAATGCCATTGACCGTATGGTCATGCAGTCAGATTTTCGGGATGCCTACCATGGTGTTGAAGTGATTAATTTTATTGAGGATCAAGGAACTCATAATGGGATTCTAACTGACGTTCTGCTACAGGTATCATTTTTTGTTGTAATAATTAAATTTAAATCATCAATATGTAAACTCAATATAATGATTTTTAGTTGTCCGATAACAGCAATGAAAAACGTTTGGAAGAGGTTTTCAAAAAGCACTTAAGATTAAGTAACTACAGTATTGGAGGAACTGACTTATACACAAACAAAGCTGGTGTAGACGCATTAGCTATTAAAGGTTAATATTCTCCGTGCATATCAAGATGGCTTTACATGGTAATATGAACATATTTTGTGATATGTCAAAGAATATTGTAGAATAATACAAAATCTCATCATGTAAAAGCATGTATTGAGTAGGAGAGAATATAGACACAAAATTTGACAAGTGTTTGGTAAATGTTTACTTTCTAAGCCATTTTAGGCACATACTTTTGTATTCTCTTTACATCAGCGCTAACAAATCTATTGAAGGGGCAACAAAACAAAAGCAATATAAATGGACGCAGAAGTTTTTCATGTTGCTTTTGTAATATCGTAGAACTTAAACTATCTGTCTTTTCCTTAAAAGAAAGCAAGCTATTAAAATCCGGTTTCTAATTTTACCAACATTAACCGTGCAAACACGAAAAATTCTTAAGATGGGCATACACTTCGTGCTTTTTGCACAGTTGTAACGCGCGAATTATGTATTATCTATACTTAAATAAGTTTTTTAAAAATAAAATCAAATACAAAAGCAATGAAAAGACTTTAGGAGAACCGAACCGTTCTTGGCTTGGGATTGTTACCAATTCATTTATTCATTCTGTTTTCATTACAATGAGACTTAAGCTAATGTTTAATTATCTAAAATCAGCATTTTACAATAATTTTGACTTTTTTAATTTCTTATTAATTTATTTTATAAAATCGGAAATGGATTTTTATTTATTCAAAATTTGTTGTTATGTTTTTCTTATTGCTTCTAAGAAATTGTCTATTTTATCAGGGGAAGTATTTCTATATGTAACTCGCTTGCAAAACTGTACGGTTAAACGCAAACATATCCAGACACTACACATTTTTTTTAATTCAGTTCAAGTTTAAGCATTAAATACATTCCTCGCTACAGGCTACCGAACACAACCAGTCAAAAATAGAATACACGTGTGCTTATGAGAATAATTTTTTAATTGCTACAATGCAACACAACTACGGGTTGCTGTCAATGCTAATTTTGTGGCGTGGTCCAAATTAAACTAATTTCTATTTTTATACGCGACAGTTAACAGATTAGTGCTGCCAATACGGTAAGATGCAAAAAATATAGCTTAAACAGTACAAAAAGACTTTAGGTGGCACCACAGAAAGTCATATTGCTTATATGTTTATTTTGTAGTGGTAGTCTAGTAAATATTTCAATAGCAGCCAGTCGGACACAAATTTAGCAAGGAACTTTTGTGTTCGTGTGTTCCTGTGTTCTTGTAGCTTGAATGTGTTTAATGCATTACTTTCCTTTGCATTAAGTCATCACGACGGCAGCAATTAACAAAGGTTATAATAAAACAATACAAGTTTGTCAGCGAGCAAGTGCAACGAAAAATTATTTAGGTGCAGCAAATTAAAAAATTAAAGCGAAAAATAAACAGCTGGCGTTTTTAACTTTAGTTTTGAACGAACACGTTAAAAACCCGACTTTTACACGTGCAAAAATTAAGGGTTTTGGCCACAAATGGACAGTTTTAAACGTACCACAGTGGGTTCGATGACACCGAAAGTGGCGATTAATTTATGGGAGCCGTAATTTATATTTTTTTGAATTTTTTTTTCAATTCGTTAAATATGCATATACTGAAAAAAGATACACGAAAACAATTTTTTTTACGATTTTATAGACATTTTTATTTTTCGGAAAATTATAGTTTGTTTCAGAATTTTCGCCGTAATTTTAAAATGGAAAGTGATTTTTTTAAAAAATGAGAAGCAACCAAAAGCTTATATTGTCTTCTTTCTAGAAAATAAATATATATTTTACATAAATATGAATATAAGTTTAATTTAAAGTCTGAATTTGGGTTTTGAAGGATTTCGAGAACTTAACAACTTTTTTAAAAAAGTAACGAAATAAATTTTTATAGTTTTTTTTTTGTTTATCAATAATTGTCATACACTTAAAAAGAAACCATGTTATGTTCATCCTCGCCTTTATCATCATAATCTTCGCTATCATTACTCTGACCATCATGTATTTCTTGAGAAATAAAAGGCGATAGCAAAAGCTGTAGTTCGGAATTTGATAATTGTTGCATAGATATGAATAGATCTGAACTGAGAAAAAATCTATTTAGAATATCTTCATTCGACTTTTCTCGACTGCATTTGCGAGCAAAGTGTTCCCTATAATTTTTAAAATCCTTATTTCTGGCTTCCTGAGCTTCTTCTGAAAGTTCTCCAATTGGGAAAGGGGCATATTTTATGATTTCGGGACCATGAATTATGTATTGTAGGAGTCATACAAAATCATTTTAGCGCTCTCGTGAATGAAGATGACTGAAACTTGTTCACGCACCTATCTCCGACAGTAATAACAACAATAGTAAACATTGAAAGAATGACTATAGCAAAACAAAATACACGTTAATTTTGTTAACTATATGACTTTGAAAAAACACAACTTCAAACAGAAAAATGTCAATAGCAAAAAATGGAGCAACAAAACCGCAAATTTTTTTTTTTGTATTATCAAGATAAGATTCCATACTTTTAGAAAATATAAGATTCAAAACCCAACCTTAACTAGCTTAGAAGTAATGGTTCACGAAACATCAAAAATAGGCCAATTTTAGACCTTTTTTAAAAAAATCGTCAAAAATATTTTTACACATATTTTCAAAAACACAACATCATTTTTGTACACCTAAATAACTGATGTTAAAGGTTACATTCTTAAAATAACACTTTGTTAACGTTAAATTTGGACTCGTTTAATGCATAATTTTACTTTTTCGCTTTTTAAGAAAATTGCAAAAAATTTTAACTTTGACACGTCACTACGGAGTCAGCAGACAAGATAGATGCTTGAAAATTTACAAAGTGATGTACAATTTTATCTAGTTTTATCCGATACCAAATATTAATACAAAAACTTAATTTTAAAAATTCAATTAAGCGTCACTTTCGAAACATTTCAACCCACAGTGCGTACGTGCAAAACTAAACGGCTAAAGCTGTGCAAAAAGAACGAAGAATATGCCTATATTGAAAAAAGACTTTGGTTCTCTTATTTTATGTACGGAGAAAATTTCATAGTATTTTGATCCTACAAAATCTATTTATTTTTATGATCATGTTTAGTCACCGTAAAGATTGCTTTACATGGTAATACAAGCATAACGGCATAACAAAAAATGCTGTAGAATAATACAAAATCTCTTCATGTAAAAGCAGAATCTATTGAGTAGGAGAGAATACGGATGCAGAATTTGACAAGTGTTCGGTAAATGTTTATTTTCTAAACTATTTTAGAAACTTTAGTATTCTCATCAAATCAGAGGTGTGAAACATTGGCAACCCTAGCAAATCTATTGAAGGTGACTACAATTTATGCAAATTAACAAAAACAACCAAAACCAGCGGAAAAGGTTATTTTATTGTCTTTTTTTTTAATATTGTAGAACCTAATCCACAACAAGAAATAATAAATCAGTTTCGATTTTACCAACACCAACAGTGTAAACAGAAAACATACTTAAAAGAGACCTTGTTTTCTTTTTTTAAACACAGGGAATTTCATAATAATTGATTTTACAAAGTCTTAATAGTTGGTATTACCATGTTAAGGCATCTTAAGCAACATACATTAATATTTTGTTTACATATCACATAGAGTTTACGTATTTTACAGATTTTAATGAATGTTTTAGTAAAAAACTTCACGATTGTTCTGAAAACGCTCATTGTTTTAATTTGCCTGGGACTTATACGTGTAGCTGCATGGAGGGCTTTGCAGATTTGTCCGATAATCCAATTTATCCGGGTCGTATATGTTCCTCGGAACAAATCGGCTGCGAAATGTGTCACTATCATGGTAAATGTTTTCCGGCAACCAACTCTATTGATAAGCATTATTGTGAATGCTTTCTTTGGTATGCTGGATCTATGTGTCAAGTCAATCTAAAAATTTTTTTAATTGTTTTATTTGGAACCGGCACATTACTATTTATATTGCTGCTATTCTGCATCTTAACAACGTGTACAAAACGTCGAAACCATCTTCCCCACACGTCCCTAGCAGCGTCTTCTACAGTGACCTCAAGCAGTAATGGCATGCAAAAAAATTCTCGTTTTGCTGCCAACCTATTAATATCGAGTGTTGCGATGCAAAGTTTATCAAGACGTGTTAGTGCAAAAAAAGAAAAGCGTCAAAAATCTTATCGAATCGATAAATGTTTAATGATCAAGGATTCTTGTAGTGAATCAAGTCAAAACTCATTGCCATATGTTCGAAAAAATGTAAGTTACATCGATTTATTTTTTTTTTTTCTTTTTATACATTGTGTGACTCAGAAGCGAACTAAAAACCTTGTTTCAAATTAAGTTGCCACATATCCTACCGTCATAAAATCCACAAAAATGTTAATAATAACGCTGCGGCCACAAGTTAAAGTTTTCACTCTCAAGTTGATTACACATATTGTTTGTCAAGTTCATTCGAACTGATGGTTGTGACGTAGGCTGCACACAACTTGATAATCAACTTGATCATTAATATCATTTCTTAAGCTGAAAGTCCATGGCACGCGTCAACGTCGCAATCCGTTGTGGCCTTCTGAACTTTATACACGTTGATGCGTTTCAAGTTACATGCAATGCTTTGACGAATAAAATTTTAGCTTTTTTACACTACAATAACAAAACAAACAAAATTGCGTTTCAATAAAGTCTATCGATAGCTTTTAAAATAATATAAAACTTTCACCCCCATTAGTCAAAATAGCTGGTTTGTTGGTTTGACGCTTGACGACGCATGGAAAAGTAGAAAGTAGCTCTACTTTTTGCGTGCGTCGCGTCAAATGACGTCAACGCGTCATGCTTTGTAACTTGCCATATTGAAATACACGTATTCAACTTTTTTGACAACCGCGTATAAAGCGAGAACGCATAAAAAGCGTGTTATGGACTTTCAGCTTTAAGACGCCGTCGCACATAGGGGTATTTTGCCAATCTAGCCGGACATTAAGCCAAAATGAAAATTTAAGAAATATAAAATTTAAGTGCGCAGCTTGACAGATAACAAAATTCTGTGTCGGATAGTGAATTTTCAAATCTTTTGCTTGTAATTTGTCGTTTTGAGGCACTGTCAAAGTCAGGAAAGTTAAGTAAATTTGCCTGCAATTTATTTACTTTTGATGGTTTACAATATATTTTTTTGTAGCTAAACAAAAAAAGATTTTACATTGAATTTTTTTCTCTACGAAAGACTATATAAGCAGCTACCTCATTTTATATTTTTTTATTTTTTATTTTAAGTTTTATTTAAAAAAAATCCTTCGAAATTAAAAAAAGAGGTTTTTTTTTTATTTTATTTATATTTATTTATTTTTTTTTTAAATTATGTCTAGCAAACAAGATCAAAATCTTATAAATTTAAGTGCTAGTGAACAAAGCATAAGGTTTAAATAATTATACAATAATTTAATAAAGAAAAAAGTTAAAACAAATAACACTCAAAAATAAATACATTAGCTTAAACAAAAATGAAATACATAAAAACAAAAGCTTTAATTGGATGTAAATTTATATAAAATCAATATAAAAAAGTTTAAGTAAAATATATTTAAATGAATCTAAGAAATATAAGTAAAATTACTTGAAAAACTTAAATAACTCCTTTTTAAACATGTTAGCGTTGCCTAAGTTTTGAATATTATTTGGTAAGTTATTCCAGAGACTTATAGTGTATATAAAAAATTGTCGTTGAGATAGAAGACTTTTATGTTTTAATTGAATAAGTTTTCTCCCACGATTTGATCTTGCAAATTTAATTCGGTCATAAATTTAGGCAGGCTCTTTTAGGGTAATAATTTTGTGTAAGAAGATAAGACATTTACATTTCAAAAGATCAACAAATTTTATTCCAAAGATTTGGTAGGAAAATGACGAAATATGATCACGTCGGCCTTTTTGAAAAATATAACGTGCAATATTGTTATATAAGACTGTGAGTTTTCCTAAATCGTTACTGTCACAGTTTGCAAAAATTTCACATCCGTATAAGAGTGATGGGATTAGGTAAGTTTTGGCTAATAGCATGCGTATTGCAAGTGGTGTTGAATCTTTAACAGCCCACAGGTTACGAAGCATCCCATACACTCTTCCTACAATAGCATTAATATGATCGGACCAAGTAAGTTTGTTATTAAAGGTAATTCCTAGGTTGCATGCTGAATTTACAAAATTGATATTGTTATCACCAATCTTTATTTGAGGGCCTTCAAAAATTGTCTTAGACTTTGACAGAAAAATACATTTAGATTTTGATGGATTGAGACATAGACCATTGGCATTAGCCCAGCTGCTAATTCTGCACAATTCATCGTTTATTTTTCTAACACAAAAGGCAATATCTGGGATTTTACAAGGTGTGTAAAGCTGAACATCATCAGCATACATATGCACATTACTATCAATTAACACGTTTGGTAAGTCATTTATATAGAGGCAGAAAAGAAGAGGCCCTACAATAGAGCCTTGAGGGACTCCCCTGTTGATGACAAGCGCGCTTGAAAAGGTATTGTTAAGTTGAACTACTTGAGATCTATTGTGTAGATAAGAAGATATAAGGTTATAGGCCGAGCTGGAAAAACTAAATAACTTTTCAAGCTTTTGAATTAAAACCGTATGATCCACAGTATCAAATGCCTTACTGTGATCAAGTAAAATCAAAAATGCTACCATATTCAAATCAAGTTTCGATCTTAGGTGCTCAACTACATCAACAAGTGCAGTTGTACCAATTCTACCCTTAACAAAACCGGATTGTTTCTCAGATAAAAAATCATTACTTGTGAGATACTCAATAATTTGTTTGCCAATTAGATTCTCCATAGCTTTAGATAAAAACGGAAGAATGTCGAAATTCACCGTTAGCCTTTGGAATGGGAATAATTTTTGATAGCTTCCACTCATCAGGAAAAGAAGATTTTGTAAGGATAGTGTTAAATAGAAATGTGAAATAGGGTAAAAGCTTGGGAGTTACCGCTTTCAAAAAAATAGGACTTATAACATCCATGCCAACGGCATTAGATTTTACCGCAGAAAAACTTTGAAGAACCTAGTGCTGGTCAACGCAACGAAAACTGAAGGGATTTTTACTGAAACATGACAAAGGTCGTTATAAATGTTGTTTGCTGGGGGAGGTATATTGACGTTTACAAAGTTATGATTCAGCATGTTCACATTAACATCATAGCTGCCTGATGACGATTTTCTCTGCCCCACGCCGATTTTGCGGATTTCTCTCCATTTTGACTTGTTGTCGATCGCTTGCGAAAATTTGAAAGTACAAGGATTTAGCAAGCCGAATATGGTGTGTTACCTCCCTTCGTGCAGATACGTATATGTCTTTAAAATTAGTGGCTCTGTATCTTTTCCAGCGATGGCAAGCTACATCACGTTTTTCTATCAAAGAATTTATCTCGGAGTTAAACCAAGGCGGTTGATTGGCCTTAATCCTTTTAGTTTTAAGTGGCACACATAAATTAAATAAATATTCCAAGTTTTCTTTGATAAATAAAAGTTGCTTATCTACACTCTCAAGAGTAAAAATATTGTTCCAGCATATGTTTGCAATAGCATGATCAAGCATACTGTGGTTAATGTTATGCAAGTCCCGATAAGAAAAACATGACTCAACATTTTGCAAGGACAAGTCATATGTAAGAAATAACATATCATGTTTTGAAAAGGCTGATGCCGAAAGTTGGTCATAGAGGAGTACCTTAGATCTTTGATTAACAAAAATAAGATCAATTAAACTTGCGGAAGTTGAGTGAAAATGTGAAGAAATATGTGTATTTACTGGAAAGAGACCAAGAGCTAGCATTGGTTCAATCAACGGATTTTCAACTAATAAGTTGTTGTTAAAATCACCGGTTATAATGACATCATCGTACTGAACAGAAATTTCCTCAAGCACTGCAATTATGCTCTCAAAATTTACATAACAATTAGCCCTGTACACACAACCTAGCAACAACTTTCGCTTGTCTGAAGTAGATATCTCAAGGAACAAATACTCAATTGCACCTCCAATGCTAGCTTTTACTACCTCCTTGCATGGTATACCATCACGAACGTAAACTTCAACCCCACCACCTATTGAGCTGGATTCAACGTTGTTTACAAGAATTTTCCTGTCAGAACGAAACATTTTAAGACCAGATAGGCTTAAAACTGAGTCTTGAGTGTCAGCTGGAACCAAGACTCAGAAACGCATATAACGTCAACACCGGAGGCTACAAATAAGTATCTTAATTCATCAATTTTCCTCCTAAGGCTCTGCGCATTTA
Source organism: Melanophora roralis (assembly GCA_963583895.1). NCBI lineage: Eukaryota > Metazoa > Arthropoda > Insecta > Diptera > Rhinophoridae > Melanophora > Melanophora roralis. Next base: position 13,549,524 of record OY757192.1, on the reverse strand, counting down.
AGTGCACAATCTTAAGACCAGTCTTTTGTCTAGAGAGAACTCTAATCATATTATATACACTGTCTTTGGAACAATAGCTACTTGGACTTAACATTTTTTAGCAAATATTTGGCAACGCGAGTGTAGAAAAAGGAGCTGTACATTATTAAAGGTTGTGAGATTAAATAAAATTTGACATATAAATTGTTGATGTTATGTATTAAAAGGTGTACAACTATTAAATTTTTTAAAAATAACAAACATTTCTATGACAAAACCAAAACTCAAGCTAACTTAAGGTAGTGCAATGGCCATTAGTGGTATCAGTAACAGCCGCGCTATCGAGATTAGGAAATAACTGTTGTAGGTATCGGATGTCATCAATACAAAGAACATTATTACTCGCGGTTTTTTTGATGTAAACAAATCCACGCACAGTAAAAACACTCTGAAGAAGTTTTCTTTTCTTAAGACGAAGAGCAGCACGAAATATTTGAAAGTTGGCTTTACTTAGATTTTCATTCAAATAGAACTTGTTTTGAGAGTTTATACCCAGGTGGCTTAAACGAAAATGGAATTCCCTATTGGTTTTTCTGAAGCTGTTTAGAGACTTCAGAAAGAAATTTTTGTCGTAGGTTGACCACATCTTGCCAATAATAACTGCATCTCTGGAGTTAGTTTTAAGTTTATTATTATGATTTTGCAGTCGATAAATGGTATTTATCGCTGGAATGGAAGTTTTAATAGTTCTACATATATTACAAAACATTTCTGATAAATTTTCATTTTCTTGATAGGGTATTTCGTTAAGGCGCAGTTCGCATGCAACAGAGCTATTTTGTTGAATTTTTAATTGAGTTTTGAGCGATGCAATCTCTTCCTGCATATTTTTTACATCTGTCACGACTGTTTCCATTGCAGACACTCTTTTAGTGATTTCAAGTATATCAAGTGTTGATAAAAAAAAATAAAATCAAAAGGTTTTTGAAAGTGATGGCAGTCATTATCCTAAAAAATCTTTTTCATCGCAATAAAACCAGAAATCTCTACTTTTAGACGAAAAAGGAAAACGTTGCGCGTTTTTGCGCCATTTTTTTTTTGTGAATTTTTGAAAATTTCACTTTTTTCTGGTTTTTCTCATCTTGTGTGTTTAGTATGAGTAAGAAACTTTTTTATGGGTCATAAAACGTTTTGATAATTGTTTTTTAATGTTTTTTATTTAAATTATTACAGGTAAATGGAAATTAACTTTTAACAGGTTAAATTGGGTTTTACACTGACAATGCATGTATCAAAAGGAATGTGCGAGGCAGTAGTTTTTACCAGGGTAGGTAAAATTCCGGTCGCGAGCGTAATTTTTATTATAATTCTCGTTTTTAGAATTGTTATCGCGAGATTTAAATAAAAGTTGCGAGTGGAATTTTTATTTCAAGATCTTTGTTTTTTTCTCCTCTCGCGAGTCGAGATTTATATATAAATCTCGTTTTAAAAATTGTTCTCGCCAGTTTTTATTAAAACCCTGCAAAAAATCTTGGACCACATGGTCCGTTTTAGCTGAAATGGACTAGTTACAACATGGTCCTAATGCAGTCATGGACCATGTCATTGTCAAACAAGAACTTGTAGTTACTTAAGTGATATGCGTTCGTGTTTTAACGATTGCCTACCGAGTTGTCGTTGTTTGTAGGTAGGAAAGAGTAGTTTTGAAACTAATCCGACGTAATGCAAATCTGGGTTAAGTGGTCTGACCCTAGGACATCATAATGTTAAAAAGACCATGTTTTTTACATGCATTTGGGTTAGTTTTGGAGTAATCCTACTCCTTTATGGACTAGTCCTGTTTTCTGCAGGGATGTATGTATGTTTGTATGTATGTATGTATGTTTGTATGCATGTATGTATGTATGTATGTATGTTTGTAATTTATAGCTGTCCACACCAGTGGATCGATTTTTTTGGAATTTTTTACAGCGAGTTACTTCAAGTCTGGAAGAAACAATTGGCAAGTTTTTTTTGGAAATCTTTTCTGCCGTGCCCACACTACGCCCATTTGTGTGGGAAGGTCTGGTTATGAATTGCCTAACCAAATTACCATAGCCATACTGATCAAACGCGTAGAGCTAAATACATGTTTGTTTAAATACATACGAATTTTTAGAAATTGGGCCCGTAAAGGGATAAAAAGGGGACAAAAAAGGAAAAACCTGTAGCCTACTATCTTTTGATGTATATAAGATAGATACAAAATTTAAAAAGTTTTGCGTTTTCCTTAAGAAACAAACAGACAGGTATCGGGAGTTTTTTTTCATTTTGGTCCGAAAGGGAAAAAATAGGTTTAAAATGTATTTTGGTACTTTTGGGTACTTTAAGTTACTCTTAAACCAATAAAGATAGAAACATTATTTAAATTGCCTTCGATAGGTCTTAAAATATGATTACGTTTGTCGTACTTTTTTAAATTTTTGACCCAAAGGGGGAAAAAAGGGTTAAAAATATATTTTAATTTTTTTTGTGTAACTTTAAACCAATAAAGAAACATTATTCAAATTGGGTGCGACAGGCCTAAAAATATGAGCACGTTTTTTGGTGTTTTTTTAGTTATTGGACTCTAAGGGAAAAAAGGGTTAAAATTATGTTTTGGTACTTTTTGTAATTTTAAAACCAATGAAGATAGAAACATAATTTAAATTGCATTCGTAAGGTTACCCAAATATGTTTATATGTCTTTAGTTAATTTTTTAATTTTGTCGCTAAGATCTACTAAAAGGCTAGAATTATATTAAGGTACTTTTTAAGAATGGAGTTTATAAAAGAATTTTTGTTAACTAAAGATTTTTGTATGTCTAGAAAACTATAAAACTGGTAATTTCCTAATTTTTATATGTAAATTAAACATTAGAGCTGGCTCATAATTTGTTGCAACTTGTTTGGGGCAACCAGTAAGTTAAAAAAATATAAATGCTTTTGTGTATAAGCAGACACGTGAAAAAACGAAAATTTATAAAAAAATAACTATAATCAGCTGTTAACTTGGCCATCAAGTTGAAAGGCGACTTGAGTGGAAAAATTGATCATCAAGTTGCTTTCAAGTTCGAAAAGTTTTAGTGTGTAAGTAAATATGTTTTAGTGTATTGCAACTTTAAAGTCAAAAATTGAATGTCTGGCCGCTACGTACCTGTTTTATTGTAATTTTAACATAAAATGAAAATATGTAGTAATTTTATGACTGCGAGCTTCGTGGTACCCAGCGCATAAACGTTTCGAATATGTTAAATATTCTCTATTCCCTATTTCGGGAACTACAGAAATGTTACATACAAGCTATATCTCAGAAGAAGAAAAAAGTGTCTACTTTTAACCTGGTAGCGTAAATTCAGCACAGTCGTCCTTTGTAAATTATTGTGTTTTTTAGAACAAATAAGCAACAAACATACTGCTTGCTCAATATAACAAAGTTGGATTGTATGTGTAAATGCACATCTGTTACCCAGATAAGAACATTGAATATTACATCTCTTTAATGTTGTGTTTTTGTGTTCAATAATTGATAGATTACAACGTTTATGTCGAAAGTGTAAATATTTCCCAAAAATGATTTTGTTTTTCATCTTTTGCATTTCTTTCCCATGATTTTTAGTGTGCCACTTTGGTTTATTTTTTAGTTATAAATATAACAACATGCTTAGGTATTGCTTTGAAGCTTGAATAAAAAGATTATACAGAAGTTTTTGTGAAGCAACTGGATCCCGAACTGAAGTTGGGTTGCTACTAGTAGCTGGTAAATCGACTTTGATTAAGTCGAAAATTGATTTTGACCAAAAAAATACAATTTTTGTGGAATCGGCATTTTGTTAACGATTTAATACTGAAATCGATTGCTGAGCCCAAAAAATCGGTTTTCCCTAAACAATATTAAAATGCTATAAATTTTAAGAATTTTTTTAAATAATTTATTTCAAACTATCTGCGCCGAAAACTCATTTGTCAATACGAAGTGTATTATGTTAAAATTTTGAATATTTGACGGCAAAAATTAATTAAAAATGCAATTAAGTCAGATTTGGAATAATTTTAAGCAATTAAAAAAGAAAAAATAGTTCAGTAAACAGTACTGTATGAAGAACTTTTCGCCATTTTCAATTAAATATACATATACTATGTATATCTGTTGTGTGTGTGCGTATTGAAATATTCAGACTTATTTCATTTTATGCTTATGTGCATATTTATTATTTATGAACTACGTTTTCTGTAATTATTACATTGGCACGTACACCTTTTCCAGTAATACCTTTCTTTTTTGAGAAAAGTTTTATTAACTTACATAAAAATGATTTTTGAGGGCATCTATTATTTTTTATATAAAACAAAAATCAACTATGAACTATAACCGATTATAAGCTTCGATTAATCGACTTTGAAAATCGAGATTAAAATAGTTGATCTTAAATCAATTTTCGGCTTTGCTTCCCGTTTTCTAGTTGCTACACGCAATCGACGCATAAATTAACTAAAACGCAAACGGAATTTTCGTGTTCCTTAAAGATTTAAGTTGGTAGCCTGTTAAAGAAAGCATAAATGATTTCGATGAATTTTGAGCTGTGACTGTTTATACCCTTCACATAAGTGGTAAGGATATATGTATGTACGTTTTTATTCCGTTTGCAATTACTTGGTCCTTATAGATAGGGAAGTCGATTAACCGATGTCCGTGTTATGGTTTATATCAACTTTTTTGAGCCCCCAGATGCCGCATAGACCAGAAAGTGGTATTAAACTATCAGATATATCTGCGAAAAATGCTACAATTGCCCCGAAATTGCCCCTACAGCTGCAGTGTTAGGCCGACTCCCATTATATTTTTACGGACATTTTTGTAGAACATACTTACACCGTATCTCCGCCGCTTTACAGGCTTGCCATACAAATTTTTCTTTTTATACCCTTCACATAAGTGATAAGGGTATATATAAGTTTGTCATTCCGTTTGTAATTCCTTTATTATCCATTTGGGACCCCATAAAGTATATATATTCTGGATCTTTATAGATAGGGAAACCGATTTAGCGATGTCCGTGTTATGAGCCCCCCGATATCGCTTAGCCCCAAATGTGGTCTCAAACTGTCACAGATAGTCGCAAGAAAATTGGTATTGAAATTCAGCAAAATCGTCCGATAAATGACCGAGATATAAGCAAAAAACCACGACTACCTCGGTTTTTTGAGTCTACAACAACAACAAAGAACATACTTTTACATGTAATAATAAAAAAACAATAAAAAAAGAAAAAAACAGAATCAGTCATGTTGATATTATTGAAACACACCCAAACCAAAAATTTTATTAGTATAAGTGTTCATACATATAGCAGCGTTGCCATACAAAGCTTAATTTAAACATTTTTAAAACCGCTCCTACGGCTTCCAGGGTTTTCCTACAAAGGTAAAATGTAAGACCGACCCAAATTATTTTTTCCATCCAAACATTTTTGTGGAACATACTTACTCTCTATCTCCAGCCCCTGACATGGTTGCCATACAAAATTTTAAAAAATAAGGTAGAAACCGCTACAACTTCCCCGGAGTCGCCCGTAGAGGAAAAAAAATGTATCACAGACCCCCATTAGTTTGCCCTCCCAAACATATTCCTAGAACATACTTACCCTCTATCTCCACGCCCTAATGGGGTTGACATACAAAATTTACAAAAATGATAAAATGCCCACAATTTCTACAGATTTGGCATTAGAGCAATAAAGTGTACGACCGAACCCCATTAGCTTGCCCTCCCAAACATATTCCTAGAACATACTTACCCCTTATCGCCACGCCCTAAGGGGGTTGCCATACAAAATTTACAAAAATTATGTAAAAATGCCCACAACTTCTTCAGAGTTGGCCTTAGAGCAATAAAGTGTACCACCGACCCCTATTAGTTTCTTCTCCCAAACATATTCCTAGAACATACTTACCCCCTATCTCCTCCCCTAATGGGGTTGCCATACAAAATTTACAAAAATGATAAAATGCCCACAACTTCTTCAGAGCTGGCCTTAGAGCAATAAAGTGCACGAGCGACCCCTATTAGTTTCTTCTCCCAAACATATTCCTAGAACATACTTACCCCCTATCTCCACGCCCTAATGGGGTTGCCATACAAAATTTACAAATAAGATAAAATGCCCACAACTTCTTCAGAGTTGGCCTTAGAGCAATAAAGTGTACGACCGACCCCTATTAGTTTGCCCTCCCAAACGTATTCCTAGAGCATACTTACTCCTATCTCCACGCCCTAAGGGGGTTGCCATACAAAATTTACAAAAATTATGTAAAAATGCCCACAACTTCTTTAGATTTGGCCTTAGAGCAATAAAGTGTACGACCGACCCCTATTAGTTTACCCTCCCAAACATATTCCTAGAACATACTTACCCCCTATCTCAACGCCCTAATGGGGTTGCCATACAAAATTTACAAAAATGATAAAATGCCCACAACTTCTTCAGAGTTGGCCTTAGAGCAATAAAGTGCGCGACCGACCCCCATTAGTTTGCCCTCCTAAACATATTCTTAGAACATTTTTACCCCCTATCTCCACGCCCTAATGGGGTTGCCATACAAAATTTACAAAAATTATGTAAAAATGCCCATAACTTCTTTAGAGTTGGGCTTAGAGCAATAAAGTGTACGACCGACCCCTATTAGTTTGCCCTCCCAAACATATTCCTAGAACATACTTACCACCTATCTCCACGCCCTAAGGGGGTTGCCATACAAAATTTACAAAAATGATGTAAAAATGCCCACAACTTCTTCAGAGGTGGCCTTAGAGCAATAAAGTGTACGACCGACCCCTATTAGTTTCTTCTCTCAAACATATTTCTTGAACATACTTACCCCCTATCTCCACGCCCTAAGGGGGTTGCCAAACAAAATTTAAAAAAATGATAAAATGCCCACAACTTCTTCAGAGTTGGCCTTAGAGCAATAAAGTGTACGACCGACCCCTATTAGTTTGCCCTCCCAAACATATTCCTAAAACATACTTACCACCTATCTCCACGCCCTAAGGGGGTTGCCATACAAAATTTACAAAAATGATGTAAAAATGCCAACAACTTCTTCAGAGGTGGCCTTAGAGCAATAAAGTGTACGACCGACCCCTATTAGTTTCTTCTCTCAAACATATTCCTAGAACATACTTATCCCCTATCTCCACGCCCTAATGGGGTTGCCATACAAAATTTACAAAAATGATAAAATGTCCACAACTTCTTCAGAGTTGGCCTTAGAGCAATAAAGTGTACGACCGACCCCTATTAGTTTGCCCTCCCAAACATATTACTAGAACATACTTACCCCCTATCTCCACGCCCTAATGGGGTTGCCATACAAAATTTACAAAAATGATAAAATGCCCACAACTTCTTCAGACTTGGCCTTAGAGTAATAAAGTGTACGACCGACCCCCATTAGTTTACCCTCCCAAACATATTCCTTAAACATACTTACCCTCTATCTCCGCGCCCTAAGGGTGTTGCCATACAAAATTTACAAAAATGACATGAAAATGCCCACAACTTCTTTAGAGTTGGCTTTAGAGCCTATTTAAAAATTAGAAATATTTCATAAGTAAAAAAATGGTTAAAAATAAAAAAAAGTTTGGGATTGCGAAAGGTCAATGTGAAGGGTATATAAGATTCGGCACAGCCGAATATAGCGCTCTTACTTGTTTTAAATCGCCTTTACCGCTTCCTGGATGTTCTCAGAAAGATGAAATGTAAGACGGACCCCAATAAATTTTCCTCCTAAACATTTTTGTGGAACATGCTTAACCACGGTGTCCAGCCCCTAACATGGTTACTATACAAAACTTGAAAATATGTTTAACCCCCCTACAGCTTCTCCGGAATTGCCTTTAGAGGAACGAGATGTATCACAGACCCCCTTAGGTTCCCTCCCAAACGTATTCCTGGAACATTTACCCCCTATCGCCATCACCTAAGGCGGGTTACATACAAAATTTATAAATATTATGTAAAAACGCCCATAACTTCCCCAGAGTCGGCCTTAGGGAAATAATGTGTACGACCGATCCCCATTAGTTCCCCTTCCCGAACATACTTACCTCCGATCACCATCGCTCCCATACAAAGTTTGGGAAATTATAATAAATCCCCCCTACAGCTTCTAGGGTGCCTGTGGGTAGGTCAAATGTAGAACTGACCCCACTCATTTTAGCTTGCAAACATTTTTCACCCCTAAGGGGTTTTTCATACAAAATTTTAAAAAATTGGGGTAAAACCGTAGACGTTGTGAAGGGTATATAAAATTCGGCACAGCCGAAAATAGCGGTCTTACTCAGGGTTGTCAGTTTTTTTTCAGGGTCCATCGCCAGAACAGTTATCAAAAATCGCCAAAAATCGCCAAAAAAATATTTTTTTGAGTTTAAGAACTAAAAAAGTCGCCAAAAAATTCGCCATAATAAAATTCTATTGGTTTTGACGAAAAAAACTCACAAATTATTTTACTTAAATAAACATATGAAATATTAATGGTTTTATTCAATAAATTAAATAAAAAGAAATAACTATTTAATTAAAGTTAAAATTAAATTTTTTTGTACACCAAGAAATTCAAGGGCAGAAATGAAAATATGTTAAGCCAAGAGCATATGTAGAATGTTAACTTTGTTAAGTAACATGTTGTTAAATATTAAAAACTTTGATAAGGATAAAACGCGAACCTAATGCAGCATTGGTGTTGTAGTAATTTTGTATGTAACATCGTTTAAAGCAAGTCTGTGCCAAACAAGGTTATTTTTATTCAAAAAGAAGTAGTTTAAGAATTATGTTAATATATCCTTGAGTACACAGAAAGAAACCCCGCTTTCTAAAATCAAGAATTTTATTCTTGAATTTATCCAAAATCTTTCTTGAAATTATTAAGTACGATCCGTACTTATATTTTTTTTTAAATCAAGCTTATTCGGATTGTTTCAACAAATCAAGCAGAAAAAAACTTTTTGTTTTAGTATATAATTTTACATTTGAAAACAAAGTGCCTCGGTGGCCTAGAGGTAGCGCGCTTGTGCTGCAGTGCATAAAGTCCCTGGTTCGAATCTCAGCTTTTTAAATTATAAATTTTAAGTATCTATAAAATAAAAATAAAATATAAAATTCTTCTTCTCTAATAAAGCTCCACAAGTCAAAAAAATGACATTTCATTTTCGAATTAATCCCGTTTTTTTCACGCTTACATCAAGTACGGTTCCGAACTTAAATTAATCCTTTTTTGGCTTAATTGTGCCTAAAAGTAAAAAATTCGTACTTGAAAAATCGTACTTGGAGCAAGAAATTTCGTACTTGGTTTAAGAAAAACCGTACTCACCGTACTTTTGACACCGCTATGGCTTGATTTAGGAAAATTTTACTTAGTTTATTCTTTGTGTGTATAGTATTTGAATGTGTGTATGTATATTAGAAAGTGCTATATAAGCACTTAATTTAAGATGAATTTAGTACCTATAAACTTCAGCTTCATCTGTTTCATCTGTGCCATTTTGGGTAACTTGCATAGTATTTGTATTAAATATATTTTTCATTTATTTTGTTAGTTTAAAAACTTGCCGTTTGTTAAAAAAATCGCCAACAATATCGCCATGGCGTCAAACCTAAATTTTAATAGCCAAGAGCACTAAAAAATCGCCACATTTGGCGAAAAATCGCCATAACTGACAGCCCTGGTCTTACTTGTTTTCTATTTCATTAGCTTTTTTACGTAATCATTTGCAAATCTTCAAATATAAAAAAATCTCAACAAATCGTCAATCTTCTTTTGTGCAAATTTGGTCAAAAATTCATCACGTTTGGCACCGCTAACACTAACATAAACTCTTTGTGGTAGTCTTGCCACCAACAAAATATTAAATTACACATGGATAATGCCAAAACTACACATGAAATTACGAATTTCACATGGTTTCTTTTTTGTTTTAAATAATAAGTTTTTTTGTTTAAAAAAATAACGATTTAAACTATTTTTTAATTAATGATTAATCATTTTTTATTTCATAAAAATAACGGTTAAAAAGAAAACAAAAAATTCATACTATTTTTTATAGTAATTTTAACGTGAAAAAAAAAACAAAGTAAAATACATCACGTTTATATTGAGTTAAAAAAATAGTGCTCAAAATCGATAAAGTTTTAAATTACACATGAGTTACATATGCAATCAGTTACACATGGGATACACATGAGACAAAAAATTACACATGAAATGTGCAATTACACATAAGGTGGCAACACTGCTTTGTGGTGCTAAGCTTTTTGTGTACAATATTAGAAGACGAAAATATTATTGAAAGAAGAAACAGCAGGTATATTGCAATCACCTTTAAAAGTTTGATACTTGCATAATTTCAGGCTTATTTGTTACTGAAACGTATAATCGTAACACTAGTACGTATCAAAACAATTTTTCAGTATCGGCATCAATACCGGTAGCCAAATCTGAAAGGTTTGCCAACTTTCAAAATAGTATGTTTGGTTGTACGGGTACACTGGTGACAAATTTTAAAAACTGCATAACTTGGTTAATATTTAAAAAATTCATGTGCACCTATAATAATGAATAGCTTTAGTTTAAATGAGTGCAGAAACCTATTAAAAATGCATTACTTTGCAAAAAAAAATCGGTGCCTAAATCTTTTTTGAAATTAGCCCGTAATCTTAGAATCATCCATATATGCTTCTTATACCCTTCACATAGTAATAAGAGTTTATACCAGTGAGTATATACCCTTCACATAGTAATAAGAGTATATACCAGTTTGTCATTCAACTTCTACAATATTCACTTGCCACCCTTTTAAGTATATATATTCCGGATCCTTATAGATAGGGAAGTCGCTATGGCCATGTGTTTAAATTAGTTGGAAGGGAGCAAGGCAAGGGCATCCCCATACAAACGAACAATTTATTATGAAATTTTTGATACGTTATATCTCGTAAACTATACCGGCTAAATGTTTTGCCAGAAGTAATGGAACAATAATGCCTAAGTTTGGAAAAAACTATTTGTAGAAGAGAAGGGAATGAATAATTTTTATTAAACTTTTAATACAAAAGATGTCGAAAACTGTTAACACTTTTGACTTCAAACCTTATACATGGTATTTATATTATACATACAAACGCTTACATTTTTTTTGTTTATTTTCAGAGAGAATCAAGTGCCGACAGATATAACCAAAATCATTGCAAAAAATTGGAACAATACTCTACATCTGTACCATCAAAAGTGCAAACAGAAAATCAAAGTGATTTTAATAGAGTCTTTGCGTCTTCAGCTTCGCTAAGTGGAAATCATCAACAAACTGAACAGCAGGACTTTTTCAAAACTTCCAACGAATGTGAAGGCTATTACTGTGAACAATCTGACCGCAGTTTAACTGTAATGATTCCGAGAGCTAAATATCAATCTTCTACATTGTCTCGGACTCAAATGATGTATTATAACCAACTGACTATGGAAAAACTACATAAGCCATTTAATCCCGATAATAAAACGAAAATTGCTGATAAAGATTTACAACCTACAAAAAATAATGTAAGCCATATAAACTGTATTTTTACCGTCCTTCAAGAAGTATTTTCTCGTAAATTCAAATAATACGAAATTTCAGCAATTATATTATTACATTCAGCAATTTATATTAAAATAAGGTGGCCTTATATTTTTGTAGAAATTTAAACTATTAATGTGATAACTAAAGCCATAAAAAATCTTAAAATTTTAACTTTTTTAACTCAAAAACGTTTATATCCCTGCCCCGTTAAAATCCTTAGCAAAGTAATCCAGTTTAAAACTAAGACTTTTAAAGGGAGCCACTTTCCAACTGGGTAAAAAAACTAGTTATTATTATTGTGGTTTTCATGGACAACCGCGTTAAATAGTAAGGTGTTTTTTGCCTTTAAAAATATACAACAATTTATCTAGAAAGTGTGTAACTGTGTTTAGTTTTAAGTGGTTTTAAGGTTTATCAATACTAGTTTAATTACATTTTAAAATGTTGTATACCATGAAAGCTTAATTCGTTCTTAGAGAGTGTATTAAGCCCAAAGTTTCTGAGATTAAAATCTGTGCTGATGGAGTGATAAATTTGTGTTTTGTCAGTTTGAAATTCTGCAGTATGAAAAAAATTCAGCAATTTAAAAAATCCAAAATTTAAACAGAAACAAAAACGGTTTTAATACAAGTTAATCAGGCATGTTTTTAAAATAACTTTTTGTGGAAGTAATTTGAAATCACAAGAAATGCAAAAAACTTTTTAAAATTTTGTGATTTTAAAGCAATCAGCTAATATTTATATTTTCAATAACCTAATTTTGAGTTTTGCAATAAATTAATTAAAAACAAGTAAGAGCGCTATATTCGGCTGTGCCGAATCTTATATACCCTTCACATTGGTCTTTAAATATACCCAGCCGAGTAATTTTGTACTGCAAATAATATAATAAAAAACCTTGTGCGAGTTTTAAAGAAAAAGTAACAAAATTTTAACGTTCGTATGAATAATAGAAATAGATGAAGAAGATTTGAGGTCGAAAGTTTTAAAAGTTTTCGACATTATTGATATTTGAAGGTTAATAAAACTTGTTAAATGTCTAGTCCCCCTGCTCTTCTCCATCTTTTTCTCCAAAATGTATGAATTTATAATAAAAGGAACAAATTATCTGACTCTCTTTTTTCAAGTCTTCAAAAATATTATTCTAATTTTATTTTTCAAAAAGTAATTTTTAAATCAATGATATAGATTTTATATTTTGAATATTTCTTAACAAGTATTTTTTATAAAGAAGTAGAAATAGTTGCTACATATACTCCCCCACCAGAGAGTTAATTATTAAACTCTCGAAAATCTTACTCTTTTTGGAATTCTCGACCTAATTCTTAGGGATCTTCGATTCTCATTTATAGGGAGACTTGTTATGTTTCGCTGAATCGTAACGTTTTTTGGGTCTTCATATACTTCATCATTAAACATGAACGCCGGCTTTAGCCGATCAATAGATACCGCCTTACTGCATCCGTTGACGTCTAATGTAAAAACTTTGCTTGTTCTATTTAAAACACGATAAGGACCATCGTAGGGCTGTTGCAGTGGTTTTTTTACTGTATCGTTTCGTACAAAAACGTGGGTACAATCGTTTAATCCTTTGTGAACAAAAACAGTTTTGTTAGATTTGTGTTTAATATAAACTGGTTTAAGCATATTCATTTTTGTTTTAAGATTTTGAATAAAATCACTGCTCGGTGCTAATTCAGTGGAATCTTGAAGTATGTCACATGGTAACCGAATAGATGATCCGTATACCAACTCAGCAGGTGTTGCATTAGTATCTTCTCGAATACTTGATCGCAAGCCCATTAGGACAGTCGGAAGTACTTGTAACCAGTTCTTATCATTATGACACATTATTGATGCTTTCAGAGAGCGATGCCATCGTTCTATCATACCATTAGATGACGGGTGATAAGCAGTCGTTCGAATTCGTTTACAACCAAAAATAAGTGTGAGCTCTTTGAAAAGCTGAGATTCAAACTGACGACCTTGGTCAGTTGAAATTTTAGATGGAACTCCAAAACGAGATATCCATCCTTTATATAAAGCATCTGCGACTTTTTGAGCCGTTATGTCTTCCAATGGGATAGCTTCAGGCCACCTTGTAAACCTATCAATGCACGTTAGCAAGTATCTATAACCATCGGCATACGGAAGTGGTCCTACCAAGTCTATATTTATGTGAGAAAACCTCTCAGAAGTCACAGGATACGTACCAATATCACTATGTGTGTGTCGAGTAACTTTAGAACGTTGACACTCTATACATTCTCGAGTCCAGCGCTTGATATCTTTCTTCATACTTGGCCAAACAAAACGATCTTGTATCTGTTTTGTAGTTACCTTTATGCCACCGTGTGACAAACTGTGAACTGAGTTAAAAACCGCCTTGCGAAGAACCAACGGGACAAAAGGCCTTGCCTTAGATGTTGAAATATCACAAAAAACGGGTGGTTTGTCTTGAGAAAGTACTAAAGACTTCAATATAAGTGATGTTGTTCTATCACCTAAAATGCATTTCAGTTCTGGATCAGCTTCTTGAGCTTTGCCCAATTCTTCATAATCAACAGATGAAGGGACATCAATTGAATATATACGAGATAGTGTATCAGCAGTTGTGTTTAAATGACCGCTAATGTGTCGGATATCAGTCGAAAACTGTGATATGAAATCAAGTTGACGAAACTGCCGGGGAGAAGCCTTCTCGGGATTTTGCTTAAATGCAAATGTCAACGGTTTGTGGTCTGTAAATATAATAAAATGACGGCCTTCAAGCACATGCCTAAAGTATTTGATCACGGTATAAACAGCCAAAAGTTCTCTATCATATGTGCTATATTTTTTCTGGGTTTCCGTTAACTTTCTTGAGAAAAAACTTAGAGGAAGCCATCCTTCATTTGTTTGCTGTTGAAGAACACCACCAATAGCACTGTCAGATGCATCAACCATTACGCATATTGCTTTCTCATCCTGTGGGTGAGCAAGGAGGGCAGCGTTTGCTAAATCTTCTTTACATTTGTTAAAAGCATTTTCAGTTTCTTGAGACCAAACAATTGGAGTTTTGTCATTTTTCTTGTTTCCCTTTTGGTGCTCAAGAAGCGGAATTTGTGTTTCGGCAGCGTGATTTATAAACCTCCGATAAAAGTTTATCATAGCTAGAAAGCGTCTTAATTCTCTTACATTGTTTGGCTTTGGGAAATTCTTAATAGCATTCACTTTATCAGGAAGAGGACGAATTCCATCTTTGCTTACCAAATGACCAAGGAATTGTATTTCTGTTTTACCAAAATGACACTTTGCCAAATTAATAACTACTCCAAACTCGTTCAATCGCTGGAATAATAATTCAAGATGATGCAAATGCTCTTCTTCCGACTTGGAAGCAACCAAGATATCGTCTAGGTAACTAAAACAAAAGTCTAAGCCACGTAGAACTTCATGCATAAATCTTTGAAACGTCTGGCCAGCATTACATAATCCGAACGTCATGTAATGGAATTCAAAGAGTCCAAATGGTGTAATAATGGCTGTTTTTGGGATGTCTTCTGCAGCAACAGGAATTTGATTGTATGCACGAACCAAATCAATTGTAGAAAAGATTGTTTTACCATTTAATCCGAACCCAAAATCGTGAATATGTGGCAGCGGGTATTTATCCGGAATTGTTACAGCATTCAATCGCCTATAATCTCCACACGGACGCCACTGACCATTTTTCTTTGGTACCATATGTAGAGGGCTAGCCCAATTACTTTTAGATGGGCAGCACAGACCTTGCTTCATCATAAATTCAAACTCACGCTTCGCGATTTCTAACTGTGCAGGAGAAAGGCGTCTGGCTTTCGAACTTACTGGCTGTCCCTTGGTTTCAATAACATGCTGCACATTATGCTTTCGTTTGGCTGAAATTGTAGAAGGGTTAGTTATATCTGGAAAACGTGCAATTATATCGTGATATAATATTTTGTTGCTTAAGGTTTTAATTTCCACATGATTAGCTTTTTTAACAAAAAAATTTGTATGTAGTCCAGTGGAGTTGTCAATCAATTTTTTCTTTTTCAAATCCACCAGCAAACCATAATGCTGCAAGAAGTCAGCACCGATTATTGGGTTATTAACATCTGCGATAATAAACTTCCATGGAAAGCTTCTTCGTAAACCAAGTGTTGGGGATAAAACGGAATCACCATATGTGTTAATAGGTGTTCCATTCGCGGCAAAAAGTTTGTATTTATCTGGACTTTTTTTGAGATTTTGGTTTGACAGGGGTATAGCTGAAATGTCAGCTCCCGTGTCAACCAAAAAACTTTTTTTAAGATGGCAATCAAAAATAAATAGACGATTCGTTTCTCGGATTAGGCCACTAGCAACGTCTAGTGACCTCCTAAGGAGTTTTCCGACTGTGAGGCATTAAAAAAACATGGTTTACGACAACAGTGAGCGTTGTTTCCAAATTTTTTGTGATAATAACATATCTGTTGTGACGTGCTACGGGATCTTCTCGATTTATTACGGGAGTGAGACCGTGACGAGCGATGATGTTGATTCATTTGCAAATTTTTTACGATGTTGGCAAGCTCAGTTATTTGCTGGCGTAGTTCGTTCGTTTCTTTGGACATTTGGATTGAACTTATATTGTTTGTAGATATATTTGAAATATCACCAATTTTGTCAGCCATAACCGCCAAATTATCGATCGTCTCAGAAGAAGTGGCTAAAATAGCTTGAGTTTGCGAAGGCAAACGTTGAAGCCACATAGTTCGAAGAAACTCTTCTTTTACACCTCCATTCGCGAGACTTCGCATTTCGCGAAGAAGAAAGCTTGGCTTTTTCTCACCTATTGGCATTTCGTTCAATAATGTTTTTATGCGTTTTTCCTCAGAAATTGAGAATTGCTCAATAAGTCGATTTTTTATCTTTGTGTAAGCGTTATCTGGACGTTCCAGAACAATGTCACTTACTTGAGAAAGTACCTCAGGATCCAATTCTGGCAAAATTGCAAAATATTTTGCGTTTTCATTTATAATGTTATGATTTTCGAATTGTGCCTCTAACTGAGCAAACCAAATTGCAGGATTTTCCTTCCAAAAACGTGGGACACGAAGAGTAACAGCATTTGTAGTTGCAATACGCTCTGCTGCGTTTTCCTGAGATGTATTTCTTGGCATCGTACAAGATTTTCCTTATTACCAAAGGTATTTGTGTAAATGCGTGGATAGTTGGGGTCACCAATTATAATAAAAGGAACAAATTATCTGACTCTCTTTTTTCAAGTCTTCAAAAATATTATTCTAATTTTATTTTTCAAAAAGTAATTTTTAAATCAATGATATAGATTTTATATTTTGAATATTTCTTAACAAGTATTTTTTATAAAGAAGTAGAAATAGTTGCTACAAATTATTTGATTATTACTTTTTGTAGAATATTCGAAGTCGATAGCTGTTATAGTTTCCGAGATATAGCTTATCGAATATTTGATAATAATTGTCGATTTGTATGGGAGCTGCCCCTTTTTCTGCCCCCACTCTAAAAAATTTTTCTTTAAAGCGTAGCCCTTATGGCCCAATTACTTTTTGTAGAACATTTCATTTCGATATCTGTTATAGTTTCCGAGATATAGCGTATCGAATATTTGATAATAATTGTCGATTTGTATGGGAGCTACCCCTTTTTTTGCCCCCACCCAAAAAATTTTTTATTTATGGCATAGCCCTTAGCGTGCAATTTCTTTTTATGGAACATTTCATTTCGATATCTGTTATAGTTTCCGAGATATAGCTTATCGAATATTTTATAATAATTGTCGATTTGTATGGGAGCTACCCCTTTTTTTGCCCCCACCCAAAAAATTTTTTCTTTAAGGCGTAGCCCTTAGCGTGCAATTACGTTTTGTGGAACATTTCATTTCGATATCTGTTATAGTTTCCGAGATATAGCGTATCGAATATTTAATAATAATTGTCGATTTGTATGGGAGCTACCCCTTTTTTTGCCCCCACCCAAAAAATTTTTTCTTTAAGGCGTAGCCCTTAGCGTGCAATTACTTTTTGTAGAACATTTCATTTCGATATCTGTTATAGTTTCCGAGATATAGCGTATCGAATATTTGATAATAATTGTCGATTTGTATGGGAGCTACCCCTTTTTTTGCCCCCACCCAAAAAATTTTTTCTTTAAGGCGTAGCCCTTAGCGTGCAATTTCTTTTTATAGAACATTTCATTTCGATATCTGTTATAGTTTCCGAGATATAGCTTATCGAATATTTTATAATAATTGTCGATTTGTATGGGAGCTACCCCTTTTTTTGCCCCCACCCAAAAAATTTTTTCCTTAAGGCGTAGCCCTTAGCGTGCAATTACTTTCTGTAGAACATTTCATTTCGATATCTGTTATAGTTTCCGAGATATAGCGTATCCAATATTTGATAATAATTGTCGATTTGTATGGGAGCTACCCCTTTTTTTGCCCCCACCCAAAAAATTTTTTCTCTAAGGCGTAGCCCTTAGCGTGCAATTACTTTTTATAGAACATTTCATTTCGATATCTGTTATAGTTTCCGAGATATAGCGTATCGAATATTTGATAATAATTGTCGATTTGTATGGGAGCTACCCCTTTTTTTGCCCCCACCCAAAAAAATTTTTCTTTAAGGCGTAGCCCTTAGCGTGCAATTTCTTTTTATAGAACATTTCATTTCGATATCTGTTATAGTTTCCGAGATATAGCTTATCGAATATTTTATAATAATTGTCGATTTGTATGGGAGCTACCCCTTTTTTTGCCCCCACCCAAAAAATTTTTTTCTCTATGGCGTAGCCCTTAGCGTGCAATTTTTTTTTGTAGAAAATTTTATTTCGATATCTGTTATAGTTTCCGAGATATAGCGTATCGAATATTTGATAATAATTGTCGATTTGTACGGGAGCTACCCCTTTTTTTGCCCCCACCCAAAAAATTTTTTCTCTAGGGCGTAGCCCTTAGCGT
This sequence comes from Melanophora roralis, assembly GCA_963583895.1. Lineage (NCBI taxonomy): Eukaryota > Metazoa > Arthropoda > Insecta > Diptera > Rhinophoridae > Melanophora > Melanophora roralis. The sequence goes on along the minus strand of OY757192.1, from coordinate 13,530,928 downwards.
GCAATTACTTTTTGTAGAACATTTCATTTCGATATCTGTTATAGTTTCCGAGATATAGCGTATCGAATATTTGATAATAATTGTCGATTTGTATGGGAGCTACCCCTTTTTTGCCCCCACCCAAAAAATTTTTTCTCTAAGGCGTAGCCCTTAGCGTGCAATTACTTTTTGTAGAACATTTTAAGTCGATAGCTGTTATAGTTTACGAGATATAGCGCATAAAATATTTCACCAAATTTGTGCAATTGTAGAAAAAATACCCCTTCCCCTGGTCCTATCTGAAAAAAATTTTTCCATTATTTAGGTCCCTTCTTTAGGAGTATCCGTGCCAAGTTTTGTGGCAAGAGTGACTATACTTACTGAGATATATAGGGATATATGCACGGATTTTGTCCTAAAAAAAATGGGTTACTCTGGGTTTTCGCTTATATCTCGGTCAATAGTGAACCGATTTTATTGATTTTAAATAGCGATTGTCTCCAGGGTATTTCTAATAGTTTGACACCATTACCTGGTCTGTATCTTTTTATTTGACTCCGGAAACTTGATTTCAACAGACGGACAGACGGACAGATGGACAGACGGACAGACGGACATCGCTAAATCGACTTCCCTATCTATAAGGATCCAGAATATATATACTTTATGGGGTCGCAAATGAATAATAAAGAAATTACAAACGGAATGACAAAGTGATATATACCCTATCACTATGTGAAGGGTATAAAAATAACTTTACATTAGAATTGTGAATTTAAATCGCAATGATTTGAAATCATGCAATTTTCAGAACATGCATGAATGTATCATTACACCCTTCAAATAGTAATAAGGGTATATATCACTTTGTCATTCCGTTTGTAATTTCTTTATTATTCATTTGCGACCCCATAAAGTATATATATTCTGGATCCTTATAGATAGGGAAGTTGATATAGCCATGTCCGTCTGTCCGTCTGTTGAAATCAAGTTTCCGGAGTCAAATAAAAAGATACAGGCCAGCTAATGGTGTCAAACTATTAGAAATATCCTGGAGACAATCGCTATTTAAAATCAGCAAAATCGGTTCCCTATTGACCGAGATACAAGCGAAAACCCAAAGTAACCCATTTTTTTAGGACAAAATCCGTGCATATATCCCTATATATCTCAGTAAGTATAGTCACTCTTGCCACAAAACTTGGCACGGATACTCCTAAGGAAGGTGACTAAATATTGAAAGAAGTTTTTTCAGATATGACTAGGGGAAGGGGTAGCTCCCATACAAATTAACAATTTTTATAAAATATTCGATACGCTATATCTCGGAAACTATAACAGATATCGAAATGAAATGTTTTACAAAAAGTAATTGGGCAACAAGGCCTACGCTTCAAAGAAAAAAATTTTTGAGTGAGGGCAAAAAAGGGGTATCTCCCATACAAATTAATGATTTGTATGAAATTTTCGATACACTATATCTCGAAAACTATAACAGATATCGAAATCAAATGTTCTACAAAAAGCAATTGGACAACAAGGCCTACGCTTTAAAGAAAAAATTTTTTGAGTGGGGGCAGAAAAAGGGGTAGCTCCCATACAAATTAACGATTTTTATGAAATATTCGATACGCTATATCTCGGAAACTATAACAGATATCGAAATGAAATGTTTTACAAAAAGTAATTGGGCAACAAGGCCTACGCTTCAAAGAAAAAATCTTTTGAGTGGGGGCAGAAAAGGGGTAGCTCCCATACAAATTACCGATTTCTATGAAATATTCGATACGCTATATCTCGGAAACTATAACAGATATCGAAACCAAGTGTTCTACAAAAAGTAATTGGACATCAAGGGCTACGCTATTAAGAAAAGATTTTTTGAGTGGGGGCAGAAAAAGGGGTAGCTCCAATACAAATTAACGATTTCTATGAAATAATTGATACGCTATACCTCGGAAACTATAACAGATATCGAAATCAAATGTTCTCCCAAAAGTAATTGGACAACAAGGGCTATGCTATTAAGAACATATTTTTTGAGTGGGGGCAGAAAAAGGGGTAGCTCCCATACAAATTAACGATTTCTATGAAATATTCGATACGCTATATCTCGGAAACTATAACAGATATCGAAACCAAGTGCTCTACAGAAGGTAATTGGACATCAAGGGCTACGCTATTAAGAAAAAATTTTTTGAGTGGGGGCAGAAAAAGGGGTAGCTCCCAAACAAATTAACGATTTCTATGAAATAATTGATACGCTTATGTCTCGGAAACTATGACAGATATCGAAATCAAATGTTCTACAAAAAGTAATTGGACGATAACGCCTATGCTTAAAAGAAAAAAAATTTTGAGTGGGGGCAGAACAAAGGGTAGCTCCCATACAAATTAACGATTTCTATGAAATATTCGATACGCTATATCTCGGAAACTATAACAGATATCAAAATCAAATAATCTACAAAAAGTAATTGGACGATAACCCCTACGCTTAAAATAAAAAAAATTTTGAGTGGGGGCAGAAAAGGGGTAGCTCCCATACAAATTAACGATTTCTATGAAATATTCGATACGCTATATCTCGGAAACTCTAACAGATATCGAAACCAAGTGTTCTACAGAAAGTAATTGGACAACAAGGGCTATGCTATTAAGAAAACATTTTTTGAGTGGGGGCAGAAAAAGGGGTAGCTCCCAAACAAGTTAACGATTTCTATGAAATAATTGATACGCTTATGTCTCGGAAACTATAACAGATATCGAAATCAAATGTTCTACAAAAAGTAATTGGACGATAACGCCTATGCTTAAAAGAAAAAAAATTTTGAGTGGGGGCAGAAAAAGGGGTAGCTCCCATACAAATTAACGATTTCTATGAAATATTCGATACGCTTATCTCGGAAACTATAACAGATATCGAAACCAAGTGTTCTACAGAAAGTAATTGGACAACAAGGGCTATGCTATTAAGAAAACATTTTTTGAGTGGGGGCAGAAAAAGGGGTAGCTCCCATACAAATTAACGATTTCTATGAAATATTCGATACGCTATATCTCGGAAACTATAACAGATATCGAAACCAAGTGCTCAACAGAAGGTAATTGGACATCAAGGGCTACGCTATTAAGAAAAAATTTTTTGAGTGGGGGCAGAAAAAGGGGTAGCTCCCAAACAAATTAACGATTTCTATGAAATAATTGATACGCTTATATCTCGGAAACTATAACAGATATCGAAATCAAATGTTCTACAAAAAGTAATTGGACGATAACGCCTATGCTTAAAAGAAAAAAATTTTGAGTGGGGGCAGAAAAAGGGGTAGCTCCCATACAAATTAACGATTTCTATTAAATATTCGATACGCTATATCTCGGAAACTATTAGAGCTATCGACATCAAATTTTCTACAAAAAGTAATTGGACAGCAAGACCTACACTTTGAAGGAAAAATTTTTTGGGTAGGGGCAGGGAAAGGGTTAGCACCCATACAAATTAAAAATTTTATGAAATTTTCGATACGCTACTTCTGGAAAACTGTTACAGCTATCGACTTCAAATATTCTAAAAAAATCAAATAACTCATACATTTTGAAGAAAAAGTTGGAGAGGAGTAGAGGGACTAGAACATCCCATAACATTTAACAACTTTTATTAGCCTTTAAGCACGAATAATGTCGAAAACTTTTAAAACTCCCGACCTAAAACCTTGTTCATCTTTTTCTATTTTTCTTACGAACATTAAAATTTTGTTAAATTTTCTATGGACTTTTAAGCTTGCAAAAGGTATTTTTAATATATTTGGTGAATTCACAAGGTCTTGTGAAATCATATATTGTAAAATAATACAACCAAAAAATATGACCGTTGTGAACAACTCTTCGTATATTTGTAGGTGTCGTATTTAAAATCTAAATCAGCTGATACGACCAAACGATAGAAAAACAAACACATATTTATGTACATAAATCTGGTGCTGCTCTTGGCTTAACTTAATAATTTGTAGAAATTAGACCCATGAAAACACAAAATAGTCTATATCTAACCTGGTTAGAATCTCTAAAATCCATTAAAATAAGCAAAGTTTAAGTAAAAAATCACAAGAATTTTGTTATTTTTTACGTAAACAAAAAACAGCTGATGTGTCAGAGAGCAGTGCCGGCTATTTTTGCCGGCGGAGGCGGCTTAAGGAATCTTCTTTGGCGGTTTTGCCTAAGTTTTTAGTATAGACGTTTTTAACGGATGCGAGTGCTAGCGGCTCTAAAAATAAATTAAAAAACTCGCCGTTTCGTTTTAGGCGCTTGGCGCATGACTTTGTATATAATATGACATCACAAAAAACATATCAAACAAAGTTGTATTGTTTCACAACAAGTTTCGTATGAAAAGCAACAACAAAATTTTTATGCTATTGTGAAATTATATGACAATAATACAATATGCTATCGTATCGTACCTTGTGAATTCGCCAATTATTTGCAGTACAAAATAACCCGGCTGGGTATATTAAAAGGCCAATGTGAAGGGTATATAAGATTCGTCACAGCCGAATATAGCGCTCTTACTTGTTTTAAATAAACATCGTTTGTTTTGTTTTGCCTTTTTTTTTTAATTTACAGCCAATATAAATTTTTAATAATTTTCTCACTATTATGGAGTAATAACTCGATTATCACAACATTGGGTACATATAAACGCATGTATTGTAATTTTGAGATAATAAAATCGGTTACCTGCTGTGGGCTACGTGTTTAATAACTGTCAAACTCCTTTCATAAAAACTGTCTTCCCTTTCTTTTGCGTGTGAATTGTCAAACGTGCGATGAAATCAACAGCACATGTTCATACACACCTACGCCCAAACATACGTACAGAAACTTGACGCCTATTTATGCACATCAATATGTATGCTTAACAGCTTTGCCAGTTGGTTACATTTATTACATTTTTTGTATGGATTTTGCTCTGAAAAAACTGGAGCAGTCGAGGTATTTTACCTACATCTAGTTCTTGCTCTTTTTGAATAGTGGCCATTTCAGGGATATTCCTGATAGTTTGACACCAATACCTAGTACTTGAATTGAATCCGGAAACTTGATTTCCACAAACATACATACGGACAGACGGACATGGCTAAATGGACTTCCCTCTTTATAAGGATATAGAATTTATTTACTTTATGAGGTCGCAAATGGATAAGTTACAGCCCTATGTTCCTTTTAGGAATTTAATGGATTAAATATAAATGGATAAGTAAGAAACTACAAACGGAATGACAAACTGATATATACCCTTATCACTATGTAAACGGTATAATAAGAATACAACGTAATTCCAATTTTATAAATATCTACATTTCTAAAAAACTATTTGATTGGCTGGAAACACAAGGCGTAATAGCCTCAATGTTTTGTTTCGAAAATTGCAACAACTATCGACTTCAGACCATCCACAAAGTAAATTCATATTAATAATCCCAGCAAAACCTTTGCCCCCCGAAATTCAAGGCCCCTGCCCATTTAAATTGACTTCCGACCTCATAAACAGCTCTTGATGTCTCTATTAATTTCTTGACTCATATTCTTAAAAAAGTGACGAAAGTGTTGACTTTTAACCTCTACATGGGTCAGTAGTCCTTAATTTTATATTTCTAGTTCAATAATCTTAAATATGCCAAGAAGTCTAAAAAATGGGACTTTGCCTTAAATATAGCCGAATTATAAAAACATAACGAATACATAACAAACAAATTATTTAATAATTATGAAACAAAAAACAACAAAAAACAAGTAAGAGCGCTATATTCGGCTGTGCCGAATCTTATATACCCTTCACATTGGTCTATAAATATACCCAGCCGAGTAATTTTGTACTGCAAATAATATAATAAAAAACCTTGTGCGAGTTTTAAAGAAAAAATAACAAAATTTTAACGTTCGTATGAATAATAGAAATAGATGAAGAAGATTTGAGGTCGAGAGTTTTAAAAGTTTTCGACATTATTCATATTTGAAGGTTAATAAAACTTGTTAAATGTCTTGTCCGCCTGCTCTTCTCCAACTTTTTCTCCAAAATGTATGAACTATTTGATTATTACTTTTTGTAGAATATTCGAAGTCGATAGCTGTTATAGTTTCCGAGATATAGCGTATCGAATATTTTATAATAGTTGTCGATTTGTATGGGAGCTACCCCTTTTTTTGCCCCCACTCAAAATTTTTTCTTTAAAGCGTAGCCCTTATGGCCCAATTACTTTTTGTAGAACATTTCATTTCGATATCTGTAATAGTTTCCGAGATATAGCGTATCGAATATTTGATAATAATTGTCGATTTGTATGGGAGCTACCCCTTTTTTTGCCCCCACCCTAAAAATTTTTCTCTTAGGCGTAGCCCTTAGCGTGCAATTACTTTTTGTAGAACATTTCATTTTGATATCTGTTATAGTTTCCGAGATATAGCGTATCGAATATTTGATAATAATTGGCGATTTGTATGGGAGCTATCCCTTTTTTTGCTCCCACCCCAACAATTTTTTCTTTAAGGCGTAGCCCTTAGCGTGCAATTACTTTTTGTAGAGCATTTCATTTCGATATCTGTTATAGTTTCCGAGATATAGCGTATCGAATATTTGATAATAATTGTCGATTTGTATGGGAGCTACCCCTTTTTTTGCCCCCACCCAAACAATTTTTTCTTTAAGGCGTAGCCCTTAGCGTGCAATTACTTTTTGTGGAACAGTTAATTTCGATATCTGTTATAGTTTCCGAGATATAGCGTATCGAATATTTGATAATAATTGTCGATTTGTTTGGGAGCTACCCCTTTTTTTGCCCCCACCCAAAAAATTTTTTCTTTTAGGCGTAGGCCTTAGCGTGCAATTACTTTTTGTAGAACATTTCATTTCAATATCTGTTATAGTTTCCGAGATATAGCGTATCGAATATTTGATAATAATTGTCGATTTGTATGGGAGCTACCCCTTTTTTTGCCCCCACCCAAAAAATTTTTTCTTTAAAGCGTAGCCCTTATGGCCCAATTACTTTTTGTGGAACATTTAATTTCGATATCTGTTATAGTTTCCGAGATATAGCGTATCGAATATTTGATAATAATTGTCGATTTGTATGGGAGCTACCCCTTTTTTTGCCCCCACCCAAAAAATTTTTTCTTTAAGGCGTAGCCCTTGGCGTGCAATTACTTTTTGTGGAACATTTCATTTCGATATCTGTTATAGTTTCCGAGATATAGCGTAGCGAATATTTGATAATAATTGTCGATTTGTATGGGAGCTACCCCTTTTTTTGCCCCCACCCAAAAAATTTTTTCTTTAAAGCAAAGCCCTTAGCGTGCAATTACTTTTTGTAGAACATTTTAAGTCGATAGCTGTTATAGTTTACGAGATATAGCGCATAAAATATTTCACCAATTTTGTGCAATTGTAGGAAAAATACCCCGTCCTATCTGAAAAAATTTTTTCCATTATTTAGGTCCCTTCTTTAGGAGTATCCGTGCCAAGTTTTGTGGCAAGAGTGACTACACTTACTGAGATATATAGGGATATCTGCACGGATTTTGTCCTAAAAAAAATGGGTTACTCTGGGTTTTCGCATATATCTCGGTCAATAGTGAACCGATTTTGTTGAATTTAAATAGCGATTATCTCCGGGATATTTCTAATAGTTTGACACCATTAACTGGTCTGTATCTTTTTATTTGACTCCGGAAACTTGATTTCAACAGACGGACAGACGGACATCGCTAAATCGGCTTCCCTATCTATAAGGATCCAGAATATATATACTTTATGGGGTCGCAAATGAATAATAAAGAAATTACAAACGGAATGACAAAGTGATATATACCCTTATCACTATGTGAAGGGTATAAAAATGCTCATGACATTGTTGCAGCAAATGAAAGATACATATGTACATACATATATAATATGCTTTTAATGAATACATGAATATGTACAAGTAAAGTTTAGGAAAAGTTATGCATTAGAAGCAACCAGTGCCTATGTTTTGTAACTTTGGTGAGAACTTCTCGCACCAAAAAGTTATGAAAAAAAATTTCCAATCGTTTCTCGACATGTGAGAAAAAAGTGTTTTCGTAACTATGGGCAAGAAATACCTAAAATGTTTACGTCATTACGTTAGAACTGTCAGAAAGGTGAGAAAAAGTAAACAAAACCACAAAAAACTAGTAAGAGCGCTATATTCGGCTGAGCCGAATCTTATATACCCTTCACATTGACCTTTCGCAATCCCAAACTTTTTTTATTTTTAACCATTTTTTTACTTATAAAATATTTCTAATTTTTAAATAGGCTCTAAGGCCAACTGTAAAGAAGTTGTGGGCATTTTCATATCATTTTTGTAAATTTTGTATAGCAACCCCCTTAGGGCGCGGAGATAGAGGGTAAGTATGTTTAAGGAATATGTTTGGAAGGGTAAACTAATGGGGGTCGGTCGTACACTTTATTGCTCTACGGCCAACTCTGAAGAAGTTGTGGGCATTTTATCATTTTTGTAAATTTTGTATGGCAACCCCATTAGGGCGTGGAGATAGGGGGTAAGTATGTTCTAGGAATATGTTTGGGAGGGCAAACTAATGGGGGTCGGTCGTACACTTTATTGCTCTAAGGCCAACTCTGAAGAAGTTGTGGGCATTTTATCATTTTTGTAAATTTTGTATGGCAACCCCATTAGGGCGTGGAGATAGGGGGAGAGCAAACTAATAGGGGTCGGTCGTACACTTTATTGCTCTAAGGCCACCTCTGAAGGAGTTGTGGGCATTTTTACATCATTTTTGTAAATTTTGTATGGCAACCCCCTTAGGGCGTGGAGATAGGTGGTAAGTATGTTTTAGGAATATGTTTGGGAGGGCAAACTAATAGGGGTCGGTCGTACACTTTATTGCTCTGAGGCCAACTCTGAAGAAGTTGTGGGCATTTTATCATTTTTTTAAATTTTGTTTGGCAACCCCCTTAGGGCGTGGAGATAGGGGGTAAGTATGTTCAAGGAAAATGTTTGAGATAGTGCTGGGCATAATCTTTCTTTTCAGGGAATCGTTCACAATCGGTCAGAAAGGTTAAGGGAAATAGTTCGTTCTCTTCGTTCATCTTTCTTTTATGAAAGATGTTTTGTTTGAAAGATGTTCTGTGGGAAATATGAATGACCGACTGAAACAAGAATTGTTAACAGCTTTTTTTCCTATTTAACGAAAATGTGATATTGAGTGTTAATTGATAAACAAAAAAAGAAAATTTTAAGTGATAAATAAGTAAAAAAATACGTTAATAATAAAAAAGAAATAAATGTGTGGGGCATGAAATACAAGAGATGTCTGTAATTAAAATAGTTATTTCATTATTGATAAAACTATTAATCTAATAAAGAAAATAACTATATAACAACTGTGTGTGCCAAATGAAAAACTGTTTTTATTTTCGGCCACAGTGACAGACTACCGTTCAATTGAAATAGTTCTTTCATAACCGACGCAACTCTGTGTGAAACATGAAAGGTGACAGATGAACGAAGAAAGGTTTGAAGGAAAGAGTACGAACTATTTCTCATCTTTCCTTTTACAGAATCGTTCAATTGAACTAGTTCGTTCATGACCGACACAACTCTAGTTTGAGAGAAGAAACTAATAAGGGTCGGTCGTACACTTTATTGTTCTAAGGCCACCTCTGAAGAAGTTGTGGGCATTTTTACATCATTTTTGTAAATTTTTTATGGCAACCCCCTTAGGGCGTGGAGATAGGTGGTAAGTATGTTCTAGGAATATGTTTGGGAGGGCAAACAAATAGGGGTCGGTCGTACACTTTATTGCTCTAAGGCCAACTCTAAAGAAGTTGTGGGCATTTTTACATAATTTTTGTAAATTTTGTATGGCAACCCCATTAGGGCGTGGAGATAGGGGGTAAGTATGTTCTAAGAATATATTTGGGAGGGCAAACTAATGGGGGTCGGTCGTGCACTTTATTGCTCTAAGGCCAACTCTGAAGAAGTTGTGGGCATTTTATCATTTTTGTAAATTTTGTATCGCAACCCCATTAGGGCGTGGAGATAGGGGGTAAGTATGTTCTAGGAATATGTTTGGGAGGGTAAACTAATAGGGATCGGTCGTACACTTTATTGCTCTAAGGCCAACTCTGAAGAAGTTGTGGGCATTTTATCATTTTTGTAAATTTTGTATGGCAACCCCATTAGGGGAGGAGATAGGGGGTAAGTATGTTCTAGGAATATGTTTGGGAGAAGAAACTAATAGGGGTCGGTCGTACACTTTATTGCTCTAAGGCCAGCTCTGAAGAAGTCGTGGGCATTTTATCATTTTTGTAAATTTTGTATGGCAACCCCATTAGGGCGTGGAGATAGGGGGTAAGTATGTAATAGGAATATGTTTACGGGGGCAAACTAATAGGGGTCGGTCGTACACTTTATTGCTCTAAGACCAACTCTGAAGAAGTTGTGGACATTTTATCATTTTTGTAAATTTTGTATGGCAACCCCATTAGGGCGTGGAGATAGGGGATAAGTATGTTCTAGGAATATGTTTGAGAGAAGAAACTAATAGGGGACGGTCGTGCACTTTATTGCTCTAAGGCCAACTCTGAAGAAGTTGTGGGCATTTTATCATTTTTGTAAATTTTGTATGGCAACCCCCTTAGGGCGTGGAGATAGGGGTAAGTATGTTCTTAGAATATGTTTGGGAAGGCAAACTAATAGGGGTCGGTCGTACACTTTATTGCTCTAAGGCCAACTCTGAAGAAGTTGTGGGCATTTTATCATTTTTGTAAATTTTGTCTGGCAACCCCATTAGGGCGTGGAGATAGAGGGTAAGTATATTCTAGGAATATGTTTGGGAGGGCAAACTAATGGGGGTCAGTCTTACACTTTATTGCTCTAAGGCCAACTCTGAGGAAGTTGTGGGCATTTCCATATCATTTCTTGTAAATTTTGTATGGCAACCCCCTTAGGGCGTGGAGATAGGGGGTAGGTATTTTCTAGGAATATGTTTGGGAGAAGAAACTTATAGGGGTCGGTCTTACACTTTATTGCTCTAAGGCCAACTCTAAAGAAGTTGTGGGCATTTTATCATTTTTGTAAATTTTGTATGGCAACCCCATTAGGGCGTGGAGATAGGGGGTAAGTATGTTCTAGAAATATGTTTGAGAGGGTGAACTAATAGGGGTCGGTCGTACACTTTATTGCTCTAAGGCCAACTCTAAAGAAGTTGTGGGCATTTTTACATAATTTTTGTAAATTTTGTATGGCAACCCCCTTAGGGCGTGGTGATAGGGGGTTAGTAAGTTCTAGCAATATGTTTGGGAGGGCAGACTAATGGGGGCCGGTCGTACACTTTATTGCTCTAAGGCCAACTCTAAAGAAGTTGTGGGCATTTTATCATTTTTGTAAATTTTGTATGGCAACCCCATTAGGGCATGGAGATAGGGGGTAAGTATGTTCTAGGAATATGTTTGAGAGGGTAAACTAATGGGGGTCGGTCTTACACTTTATTGCTCTAAGGCCAACTCTGAGGAAGTTGTGGGCATTTCCATATCATTTCTTGTAAATTTTGTATGGCAACCCCCTTAGGGCGTGGAGATAGGGGGTAGGTATTTTCTAGGAATATGTTTGGGAGAAGAAACTAATATGGGTCGGTCTTACACTTTATTGCTCTAAGGCCAACTCTAAAGAAGTTGTGGGCATTTTATCATTTTTGTAAATTTTGTATGGCAACCCCATTAGGGCGTGGAGATAGGGGGTAAGTATATTCTAGGAATATGTTTGGGAGAAGAAACTAATGGGGGTCGGTCGTACACTTTATTGCTCTAAGGCCAACTCTGAAGAAGTTGTGGGCATTTTTACATCATTTTTGTAAATTTTGTATGGCAACCCCCTTAGGGCGTGGAGATAGGGGGTAAGTATGTTTTAGGAATATGTTTGGGAGGGCAAACTAACGGGGGTCGGTCGTACACTTTATTGCTCTAAGGCCAATTCTGAAGAAGTTGTGGGCATTTTATCATTTTTGTAAGTTTTGTATGCCAACCCCATTAGGGCGTGGAGATAGGGGGTAAGTATGTTTTAGGAATATGTTTGGAAGAAGAAATTAATGGGGGTCGGTCGTACACTTTATTGCTCTAAGGCCAACTCTAAAGAAGTTGTGGGCATTTTTACATAATTTTTGTAAATTTTGTATGGCAACCCCCTTGGGGCGTGGAGATAGGGAGTAAGTATGTTCTAGGAATATGTTTGGGAGGGCAAACTAATAGGGGTCGGTCGTACACTTTATTGCTCTAAGGCCAACTCTGAAGAAGTTGTGGGCATTTTATCATTTTTGTAAATTTTGTATGGCAACCCCATTAGGGCGTGGAGATAGGGGGTAAGTATGTCCTAGGAATATGTTTGGGAGGGCAAACTAATAGGGGTCGGTCGCACACTTTATTGCTCTAAGGCCAACTCTAAAGAAGTTGTGGGCATTTTTACATAATTTTTGTAAATTTTGTATGGCAACCCCCTTAGGGCGTGGAGATAGGGGGTAAGTATGTTCTAGGAATATGTTTGGAAGAAGAAACTAACAGGGGTCGGTCGTACACTTTATTGCTCTAAGGCCAACTCTAAAGAAGTTGTGGACATTTTTACATAGTTTTTGTAAATTTTGTATGGCAACCCCCTTAGGGCGTGGAGATAGGGGGTAAGTATGTTCTAGGAATATGTTTGGAAGAAGAAACTAATAGGGGTCGGTCGTACACTTTATTGCTCTAAGGCCAACTCTAAAGAAGTTGTGGGCATTTTTACATAGTTTTTGTAAATTTTGTATGGCAACCCCCTTAGGGCGTGGAGATAGGGGGTAAGTATGTTCTAGGAATATGTTTGGAAGAAGAAACTAATAGGGGTCGGTCGTACACTTTATTGCTCTAAGGCCAACTCTAAAGAAGTTGTGGGCATTTTTACATTGTTTTTGTAAATTTTGTATGGCAACCCCCTTAGGGCGTGGAGATAGGGGGTAAGTATGTTTTAGGAATATGTTTGGAAGAAGAAACTAATGGAGGTCGGTCGTACACTTTATTGCTCTAAGGCCAACTCTGAAGAAGTTGCGGGCATTTTATCATTTTTGTAAATTTTGTATGGCAACCCCATTAGGGCGTGGAGATAGGGGGTAAGTATGTTCTAAGATTATGTTTGGGAGAAGAAACTACCGGGGGTCGGTCGTACACTTTATTGCTCTAAGGCCAACTCTGAAGAAGTTGTGGGCATTTTTACATCATTTTTGTAAATTTTGTATGGCAACCCCCTTAGGGCGTGGAGGTAGGTGGTAAGTATGTTTTAGGAATATGTTTGGAAGAAGAAATTAATGGGGGTCGGTCGTACACTTTATTGCTCTAAGGCCAATTCTAAAGAAGTTGTGGGCATTTTTACATAATTTTTGTAAATTTTGTATGGCAACCCCCTTGGGGCGTGGAGATAGGGGGTAAGTATGTTCTAGGAATATGTTTGGGAGGGCAAACTAATAGGGGTCGGTCGTACACTTTATTGCTCTAAGGCCAACTCTGAAGAAGTTGTGGGCATAATATCATTTTTGTAAATTTTGTATGGCAACCCCATTAGGGCGTGGAGATAGGGGGTAAGTATGTCCTAGGAATATGTTTGGGAGGGCAAACTAATAGGGGTCGGTCGCACACTTTATTGCTCTGAGGCCAACTCTAAAGAAGTTGTGGGCATTTTTACATAATTTTTGTAAATTTTGTATGGCAACCCCCTTAGGGCGTGGAGATAGGGGGTAAGTATGTTCTAGGAATATGTTTGGAAGAAGAAACTAATAGGGGTCGGTCGTACACTTTATTGCTCTAAGGCCAACTCTAAAGAAGTTGTGGGCATTTTTACATAGTTTTTGTAAATTTTGTATGGCAACCCCCTTAGGGCGTGGAGATAGGGGGTAAGTATGTTTTAGGAATATGTTTGGAAGAAGAAACTAATAGCGGTCGGTCGTACACTTTATTGCTCTAAGGCCAACTCTAAAGAAGTTGTGGGCATTTTACATAATTTTTGTAAATTTTGTATGGCAACCCCCTTAGGGCGTGGAGATAGGGGGTAAGTATGTCCTAGGAATATGTTTGGGAGGGCAAACTAATAGGGGTCGGTCGCACACTTTATTGCTCTAAGGCCAACTCTAAAGAAGTTGTGGGCATTTTTACATAATTTTTGTAAATTTTGTATGGCAACCCCCTTAGGGCGTGGAGATAGGGGGTAAGTATGTTCTAGGAATATGTTTGGAAGAAGAAACTAACAGGGGTCGGTCGTACACTTTATTGCTCTAAGGCCAACTCTAAAGAAGTTGTGGGCATTTTTACATAGTTTTTGTAAATTTTGTATGGCAACCCCCTTAGGGCGTGGAGATAGGGGGTAAGTATGTTCTAGGAATATGTTTGGAAGAAGAAACTAATAGGGGTCGGTCGTACACTTTATTGCTCTAAGGCCAACTCTAAAGAAGTTGTGGGCATTTTTACATAGTTTTTGTAAATTTTGTATGGCAACCCCCTTAGGGCGTGGAGATAGGGGGTAAGTATGTTCTATAAATATGTTTGGAAGAAGAAACTAATAGGGGTCGGTCGTACACTTTATTGCTCTAAGGCCGACTCTAAAGAAGTTGTGGGCATTTTTACATAGTTTTTGTAAATTTTGTATGGCAACCCCCTTAGGGCGTGGAGATAGGGGGTAAGTATGTTTTAGGAATATGTTTGGAAGAAGAAACTAATGGAGGTCGGTCGTACACTTTATTGCTCTAAGGCCAACTCTAAAGAAGTTGTGGGCATTTTTACATAGTTTTTGTAAATTTTGTATGGCAACCCCCTTAGGGCGTGGAGATAGGGGGTAAGTTTGTTCTAGGAATATGTTTGGAAGAAGAAACTAATAGGGGTCGGTCGTACACTTTATTGCTCTAAGGCCGACTCTAAAGAAGTTGTGGGCATTTTTACATAGTTTTTGTAAATTTTGTATGGCAACCCCCTTAGGGCGTGGAGATAGGGGGTAAGTATGTTTTAGGAATATGTTTGGAAGAAGAAACTAATGGAGGTCGGTCGTACACTTTATTGCTCTAAGGCCAACTCTGAAGAAGTTGTGGGCATTTTATCATTTTTGTAAATTTTGTATGGCAACCCCATTAGGGCGTGGAGATAGGGGGTAAGTATGTTCTAAAATTATGTTTGGGAGAAGAAACTAATGGGGGTCAGTCGTACACTTTATTGCTCTAAGGCCAACTCTGAAGAAATTGTGGGCATTTTTACATCATTTTTGTAAATTTTGTATGGCAACCCCCTTAGGGCGTGGAGGTAGGTGGTAAGTATGTTTTAGGAATATGTTTGGAAGAAGAAATTAATGGGGGTCGGTCGTACACTTTATTGCTCTAAGGCCAATTCTAAAGAAGTTGTGGGCATTTTTACATAATTTTTGTAAATTTTGTATAGCAACCCCCTTGGGGCGTGGAGATAGGGAGTAAGTATGTTCTAGGAATATGTTTGGGAGGGCAAACTAATAGGGGTCGGTCGCACACTTTATTGCTCTAAGGCCAACTCTAAAGAAGTTGTGGGCATTTTTACATAATTTTTGTAAATTTTGTATGGCAACCCCCTTAGGGCGTGGAGATAGGGGGTAAGTATGTTCTAGGAATATGTTTGGAAGAAGAAACTAATAGGGGTCGGTCGTACACTTTATTGCTCTAAGGCCAACTCTAAAGAAGTTGTGGGCATTTTTACATAGTTTTTGTAAATTTTGTATGGCAACCCCCTTAGGGCGTGGAGATAGGGGGTAAGTATGTTCTAGGAATATGTTTGGAAGAAGAAACTAATAGGGGTCGGTCGTACACTTTATTGCTCTAAGGCCAACTCTAAAGAAGTTGTGGGCATTTTTACATAGTTTTTGTAAATTTTGTATGGCAACCCCCTTAGGGCGTGGAGATAGGGGGTAAGTATGTTTTAGGAATATGTTTGGGAGGGCAAACTAATAGGGGTCGGTCGTACACTTTATTGCTCTAAGGCCAACTCTGAAGAAGTTGTGGACATTTTATCAATTTTTGTAAATTTTGTATGGCAACCCCATTAGGGCGTGGAGATAGGGGGTAAGTATGTCCTAGGAATATGTTTGGGAGGGCAAACTAATAAGGGTCGGTCGTACACTTTATTGCTCTAAGGCCAACTCTGAAGAAGTTGTGGGCATTTTATCAATTTTTGTAAATTTTGTATGGCAACCCCATTAGGGCGTGGAGATAGGGGGTAAGTATGTCCTAGGAATATGTTTGGGAGGGCAAACTAATAGGGGTCGGTCGCACACTTTATTGCTCTAAGGCCAACTCTGAAGAAGTTGTGGGCATTTTATCATTTTTGTAAATTTTGTATGGCAACCCCATTAGGGCGTGGAGATAGGGGGTAAGTATGTTCTAAAATTATGTTTATGAGAAGAAACTAATGGGGGTCGGTCGTACACTTTATTGCTCTAAGGCCAACTCTGAAGAAGTTGTGGGCATTTTTACATCATTTTTGTAAATTTTGTATGGCAACCCCCTTAGGGCGTGGAGGTAGGTGGTAAGTATGTTTTAGGAATATGTTTGGAAGAAGAAATTAATGGGGGTCGGTCGTACACTTTATTGCTCTAAGGCCAATTCTAAAGAAGTTGTGGGCATTTTTACATAATTTTTGTAAATTTTGTATGGCAACCCCCTTGGGGCGTGGAGATAGGGGGTAAGTATGTTCTAGGAATATGTTTGGGAGGGCAACCTAATAGGGGTCGGTCGTACACTTTATTGCTCTAAGGCCAACTCTGAAGAAGTTGTGGGCATTTTATCAATTTTTGTAAATTTTGTATGGCAACCCCATTAGGGCGTGGAGATAGGGGGTAAGTATGTCCTAGGAATATGTTTGGGAGGGCAAACTAATAGGGGTCGGTCGCACACTTTATTGCTCTAAGGCCAACTCTAAAGAAGTTGTGGGCATTTTTGCATATTTTTTGTAAATTTTGTATGGCAACCCCCTTAGGGCGTGGAGATAGGGGGTAAGTATGTTCTAGGAATATGTTTGGAAGAAGAAACTAATAGGGGTCGGTCGTACACTTTATTGCTCTAAGGCCAACTCTAAAGAAGTTGTGGGCATTTTTACATAGTTTTTGTAAATTTTGTATGGCAACCCCCTTAGGGCGTGGAGATAGGGGGTAAGTATGTTTTAGGAATATGTTTGGAAGAATGAAACTAATAGCGGTCGGTCGTACACTTTATTGCTCTAAGGCCAACTCTAAAGAAGTTGTGGGCATTTTACATAATTTTTGTATGGCAACCCCCTTAGGGCGTGGAGATAGGGGGTAAGTATGTTCTAGGAATATGTTTGGGAGGGCAAACTAATGGGGGTCGGTGGTACACTTTATTGCTCTAAGGCCAACTCTGAAGAAGTTGTGGGCATTTTATCATTTTTGTAAATTTTGTATGGTAACCCCATTAGGGCGTGGAGATAGGGGGTAAGTATGTTCTAGGAATATGTTTGGGAGGGTAAACTAATAGGGGTCGGTCATACACTTTATTGCTCTAAGGCCAACTCTAAAGAAGTTGTGGGCATTTTTACATAATTTTTGTAAATTTTGTATGGCAACCCCCTTAGGGCGTGGTGATAGGGGGTTAGTAAGTTCTAGGAATATGTTTGGGAGGGCAAACTAATGGGGGCCGGTCGTACACTTTATTGCTCTAAGGCCAACTCTGAAGAAGTTGTGGGCATTTTATCATTTTTGTAAATTTTGTATGGCAACCCCATTAGGGCGTGGAGATAGGGGGTAAGTATGTTCTTAGAATATGTTTGGGAAGGCAAACTAATAGGGGTCGGTCGTACACTTTATTGCTCTAAGGCCAACTCTGAAGAAGTTGTGGGCATTTTATCATTTTTGTAAATTTTGTATGGCAACCCCATTAGGGCGTGGAGATAGAGGGTAAGTATATTCTAGGAATATGTTTGGGAGGGCAAACTAATGGGGGTCAGTCTTACACTTTATTGCTCTAAGGCCAACTCTGAGGAAGTTGTGGGCATTTCCATATCATTTCTTGTAAATTTTGTATGGCAACCCCCTTAGGGCGTGGAGATAGGGGGTAGGTATTTTCTAGGAATATGATTGGGAGAAGAAACTAATAGGGGTCGGTCTTACACTTTATTGCTCTAAGGCCAACTCTAAAGAAGTTGTGGGCATTTTATCATTTTTGTAAATTTTGTATGGCAACCCCATTAGGGCGTGGAGATAGGGGGTAAGTATGTAATAGGAATATGTTTATGAGGGCAAACTAATAGGGGTCGGTCGTACACTTTATTGCTCTAAGGCCAACTCTGAAGAAGTTGTGGACATTTTATCATTTTTGTAAATTTTGTATGGCAACCCCATTAGGGCGTGGAGATAGGGGATAAGTATGTTCTAGGAATATGTTTGAGAGAAGAAACTAATAGGGGACGGTCGTGCACTTTATTGCTCTAAGGCCAACTCTGAAGAAGTTGTGGGCATTTTATCATTTTTGTAAATTTTGTATGGCAACCCCCTTAGGGCGTGGAGATAGGGGGGAAGGATGTTCTTAGAATATGTTTGGGAAGGCAAACTAATAGGGGTCGGTCGTACACTTTATTGCTCTAAGACCAACTCTGAAGAAGTTGTGGGCATTTTATCATTTTTGTAAATTTTGTATGGCAACCCCATTAGGGCGTGGAGATAGAGGGTAAGAATATTCTAGGAATATGATTGGGAGGGCAAACTAATGGGGGTCAGTCTTACACTTTATTGCTCTAAGGCCAACTCTGAGGAAGTTGTGGGCATTTCCATATCATTTCTTGTAAATTTTGTATGGCAACCCCCTTAGGGCGTGGAGATAGGGGGTAGGTATTTTCTAGGAATATGTTTGGGAGAAGAAACTAATATGGGTCGGTTCTACACTTTATTGCTCTAAGGCCAACTCTAAAGAAGTTGTGGGCATTTTATCATTTTTGTAAATTTTGTATGGCAACCCCATTAGGGCGTGGAGATAGGGGGTAAGTATATTCTAGGAATATGTTTGAGAGGGTAAACTAATAGGGGTCGGTCGTACACTTTATTGCTCTAAGGCCAACTCTGAAGAAGTTGTGGTCATTTTATCATTTTTGTAAATTTTGTATGGCAACCCCATTAGGGCGTGAAGATAGGGGGTAAGTATGTTCAAGGAATATGTTTGGGAGAAGAAACTAATAGGGATCGGTCCTACACTTTATTGCTCTAAGGCCAACTCTGAAGAAGTTGTGGGCATTTTATCATTTTTGTAAATTTTGTATGGCAACCCGATTAGGGCGTGGAGATAGGGGGTAAGTATATTCTAGGAATATGTTTGAGAGGATAAACTAATAGGGGTCGGTTATACACTTTATTGCTCTAAGGCCAACTCTAAAGAAGTTGTGGGCATTTTTACATAATTTTTGTAAATTTTGTATGGCAACCCCCTTAGGGCGTGGAGATAGGGGGTAAGTATGTTTTAGGAATATGTTTGGGAGGGCAAACTAATGGGGGTCAGTCGTTCACTTTATTGCTCTAAGGCCAACTCTGAAGAAGTTGTGGGCATTTTATCATTTTTGTAAATTTTGTATGCCAACCCCATTAGGGCGTGGAGATAGGGGGTAAGTATGTTTTAGGAATATGTTTGGAAGAAGAAATTAATGGGGGTCGGTCGTACACTTTATTGCTCTAAGGCCAACTCTAAAGAAGTTGTGGGCATTTTTACATAATTTTTGTAAATTTTGTATGGCAACCCCCTTGGGGCGTGGAGATAGGGAGTAAGTATGTTCTAGGAATATGTTTGGGAGGGCAAACTAATAGGGGTCGGTCGTACACTTTATTGCTCTAAGGCCAACTCTGAAGAAGATGTGGGCATTTTATCATTTTTGTAAATTTTTTATGGCAACCCCATTAGGGCGTGGAGATAGGGGGTAAGTATGTCCTAGGAATATGTTTGGGAGGGCAAACTAATAGGGGTCGGTCGCACACTTTATTGCTCTAAGGCCAACTCTAAAGAAGTTGTGGGCATTTTTACATAATTTTTGTAAATTTTGTATGGCAACCCCCTTAGGGCGTGGAGATAGGGGGTAAGTATGTTCCAGGAATATGTTTGGAAGAAGAAACTAATAGGGGTCGGTCGTACACTTTATTGCTCTAAGGCCAACTCTAAAGAAGTTGTGGGCATTTTTACATAGTTTTTGTAAATTTTGTATGGCAACCCCCTTAGGGCGTGGAGATAGGGGGTAAGTATGTTCTAGGAATATGTTTGGAAGAAGAAACTAATAGGGGTCGGTCGTACACTTTATTGCTCTAAAGCCAACTCTAAAGAAGTTGTGGGCATTTTTACATAGTTTTTGTAAATTTTGTATCGCAACCCCCTTAGGGCGTGGAGATAGGGGGTAAGTATGTTCTAGGAATATGTTTGGAAGAAGAAACTAATAGGGGTCGGTCGTACACTTTATTGCTCTAAGGCCAACTCTAAAGAAGTTGTGGGCATTTTTACATAGTTTTTGTAAATTTTGTATGGCAACCCCCTTAGGGCGTGGAGATAGGGGGTAAGTATTTTTTAGGAATATGTTTGGAAGAAGAAACTATTGGAGGTCGGTCATACACTTTATTGCTCTAAGGCCAACTCTGAAGAAGTTGTGGGCATTTTATCATTTTTGTAAATTTTGTATGGCAACCCCATTAGGGCGTGGAGATAGGGGGTAAGTATGTTCTAAAATTATGTTTGGGAGAAGAAACTAATGGGGGTCGGTCGTACACTTTATTGCTCTAAGGCCAACTCTGAAGAAGTTGTGGGCATTTTATTATTTTTGTAAATTTTGTATGGTAACCCCATTAGGGCGTGGAGATAGGGGGTAAGTATGTTCTAGGAATATGTTTGGAAGAAGAAACTAATAGGGGTCGGTCATACACTTTATTGCTCTAAGGCCAACTCGAAAGAAGTTGTGGGCATTTTTACATAGTTTTTGTAAATTTTGTATGGCAACCCCCTTAGGGCGTGGAGATAGGGGGTAAGTATGTTTTAGGAATATGTTTGGAAGAAGAAACTAATAGCGGTCGGTCGTACACTTTATTGCTCTAAGCCCAACTCTAAAGAAGTTGTGGGCATTTTTACATAATTTTTGTAAATTTTGTATGGCAACCCCCTTAGGGCGTGGAGATAGGGGGTAAGTATGTTCTAGGAATATGTTTGGGAGGGCAAACTAATGGGGGTCGGTGGTACACTTTATTGCTCTAAGGCCAACACTGAAGAAGTTGTGGGCACTTTATCATTTTTGTAAATTTTGTATGGTAACCCCATTAGGGCGTGGAGATAGGGGGTAAGTATGTTCTAGGAATATGTTTGGGAGGGTAAACTAATAGGGGTCGGTCATACACTTTATTGCTCTAGGGCCAACTCTAAAGAAGTTGTGGGCATTTTTACATAATTTTTGTAAATTTTGTATGGCAACCCCCTTAGGGCGTGGTGATAGGGGGTTAGTAAGTTCTAGGAATATGTTTGGGAGGGCAAACTAATGGGGGCCGGTCGTACAGTTTATTGCTCTAAGGCCAAGTCTAAAGAAGTTGTGGGCATTTTATCATTTTTGTAAATTTTGTATGGCAACCCCATTAGGGCGTGGAGATAGGGGGTAAGTATGTTCTAGGAATATGTTTGAGAGGGTAAACTAATGGGGGTCGGTCTTACACTTTATTGCTCTAAGGCCAACTCTGAGGAAGTTGTGGGCATTTCCATATCATTTCTTGTAAATTTTGTATGGCAACACCCTTAGGGCGTGGAGATAGGGGGTAAGTATGTTTTAGGAATATGTTTGGAAGAAGAAACTAATAGCGGTCGGTCGTACACTTTATTGCTCTAAGCCCAACTCTAAAGAAGTTGTGGGCATTTTTACATAATTTTTGTAAATTTTGTATGCCAACCCCATTAGGGCGTGGAGATAGGGGGTAAGTATGTTCTAGGAATATGTTTGGGAGGGTAAACTAATAGGGGTCGGTCATACACTTTATTGCTCTAAGGCCAACTCTAAAGAAGTTGTGGGCATTTTTACATAATTTTTGTAAATTTTGTATGGCAACCCCCTTGGGGCGTGGAGATAGGGAGTAAGTATGTTCTAGGAATATGTTTGGGAGGGCAAACTAATAGGGGTCGGTCGTACACTTTATTGCTCTAAGGCCAACTCTGAAGAAGTTGTGGGCATTTTATCATTTTTGTAAATTTTTTATGGCAACCCCATTAGGGCGTGGAGATAGGGGGTAAGTATATCCTAGGAATATGTTTGGGAGGGCAAACTAATAGGGGTCGGTCGCACACTTTATTGCTCTAAGGCCAACTCTAAAGAAGTTGTGGGCATTTTTACATAAATTTTGTATGGCAACCCCCTTAGGGCGTGCAGATAGGGGGTAAGTATGTTCTGAAATATGTTTGGAAGAAGAAACTAATAGGGGTCGGTCGTACACTTTATTGCTCTAAGGCCAACTCTAAAGAAGTTGTGGGCATTTTTACATAGTTTTTGTAAATTTTGTATGGCAACCCCCTTAGGGCGTGGAGATAGGGGGTAAGTATGTTCTAGGAATATGTTTGGAAGAAGAAACTAATAGGGGTCGATCGTACACTTTATTGCTCTAAGGCCAACTCTTAAGAAGTTGTGGGCATTTTTACATAGTTTTTGTAAATTTTGTATCGCAACCCCCTTAGGGCGTGGAGATAGGGGGTAAGTATGTTCTAGGAATATGTTTGGAAGAAGAAACTAATAGGGGTCGGCCGTACACTTTATTGCTCTAAGGCCAACTCTAAAGAAGTTGTGGGCATTTTTACATAGTTTTTGTAAATTTTGTATGGCAACCCCCTTAGGGCGTGGAGATAGGGGGTAAGTATGTTTTAGGAATATGTTTGGAAGAAGAAACTAATGGAGGTCGGTCATACACTTTATTGCTCTAAGGCCAACTCTGAAGAAGTTGTGGGCATTTTATCATTTTTGTAAATTTTGTATGGCAACCCCATTAGGGCGTGGAGATAGGGGGTAAGTATGTTCTAAAATTATGTTTGGGAGAAGAAACTAATGGGGGTCGGTCGTACACTTTATTGCTCTAAGGCCAACTCTGAAGAAGTTGTGGGCATTTTATTATTTTTGTAAATTTTGTATGGTAACCCCATTAGGGCGTGGAGATAGGGGGTAAGTATGTTCTAGGAATATGTTTGGAAGAAGAAACTAATAGGGGTCGGTCGTACACTTTATTGCTCTAAGGCCAACTCTAAAGAAGTTGTGGGCATTTTTACATAGTTTTTGTAAATTTTGTATGGCAACCCCCTTAGGGCGTGGAGATAGGGGGTAAGTATGTTTTAGGAATATGTTTGGAAGAAGAAACTAATAGCGGTCGGTCGTACACTTTATTGCTCTAAGCCCAACTCTAAAGAAGTTGTGGGCATTTTTACATAATTTTTGTAAATTTTGTATGGCAACCCCCTTAGGGCGTGGAGATAGGGGGTAAGTATGTTCTAGGAATATGTTTGGGAGGGAAAACTAATGGGGGTCGGTGGTACACTTTATTGCTCTAAGGCCAACTCTGAAGAAGTTGTGGGCACTTTATCATTTTTGTAAATTTTGTATGGTAACCCCATTAGGGCGTGGAGATAGGGGGTAAGTATGTTCTAGGAATATGTTTGGGAGGGTAAACTAATAGGGGTCGGTCATACACTTTATTGCTCTAAGGCCAACTCTAAAGAAGTTGTGGGCATTTTTACATAATTTTTGTAAATTTTGTATGGCAACCCCCTTAGGGCGTGGTGATAGGGGGTTAGTAAGTTCTAGGAATATGTTTGGGAGGGCAAACTAATGGGGGCCGGTCGTACAGTTTATTGCTCTAAGGCCAAGTCTAAAGAAGTTGTGGGCATTTTATCATTTTTGTAAATTTTGTATGGCAACCCCATTAGGGCGTGGAGATAGGGGGTAAGTATGTTCTAGGAATATGTTTGAGAGGGTAAACTAATGGGGGTCGGTCTTACACTTTATTGCTCTAAGGCCAACTCTGAGGAAGTTGTGGGCATTTCCATATCATTTCTTGTAAATTTTGTATGGCAACCCCCTTAGGGCGTGGAGATAGGGGGTAGGTATTTTCTAGGAATATGTTAGGGAGAAGAAACTAATATGGGTCGGTCTTACACTTTATTGCTCTAAGGCCAACTCTAAAGAAGTTGTGGGCATTTTATCATTTTTGTAAATTTTGTATGGCAGCCCCATTAGGGCGTGGAGATAGGGGGTAAGTATGTTCTAGGAATATGTTTGAGAGGGTAAACTAATAGGGGTCGGTCGTACACTTTATTGCTCTAAGGCCAACTCTGAAGAAGTTGTGGGCATTTTATTATTTTTGTAAATTTTGTATAACAACCCCATTAGGGCGTGGAAATAGGGGGTAAGTATGTTCAAGGAATATGTTTGGGAGAAGAAACTAATAGGGATCGGTCGTACACTTTATTGCTCTAAGGCCAACTCTGAAGAAGTTGTGGGCATTTTATCATTTTTGTAAATTTTGTATGGCAACCCCATTAGGGCGTGGAGATAGGGGGTAAGTATATTCTAGGAATATGTTTGAGAGGATAAACTAATAGGGGTCGGTCATACACTTTATTGCTCTAAGGCCAACTCTAAAGAAGTTGTGGGCATTTTTACATAATTTTTGTAAATTTTGTATGGCAACCCCATTAGGGCGTGGAGATAGGGGGTAAGTATGTTTTAGGAATATGTTTGGGAGGGCAAACTAATGGGGGTCGATCGTACACTTTATTGCTCTAAGGCCAACTCTGAAGAAGTTGTGGGCATTTTATCATTTTTGTAAATTTTGTATGGCAACCCCATTAGGGCGTGGAGATAGGGGGTAAGTATGTTCTAAAATTATGTTTGGGAGAAGAAACTAATGAGGGTCGGTCGTACACTTTATTGCTCTAAGGCCAACTCTGAAGAAGTTGTGGGCATTTTTACATCATTTTTGTAAATTTTGTATGGCAACCCCCTTAGGGCGTGGAGGTAGGTGGTAAGTATGTTTTAAGAATATGCTTGGAAGAAGAAATTAATGGGGGTCGGTCGTACACTTTATTGCTCTAAGGCCAACTCTAAAGAAGTTGTGGGCATTTTTACATAATTTTTGTAAATTTTGTATGGCAACCCCCTTGGGGCGTGGGGATAGGGGGTAAGTATGTTCTAGGAATATGTTTGGGAGGGCAAACTAATAGGGGTCGGTCGTACACTTTATTGCTCTAAGGCCAACTCTGAAGAAGTTGTGGGCATTTTATCATTTTTGTAAATTTTGTATGGCAACCCCATTAGGGCGTGGAGATAGGGGGTAAGTATGTCCTAGGAATATGTTTGGGAGGGCAAACTAATAGGGGTCGGTCGCACACTTTATTGCTCTAAGGCCAACTCTAAAGAAGTTGTGGGCATTTTCACATAGTTTTTGTAAATTTTGTATGGCAACCCCCTTAGGGCGCGGAGATAGGGGGTAAGTATGTTTTAGGAATATGTTTGGAAGAAGAAACTAATAGGGGTCGGTCGCACTTTTTATTGCTCTAAGGCCAACTCTAAAGAAGTTGTGGGCACTTTTACATAATTTTTGTAAATTTTGTATGGCAGCCCCCTTAGCGCGTGGAGATAGGGGGTAAGTATGTTTTAGGAATATGTTTGGGAGGGCAAACTAATGGGGGTCGGTCGTACACTTTATTGCTCTAAGGCCAACTCTGAAGAAGTTGTGGGCATTTTATCATTTTTGTAAATTTTGTATGGCAACCCCATTAGGGCGTGGAGATAGGGGGTAAGTATGTTCAAGGAATATGTTTGGGAGAAGAAACTAATAGGGATCGGTCGTACACTTTATTGCTCTAAGGCCAACTCTAAAGAAGTTGTGGGCATTTTTACATAATTTTTGTAAATTTTGTATGGCAGCCCCCTTAGGGCGTGGAGATAGGGGGTAAGTATGTTTTAGGAATATGTTTGGGAGGGCA
Source organism: Melanophora roralis (assembly GCA_963583895.1). NCBI lineage: Eukaryota > Metazoa > Arthropoda > Insecta > Diptera > Rhinophoridae > Melanophora > Melanophora roralis. The sequence continues at coordinate 13,504,903 of OY757192.1, read as the reverse complement.
AACTAATGGTGGTCGGTCGTACACTTTATTGCTCTAAGGCCAACTCTGAAGAAGTTGTGGACATTTTATCATATATGTAAATTTTGTATGGCAACCCCCTTGGGGCGTGGAGATAGGGGGTAAGTATGTTCTAGGAATATGTTCGGGAGGGCAAACTAATAGGGGTCGGTCGTACACTTTATTGCTCTAAGGCCAACTCTGAAGAAGTTGTGGGCATTTTATCATTTTTGTAAATTTTGTATTGCAACCCCATTAGGGCGTGGAGATAGGGGGTAAGTATGTCCTAGGAATATGTTTGGGAGGGCAAACTAATAGGGGTCGTTCGCACACTTTATTGCTCTAAGGCAAACTCTGAAGAAGTTGTGGGCATTTTATCATTTTTGTAAATTTTGTATGGCAACCCCATTAGGGCGTGGAGATAGGGGGTAAGTATGTCCTAGGAATATGTTTGGGAGGGCAAACTAATAGGGGTCGGTCGCACTTTTTATTGCTCTAAGGCCAACTCTAAAGAAGTTGTGGGCATTTTATCATTTTTGTAAATTTTGTATGGCAACCCCATTAGGGCGTGGAGATAGGGGGTAAGTATGTCCTAGGAATATGTTTGGGAGGGCAAACTAATAGGGGCCGGTCGTACACTTTATTGCTCTAAGGCCAACTCTGAAGAAGTTGTGGGCATTTTATCATTTTTGTAAATTTTGTATGGCAACCCCATTAGGGCGTGGAGATAGTGGGTAAGTATGTCCTAGGAATATGTTTGGGAGAAGAAACTTATAGGGATCGGTCGTGCACTTTATTGCTCTAAGGCCAACTCTGAAGAAGTTGTGGGCATTTTTACATCATTTTTGTAAATTTTGTATGGCAACCCCCTTAGGGCGTGGAGGTAGGTGGTAAGTATGTTTTAGGAATATGTTTGGAAGAAGAAATTAATGGGGGTCGGTCGTACACTTTATTGCTCTAAGGCCAACTCTAAAGAAGTTGTGGGTATTTTTACATAATTTTTGTAAATTTTGTATGGCAACCCCCTTGGGGCGGGGAGATAGGGGGCAAGTATGTTCTAGGAATATGTTTGGGAGGGCAAACTAATAGGGGTCGGTGGTACACTTTATTGCTCTAAGGCCAACTCTAAAGAAGTTGTGGGCATTTATCATTTTTGTAAATTTTGTATGGCAACCCCATTAGGGCGTGGAGATAGGGGGTAAGTATGTTCTAGGAATATGTTTGAGAGGGTCAACTAATAGGGGTCGGTCGTACACTTTATTGCTCTAAGGCCAACTCTAAAGAAGTTGTGGGAATTTTTACATAATTTTTGTAAATTTTGTATGGCAACCCCCTTAGGGCGTGGTGATAGGGGGTTAGTAAGTTCTAGGAATATGTTTGGGAGGGCAAACTAATGGGGGCCGGTCGTACACTTTATTGCTCTAAGGCCAACTCTAAAGAAGTTGTGGGCATTTTATCATTTTTGTAAATTTTGTATGGCAACCCCATTAGGGCGTGGAGATAGGGGGTAAGTATGTTTTAGGAATATGTTTGAGAGGGTCAACTAATAGGGGTCGGTCGTACACTTTATTGCTCTAAGGCCAACTCTAAAGAAGTTGTGGGAATTTTTACATAATTTTTGTTAATTTTGTATGGCAACCCCCTTAGGGCGTGGTGATAGGGGGTTAGTAAGTTCTAGGAATATGTTTGGGAGGGCGAACTAATGGGGGCCGGTCGTACACTTTATTGCTCTAAGGCCAACTCTAAAGAAGTTGTGGGCATTTTATCATTTTTGTAAATTTTGTATTGCAACCCCATTAGGGCGTGGAGATAGGGGGTAAGTATGTCCTAGGAATATGTTTGGGAGGGCAAACTAATAGGGGTCGGTCGCACACTTTATTGCTCTAAGGCAAACTCTGAAGAAGTTTTGGGCATTTTATCATTTTTGTAAATTTTGTATGGCAACCCCATTAGGGCGTGGAGATAGGGGGTAAGTATGTCCTAGGAATATGTTTGGGAGGGCAAACTAATAGGGGTCGGTCGCACTTTTTATTGCTCTAAGGCCAACTCTAAAGAAGTTGTGGGCATTTTATCATTTTTGTAAATTTTGTATGGCAACCCTATTAGGGCGTGGAGATAGGGGGTAAGTATGTCCTAGGAATATGTTTGGGAGGGCAAACTAACAGGGGCCGGTCGTACACTTTATTGCTCTAAGGCCAACTCTGAAGAAGTTGTGGGCATTTTATCATTTTTGTAAATTTTGTATGGCAACCCCATTAGGGCGTGGAGATAGTGGGTAAGTATGTTCAAGGAATATGTTTGGGAGAAGAAACTAATAGGGATCGGTCGTACACTTTATTGCTCTAAGGCCAACTCTGAAGAAGTTGTGGGCATTTTATCATTTTTGTAAATTTTGTATTGCAACCCCATTAGGGCGTGGTGATAAGTGGTAAGTATGTTCTAAGAATATGTTTGGGAGGGCAAACTAATAGGGGTCGGTCGTACACTTTATTGCTCTAAGGCCAACTCTGAAGAAGTTGTGGGCATTTTATCATTTTTGTAAATTTTGTATGGCAACCCCATGGGGGTCGGTCGTACACTTTATTGCTCTAAGGCCAACTCTGAGGAAGTTGTGGGCATTTCCATATTATTTCTTGTAAATTTTGTATGGCAACCCCCTTAGGGCGTGGAGATAGGGGGTAGGTATTTTCTAGGAATATGTTTGGGAGAACAAACTAATAGGGGTCAATCTTACACTTTATTGCTCTAAGGCCAACTCTGAGGAAGTTTTGGGCATTTACATATCATTTCTTGTAAATTTTGTATGGCAACCCCCTTAGGGCGTGGTGATAGGGGGTAGGTATTATCTAGGAATATGTTTAAGAGAAGAAACTTATAGGGGTCGGTCGTACACTTTATTGCTCTAAGGCCAACTCTGAAGAAGTTGTGGGCATTTTATCATTTTTGTAAATTTTGTATGGCAACCCCATTAGGGCGTGGAGATAGGTGGTAAGTATGTTCTAAGAATATGTTTGGGAGAAGAAATAAATGGGGGTCAGTGGTACACTTAATTGCTCTAAGGCCAACTCTGAAGAAGTTGTGGGCATTTTCATATCATTTTTGTAAATTTTGTATGGCAACCCCCTCAGGGCGTGGAGATAGGAGGTAAGTATATTCTAGGAATATGTTTGGGAGTAGAAATTAATGGGGATCTATGGTACATTTTTTTCCTCTACGGGCGAGTCCGGGGAAGTTATAGCGAGTTTTACCTTATTTTTTAAAATTTTGTATGGCAACCATGTCAGGGGCTGGAGATAGAGGGTGAGTATGTTCCACAAAAATGTTTGGCTGGAAAAAATAATTCGGGTCGGATTTACATTTTACCTCTGTAGGAGAACCCTGGAAGCCGTAGGAGCGATTTGAAAAATGTTTAAATTAAGCTTTGTATGGCAACCCTGTTATATGTATAAACCCTAATACTAATAAAATTTTTGTTTTGGGTGTGTTTCAATAATATAGACATGACTGATTCTGTTTTTTTCTTTTTTTGTTGTTTTTTTGTTGTTTTTATACCCTTCACATAGTGATAGGGTATATATCACTTTGTCATTCCGTTTGTAATTTCTTTATTATTCATTTGCGACCCCATAAAGTATATATATTCTGGATCCTTATAGATAGGGAAGTTAAAATAGCCATGTCCGTCTGTCCGTCTGTCCGTCTGTCCGTCTGTCTGTCTGTCCGTCTGTCCGTCTGTTGAAATCAAGTTTCCGGAGTCAGATAAAAAGATACAGATCAGTAAATGGTGTCAAACGATTACAAATATCCCGCTAACAATCGCTATTTAAAATCAGCAAAATCGGTTTACTATTGACCGAGATATAAGCGAAAACCCAGAGTAACCCATTTTTTTTAGGACAAAATCCGTGCATATATCCCTATATATCTCAGTAAGTATAATCACTCTTGCTACAAAACTTGGCACGGATACTCCTAAAGAAGGGACCTAAATAATGAAAAAAGTTTTTTCAGATAGGACCAGGGGAAGGGGTATTTTTCCTACAATTGCACAAATTTGGTGAAATATTTTATGCGCTATATCTCGGAAACTATCACAGCTATCGACATAAAATGTTCTACGAAAAGTGATTGTACGCAAAGATCTACACTTTAAAGAAAAAATTTTTTGAGTGGGGGCAAAAAATGGGGTAGCTCCCATACAAATCGACAATTGTTATAAAATATTCGATACGCTATATCTCGGAAACTGTAACAGATATCGACTTAAAATGTTCTACAAAAAGTGATTGTACGCAAAGATCTACACTTAAAAGAAAAATTTTTTTGAGCGGGGGCAAAAAAAGGGGTAGCTCCCATACAAATCGACAATTATTATAAAAGATTCGATACGCTATATCTCGGAAACTATAACAGATATCGACTTAAAATGTTCTACAAAAAGTGATTGTACGAAAAGATCTACACTTTAAAGAAAAATTTTTTTTGAGTGGGGGCAAAAAAAGGGGTAGCTCCCATACAAATCGACAATTGTTATAAAATATTCGATACGCTACATTTTGGAAACTGTAACAGATATCGACTTAAAATGTTCTACAAAAAGTGATTGTACGCAAAGATCTACACTTTAAAGAAAAATTTTTTTGAGCGGGGGCAAAAAAAGGGGTAGCTCCCATACAAATCGACAGTTGTTATAAAATATTCGATACGCTATATCTCGGAAACTTTAACAGATATCGAAATGGAATGTTCTACAAAAAGTAATTGCGCAAGAATGCCTACGCTTTAAAGAAAAAATTTTTGAGTGGGGGCAAAAAAAGGGGTAGCTCCCATACAAATCGACAATTATTATAAAATATTCGATACGCTATATCTCGGAAACTATAACAGATATCGAAATGAAATGTTCTACCAAAAGTAATTAGGCAAGAATGCCTACGCTTTAAAGAAAAAATTTTTGAGTGGGGGCAAAAAAAGGGGTAGCTCCCATACAAATCGACAATTATTATAAAATATTCGATACGCTATATCTCGGAAACTATAACAGATATCGAAATGAAATGTTCTACCAAAAGTAATTAGGCAAGAATGCCTACGCCTTAAAGAAAAATTTTTTTGAGTGGGGGCAAAAAAAAGGGTAGCTCCCATACAAATCGACAATTATTATAAAATGTTCGATACGCTATATCTCGGAAACTATAAAAGATATCGAAATGAAATATTCTACAAAAAGTAATTAGGCAAGAATGCCTACGCTTTGAAGAAAAATTTTATTGAGTGGGGGCAAAAAAAGGGGTAGCTCCCATACAAATCGACAATTATTATAAAATATTCGATACGCTATATTTCGGAAACTATAACAGATATCCACATCAAATGTTCTACAAAAAGTAATTGGAACACAAGGCCTACGCTTTAAAGAAAAAAAATTTTCGGGTGGGGGATGAAGAAGGGGTAGCTCCCATACAAATTAACAATTTTTATAAAATTTTCGTTACGCTTTTTCTGGAAAACTTTTACAGCTATCGACTTCGAATATTCTACAAAAAGTAATAATCAAATAATTTATACATTTTGGAAAAAAAGTTGGAGAAGAGCAGCGGGACTAGAACATTTAATAAGTTTTATTAACCTTTAAATATGGATAATGTCGATAACTTTTAAAACTTTCGACCTCAAATCTTCTTCATCTATTTCTATTATTCATATGAACGTTAAAATTTTGTTATATTTTCTATGGGCTTTAAAACTCGCACAAGGTTTTTTATTATATTATTTGCAGTACAAAATTACTCGGCTGGGTATATTTAAAGACCAATGTGAAGGGTATATAAGATTCGGCACAGCCGAATATAGCGCTCTTACTTGTTTTATTATTACATGTAAAAGTATGTTCTTTGTTGTTGTAGACTCAAAAAACCGAGGTAGTCTTGGTTTTTTGCTTACATCTCTGTTATTTATCGGGCGATTTTGCTGAATTTCAATACCGATTTTCTCGCGACTATTTGTGACAGTTTGATACCACATTCGGGTCTATGCGATATCGGGGGGCTTCAGAAAGTTGATTTCATAACACGGACAGACGGTCAGACGGAAGGACGGACATCGCTAAATCGGTTTCCCTATCTATAAGGATCCAGAATATATATACTTTATGGGGTCCCAAATGGATAATAAAGGAATTACAAACGGAATGACAAACTTATATACATATACCCTTATCACTTATGTGAAGGGTATAAAAACAACAAAAAAAGAAAAAAACAGAATCAGTCATGTTGATATTATTAAAACACACCCAAAACAAAAATTTTATTAGTATAAGTGTTCATACATATAACAGGGTTGCCATACAAAGTTTAATTTTAACATTTTTAAAATCGCTCGTACGGCTTCCAGGGTTCTCCTGCAAAGGTAAAATGTAAGACCGACCCAAATTATTTTTTCCCTCCAAACATTTTTGTGGAACATACTTACTCTCTATCTCCAGCCCCTGACATGGTTGCCATACAAAATTTTAAAAAATAAGGTAAAAACCGCTACATTTTCCCCGGAGTCGCCCTTAGAAGAAAAAAAAATGTATAACAGACCCCCATTAGTTTTCCCTCCCAAACATATTTCTAGAATATACTTACCCTCTATCTCCATGCCCTAAGGGGGTTGCCATACAAAATTTACAAAAATGATAAAATGCCCACAACTTCTTCAGAGTTGGCCGTAGAGCAATAAAATGTACGACCGACCCCCATTAGTTTTCCCTCCCACACATATTCCTAGAATATACTTACCCTCTATCTCCACGCCCTAAGGGGGTTGCCATACAAAATTTACAAAAATGATATGAAAATGCCCACAACTTCTTCAGAGTCGTTCTTGGAGCAATAAAGTGTACGACCGACCCCCATTAGTTTGCCTTCCCAAACATATTTCTAGAATATACTTACCCCCTATCTCCACGCCCTAAGGGGGTTGCCATACAAAATTTACAAAAATGATGTAAAAATGCCCACAACTTCTTCAGAGTTGGCCTTAGAGCAATAAAGTGTACGACCGACCACCATTAGTTTGTCCTCCTAAACATATTCCTAGAACATACTTACCCCCTATCTCCACGCTCTAAGGGGGTTGCCATACAAAATTTACAAAAATGATGTAAAAATGCCCACAACTTCTTCAGAATTTGCCTTAGAGCAATAAAGTGTACGACCGGCCCCTATTAGTTTCCCTTCCAAAACATATTCCTAGAGTATACTTACCCCGTATCTCCACCCTCTAAGTGGGTTGCTATACAAAATTGTTAAAAATTAGGATAAAAACCCCTACAACTACCCCGGCACCCGTGGAGCGTTAAAATATGACACCGACCCCTATATAAAAATTAGAAATATTTCATAAGTAAAAAAATGGTTAAAAATAAAAAAAGTTTGGGATTGCGAAAGGTCAATGTGAAGGGTATATAAGATTCGGCACAGTCGAATATAGCGCTCTTACTTGTTTTTTTTTTTTTTTGCTTTAATTATAAAGCTAAAAATATTTGGTTTTAATAATTAATAGAAAATTATTTTTTTTAACTCCTCCGCTTATAGCACCGTGAGCAGTTTCGAGAACTTTTTAGAAATTTTTAAAAATCTTTTAATCGGTGAAAATTAGTACAGGCAAATTATGAAGTAAAAAAATGTTTTCTTTGAGTAAAGGTTAGAGAAACAAGTCTTTTTTTACCAATTATATAATGTATCATCCTCTTGTTTTCTCAACTTTTCATCCCTCTTAACAATATTGCTTTTCATAGTTTTGGTTTCCTTGATAACTACATACCAAAATCCCAAAACAAAACTCACAGTTCAAAGAAGTTTCGACGTTTTTAAAATATAAACCAAAAAAATATTAAATCCCTCACAAAGGGGGTGATTATCCTTTAAGGGTATTTGGTGCGCCTTATCGAAAAAAACCCTATGAAATTTTTCTTAAATATGATTTTTCTAATGACAAATGATGATTTTCTTTAGAAAGCTTCCGGCAACGCTGTTACATTGCTTTCTTTTTTAGTTATAACAACTAGAACAATTTTAGCCGGCGGCTAAATTTAAGCCGACATGAAGCCGAAAAAATCATCGGCGGCGGCGGCTTGATAAGACTCATCGGCGGCCTGGGTGAGCCGGCTGTCAGCCGTTCGGCGCAGGTCTCTGATGTGCACTCAAATGTATTAATGTTTGTATGGACGTGTACGATGTACTAATGTTTTGTTTCTATTCAAGGCATATCGATACAAGGTGGCCGCAAAAAAAAATAGTGGAGTCGTTCTCCCTCCCCTAATTTTTTATATGGAGTTTGAAACTAAAATTGAAATTATTTTTCAATTTTAGTGTCAAGCTTCATATAAAAAAAATAAAGAGTAAGAGAGCGACTCTCTTATTTTTTTTCTTGCGGCCACTTTGTATCGATATGCCTTGGTTTCAATTCTTTTAACTTGGTGGCAAATTGTTAGGCCATTTTTTTGCCTTTACTTTCGTCTTCCCTTTTGCATCAGAAGTGTTCAAAAATAAAACAGTTTTTGTATGTATGTAGGTATATCGTCACAGAATATGCAAATGCCTTAGCTTACATGTTGAAACTTTTACAGGAGAAGCAAAACACTTGTTTAAATAAAAAATATTTTGAGAATTAATATAAAATTTTTTAATACAAGTTAACCAGAATTTACAAATTAATTACTGTTGGAAAAAAGTCTTGCGAGATGATGTACATATATTGACTTTACGGACGAAACTTAATAAAAAAAGGATATTTTAAATTTTATTTTACATAGGGCGTTTCGCATTTTCTGTGACGATCTATTCTTTGGCAATATTTACACACGTACATACACCTACAAATTGTTTTACTGAAAGCTTATTTTCTTTTTGTTATTTCTATCACCATTTTTATTAATTCTCTCATTTCATAAATCCCAGTTTATAAATCCCACATCAATTTAGCAGTCATAAAACAGTATATGGAAATGCAACATCTTTATAATCTACAGTCTTTGCTTGTATGCTTGGACGTAAGTATGTATTTTTATATGGATGTGTGTAGGTACATATTTATGTATGCATGTGTGTATGTACATATGCAGAGTTGGGCAAAATACATGCTTTGCTGTATTTGAAATACAAAATACTTCTTCCGCTTGTATTTCAAATACAAAATACCAAATACTTTCAAGTCGAGTATTTGAAATACAAAATACAGTATTTTAGTATCTTTTATTTGAAATACAAAATATGTACATTTATAACCATTAATCAATGAACACCAAATTTTTAAAAGTTTAATCAGATAAGCAGCCTCTTGTTGAAAAATACAAGGTGGCGATGTTTTTAGGCTGTAATTTAAAAAAAAATGAAAAACTTTGATTCTTCTAGTGGATTATTTTTATTTGGTCTTTTAATTTTTTTTACATCAAGTCGAAAATATGATGTCATGTAAATGGCCGCCGCCACAGTTGATTGTCATTTGAGCCCTTTTTATGGCATTTTCCATTACTTTGGCCAAAACTTCCGGCGATGGGTCCTCACATTCTTTATGGATATTGTCTTTAAGAGCTGCAAGAGTCTGAGGCTTGTTGACATAAACACGCGACTTCAAAAAGCCCCACAAAAAGAAGTCTGGAGCGGTCAAATCAGGCGATCTTGCTGGCCAGTTTAAATCGCCAAAACGGGAGATTAGGTGCCCGGGAAATGCATCCTTCAGCATATCGGTTGTGGCACGTGCAGTGTGTGCTGTTGCACCGTCCTGTTGGAACCACATGTTTTCCACTCCCAATTCATCAAGTTGCGGCAAAAAGAACTTGTTGATCATTGCTCTATAGCGCTCACCATTCACAGTAACCGTTTGGCCTGCGACGTCTTTGAAGAAAAAAGGTCCGATGACTCCTCCAGCGAAAACAGCACACCATACAGTAACTTTGAGCGGGTTTAATGTCTTTTCGTGGGTCATACGCAGATTTTCAGTGCCCCAGAAGCGTAAATTTTGCTTATTTACATACCCGCTAAGATGGAAATGTGCCTCATCAAAGAAATAAGGTAAAAACCGCTACAACTTCCCCGGAGTCGCCCTTAGAAAAAAAAAATGTATAACAGACCCCCATTAGTTTTCCCTCCCACACATATTCCTAGAATATACTTACCCTCTATCTCCACGCCCTAAGGGGGTTGCCATACAAAATTTACAAAAATGATATGAAAATGCCCACAACTTCTTCAGAGTCGTTCTTGGAGCAATAAAGTGTACGACCGACCCCCATTAGTTTGCCTTCCCAAACATATTTCTAAAATATACTTACCCTCTATCTCTACGCCCTAAGGGGGTTGCCATACAAAATTTACAAAAATTATGTAAAAATGCCCACAACTTCTTCAGAGTTGGCCTTAGAGCAATAAAGTGTACGACCGACCACCATTAGTTTGTCCTCCTAAACATATTCCTAGAACATACTTACCCCCTATCTCCACGCTCTAAGGGGGTTGCCATACAAAATTTACAAAAGTGATGTAAAAATGCCCACAACTTCTTCAGAATTTGCCTTAGAGCAATAAAGTGTACGACCGGCCCCTATTAGTTTCCCTTCCAAAACATATTCCTAGAGTATACTTACCCCGTATCTCCACCCTCTAAGTGGGTTGCTATACAAAATTGTTAAAAATTAGGATAAAAACCCCTACAACTACCCCGGCACCCGTGGAGCGTTAAAATATGACACCGACCCCTATATAAAAATTAGAAATATTTCATAAGTAAAAAAATGGTTAAAAATAAAAAAAGTTTGGGATTGCGAAAGGTCAATGTGAAGGGTATATAAGATTCGGCACAGTCGAATATAGCGCTCTTACTTGTTTTTTTTTTTGCTTTAATTATAAAGCTAAAAATATTTGGTTTTAAAAATTAATAGAAAATTATTTTTTTTAACTCCTCCGCTTATAGCACCGTGAGCAGTTTCGAGAACTTTTTAGAAATTTTTAAAAATCTTTTAATCGGTGAAAATTAGTACAGGCAAATTATGAAGTAAAAAAATGTTTTCTTTGAGTAAAGGTTAGAGAAACAAGTCTTTTTTTACCAATTATATAATGTATCATCCTCTTGTTTTCTCAACTTTTCATCCCTCTTAACAATATTGCTTTTCATAGTTTTGGTTTCCTTGATAACTACATACCAAAATCCAAAAAAAAAACTCACAGTTCAAAGAAGTTTCGACGTTTTTAAAATATAAACCAAAAAAATATTAAATCCCTCACAAAGGGGGTGATTATCCTTTAAGGGTATTTGGTGCGCCTTATCGAAAAAAACCCTATGAAATTTTTCTTAAATATGATTTTTCTAATGACAAATGATGATTTTCTTCAGAAAGCTTCCGGCAACGCTGTTACATTGCTTTCTTTTTTAGTTATAACAACTAGAAAAATTTTAGCCGGCGGCTAAATTTAAGCCGACATGAAGCCGAAAAAATCATCGGCGGCGGCGGCTTGATAAGACTCATCGGCGGCCTGGCTGAGCCGGCTGTCAGCCGTTCGGCGCAGGTCTCTGATGTGCACTCAAATGTATTAATGTTTGTATGGACGTGTACGATGTACTAATGTTTTGTTTCTATTCAAGGCATATCGATACAAGGTGGCCGCAAAAAAAAAATAGTGGAGTCGTTCTCCCTCCCCTAATTTTTTATATGGAGTTTGAAACTAAAATTGAAATTATTTTTCAATTTTAGTGTCAAGCTTCATATAAAAAAAATATTGAGTAAGAGAGCGACTCTCTTATTTTTTTTCTTGCGGCCACTTTGTATCGATATGCCTTGGTTTCAATTCTTTTAACTTGGTGGCAAATTGTTAGGCCATTTTTTTGCCTTTACTTTCGTCTTCCCTTTTGCATCAGAAGTGTTCAAAAATAAAACAGTTTTTGTATGTAGGTATATCGTCACAGAATATGCAAATGCCTTAGCTTACATGTTGAAACTTTTACAGGAGAAGCAAAACACTTGTTTAAATAAAAAATATTTTGAGAATTAATATAAAATTTTTTAATACAAGTTAACCAGAATTTACAAATTAATTACTGTTGGAAAAAAGTCTTGCGAGATGATGTACATATATTGACTTTACGGACGAAACTTAATAAAAAAAGGATATTTTAAATTTTATTTTACATAGGGCGTTTCGCATTTTCTGTGACGATCTATTCTTTGGCAATATTTACACACGTACATACACCTACAAATTGTTTTACTGAAAGCTTATTTTCTTTTTGTTATTTCTATCACCATTTTTATTAATTCTCTCATTTCATTAATCCCAGTTTATAAATCCCACATCAATTTAGCAGTCATAAAACAGTGTATGGAAATGCAACATCTTTATAATCTACAGTCTTTGCTTGTATGCTTGGATGAAGTATGTATTTTTATATGGATGTGTGTAGGTACATATTTATGTATGCATGTGTGTATGTACATATGCAGAGTTGGGCAAAATACATGCTTTGCTGTATTTGAAATACAAAATATGTACTTCTTCCGCTTGTATTTCAAATACAAAATACCAAATACTTTCAAGTCGAGTATTTGAAATACAAAATACAGTATTTTAGTATCTTTTATTTGAAATACAAAATACAAAATATGTACATTTATAACCATTAATCAATGAACACCAAATTTTTAAAAGTTTAATCAGATAAGCAGCCTCTTGTTGGAAAATACAAGGTGGCGCAAAAGTAACCTTCCGATGTTTTTAGGCTGTAATTTAAAAAAAAATGAAAAACTTTGATTCTTCTAGTGGATTATTTTTATTTGGTCTTTTAATTTTTTTTACATCAAGTCGAAAATATGATGTCATGTAAATGGCCGCCGCCACAGTTGATTGTCATTTGAGCCCTTTTTATGGCATTTTCCATCACTTTGGCCAAAACTTCCGGCGATAGGTCCTTACATTCTTTATGGATATTGTCTTTAAGAGCTGAAAGAGTCTGAGGCTTGTTGACATAAACACGCGACTTCAAAAAGCCCCACAAAAAGAAGTCTGGAGCGGTCAAATCAGGCGATCTTGCTGGCCAGTTTAAATCGCCAAAACGGGAGATTAGGTGCCCGGGAAATGCATCCTTCAGCATATCGGTTGTGGCACGTGCAGTGTGTGCTGTTGCACCGTCCTGTTGGAACCACATGTTTTCCACTCCCAATTCATCAAGTTGCGGCAAAAAGAACTTGTTGATCATTGCTCTATAGCGCTCACCATTCACAGTAACCGTTTGGCCTGCGACGTCTTTGAAGAAAAAAGGTCCGATGACTCCTCCAGCGAAAACAGCACACCATACAGTAACTTTGAGCGGGTTTAATGTCTTTTCGTGGGTCATACGCAGATTTTCAGTGCCCCAGAAGCGTAAATTTTGCTTATTTACATACCCGCTAAGATGGAAATGTGCCTCATCACTCATGATTATTTTGATGAAAGTCACCGACCGATTATTGGTCAAATAAATAGTCACCAATATTCCGCGTTCTGGAGCAGTGTAGCGTAACATTGTTTATTAACGTGTATTTCGCATGTGTTTACTACACAAATGTCAAAACAGATCTGACATTAGGCGCCAATTGCAAAATTTATAGCATTTTCTGATAGGAGGATTACTTTTGCGCCACCTTGTATATAAATCCAGCCAAGGTGTATTTAAGATGTTAAGATATTAGTGTACCCTGAATCCTGCTAAAGAAAAGAATCTTTCTACAAGTCCTGATGAACACAGACTGGTGTTAAATTTTATGAAAACAGTTTTCAGCAAGGCCCATTCAACAAGATAAACCCAAGGCGAATTCAAAAAATTTGCCCTTTGCATTTCCTTTTTTTGTTTGAACGGTAGAATGTCAGAAAAATTAAAATTTCATACAAAATTAAATTTTTATAACGTGAAAATGTCAAATTGATTTTAATCAGCTGGGCTCTTAATATTACCTGGTTGAATGTGCCTTGGTTCTCTGTATGTGAAAAACAAATTAAATTAAGAGTAAAGTAAAGTAATATCAAGGCAAATTGAAAAATTCGCCCTCTGCATTTCTTTTGTATACGCTTCACATAGTGATAAGGGTATATATCAGTTTGTCATTCCGTTTGTAATTTCTTTATTATCCGTTTGCGACCTCATAAAGTATATATATTCTGGATCCTTATAGATAGGGAAGTTGATATAGCCATGTCCGTCTGTTGAAATCAAGTTTCCGGAGTCAAATAAAGTGATACGGGCCAGTTATTGGTGTCAAACTATTGCAAATACTCTGGAGACAATCGGGATTTAAAACTACCAAAATCGGTTTACTATTGACCGAGATATAAACGAAAACTCATAATAATCCATTTTTTAGGACAAAATTCCTGCATATATCCCATCTCAGTAAATATAGTCATTCTTGCCACAAAATTTTTTTGGTTGGGGGCAGGAGAAGGTGTAGCTCCCATACAAATTAACAATTTTTATGCAATTTTCGATACGCTGTATCTCGGAAACTATAACAGCTATCGTCTTCTAGTGTTCTACGAAAAGTAATTGTATAATAAGGCCCACACTTTGAAAAAAAAAACATTGTTTGGGTAGGGGCAGGGGAACGGTTAGCTCCTATACAAATAAACACTTTTTTTGACATTTTCGAAACGCTATGTCTCGGAAACTATAACAGCTATCGATTTCTAGTGTTCTACAAAAAGTAATTACATATATGATAAGGCCTACACTTTGAAAAAAAACTTTTGGATAAGGCAAGGGAAGGGGTAGCTCCCTTACATAGTAACAATTTTTATGAAATTTTCGATACGCTATACCGCGAAAACTATAAGAGAAATCGACTTCAAATGGTCTGCAAAAAGTAATTGGATAATAAGGCCTACACTTTGAAGAAAAAAATTTGGGTTGTGACAGGGGTAGCTCCCATACGAATTAACAATTTTTTAAAAATTTTCGATACGCTATATCTGGAAAACTATAACAGCTACTGACTTCTAGTGTTATACGAAAAGTATTTCGTTGATAAGACCTACATTTTGGAAAAAAAGTTAGAGAGGAGAAGGGGGACTAGAAGATCCTATAAAAATCAACAATTTTTATTTACCTTTTAATACGAATAGTGTCGAAAACTATTACCTCTCGACCTCAAACCTTCTTCATCTACACAGAAAGAAAACTCGCTTTCTAAACTCAAGAATTTTATTCTTGAATTTATCCAAAATCTTTCTTGAAATTTTTAAGTTCGATCCGTACTTACATTTTCTTAAATCAAGCCTATTCGGATTGCTACAACAAATCAAGCAGAAAAGAGCTTGTTGTTTTAATATATTGTTTTACATTTGAAAACAAAGTGACTCGGTGGCCTAGAGGTAACGCGCTTGTGCTGTAGTGCAGGAACTCCCTGGTTCGAATCTCAGCTTCGGTAAGTACAAAAAATGGAATTTTTAAATTGTAAATTTTAAGTGTCTATAAAATAAAAATAAAATCTAAAATTCTTCTTCTCTAATAAAGCTCCATAAGTCAAAAAAATTACATTTCATTTTCGAATTAATCCTGTTTACGGCTTAAGTCAATCTTTTTTTGGCTTACATCAAGTACGGTTCCGAACTTAAATCAATTTTCTTTTTTGGCTTAATTGTGGCTAAAAATTAGAAATTCGTACTTGAAAAATTTTACTTGGAGTAAGAAATTTCGTATTTGATTTAAGAAAGAGCGTAGTCACCGTACTTTTGACACCGCTATGGCTTGATTTAAGTAAAGTTTTCTTAGATAATTTTTTGTGTGTATTTCTATTATCTATACTGACGTTAAAATTTTGTTAAGTTTTTCTATGGACTTTAAAACTGTCACAAGGTATTTTTATTATATTATTTGCAGTACAAAATAACTCGGCTGCGTATATTAAAATACCAATGTGCGGGGTATATTAGATTCGACACAGACAAATATAGCGATCTAACTTGTTGTGTTTAAAAGTATGAATGTCAAAAAAATTTTGCACAAAATTAAATTTTTTGACATTCACATTTTTAAATATCCGCTGAGCTCTTGATATTACCTGAATAAGTGAGTCCTGGCAAAGAACGTGCCTTGCTAAGGTTAAGACATGAATGAATACGAAGACAAAGTTTTCATTCTGATTTTTTTTTTTGGAAATTGTAACATTTTTCAATTTTGCTAATGACAGCTTTTTGTATAACAAAAAAATGTATTTTGAAAAATGTATTTTGACATCATTAGTATTTCAAATACAAAATACTTCAGTGTTAGGTATTTCAAATACAAAATACATTGGAAGGTGGTATTTCAAATACAAATACAAAATACGTATTTGTATTTCAAATACAAGTATTTGAAATACTGCCCAACCCTGTACATATGTATGTACACATGTATGTATGTTTATTTGTGTAAATGTGCATACTTACAAACATACATATAACTTAACGTGTTCCGAAATCAGCAGATATACATATGTATGTATGTACTTATTGTGATGTTTTTTATTTATTACTAACTGACCCGGTCCGCGTTGCTGGCCCTAAGCAAACATTATTGTTTTATTACCACACGATTTAAATTGAGGTTTTAACAAAATTTATGGCTTTGAAATAAAAATCCATGGAACACCTACCATAAAGTTTTTTCACAGAATAACTTACATATGATGTAGATATGGGCTCAATCAAAAAGAAACACATGTATTTAAGGCAAATTGGAAATTATATTTATTTATTACTTCATCTTAAGACCAGCGGATAGACAATGTTTTTTGTTTTTTATTTGGTGAAAAAACGTATAAATTTTTTGGCTTGCCAACTCGGGAGCAAGCCAAATACAACTGTCGGTGTGAAAAACATGAATTTTCCAAAATTAAGCAGGCAATAGTTAATGATTGGCATTGTGCTTTGTTGCTGGTAATAGCAAAGGCAAGATGCAAAGGGAATTGGAGCCGCTTAAATTAGAATGGTAAATCGTTGAAAACCATCGGAATTCGTGGAATAAGTATATCTTGCCTTTAAATCTGCGACCGATGATTGTTGCCTCGACTAAATTTGGTGAACAGTTTCTGATGGTCAATCTGGCTCCGCTGCATAGCTTTGGTACATTTAAGTTGCGAATAAGAATTACCGGTGATCCAACTTTTAATGTTAATACATGCGGTGGCATTCCGGGTGGTTCCAATGATTGATAATATAATACATATTATGTTTAACTTATTGCACAATGTTAAACTTTAGTAAGCGCGAAATATCTTGTGTTATCGAATGATGTAAATATTTTGTAAATAAAGCGAAAACTCGGATTTTTGAATGCAACATTTCGAAAGTTTTGATATTGGATCATTATAACCATATGTAGGTTTTTTGTAAATATCTTCGGAACTACACTACTAATTTAGAAGTTTGATATCTTTTATTGAAAAACATGACAACGGCTTTCGAAAATAATATAATCTATATATAATCTATATATGTATATATAAAAGAGGATGTGTGTGTGTATGTAACGTATGGGCTTCAAAACGGCTGGGCCGATTTTGATGAAATTTTTAGAGAACCTTCAGAATATTCAGGCGAGTGACACTGTGAAGTCTGATTTTTTATTTTCGGTCTTTGGGCGACATCCAATTTTCATATTGCACCGCCATATACATTTATTTATTTTTTTGCATTTTTTTTTTTGTTTTATTTTTTTGGAAGCCGTTGTCCTGTTTTTCAAAACGAGATATTAAACTCTTAAATTAGTTATGTAGTTCCGAAGATATTTACAAAAAACCTATGTTGATAATAATCCAATATCAAAACTTTAAAACTTTCAAAATGTTGCATTCAAAAATTCGAGTTTTCGATTTATTTACAAAATATTTGCATTGTTCGATAACACAAGATATTCCGCGCTTAGTTGGGTGTAACATTGTACAATTAGTTGAAAATCTATGTATATATACAAGAAGATGTGTGTATGTATGTAACGTATGGACTCCAAAACGGTTGGGCCAGTTTTGATGAAATAAATATAATTTCCAATTTGTCTTAAATACTTGTGTTTCTTTTTTTAATGAGCCCATATCTACACCATATGTAAGTGATTCTGTGAGAAAACTTTATGGTAGGTGTTCCATGGCTTTTTATAATAAAGGCCAGTAATTTCGTGGTAATGCAACAATAATGTTTGCTTAGGGTTAGCAACGTGGACTATGTCAGCTAGTATAATATAAAAAAAGCAAAAAAAAAAAATATATATGTATATAACATGGCTGGTGAAATTAGGTGAAAATTGGATTTTGCTACGCCCCTCCGCCCACAGACTGAAAATAAAAAATCAGACTTCACAATGTCACCCGTCTAAATATTCTGAAGGTTCCCTGAAAATATCATCAAAATCGGCCCAGCCCTTTTGGAGTCCATATGTTACATGCATACACACATCCTCTTTTATATATATAGACTAGGTAAGCCCCGGTGTGCTTCGCTACCCCAATCATAGTAAAATTATTAAAATATGTAAACAAAAGAATTTACATATGTTTTAATTTATTGGTTGCCCCACATAAGTTGAAATTAATAATAATAAGTCAGCCCTACTATTTACTAAGCACATAAAAATTGGAAATTTACCAGGCTTACAGTTTTGGAAAAATTCAGAAAGCTTTAATAAGCAAAAATTATTTATAAACTTCTATATATAATCTCAGCCCCTTATTAACATATTAACATTTTTTGGTAACCTGACGAATGCAATTTAAATTATGTTTCTACCTTCATTGGTTTTAAAGATACGAAAAGTACTAAAACATAATTTTAACCTTTTTTCCCCCTAAGAGTCCAATTATTCAAAAAAGACCCAAAAACGTACTCATATTTTTTAGGCCTGTCGCATCCAATTTGAATTATGTTTCTATCTTTATTGGTTGAAAAGCAACAAAAAACGCATAAAAAAATCAAAATAATTTTTTTAACCCTTTTGGATCCAAAATTAAAAAAGTACGGAAAACGTAATAATATTTTTTTAAGACCTATCGAACGCAATTTGAATAATGTTTATATCTTTATTGGTTTAAAAGTAACAAAAAATACCAAAAAGTACCAAAAGATAATTTTAGCCCCTTTTTCCCCCATTTCGGACCAAAATGAAAAAAAAAACTCCAGATACCTGTCCGTTTGTTTCTTAAGGAAAACGCAAAACGATTTAAATTTTGTTTCTATCTTATATACATCAAGAGATAGTAGGCTACATGTTTTTCCTTTTTTGTCCCCTTTTTATCCCTTTACGGGCCCAATTTCTAAAAATTCGTATGTATTTAAACAAACATGTATTTAGCTCTACGCGTTTGATCAGTATGGCTTTGGGTAACTTGGTTAGGAAATTCATAATCAGACCTTCCCACACAAATGGGCGTAGTGTGGGCGCGGCAGCAATAATTTCCAAAAAAAAACTTGCCAATTGTTTCTTCCAGACTTGAAGTAACTCGCTGCAAAAATTTCAAAAAAATCGATCCACTGGTGTGGACAGCTATAAATTAGGCCTTCTATATGTGTGGCAATTTTAAAAAATCAGTGCAATAAAAGTACCAGCATAAAAAGTTAAACTTTTATGGGCGTGGCACCGCCCACTTTTTTACCTTCAAAATTTTAACTTTAAAAGCCGTTTACGTGCGAACTAATTTCCAAAAATCGGTCTCGAAAAGCAATTGAAATTATGTTTCTATCATAATTGATTTTAAAGTTACAAAAAGTACTCAAACATAATTTTAACCTTTCTTCCCCTTAGGGTCTATAAAATTAAAAAAGTATCTAAAAACATACTCATATTTTTTAGGCCTGTTACACTTAATTTGAATAATGTTCCTATCGTTATTGGTTTAAAAGTTACAAAAAACGAATAAAAAAATCAAAATATATTTTTGACCCTTTTTTCCCCCTTTGGGCCCAAAATTAAAAAAAAGTACGAAAAACTTAATCATATTTTTGTAAGACCTATCGAACGCAATTTGAAAAATTTTTCTATCTTTATTGGTTTAAAAGTAACAAAAAGTACCAAAAAGTACCAATATATAATTTTAACCCCTTTTTTCGGCCTTTCGGACCATAATTTAAAAAAAAACTCCAGATACCTGTCTGTTTATTTCTTAAGGAAAACGCTAAACTTTTTAAATTTTGTTTCTATCTTATATACATCAAGAGATAGTAGGTTACCGATTTTTCCTTTTTTGTCCCCTTTTTATCCCTTTACGGGCCCAATGTTTAAAAACTCATGTGCATTTAAACAAACATGTAAAGCTTAACACGTGTTGTAAATTTCAGGTATTTAGCTCTACGCGTTTGAGCAGTATGGCTCTGGGTAATTTTGTTACTTGACCTTCCCACACAAATGGGCGTAGTGTGGGCGTGGCAGCAATAATTTCCAAAAAAAAAGTATCCTATTGTTCCTTTCAGACTTGAAGTAACACTCTGTAAAAATTTCACAAAAATCGATCCACTGGTGTGGCCAGCTATAAAATACAAACATACATACATACATACATACATACATACATACATACATACATACATACATACATACATACATACATACATACATACACCCCTTCTTTATATAATAGATTTCACAAATACTTAAGATGACATTGACGAACTTCAGCCCAGATGCCCATACGGTTCCTTTAGATATAAGTATTTATGTTTTGTGAATTAAAGTTAAACAGAAACAAAAAATAGTTTTGTACTGTTGGAGTCAAAACAATACTCTCAAACTATTTTTCTGGTACCCAATTAAAAACTTACGGCCGTATGCAAAAAAATTCTTACTTCGGCTTTAAAGGTTGCATTTGTAAATAAACACATTAAGGCTAGCAAAGCTTTTTAAAAAAATCGTATGCAAAAATGTCCTTCCACTAAAGTGTGCATTAAGAAAAATTCAGGTTTTGATTCTGGCAACATCATCAATTATTTTGTCAGTTTATAGTTATCGATGTATGAAAGCGAATATTATTTTACCCAGGTACCCACATTTATAAATTACTGTTAATTTTTTGTTTACATAAGAATTAAAATAAATGGATATTTAACATAAAATCTTCTTTTAAAAACTCACATATACATGAAAAGTAATTTGTATAATTAAAAAAAGCGAGAAGCATACACATGTGTATGTATGTATGTACATACACGTAAACGCGTAGAGAGGGACTTTAAATTTGGACAGTTATAACTTCTCTTGATGTGTAGATACCCTATTAGGGGATTTTAAAAAAAATCGGATATAAAAGGGAATAAAAATAAGCAAATTGGTAACTTAGCATTTCCTTAACTATACGCAATTTTCAAGGTATTAAGGCATAACCATATGGCTACATTTTTTAAATTTAAATAAGGCTACATTTTTTATTTTAGAAAAATGTTTGATTTCGAAATGTGGATAAAAAAGGTACTAAAAACAAGATATACGTAATAGTTTAGAAATGCTTTAGATAAATTTTATACAATTAAACCCAAAAACTTTCGGTTTTATGCAGTAAGAGAAAAAAATTGATATTCTGAAATAAGTTTGTGCACAGAATCATTTAGATCATCATATTATCATAATTCTCATTTGCATTTAGCACAATTGCTAATATATTTGCAACAACTACAAGGCTTTGTTTTGTTTGTACAAAAATAGGTATTCGAATAACGAATTTTGTTTCGATTTTTTTAAACATCACTAAAATTATGTTTTTAAAGAAACGGAAAAAATTAATAAAAATGTAAAAAATTTAGTTTTTTGAAGATAACTTTCTTGATTTTGGAATTTTGCTTTCTAAATATGTTTGGCAAAAACACAACATCATGTTTATAACCTTTAAACTTAAAAATATTCATTCATTGTTTCACAAGACACAAAAAACCAAAAAAGTCACTTTCACATATATAGGTTTTAAGTATACACATACCTACATATGTATGTACACTGGCTCACAGCTTATTTTATGCAGTGCAATATTTTGTTTTTAAAGCCCTACAAAAACACAACCAACGAGAACTTTGAAAAAATTTGATGTCATTTAAAAGAGAAAACGTTGTTGTTTAACAAACGAAAATCACATATTGCAAAAACATTTATTTCAACTATTTATAAGTATAAAACAAAAAAAAATTCAAATTTTATCTCACAGCTTATTTTATGCAGTAAATTTCTACTGTAACAGAACCTTAATGCAGTGTTGTTCGTTTTTTTCATGTTTCGTATTTCTATTTCTAGGAATGTTTTATTGTGGAATTGTTAGTCTAATTATGTTACATCAAGTCTCGACTTAAAAAAATTGAACTGAGCCCGCGAACAACATTACAACAAAGGAAATTGGTTTTAAACCACTTTAAAAATGGTCATTTACAGCGATAACTAGCAGAAATGGTAAATATTAAGGCTTCCACAGTCCAAAAAATCATTAAGCGTTTCATCCACGAAAATCGCGTTCATAACAAAGGCAGAAAGGCACTTAATAAAATTTTTAGTGAGCAGGACGAGCGATATATTTTGAGAAAAACAAAGGCGAACTCAAAGCTTTTGGCTCCAAAGCTGGCCTCAGAGGCTGCACCTGACCTTGTCAAACAATGCTGCGCCGAAACTGTTTGCCGTGTCCTGCGCTTACATAGTTTTCTTGACCATGTTTCACGCAAGAAACAGTTTATAAGCCCAAAGAATAAATTTTTTACGCTAAATTTCGCAAAAGAACATGTTTCCGAGGAATCTACGTTTTGGAATTCGGTAATATTCGCTGATGATATAATATATATACGAATGTTACCGAACGTCATTTATTACTCCATTGTTAGAAATTTCCTTTGCTTTCATTCCACGTGTTGCTACTAAAATTTTTGAAGGTTCACTATTGTCATCTTCTACAGGTATCATATTCTTTAACATATCAGAATCTAATCTTATTCTAGATAAAGCATCCGCGTTAGTATTTATATTTCCCTTCTTATAAACAATTTCAAAATCATAATCTGACAAATCTATTTACGTGTCAATTTGGATGAAGGATTTTTATGAGAGAAAAGTGAAATAAGTGGTCTGTGGTCTATCACTACAATAAATTTTCTACCAAATAAATAAGGTCTAAAGAACTCTATACCCCAATGTATAGCAAGAAGTTCTTTCTCAATTACTGGTTTATTTAAATCATGTTTTCCTAATGTTTTGCTTGCATATGAAATTGGTAAATCCTCTCCTATTTTCCCTTGTGATAATATAGCTCCTAATGCATAGTTTGATGCATCAGTAGTCAAAATAAATGGTTGTTCAAAATCAGGATATCTTGGTATTGGTGCGTTAATCAATTTTGTCTTTAGTATGTTAAAAGCCTGTTGACATTCTTCTGTCCATTGAAATTCTTTTCCTTTTTTAGTCTGATCATTTAGACATTTTGGGATTTCCGCGAAATTCTTTACGAAACGTCTGTCATAATTACAGAATGCTACAAATCTTTTAACTTCGTCTTTGTCTTTTGGGATTGGGTATTGTTCAATAGCTTTATGTTTTGGAGGATCCGTTCGTATACCGTCTTTTGTTATCTGATGACCTAAATAAATTACCTCCGATTTTAAAAATACACATTTTGATGCATTTAATTTCAAATTGTACTTTGACAAGCGTTCAAAGACCTTAATGAGATTTTCATTGTGGTGTTTTAAACTACAACCAAATACAATAATATCGTCTACGTATAAAAATGCTTTGGAATCTAGTCCACTAAGTGCTATTGTTAACATTCTTTGGAAACTATTGGATGAAATTTTCAAACCAAATGGTAGTCTTTTAAATTGATAATGACCATTATTAGTTGAAAATGCAGTCAAATTTCTTGAATCTTCGTCTAACTTTATCTGATGGAATGAGCTAGTCCTATCTAAAGTGGAAAAATACTTAGCTCTTCCAAGACGATCTAAAACATCTTCTAATCTTGTTAATGGAAATTTATCACTTACTATCTTTTTGTTAAGTTGTCGAAAATCTACAACTAGTCTCCATTTTCCTTCCTCGTTTTCGCTCTTTTTTGGTACTACCAATAAAGGTGAATTGTATGCACTATTTGATGGTTCTACCACATCATCATCTAATAATTTCTGTACTTGTTCATTTATTTCATTATATTGTGTGTGTGGTAATCTGTAATTTTTAATGTATACTGGTGTATTGTCCGAAACTTTTAAGTGTTGTGTATAAAAGTTATTTGAAGTTAGTGTCTCTCCCTCTAAATGAAAAATGTCCTGGTAGTCTTCAAATATTTTTATCATTTCCATTTTTGCTTTTTCGTCATTAACATCAAATTTTAAAATATCAAGTAACTTTTTAAATCTTTCCGTATTACTATTCTTTTCTTTTGGTTTGTATGATTGTGTTACTAAAACGTAGTTTTTTAATGGTTCTATTTCAAAATTGATGTTCTTCAAAATTACATTGTTATCCGTTGTATTTAATATTTTCACATGGTGATTTCCGTTTCCTGGTACTATTGTGTTACTAACGAATATTCCTGGTTGAATTTCTTTGTTTAAAATTATGCTATCTTCTTTAATATCTAAATTTATAGGATGAATACTTTCTGACCGTTTCTCTACCTCTATGCAATAATTTCTGTTTATCCATGATTTCATAGGTATTGTAATTTCCTCATTTTCTAGCGTCAGTGTTATGGTGAATGTTTCATAGTCGATCTTACATAAGAATTTCGTAAAGAAATCTCTTCCTAAAATTCCATCTGTCGGTATAGGAAAGTTTTCGTCAATGATATGAAATTTATGTTTTTCGCTTACGTTATTTATAATAAAACCTAGTTCTGCTGTTCCTATTGATTTAATTTTTTCAGATGTTATCCCTGTGAAACTAATTGATTGTTCTCCATCTATGTTTATTGAATCTTCCTTTAATTTGTCTAGTTTACACAAAGATATGTCTGCTCCTGTGTCTATTAAGAATGTAAGTATTACATTTTTGCCTAAGTTTAGGTTTATGAAATTGGTTAGATTATTTGATTTTTGGAAAACATTGTTTAATCTTCTTGTTGTTCCTCCGGATGGTGGGTTTGTGCAGTTCCTTGACTCACATCCGGACCCTGGTAGTTTTCCTGTACAATGTGTACATTTCTACGGTTATTTCTGTTCCGATTATTGTTGTAATTATTATAATTGTTTCTTCCGTTATTTCTGTTTGTATTGTAATTGTTGTTAGAAGGTCTATTGTTATTATTCATTGGTGTGTTAGGATTGCCATTTGAATTATAATAATTTCTCCTATTATAATTATTACTGTTGTTATTGTTATGGTAATTATTCCCGTTGGTATTGTTCCTATGATTAATATTCTCTGTCGTATTATTTCTATTCCTATTTTGCCTATTCCTGTAATTCGAAAAATAAAGTACCTGATCCTTATTGGAAATTTCTTTTTCTAACTCTAGGGCCAATTGGGCTGCTTCATTCAGTTCTTTTGGTCTAGATGCAAATATGGTTGGTTTTAGTTCTTCAATTAAACCATTTTTAAAGACGTTTAAGGCATAGTTATCATTTATTAGCTTAATTGTGTCTGACTGAATAGTACTACAATTCTGTATTTCCCTAATTTGTAGTTCATTTAGTTCCGCTATTAAATTTAAAAGTTTTTCATGATAAGCATGTACGCTCATACTTTTTTGGGAAAAATTACTAAGTGAAGCTTGTAATTGCGCTACCGTTTTTGTATCTGTTTGTTAGAATGGTTTTCAAATCGATGAAAGTTGTCGGTGCCGACGTACCTTATGCAGTTCTTACTGTTGTAGTTAATTTTACGTTGTACACGAAACTCAGTAAAATTGGTTTCTGCTCTATTGCCAAACCATCGTTGATAAGTTCTACTATCGTAAGGAATGAGTGAAGTTCTTTATAATTCCCTGAGAATTCTGGAATTACTTTTAAAGCAATTTCTAAATTAAAATTTGACATTATTATCGAAATTTGTTGATGATTATTGGTATTTTGTTGTGTACTAAGTGATCCTTCTAGAAGAAATTTTGCCTTATTGTAATATTTTTCAAATTTTTCTATGTTTTTCTCAATTTCCTCTTTTTTTACAAGTTTATTTTCAATTAAGTCTAAAAATTCGCTTCTCAATAATTCTACTTCTTCTAGTTTAATAAGTATTGTGGATTTTTGGTATCCCCTATTTCCTGCTTTTTTAAAATTTTTAATTATTTTTTCTATCTTATTAATTATATTTTCCATCAAAGATATAATATATTATTTTAAACTTGCACAACGGCTTTTTTGTTTATTTTATTTGTTTATTTTATATACTAAAAATATAATTAAAGGAATACATATTATGAAGACGATGTCAAATTTAATAGTGCCACTGAAATCCATATTCTGTTGGTTTTGTTGGTTTCCTCCGTTGTTGTTTTCTATTTTTATGTTCTCATTGATTGTTGCAGACTTCTCTTCTTTTGATTCCTGTCCACCCATTGCTTTCCTTAAGTTGTTTCAACTGGATGTATAGCCTCCTTTTTTGTTCACCAGAACATAATCCCATCAATCGTATTAGTTCCTTCTTTTCTTTCTGAATTTTCCTTTTCTTACCTCCTTTATTAGCTTTACTTTGTTTTTGACTTGTTTCTTCCTTCTGCTTTTGGTTTCTCTTTCTATACTCTTCCAGAGTTATTGGCTTTGGACCGCAATGTTTTGGGGTTGGTACGTAAACTGGACAAAATTTGTTTTGACTCTCTGGCTCGTATTGTTCAATCTCTGTCTCGTATTTCGAGAAAATTGCTTCAATGTCCTTTTCTGAAGGAATCGAATCAATTAAATCAATAAATGACATTTAAATATGTCAAAATTAAAAGTAAGAGAAAAAAAATCTTTACATTCCGAAAGGCTTCGAATTTGGCAGGATCGCCATATAAAGGATTGGATTGTGTAATGAGTTGGTTTTGCTAAGTTATTTTGAATGCTATGCTTAGCCACAGCACGTTTTACTTCTTCTGAGCACTGTTTAAGGTGCCCGGCTAGAAGGTTGAGAACAAGTTTGGATTTCAAAAGTATTCTGATTCTTTATTGACAAATGTTTCTTATTTATACTTTTTACAATGCTCAATTTCTTATTTTAAATCATTTTCTTTCACACATTCAACCTTTTACTTAAAATATTACTCATTACTTTTTATTTTCAAGTGCATTGGCTTATTTTCTGTCTGCTTGCATATACACATTGTGTTTTGAAATATTATTCCTCGTAATATTTCGAATGCAATATTTCTAGTTAAATCACTTGCATAAACATAATTTCAAGTGCAATGCCTTTCATAAATATTGTCTTATGTGTGGTCCCATTAATAATGTGCCAAGTGGTTTCATATTGCAGAAAAATTAAATAACGAATTTTGTATCGTTTTCTGTATTGTTGTTGTTGGGTAGTTGTGTTGCAATAGACACTCTACACATTATTCTTAGGTAGTAGTGATGTGTTTTGACAAACACACTACAAAACCCAAAAACTTTCGGTTTTATGCAGTAAGAGAAAAAAATTGATATTCTGAAATAAGTTTGTGCACAGAATCATTTAGATCATCATATTATCATAATTCTCATTTGCATTTAGCACAATTGCTAATATATTTGCAACAACTACAAGGCTTTGTTTTGTTTGTACAAAAATAGGTATTCGAATAACGAATTTTGTTTCGATTTTTTTAAACATCACTAAAATTATGTTTTTAAAGAAACGGAAAAAATTAATAAAAATGTAAAAAATTTAGTTTTTTGAAGATAACTTTCTTGATTTTGGACACAACATCATGTTTATAACCTTTAAACTTAAAAATATTCATTCATTGTTTCACAAGACACAAAAAACCAAAAAAGTCACTTTCACATATATAGGTTTTAAGTATACACATACCTACATATGTATGTACACTGGCTCACAGCTTATTTTATGCAGTGCAATATTTTGTTTTTAAAGCCCTACAAAAACACAACCAACGAGAACTTTGAAAAAATTTGATGTCATTTAAAAGAGAAAACGTTGTTGTTTAACAAACGAAAATCACATATTGCAAAAACATTTATTTCAACTATTTATAAGTATAAAACAAAAAAAAATTCAAATTTTATCTCACAGCTTATTTTATGCAGTAAATAACTTCTGTAACAGAACCTTAATGCAGTGTTGTTTGTTTTTTTCATGTTTCGTATTTCTATTTCTAGGAATGTTTTATTGTGGAATTGTTAGTCTAATTGTGTTACATCAAGTCTCGACTTAAAAAAATTGAACTGAGCCCGCGAACAACACTACAACAAAGGAAATTGGTTTTAAACCACTTTAAAAATGGCCATTTACAGCGATAACTAGCGGAAATGGTAAATATTAAGGCTTCCACAGTCCAAAAAATCATTAAGCGTTTCATCCACGAAAATCGCGTTCATAACAAAGGCAGAAAGGCACCTAATAAAATTTTTAGTGAGCAGGACGAGCGATATATTTTGAGAAAAACAAAGGCGAACTCAAAGCTTTTGGCTCCAAAGCTGGCCTCAGAGGCTGCACCTGACCTTGTCAAACAATGCTGCGCCGAAACTGTTTGCCGTGTCCTGCGCTTACATAGTTTTCTTGACCATGTTTCACGCAAGAAACAGTTTATAAGCCCAAAGAATAAATTTTTTACGCTAAATTTCGCAAAAGAACATGTTTCCGAGGAATCTACGTTTTGGAATTCGGTAATATTCGCTGATGATATAATATATATACAAATGTTACCAAATTCCAAAACGTAAATTCCTCGGAAACAAAACGAACAACACTGCATTAAGGTTCTGTTACAGTAGAAATTTACTGCATAAAATAAGCTGTGAGATAAAAATTTGAGTATTTTCTGTTTTTATACTTATAAATAGTTGAAATAAACGTTTTTGCAATATGTGATTTTCGTTTGTTAAACAACAACGTTTTCTCTTTTAAATGGGGGTTTTCACACATGACTAATTGTGCTGGCATAAAATCGCAGTTTGTTATCTTTTTCGGTGAAGAGATTGGTTTTAGTTGGCATAATTTTTTCAACCAGCTTCAACCCCGCACAAGCAGAACGAAACTAACACATACACACTCTGCACACGTAAAGTAAACAAAGAAACTACTAACACACACAAAGCTTTGTATACGTGCACAATTTTATGCCAGCATAATTAGTCTTGTGTGAAAACTAAGGAACAAAATTTGTTCGAATTAAAAATTAGTCTTGTCTGAAAACCCCCAATGACATTAAATTTTTTTAAAATTCCCGTTGGTTGTGTTTTTATAGGGCTTTAAAAACAAAATATTGCACTGCATAAAATAAGCTGTGAGCCAGTGTATGTACTTTAAAAAAAAATCAAGTTAACAAACGATTTTTCAGCAGAAATTAATTTTGAAAAATATATTTTAAGGAATTTTACTCAACAACGGTTTGAAAGGCTTTGTTAACTTTTCAAGCATACGGCCGTTAGTTTTTAGCACTGCCGTATACACAAATATGTTTTATTTATATTCATGGTTAAATTGATTGTCAGGCAAACGCATCCGGGAGAGAATTTTTGACTCTCTCATTTTTTTCTTGTTTATATGGAGTTTGACAACACGGTTGTGAAATAATTTTAACCGTATTGTCAAACTCAGTATAGAAAAAAAAGTAAGAGAGTGAAAAATTCTTTCCTGGATGCGTTTACCTGATAGTTAATTTCATCATGATTTATGGTGACAAATATTCGTGGCGAAAAGTTTGTCGTATACCCGTCTTGTGTTTCCTGTATTATATACAGTGTGGCGCTTTTGGCATCTTCACTGCTAAATTTAGCATTATTTATTTTGATTTACTTAAAGTGCTTTTAAAGGTACCTTCAGACTATAATACTGAGTAATAACACATGTCAAAATTTAAAATAAAATGAGAAAGTATAATAGTGTGAAGGCAATATGTTATGAAATGTCAAAAAATACGTAAAGAAATTTGGCAGTAGAATGGCACTCTTCATTTTTAGAATTTTTTCTAAACCATCATACTTCGCATTTTATTTAAGTTGCATACATACATACACCCAGCAGCACATAAAGAAAATCAGGCATGGAAAACTGAAAATTTTATATTGTTTTAAAGATTCTTAAAAAAATAAAACACAAAAATTGTGATTTACAAATGTCCAAAATAAAAATCTTTTGCTAAAAATGTTTATTTTACTTTTTACTGACACATTTTGTAAGCCTAAATTAAATTATTAAATTTAAACTTACATGAAATATATTACACAATTTTTAAAACTAGTTTTTCTTTCGTTTATTTAGTTTGTAAGTAGAGCGTAATCTATTTTCATCTGACAAAGCACGTGTCATCAGCTGTTCTTAGAATAACTACAAGAAAAAGTAAGTTGTTTATTTTGGTTTGAAGGTTATGTAAGATGTAATTATATTTGTACGTGTGAAAGCAAAAACTATACACCGTCTGCAAAATGACAATTTTGACAGGCATACGCAAATACATGTGGATTGCAAAAGTGACAAGTCAAGTGTAAAATACATATCGTTTGAAACCACTTTTAGCAGCCAGACGTTCAATTTTTGCCTTTCAAGTTGAAATACATTAAAACTTTTTTACTAACGCACTTAAACTTTATGAGCTCGAAAGCAACTTGATGATCGATTTCTCCATTCAAGTCGCCTTTCAACTTGATGGTCAAGAAAACAGCTGGTTATAGTTATATTTTATTAACTTTCGTTTTATTACGTGTTTGCTTTTACAAATATTCTATCGCAAATAATTTTACCTAAATTTTTGTAAATTAATTGATGTAAATCGTTTATGAATCGTTGTACCAAAATTCAGTCGCAAATATAAAAAAATTTAATATATATATGTATGTATGTATGTATGTGTAAGACAATTTTTATGTTTCGTTTAACAAATATTTTGAAAATTTTAAGTTAATTCTTTTACGCCGCCTTCTTAAGAAATGAAATTTATGATCAAGTTGCATGCAGCCTACGTCACAATTTTTGATTCGAATGAATTTGACAAACAATATGTGTGATCAACTTGAAAACGAAAATTTAAACTTGTGGCCGCAGCGTTAATTTGGACCTACATGCGTCAGTTAAACCTTATTAATATATGTAAACAAAATAGCTTACATTAAATACATAAACTTTAATTATTTTGTTTGACTATTCACTGTAATAACTTGAAAAAAGGAGTGGATTACATTACCTTATAATAAACCAAAACAGCCCGAAGAGGTTAATTACATCAACTGGAGGAACACATAGCAAACCTGAAGAAAGTGTAGAAAAGTGCAATGTCTTTCAACAGCAAATAAGATACCTAGGCAAAGTCACACAATATGGAATTAAAGCCGACCCTAAAAAGGTAGCAGCTACAAAAGATTGAAATCATCCAAGAAACAGAAGAGCTACGCCGATGTATTGGCACTGCATCCTAGTATCGGTCCTTTGTCCCAGGACTCTCGCCTCAACAGCGTTGGAATACGGAGCAGAAGGAAACATTTAAGTCGTAAAGAAAAATGTCTAGTAGAAGCGCCAGTGTTGGCTTAGCCAGAATTTACTTAGGAATTTGTCCTTCAGAGGGACGCAGATGACTACGGGCTTGAAGTAGTCTTAACCCAGAAAGTGCATGAATAGAAACGGGTCATACGCAAACCTCACCCTTAATCGAGCTGAAAATTTATTCGGCTACCGAGAAAAAGTACCTTCCCTCGGCGTTACGCTGCGGCCACAAGTTCAAGTTTTCGCTTTTAAGTTGATCACACATATTTTTAGTCAAATTGATTCGATTTGATGCATGAACGCAACTTGATTCATGTCTTAAGATGACGTCGTCAAGGAATAAACTTAAAATGCTTACTTTACGGCAAAATATTGGTTAAACAAAACACAAAAATTGTTTTACACCTACATATGTTTATTGCATTTTTTATTTATTTGCGACTGAATTTGGATACAACGACACACAAACTATTTACAATTATTTCTTTATATGTATATGTATGTTAATATACGAAAATTCAGTTAAAATTTTTTGCGTTAGCATATTTAAATAAGCAGACACGTAAAAAACGAAAATTTATAAAATATAACTATAATCAGCTGTTTACTTGACCATCAAGTTAAAAGGCGATAATCAAATTGCTTTCAAGTTTGGGTGTGTTGGTAAAAAAGTGTGAGTGTATTGTAACTTGAAAGGCAAACATTCAAGGTATTGCCTCTAAGTCAGCAGCAAATTTTTTATTTAGCATTTTTCAGCATTTTTGTATTATTTTTTTAGCATTGTTTAGCATTTTTCAAAATTTTTACATTTTTAAGTAAAATAATAAAAAATCCTTGTCAATCTCTATCATTGTATTTTGTATATTAAAAGTACGTTTACACAAATGTATAATAATAGCAACCACGGCAACCATTTAAACCGCAAATGACGCCTTATTCATACGATGATGTTTTTAGTATGTAATTAGATGGAATTAAAAAGCAAATGAATATCTATATATGTTTCTAATGCTAGGTACACACTTTGAAACATGTTTATGCAACAGTCATGCTGCTTGCATAGTGAATACGAGTTTATGTTTCATTTTGAGGTTTCAAGTATGAATATAAAAGATTTTGATATTTCTAGTTTTATTAACATGTTGCAAAGTTTGTACCTAGCATAATTTTTGCTTTAACTTAAGTTGTATTTACACCACCTGAGTTCTCATCTGAGTTGAGTGTCAAAAAATAACTTTTTATTTTTATGAGTGTCAAAAAACAATTTGATTTTCTTCTTTTTAGTATTACTTTACATCTAAGGAATTTGTTTTAGTCCGCTTATTATAAAAGTTGTTAAACTGGCATAAAGTGCGTGGCACTATAACAACAAACATCTATATACAATTTGGCACGTAATACAGTGGTTGATAACCAGTAGACAAGTAAGCTATTATTAATGTATACTTATATAAAAAGGTAACCAACAATATTTAAGTACCGTTAGCGTTTAATGCAATAAACTTTAAAAGGCAAAGTATTAACCTATTACAGGCCGAACTCACTGTTTTGTACTTAAACATTGCCAGCCACCTTGCAACGATACAGTTTGTTGCAAATAAATAAATATAAAAAAAGTACGTGAGCCAGAGAGGACTCCTGATAATAAAAATGATATTTTAAGTCATTAAGGACTTCTGATGATAGACATGTTATTTTAGGTCATTAAGGACTTCTGATGAGAATAAAGTTTGAGTCGTTTAGGACTCCTGTGGACTGTATAAATATATTAAAGATGAATACATTTGTTTCTAGGAAGGAAAAGGGTTAATACTTGCAAATTGATAAAAAGTGATATAAAATTATAATTCATTGAAAAAACAGTAATCTCGTAGTGTACGGACGTGTCTACGCGAGTGTATATTTGTAATAGGTGATATTTGTAATAAGTTACAAAAAAAAAATTGTTAATATACATACCTACAAGACATAAGTGAGAATCGAAAATAAAAACAAACTAAACAAAACAAAAAAACCAAACGGTTAATGAGTAACAGTAATCGTTGTGACAGTGGGCCTAATAGCCGAAATGCTTACATTGTGTTAAGCTCAGCAAGCGTTAGTAATGAAAACATTAGAGACCCTGAATATAATAGAAACTATTTAAGTGCAAAACCGAAAACAAATACAAATAATTTAAGTGCAAGTGTGCCTAATTTGAATAAATGTACTGAACAAGGGACAAGTTTGGCCCAATCTCTGTTTAAAAATTATAAAAAAAATACCGAGGTGCCATCTTCATCGCGGTCTTCTTTATCAAGTTCTGGTGTCGCACCAACAGCTGCTAAAGGCGCTACGGGCCCAATTTCTGCGTGTGCTCCTAAGATCCAGGTAGGGATGGACAGGTACGTAACAGTTCTTAAAAGGGGAAGGAGCCCTAAATCAGCAGAAGCATCTCAACCTGCAAAAATTTTAAAAGACGATGAAAGGCCAACCTCATCGCAAAATCGTTTTGCAATTTTGCAAGAGGATAATGAGGCCCCTGTTAGTGAAAAAAAGTCCTTTAAGCCACCTCCCATTTATTTGAGGGAAAAAAACTCAAACGATCTCGTCAAGTTTTTAGTCGGTTTGATTGGGGAAAATAACTTTTATGTTTCAAACGTTAAACGCGGTAACATATTTGAGACAAAAATCCAAGTGAACCATGAAAACGCCTACCGCGCCACGGTTTCGGAGCTCGAAAAACTCAGAAAAAACTTCTATACCTACCAACTCAAGACGGCAAAAGGCCTTCAGGTAGTTATTAAAGGCATTGATTCTAACGTTGACCCTGAAGAGATCAAGACCAGTTTGCTAAACAAAGGGTTTATGGTTAGGACGGTATCGAATATGAGAAATAGGGAAAAACACCCCCAACCATTATTCCGAGTGGAGCTTGAGCCTGGTGATATCAAATTGAAAAAAAGTGAAACTCACCCCATCTACGATTTAAAATATATTATGCACCGACGAGTCACTGTGGAAGTGCCACATAAGCGATCTGGGCCCGTACAGTGCTTAAACTGCCAGGAATATGGCCACACTAAAACTTATTGTAAGTTGCCTACTGTTTGTGTTGTGTGTGGGGATCTGCACGATACGACCAAGTGCGACAAGCCAAAAGATGATCCTAGGATAAAGAAATGCAGCAACTGCAGGGGAAACCACACTGCCAACTATAGAGGTTGTCCTGTTTTTAATTCAGTTAAGCGATCAACTAAGCCGAAAATAGTTCCTGCCCCTCCCCAGCCTTTAAATATACCAACTACAAATATGCCTCCATTGGCACAACCAACTACAAATCAAGTTTCTTACGCCGCCGCATTAAAGTCTAACCAGCCTAATTCACGTAAGTCTACCCAGCCTACAACACAACAAGAAGTGCCAACTAGCGAACCAACCGGGCCTAATTTTAGCCGCCTAGAAGCCGTAATTGACAATATGGTCACACAATTTTCGCAGATTATGGCGCAAATGGCCAACATGATGCAAGAAATGCAAAAAATGCCGTCTGCTTTTTTGCAGGCTATGCTTAAAAGACCATGAACTGCCTCAGGGTTTGTTTCTGGAACGCAAACGGCATCCACCAACACAAAAACGAGCTCGAATATTTCTTGATGAACCAAAAAATCGATGTTATGTGTATTTCTGAGACTCATATGACATCTAGAAGCACTTTTAAAATTAGTGGTTATTCTTTTTACGATTCAAAGGATCCTAGGGATAGATCATGTGGTGGCTCGGTTATTCTAATCAAATCAAGAATTAAACACCAATGGTTGGGTGGCCTCTCGGAATGTTATATCCAAGCTACGAACGTCTGCATTGATGAATTTTTCCATAACCTTGTTATTTCATCAGTTTACTGTCCACCCAGATTCTCCATAACGAAGGATCAGTACAACAGTTTCTACAAATCATTAGGTCCCCGCTTCATAGCTGCTGGAGACTATAACGCTAAGCACACATACTGGGGCTCCCGCCTAATTAGTCCCAGAGGTCGTGTCTTGTATGACTCAGTGTCGGAAATAGGACTTTTCGTTATTTCAACTGGACAACCAACCTATTGGCCAACGGACAATAATAAAATTCCAGACGTAATAGATTTTGGCGTGGCAAAAGGTATATCCCCGGACCTTATTGAGGCTGTAGCCTCCTTGGATTTATCTTCTGACCAGTCACCCACAATTATCACTATTTGCAGTCCTCACCAAATAGCAACTAGTGATTTTTTCTTATCAAAAAGAGTAAATTGGTTAAAATATAAAAAATATATCAGCTCTCACTGCTCGGAACACATACCACTAAAAACTCCCCAAGAAATCGATGATTGCCTAAATATCCTAAATGAAAACATTAAAGAAGCCGTTGAACATGCTTCTTCAACATACCGTCAGGTCAAATACAACAAAATTTTTTCTGTCGATGTTGAGGAGCTTTTATCTGAAAAAAGGAGAGCGCGAAGAGAATGGCAACAGCATAGATCGCCCCAACTTAAAACGAAGCTAAAAGAGTGTACAAATCGCTTAAAAAACTTGCTGGAGGTACACAGAATTGCATCAATTAAGAAGTATTTGGAAGGTCTAGACGCAACCCCTCAAACAAATTATTCTCTATGGCGATCAGCCAGTCGTCTCAAAAGACCCGTAATCGCAAAACCACCACTGCGCAATCTAAGAGGATCCTGGGCTAGAAATGATGAAGAAAAATGCGATCTGCTCGCAAGCCATTTAAGAAACGTGTTCACTCCTAATACATGCACTGACGTGAGGGAATTACCGCCTGTTGTTTCTAGACGTCCTATAGAAATACGTTTCCGATATTCAGATGTGGTAGAAGCTATTTCTAACCTTAATGATAAAAAAGCTCCTGGCGTTGATAAAATAAGCAACAAAATGCTCATTGAGCTACCTTTTACAGCAAAAAGAATAA
Organism: Melanophora roralis; assembly: GCA_963583895.1. Lineage (NCBI taxonomy): Eukaryota > Metazoa > Arthropoda > Insecta > Diptera > Rhinophoridae > Melanophora > Melanophora roralis. The sequence continues at coordinate 13,468,399 of OY757192.1, read as the reverse complement.
TTCTTTTTATTTTTAATGCCATAATACGGCTTGAACATTTTCCACCAATATGGAAAGTTGCCTTAGTAAAGATGATTCCTAAGCCTGGTAAAGATCCTTCTAAGGTGGAGTCTTATAGGCCTATAAGTTTGTTACCAACTTTGTCAAAACTGTTTGAAAAGCTGCTTAAGAACAAGCTTACTCCGATCCTGAATGAAAACACCTACATTCCAGATCACCAATTTGGCTTTAGAAGTCAACACAGCACAATAGAACAAACTCACAGACTGGTGCAGGTTATAAGAAAAACTTTCGAGGAAAAAAAGTACTGCTCCGCGCTTTTTATAGATGTCTCTCAAGCATTCGATAAAGTATGGCACGAAGGCCTGTTAAACAAACTAAAGCTAAACCTTCCAGCTAATATTTTCAACCTACTAGAAAAGTACATAACCGGTCGACAGTTTAAAATCAAAGAGGGAAACCAAATAAGTTCTTCTCAAACAATAGGGGCTGGTGTACCTCAAGGGAGTATACTAGGTCCAGTTCTGTACTTGCTTTACACAGCAGATATGCCAACCAATAGTTTTACACACACGTCAACATTTGCTGATGATACTGCTTTTCTTAGTATTCATAAAGACCCTAAAGAGGCTTCAAACCAATTGTAGCAACACGTAACCCAAGTTGAAAAATGGGCAAAGTTATGGGGAATAAAAATAAATGAACAAAAATGTACCCACGTAACTTTTACTTTACGCAAAGAAACGTGCTCTCCAATTCTTATTAACAACCATATGGTGCCTCAACGAACCGAGACAAAATATCTTGGTATTCACCTAGACCGCCGCCTCACATGGAAGCCTCATATAGATGCGAAGTTGACGCAAATGAAACTTAAAGCTGCACAAATCCACTGGCTAATCGGCAGAAACTCTGTGCTTCGTCTTGATTGTAAACTTCTACTCTACAAATCGATTTTGAAACCAATTTGGTGCTACGGTATACAATTATGGGGCACTGCTTCCGCATCCAACATAGAAAAAATTCAACGCAGGCAAAACAAAATCCTAAGAATGATAACTGGTGCTCCTTGGTATGTTAAAAACAGCAACATCCACAAGGATCTACAAGTTCCACTAGTTAAATGCGAAATCCTGAACTATGTGGACAAGTATTTAAATAAGCTGGAAGCTCACCCAAATCCGCTCGCCCGAAACATCCTGCAACATAGTGGGCACACCCGCCTGAAAAGGAGGGATACTATTGCGCTTATATGAAGCTTGATAATTAATATGAGAACTTAAATTTTAGTCTGGCACTGGCTGGACTTATATTAACTACCTAGTTTTAAGATTTGAACACTTATTGTTAGTTCGCCACAGGCGAAGATTCAATAATAAATATATGAAAAAAAAAAAAAAAAAAAATTTAAAACTACAAGCTTGGTTATTGGTCGATTAATTATCCTATTCTGAGTACGAATATCAGCCACACGAACGTGACCTTCAGAACCGGTATAAACTTTCTCGACAAAACTTTATTCCCACGAAGTGGCTGGTAATTGCTCGTTTTTGACAACTACTAGATCATTGACAACAATGTCTCTTTGTGGATGATTCCACTTATAGCGTTTGTGCTGACACAAATATTATTATAACTGACACAAATATTAATCTATCTTCACAAAATTTTTCACATATATCGCTTTTTACGTCTTCAACAAGTATGTCAAGCAAAAATATGATCGGTCCATTTTTTCATATAGCCCCCATACAAATGTTCTTAATAACCATTTTCGACTATAACTGCTTCAAATATTAGTCCATCTTCACAAAAATTAGCACATATATCTCTACCTTCACATATTTCCCTACGATCGGTCCATTTTGTGATATAGCCCCCATACAAATGTCCTCCCGGAATAAGCATTTTGGGCTGTAACTGACTTAAATATTACTATATTTTTACAAAATTGAATAATTGATTTTTTTATTTTCTTTTTTGCACAACGAAGTGTGCAGGGTGTCCGCTAGTACATATATAGAAAAAAAAGGGGTTTTCAATCTAGTTTTGCTACCACCCTACGGAATTATTATTTATTATTGCCTTTTTTATAATTTATAATTAAAAATTTTTGATTTATAACCAAAAACGTGAATAAAATGTTCACCCCCGCCCACAATCAATAATGCACATTTAAAGTGCTAAAAAATATCAGATACACCAAAAAGTATACCTTATTGTACGGCTTGTACAAAAAGTCACAAACATTAGACCAAAATAGTAAAAAAACAAGTAAGAGCGCTATATTCGGCTGTGCCGAATCTTATATACCCTTCACATTGGCCTTTTAATATACCCAGCCGAGTTATTTTGTACTGCAAATAATAAAATAAAAAACCTTGTGCGAGCTTTAAAGTCCATGAACAACTTAAAAAATTTAACGTTCGTATGAATAATAGAAATAGATGAAGAAGGTTTGAGGTCGAGAGTTTTAAAAGTTTTCGACATTACTCATATTAAAAGGTTAATAAAAGTTGTTGATTTTTATGGGATGTTTTAATCCCCCTGCTCGTCTCCAACTTTTTTTTCAAAATGTATGAATTAATTGATTATTATTTTGTGTATAATATTCAAAGTCGATAGCTGTTATAGTTTCCCAGGTGTAGTGAATCAAAAATTTCATAAAAATAGTTAATTTGTATGGGAGCTACCCCTTTTTCTGCCCCAAACCAAAATTTTTTTCTTGAAAGTGTAGGTTTTGTTGTCCAATTCCTTTTTGCAGAGCATTTGATGTCGATAGCTGTTATAGTTTCCGAGATATAGCGTATCGAAAATTTCATAAAAACTGTTAATTTGTATGGGAGCTAACCCATGTTCACCCCCCACCCAAAATTTTTTTTCAAAGCGTAGGCTTTGCTGTCCAATTACTTTTTGTGGAATATTTGATTTCCATATCTATTACAGTTTCCGAGATATAGCGTATCGAAAATTTTACAAAAATTGTGAATTTGTATGGAAGCTACCCCATATTCACCCCCCACCCAAAATATTTTTTTTCAAAGCGTAGGCTTTGTTGTCCAATTACTTTTTGTAGGATATTTGATTTCCATATCTATTACAGTTTCCGAGATATAGCGTATCGAAAATTTTACAAAAATTGTGAATTTCTATGGGAGCTACCCCATATTCACCCCCCACCAAAAAAATTTTTACTTCAAAGCGTAGGTTTTGTTGTCCAAATATTTTTTGTAGAACATTTCATTTCGATATCTGTTACAGTTTCCGACATATAGCGTATCGAAAATTTTAGAAAAATTGTGAATTTGTATGGGAGCTACCCCATATTCACCCCCCACCCAAAATTTTTTTTTTTCAAAGCGTAGGCTTTGTTGTCCAATTACTTTTTGTAGAATATTTGATTTCCATATCTATTACAGTTTCCGAGATAAAGCGTATCAAAAATTTCATAAAAACTGTTAATTTGTATGGGAGCTACCCCATATTCACCCCCCACCCAAAATTTTTTTTTTCAAAGCGTAGGCTTTGTTGTCCAATTACTTTTTGTAGAATATTTGATTTCCATATCTATTACAGTTTCCGAGATAAAGCGTATCAAAAATTTCATAAAAACTGTAAATTTGTATGGGAGCTACCCCATGTTCACCCCCCACCCAAAATTTTTTTTTCAAAGCGTAGGCTTTGCTGTCCAATTACTTTTTGTGAAATATTTGATTTCCATATCTATTACAGTTTCCGAGATATAGCGTATCAAAAATTTTACAAAAATTGTGAATTTGTATGGGAGCTACCCCATATTCACCCCCCACCAAAAAATTTTTACTTCAAAGCGTAGGTTTTGATGTCCAAATACTTTTTGTAGAACATTTCATTTCGATATCTGTTACAGTTTCCGAGATATACCGTAACGAAAATTTTACAAAAATTGTGAATTTGTATGGGAGCTACCCCATATTCACCCGCCACCAAAAAAAATTTTTCTTTAAAGCGTAGGTTTTTCTGTCCAATTACTTTTTGTAGAACATTTCATTTCTATATCTGTTACAGTTTCCGAGATATAGCGTATCGAAAATTTTAGAAAAATTGTGAATTTGTATGGGAGCTACCCCATATTCACCCCCCCCCCCCAAATTTTTTTTTTTTTTCAAAGCGTAGGCTTTGTTGTCCAATTACTTTTTGTAGAATATTTGATTTCCATATCTATTACAGTTTCCGAGATATAGCGTATCAAAAATTTCATAAAAACTGTTAATTTGTATGGGAGCTACCCCATGTTCACCCCCCACCCAAAATTTTTTTCAAAGCGTAGGCTTTGTTGTCCAATTACTTTTTGTAGAATATTTGATTTCCATATCTATTAAAGTTTCCGAGATATACCGTATCGAAAATTTTACAAAAATTGTGAATTTGTATGGGAGTTACCCCATGTTCACCCCCCACCAAAAAAATGTTTACTTCGAAGCGTAGGCTTTGCTGTCCAATTACTTTTTGTAGAACATTTCATTTCTAAATCTGTTACAGTTTCCGAGATATAGCGTATCGAAAATTTTACAAAAATTGTGAATTTGTATGGGAGCTACCCCATGTTCACCCCCCATCAAAAAAATTTTTACTTCAAAGCGTAGGTTTTGTTGTCCAAATACTTTTTGTAGAACATTTCATTTCGATATCTGTTACAGTTTCCGAGATATACCGTATCGAAAATTTTACAAAAATTGTGAATTTGTATGGGAGCTACCCCATTTTCTGCCTCTACCCAAAAAAATTTTTTTTTTTAAATGTAGGTCTTATTGTACAATTACTTTTTGTAGAACATTTTAAGTCGATAGCTGTTATAGTGTCCAAAATATAGCGCATAAAATATTTCACCAAATTTGTGCAATTGTAGAAAAACTACCACTTCCCCTGATCCTATCTGAAAAAAATTTTTCCATTATTTAGTTGCCTACTTTAAGAGTATCCGTGCCAAGTTTTGTGGCAATAGTAACTATACTTACTGAGATATATAGGGATATATGCACGGGTTTTGTCCCAAAAAAAATGGGTTGTTTTGGGTTTTCGCTTATATCTTGGTCAATAGTGAACCGATTTTGCTGATTTTAAATAGCGACCATTAACTGGTCTGTATCTTTTTTTTTGACTCTGGAAACTTGATTTCAACAGACGGACAGACAGACAGACGGACATGGCTATATCAACTTCCCTATCTATAAGGATCCAGAATATATATACTTTATGGGGTCGTAAATGGATAATAAAGAAATTACAAACGGAATGACAAACTGATATATACCCTTATCACTATGTGAAGGGTATAATTATACATGTTACATAAGTAGAGGATACGTACATATACATATGTACATATTTACATTCGTATAAAAAACTGAAAAATATGTGCCTATATCATGGATATACATACATACATAAATGTAAATATGTATCTATTGAATTTACTGTTGTATTGTATATGTTCCTGAATTGTATATATATTTAATTCAGTAGTATAATAGTAATAGTAGTTAAACTATGTTTTAATGATCGAATTACTGATTTTGAAATTTACATTTTTAAATAGACAATAGGTGTGTTCATTTACAGAAAATTATCACTTATTTTCGATAATTATTACTAGTAAGTGTTCACGTACACAAAAAATTAGCAGCTAGAGAGCCAGGAAAGAGCGTAATATGTTTAGAAACAAAAATGTTTCTGATAATTTCTGCTAGTAAAAATTTTACTATCAGAAATTATTTAAACAGTCTTTCTGTCATTATGCTTTGAAAAAAAATTTAAGTTTTAAATTTTTATAAGTTTACAATAACAAAATACATTTGCTTGCAAGTTTTGACTGTAAAAGTGTTCATTTACTTTTAAATATTTTTGAGAGCAATTTTGAAAATATTTCTTTTTACTCTCTCGTTGCTAGTAATTACTGGAAAGTTATTGAACACAACTAATATGTAAAATTTTTTTATTTATTATTAATTAATGTTAATTTCTAGACCAACTGATACACACTTTTTTAATAATACAACAATGCACAGTGGACCAAATACCTAATCTAGCGCGCAAGAACTTTTTACTTAACTTCTAAAGCACGTAGAAGAATAAAATTTGGAATACAACAAGAAAATATAATAAGCTATAGTACCTTAAAAAATGGGGGCAGTATTTGACCAGGCGTAGCGTCTATTACAAATGCAATAAAGTTAAATATATGGGAATAATCTTTGCTATTACTTAGTTTATCATACGCACGATATGATCATTAATCCTGCATTCTATCTAAAAACGATTTTTTTGTTATTAATCTATTACAGAAAATCCTTGATAAATAAAAGGAGACATTGTTTTTTAATGATTGTATATTTTTTCAAAAAATAAAATATTTCATTAACTTAAAAACATATTTACATATGTACATACAAATTTACACAAAAAATTTAGTAATGTTAATAATCGAATTCGGACAAAATAGGTTTCAAAAGTAAAGAAGCAACATCTGCACAAAGAGGCTCCGAGTTTCCATCTTTAAAAGATTTTTCTGAAAACGATGAAATGATGGGATCCGATGATACTATTAAGGATTGAAATAAATTTTGAACATTTTTTTCACGCGATAATTTTCTTGTGTGAAACTCGCGTACATTTCTAAAATCTTTGTTTCTTGACTCAAAGGCCTCTTCTGACATGATTTCAAAAGGTAGAGAAAACTGTTGAATTATATCTGCACCATGTATTAATATTTTGTGGAGGCCAGACGGCATATAGTACCAGGGATAAAGCTCTAAAAATAGTTTTGCTGTCTCTGACAAGTAGCTGCGTAATGCCTCAATATTTATGTTGTATCCGCAGGACATTGTTCTTAAAATAACTTGCAGTCTATTTATTAGGTTTTCGTTTACTCCAGTTACGCTGGATGCACATAATGCTCGGCTAAAGAAACGTCTCGCAGTGTTTCCGTCGTTTGTAGAACCCATTTCTGGTTTTGGGGCATCAACCACTAAGTGCATTTGAGACTTAATTTTTTCTTTAACAATCTTTTGCTCTGTTGCTCTCTTAATCTCGTAGTGTACGGACGTGTCTACGCGAGTGTATATTTGTAATAGGTGATATTTGTAATAAGTTACAAAAAAAAATTGTTAATATACATACATACCTACAAGACATAAGTGAGAATCGAAAATAAAAACAAACTAAACAAAACAAAAAAACCAAACGGTTAATGAGTAACAGTAATCGTTGTGACAGTGGGCCTAATAGCCGAAATGCTTACATTGTGTTAAGCTCAGCAAGCGTTAGCAATGAAAACATTATAGACCCTGAATATAATAGAAACTATTTAAGTGCAAAACCGAAAACAAATACAAAAATTTAAGTGCAAGTGTGCCTAATTTGAATAAATGTACTGAAACAGGGACAAATTTAGCCCAATCTCTGTTTAAAAATTATAAAAAAAATACCGAGGTGCCATCTTCATCGCGGTCTTCTTTATCAAGTTCTGGTGTCGCACCAACAGCTGCTAAAGGCGCTACGGGCCCAATTTCTGCGTGTGCTCCTAAGATCCAGGTTGGGGTGGACAGGTACGTAACAGTTCTTAAAAGGGGAAGGAGCCCTAAATCGGCAGAAGCATCTCAACCTGCAAAAATTTTAAAAGACGATGAAAGGCCAACCTCATCGCAAAATCGTTTTGCAATTTTGCAAGAGGATAATGAGGCCCCTGTTAGTGAAAAAAAGTACTTTAAGCCACCTCCCATTTATTTGAGGGAAAAAAACTCAAATGATCTCGTCAAGTTTTTAGTCGGTTTGATTGGGGAAAATAACTTTCATGTTTCAAACGTAAAACGCGGTAACATATTTGAGACAAAAATTCAAGTGAACCATGAAAACGCCTACCACGCCACGATTTCGGAGCTCGAAAAACTCAGAAAAAACTTCTATACCTACCAACTCAAGACCGCAAAAGGCCTTCAGGTAGTTATTAAAGGCATTGATTCTAACGTTGACCCAGAAGAGATCAAGACCAGTTTGCTAAACAAAGGGTTTATGGTTAGGACGGTATCGAATATGAGAAACAGGGAAAAACACCCCCAACCATTATTCCGAGTGGAGCTTGAGCCTGGTGATATCAAATTGAAAAAAAGTGAAACTCATCCCATCTACGATTTAAAATATATTATGCACCGACGAGTCACTGTGGAAGTGCCACATAAGCGATCTGGGCCCGTACAGTGCTTAAACTGCCAGGAATATGGCCACACTAAAACTTATTGTAAGTTGCCTACTGTTTGTGTTGTGTGTGGGGATCTGCACGATACGACCAAGTGAGACAAGCCAAAAGATGATCCTAGGATAAAGAAATGCAGCAACTGCGGGGGAAACCACACTGCCAACTATAGAGGTTGTCCTGTTTTTAATTCAGTTAAGCGATCAGCTAAGCCGAAAATAGTTCCTGCCCTTCCCCAGCCTTTAAATATACCAACTACAAATATGCCTCCATTGGCACAACCAACTACAAATCAAGTTTCTTACGCCGCCGCATCGAAGTCTAACCAGCCTAATTCACGTAAGTCTACCCAGCCTACAACACAACAAGAAGTGCCAACTAGCGAACCAACCGGGCCTAATTTTAGCCGCCTGGAAGCCGTAATTGACAATATGGTCACACAATTTACGCAGATTATGGCGCAAATGGCCAACATGATGCAAGAAATGCAAAAAATGCAGTCTGCTTTTTTGCAGGCTATGCTTAAAAGACCATGAACTGCCTCAGGGTTTGTTTCTGGAACGCAAACGGCATCCGCCAACACAAAAACGAGCTCGAATATTTCTTGATGAACCAAAAAATCGATGTTATGTGTATTTCTGAGACTCATATGACATCTAGAAGCACTTTTAAAATTAGTGGTTATTCTTTTTACGATTCAAAGGATCCTAGGGATAGATCATGTGGTGGCTCGGCTATTCTAATCAAATCAAGAATTAAACACCAATGGTTGGGTGGCCTCTCGGAATGTTATATCCAAGCTACGAACGTCTGCATTGATGAATTTTTCCATAACCTTGTTATTTCATCAGTTTACTGTCCACCCGGATTCTCCATAACGAAGGATCAGTACCACAGTTTCTACAAATCATTAGGTTCCCGCTTTATAGCTGCTGGAGACTATAACGCTAAGCACACATACTAGGGCTCCCGCCTAATTAGTCCCAGAGGTCGTGTCTTGTATGACTCAGTGTCGTAAATAGGACTCTTCGTTATTTCAACAGGACAACCAACCTATTGGCCAACGGACAATAATAAAATTCCAGACGTAATAGATTTTGGCGTGGCAAAAGATATATCCCCGGACCTTATTGAGGCTGTAGCCTCCTTGGATTTATCTTCTGACCACTCACCCACAATAATTACTATTTGCAGTCCTCACCAAATAGCAGCTAGTGATTTTTTCTTATCTAAAAAAATAAATTGGTTAAAATATAAAAAGTATATTAGTGCCCACTGTTCGGAAAACCAACCGCTAAAAACTCCCGGAGACATAGACGATAGTCTGAGAGTCCTAAATGAAAACATTAAAAAAGCCGCTGAACATGCGTCTTCTACCTATCGTCAGGTCAGGTACGGCAAAATTTTTTCTGACGATGTGGGAAAACTTTTATCTGAAAAAAGAAGAGTCCGAAGAGAATGGCAAAAGAACAGATCGCCCCAACATAAATCTAAGCTGAAGGAATGTACTAACAAATTAAAAAGCTTGCTGGAGGTTCACAAAATAGCTTCACTTAAAGAGTACCTCGAAGGTCTAGACGCGACTCCTCAGACAAATTATTCCCTATGGCGATCAGCCAGACGTCTTAAAAGGCCCATTATCGCAAAACCACCACTGCGTAATCTGAGAGGATCCTGGGCTAGAAATGACGAAGAAAAATGTGATCTGTTCGCAAACCATTTCAAAAACGTGTTCACTCCCAATACTTGCACAGACGTGAGGGAATTACCACCAGTTGTTGCTAGACGTCCTTTAGAAATACGTTTCCAATTTACAGATGTTGTAGAGGCTATTGCTAACCTAAATGGGAAAAAAGCTCCTGGCGTTGATAATATAAGCAACAAAATGCTCTTAGAGCTACCTTTTACGGCAAAAAAATAATTCTTTTTATTTTTAACGCAATAATTCGGCTTGAACATTTCCCGCCTATATGGAAAATTGCCTTAGTAAAGATGATTCCTAGGCCTGGCAAGATCCTTCAAAAGTAGAGTCTTATAGGCCTATAAGTTTGTTACCCACAATGTCAAAATTGTTCGAAAATTGCTTAAGAACAAGCTGACTCCGATCCTGAATGAAAACAACTGCATCCCAGATCACCAATTTGGCTTTAGAAGTCAACATAGCACAATCGAACAAACTCACAGACTGGTGCAGGTTATAAGAAAAACTTTCGAAGAAAAAAAGTATTGCTCCGCGCTTTTTATAGATGTCTCTCAAGCTTTCGATAAAGTATGGCACGAAGGCCTGTTAAACAAACTAAAGCTAAACCTTCCATCTAATATTTTCAACCTTTTAGAAAAATACATAACCGGTCGACAATTTATGATCAAAGAGGGAAACCAAATAAGTTCTTCTCAAACAATAGGGGCTGGTGTACCTCAAGGGAGTATACTAGGTCCAGTTCTGTACTTGCCTTACCCAGCATATATGCCAACCAATAGTTTTACACACACGTCGACATTTGCTGATGATACTGCTTTTCTTAGTATTCATAAAGACCCTAAAGAGGCTTCAAACCAATTGCAGCAACACGTAACCCAAGTTGAAAATTGGGCAAAGTTATGGGGAATAAAAATAAATGAACAAAAATGTACCCACGTAAATTTTACTTTACGCAAAGAAACGTGCTCTCCAATTCTTATTAACAACCATATGGTGCCTCAACGAACCGAGACAAAATATCTTGGTATTCACCTAGACCGCCGCCTCACATGGAAGCTTCATATAGATGCGAAGTTGACGCAAATGAAACTTAAAGCTACACAAATTCATTGGCTAATCGGCAGAAACTCTGTGCTTCGTCTTGATTGTAAACTTCTACTCTACAAATCGATTTTAAAACCAATTTGGTGCTACGGTATACAATAATGGGGCACTGCTTCCGCATCCAACATAGAAAAAATTCAACGCAGGCAAAACAAAATCCTAAGAATGATAACTGGTGCTCCTTGGTATGTTAAAAACAGCAACATCTGCAAGGATCTACAAGTTCCACTAGTTAAATGCGAAATCCTGAACTATGTGGACAAGTATTTAAATAAGCTGGAAGCTCACCCAAATCCGCTCGCCCGAAACATCCTGCGACATAGTGGGCACACCCGCCTGAAAAGGAGGGATACTATTGCGCTTATATGAAGCTTGATAATTAATATGAGAACTTAAATTTTAGTCTGGCACTGGCTGGACTTATATTAACTACGTAGTTTTAAGATTAGAACACTTATTGTTAGTTCGCCACAGACGAAGATTCAATAATAAATATATGAAAAAAAAACAATCTTTTTTTGATTTTCTACTTTATCTTTTTCTTCAGCATTACGAGGCTTCCACCTTTTTATAACAAGCTTATATGAAATATGCAAGATGCATTCTAAACATCTTATCCAGGCATGCAAAATAGAAATCCCGGACTGATACAAATTCTCATTATATGAGAGTTGCCCAATAGCATTTAAGTCGTTCATAATACTTGGTGTCGCTCCACATATTCCACATGTTGGCGAAGATAAATCAGGAATAACACTGAATACCTTTCCGTCGATCATAGTTAATCAGAATTTATGATGTACCGTAACGTTTCGACTTCCAATTTTCGACATTTGAAATTTCTTGTTTTTTTAAGATAATTTTAATTGGTCTGCAGAACCGAGTCGATAAGGGTCGTGGATTTTGCCATACAATAATACTATGCCATTTGCTACTAAGGACATAAACAAATTTGTTCACAATTTGCTTTGTTTTCTTCTCTTAATCTAAGTTTTCTCGTAACAAATTCAATAATTCTTCGAGATCTACTTTTCCTGTTAGGGTCGTTTATCCAAATTTCGAATAATTCCTCTCTTAGGATTGACATTTTGACTAAAAATAAACAAAATGGCAAAAATTGGCAGCTCCTTTTTTCATTATTTTAAAGATTAGGAGTCATTCTTTCTACAGTATATAAAATGTATGTGGAATTCCATGGATTTGTAATTAAAGACTTTCACAAAACTCACGATGGCTTAAAAACTAAGTTAGCTATAGGCACACTTTTCGATCTACGATTTTAAATAACAACACGACAAACATGCTATATATTAATACAGTTATTAAAACATATCTTAAAGCTAATAAGTATTAAAAAATCTTATCAATTTACTTTCTGCTATAGTTAAAAACAAGTAAGAGCGCTATATTCGGCTGTGCCGAATCTTATATACCCTTCACATTGACCTTTCGCAATCCCAAACTTTTTTTTTCTTTGTAACCATTTTCTTTTCTTATGAAATGTTTCTAATTTTTAAATTGGGGGCGGTTTCATTTTTTAACGCTTCACGGGTGACGGGGAAGGTGTAGGGGTTTTTATCCTAATTTTTAAAAATTTTGTATGGCAACCCATTTAGAGGGTGGAGATAAGGGGTAAGTATATTCCAGGAATATGTTTTGGAGGGGAAACTAATGGGGGTCGGTCGTACACTTTATTGCTCTAAGGCCAACTCTGAAGAAGTTGTGGGCATTTTTACATCATTTTTGTAAATTTTGTATGGCAACCCCCTTAGGGCGTGGATATAGGGGGTAATTATGTTTTAGGAATATGTTTGGGAGGGCAAACTAATGGGGGTCGGTCGTACACTTTATTGCTCTAAGGCCAACTCTGAAGAAGTTGTGGGCATTTTATCATTTTTGTAAATTTTGTATGGCAACCCCCTTAGGGCGTGGAGATAAGGGGTAAGTATGTTCCAGAAATATATTTGGGAGGACAAACTAATGGGGGTCGGTCGTACACTTTATTGCTCTAAGGCCAACTCTGAAGAAGTTGTGGGCATTTTATCATTTTTGTAAATTGTGTATGGCAACCCCCTCAGGGCGTGGAGATAGGGGGTAAGTATGTTCTAGGAATATGTTTGGGAGGGCAAACTAATGGGGGTCGGTCGTACACTTTATTGCTCTAAGGCCAACGCTGAAGAAGTTGTGAGCATTTTCATATCCTTTTTGTAAATTTTGTATGGCAACCCCCTCAGGGCGTGGAGATAGGGGGTAAGTATGTTCTAGGAATATGTTTGGGAGGGCAAACTAATGGGGGTCGGTCGTACACTTTATTGCTCTAAGGCCAACTCGAAAGAAGTTGTAGGCATTTTCATATCATTTTTGTAAATTTTGTATGGCAACCCCCTTAGGGCGTGTAGATAGGGGGTAAGTATGTTCTAGGAATATGTTTGGGAGGGCAAACTGGTCGGTCGTACACTTTATTGGTCTAAGGCCAACTCTGAAGAAGTTGTGGGCATTTTATCATTTTTGTAAATTTTGTATGGCAACCCCCTTAGGGCGTCGAGATAGGGGGTAAGTATGTTCTAAGAATATGTTTGGGAGGGCAAACTAATGGGGGTCGGTCGTACACTTTATTGCTCTAAGGCCAACTCTGAAGAAGTTGTGGGCATTTTATCATTTTTGTAAATTTTGTATGGCAACCCCCTCAGGGCGTGGAGATAGGGGGTGAGTATATTCTAGGAATATGTTTGGGAGGGCAAACTAATGGGGGTCGGTCGTACCTTTTATTGCTCTAAGGCCAACTCTGAAGAAGTTGTGGGCATTTTATCATTTTTGTAAATTTTGTATGGCAACCCCCTCAGGGCGTGGAGATAGGGGGTAAGTATATTCTAGAAATATGTTTGGGAGGGCAAACTAATGCGGGTCGGTCGTACACTTTATTGCTCTAAGGCCAACTCTGAAGAAGTTGTGGGCATTTTATCATTTTTGTAAATTTTGTATGGCAACCCCCTTAGGGCGTGGATATAGGGTGTAAGTATGTTTTAGAAATATGTTCGGGAGGGCAAAATAATGGGGGTCGGTCGTACACTTTATTGCTCTAAGGCCAACTCTGAAGAAGTTGTGGGCATTTTATCATTTTTGTAAATTTTGTATGGCAACCCCCTTAGGGCGTGAAGATAAGGGGTAAGTATGTTCTAGAAATATATTTGGGAGGACAAACTAATGGGGGTCGGTCGTACACTTTATTGCTCTAAGGCCAACTCTGAAGAAGTTGTGGGCATTTTATCATTTTTGTAAATTTTGTATGGCAACCCCCTCAGGGCGTGGAGATAGGGGGTAAGTATATTTTAGGAATATGTTTGGGAGAAGAAATTAATGGGGGTCGGTCGTACACTTTATTGCTCTAAGGCCAACTCTGAAGAAGTTGTGGGCATTTTCATATCATTTTTGTAAATTTTGTATGGCAACCCCCTTAGGGCGTGTAGATAGGGGGTAAGTATGTTCTAGGAATATGTTTGGGAGGGCAAACTAATAAGGGTCGGTCATACATTTTATTGCTCTAAGAACGACTCTGAAGAAGTTGTGGGCATTTTCATATCATTTTTGTAAATTTTGTATGGCAACCCCCTTAGGGCGTGGAGATAGGGGGTAAGTATGTTCTAGGAATATGTTTGGGAGGGCAAACTAATGGGGGTCTGTCGTACACTTTATTGCTCTAAGGCCAATTCTGAAGAAGTTGTGGGCATTTTATCATTTTTGTAAATTTTGTATGGCAACCCCCTCAGGGCGTGGAGATAGGGGGTAAGCATATTCTAGGAATATGTTTGGGAGAAGAAATTAATGGGGGTCGGTCGTACACTTTGTTGCTCTAAGGCCAACTCTGAAGAAGTTGTGGGCATTTTCATACCATTTTTGTAAATTTTGTATGGCAACCCCCTTTAGGGCTTAGTGATAGGGGGTAAGTATATTCTAGGAATATGTTTGGGAGGGCAAACTAATAAGGGTCGGTCATACATTTTATTGCTCTAAGAACGACTCTGAAGAAGTTGTGGGCATTTTCATATCATTTTTGTAAATTTTGTATGGCAACCCCCTTAGGGCGTGGAGATAGGGGGTAAGTATGTTCTAGGAATATGTTTGGGAGGGCAAACTAATGGGGGTCTGTCGTACACTTTATTGCTCTAAGGCCAACTCTGAAGAAGTTGTGGGCATGTTATCATTTTTGTAAATTTTGTATGGCAACCCCCTCAGGGCGTGGAGATAGGGGGTAAGTATATTCTAGGAATATGTTTGGGAGAAGAAATTAATGGGGGTCGGTCGTACACTTTGTTGCTCTAAGGCCAGCTCTGAAGAAGTTGTGGGCATTTTCATATCATTTTTGTAAATTTTGTATGGCAACCCCCTCAGGGCTTAGTGATAGGGGGTAAGTATATTCTAGGAATATGTTTGGGAGAATAAATTAATGGGGGTCGTTGGTACACTTTGTTGCTCTAAGGCCAGCTCTGAAGAAGTTGTGGGCATTTTCATATCATTTTTGTAAATTGTGTATGGCAACCCCCTCAGGGCGTGGAGATAGGGGGTAAGTATGTTCTAGGAATATGTTTGGGAGGGCAAACTAATGGGGGTCGGTCGTACACTTTATTGCTCTAAGGCCAACGCTGAAGAAGTTGTGAGCATTTTCATATCCTTTTTGTAAATTTTGTATGGCAACCCCCTTAGGGCGTGGATATAGGGGGTAAGTATGTTCTAGGAATATGTTTGGGAGGGCAAACTAATGGAGGTCGGTCGTACACTTTATTGCTCTAAGGCCAACTGTGAAGAAGTTGTGGGCATTTTATCATTTTTGTAAATTTTGTATGGCAACCCCCTTAGGGCGTGGAGATAGGGGGTAAGTATGTTTTAGGAATATGTTTGGGAGGGCAAACTAATGGGGGTCGGTCGTACACTTTATTGCTCTAAGGCCAACTCGAAAGAAGTTGTAGGCATTTTCATATCATTTTTGTAAATTTTGTATGGCAACCCCCTTAGGGCGTGTAGATAGGGGGTAAGTATGTTCTAGGAATATGTTTGGGAGGGCAAACTGGTCGGTCGTACACTTTATTGGTCTAAGGCCAACTCTGAAGAAGTTGTGGGCATTTTATCATTTTTGTAAATTTTGTATGGCAACCCCCTTAGGGCGTCGAGATAGGGGGTAAGTATGTTCTAAGAATATGTTTGGGAGGGCAAACTAATGGGGGTCGGTCGTACACTTTATTGCTCTAAGGCCAACTCTGAAGAAGTTGTGGGCATTTTATCATTTTTGTAAATTTTGTATGGCAACCCCCTCAGGGCGTGGAGATAGGGGGTAAGTATATTCTAGGAATATGTTTGGGAGGGCAAACTAATGGGGGTCGGTCGTACCTTTTATTGCTCTTAGGCCAACTCTGAAGAAGTTGTGGGCATTTTATCATTTTTGTAAATTTTGTATGGCAACCCCCTCAGGGCGTGGAGATAGGGGGTAAGTATATTCTAGGAGTATGTTTGGGAGGGCAAACTAATGGGGGTCGGTCGTACACTTTATTGCTCTAAGGCCAACTCTGAAGAAGTTGTGGGCATTTTATCATTTTTGTAAATTTTGTATGGCAACCCCCTTAGGGCGTGGATATAGGGTGTAAGTATGTTTTAGAAATATGTTCGGGAGG
The DNA here is from genome assembly GCA_963583895.1 of Melanophora roralis. NCBI lineage: Eukaryota > Metazoa > Arthropoda > Insecta > Diptera > Rhinophoridae > Melanophora > Melanophora roralis. Next base: position 13,451,700 of record OY757192.1, on the reverse strand, counting down.
GCAAACTAATGGGGGTCGGTCGTACACTTTATTGCTCTAAGGCCAACTCTGAAGAAGTTGTGGGCATTTTATCATTTTTGTAAATTTTGTATGGCAACCCCCTTAGGGCGTGAAGATAAGGGGTAAGTATGTTCTAGAAATATATTTGGGAGGACAAACTAATGGGGGTCGGTCGTACACTTTATTGCTCTAAGGCCAACTCTGAAGAAGTTGTGGGCATTTTATCATTTTTGTAAATTTTGTATGGCAACCCCCTCAGGGCGTGGAGATAGGGGGTAAGTATATTTTAGGAATATGTTTGGGAGAAGAAATTAATGGGGGTCGGTCGTACACTTTATTGCTCTAAGGCCAACTCTGAAGAAGTCGTGGGCATTTTCATATCATTTTTGTAAATTTTGTATGGCAACCCCCTTAGGGCGTGTAGATAGGGGGTAAGTATGTTCTAGGAATATGTTTGGGAGGGCAAACTAATAAGGGTCGGTCATACATTTTATTGCTCTAAGAACGACTCTGAAGAAGTTGTGGGCATTTTCATATCATTTTTGTAAATTTTGTATGGCAACCCCCTTAGGGCGTGGAGATAGGGGGTAAGTATGTTCTAGGAATATGTTTGGGAGGGCAAACTAATGGGGGTCTGTCGTACACTTTATTGCTCTAAGGCCAATTCTGAAGAAGTTGTGGGCATTTTATCATTTTTGTAAATTTTGTATGGCAACCCCCTCAGGGCGTGGAGATAGGGGGTAAGTATATTCTAGGAATATGTTTGGGAGAAGAAATTAATGGGGGTCGGTCGTACACTTTGTTGCTCTAAGGCCAACTCTGAAGAAGTTGTGGGCATTTTCATACCATTTTTGTAAATTTTGTATGGCAACCCCCTCAGGGCTTAGTGATAGGGGGTAAGTATATTCTAGGAATATGTTTGGGAGGGCAAACTAATAAGGGTCGGTCATACATTTTATTGCTCTAAGAACGACTCTGAAGAAGTTGTGGGCATTTTCATATCATTTTTGTAAATTTTGTATGGCAACCCCCTTAGGGCGTGGAGATAGGGGGTAAGTATGTTCTAGGAATATGTTTGGGAGGGCAAACTAATGGGGGTCTGTCGTACACTTTATTGCTCTAAGGCCAACTCTGAAGAAGTTGTGGGCATGTTATCATTTTTGTAAATTTTGTATGGCAACCCCCTCAGGGCGTGGAGATAGGGGGTAAGTATATTCTAGGAATATGTTTGGGAGAAGAAATTAATGGGGGTCGGTCGTACACTTTGTTGCTCTAAGGCCAGCTCTGAAGAAGTTGTGGGCATTTTCATATCATTTTTGTAAATTTTGTATGGCAACCCCCCTCAGGGCTTAGTGATAGGGGGTAAGTATATTCTAGGAATATGTTTGGGAGAATAAATTAATGGGGGTCGTTGGTACACTTTATTGCTCTAAGGCCAACTCTGAAGAAGTTGTGGGCATTTTAATATCATTTTTGTAAATTTTGTATGGCAACCCCCTCAGGGCGTGGAGATAAGGGGTAAGTATATTCCAGGAATATGTTTGGAGTAGAAATTAATGGGGGTCTGTGATACACTTTTTTCCTCTACGGGCGAGTCCGGGGAAGTTATAGCGGTTTTTACCTTATTTTTTAAAATTTTGTATGGCAACCATGTCAGGGGCTGGAGATAGAGGGTAAGTATGTTCCACAAAAATGTTTGGATGGAAAAAATAATTCGGGTCGGTCTTACATTCTACCTTTGTAGGAGAACCCTGGAAGCCGTAGGAGCGATTTTAAAAATATTTAAATTAAGTTTTGTATGGCAACGCTGTTATATGTATGAACACTAATACTAATAAAATTTTTGGTTTGGGTATGTTTCAATAATATAGACATGACTGATTCTGTTTTTTTCTTTTTTTGTTGTTTTTTTGTTGTTTTTTTATTATTACATGTAAAAGTATGTTCTTTGTTGTTGTTGTAGACTCAAAAAACCGAGGTAGTCGTGGTTTTTTGCTTATATCTCGGTTATTTATCGGGCGATTTTGCTGAATTTCAATACCGATTTTCTCGAGACTATCTGTGACAGTTTGATACCACATTCGGGTCTATGCGATATCGGGGGGCTTCAGAAAGTTGATTTCAACCATAACACAGACAGACGGTCAGACGGACAGACGGACAGACGGACATCGCTAAATCGGTTTCCCTATCTATAAGGATCCAGAATATATATACTTTATGGGGTCCCAAATGGATAATAAAGGAATTACAAACGGAATGACAAACTTATATATACCCTTATCACTTATGTGAAGGGTATAAAAACACTTCAAACTATTAACGCGCCTGTACACAATAGTAGAAAGTTTGATACACACTAATTGCTTTTGTTTGATTGCATACTGCGATGTTGATTTTGTAATAAGCAAAAAAATTTTGATACCGTTATGTACAGTGGGAACATGACAAGTGTAAATTTGATAAAAATTTTGTTTGTAAACATATAATTTTCGACTAATTTCGCACCAGATTAAGCATTTGGTCCACTGTGCAATTGGAGCATCTACAAAACATTTGCGGGTGCCTGGAGATGAAGCGCATATACAGCAATTACATGACGTAAGTTTAATTCTTTATACTTATGTACCGATATGATAGAACCAATATTTCCGTTGGTTTCATTTGTAAAATTTGGGTCCAAAGTACTCGTAATAACAAAAAATAAGTTTTTTTCGTCCAAAAATTAGAATATTTTGATTTTTTTTAAATAAAAAAAAACTGAATATTTTCATTTATTATCATAAATCAAGTGCATTTAAAACAATGTGAGCTTTAGTTGACGAAAATCCATCGATTTTATTTGATTAAGTTGGCTTTATTCAGACAAAAGTGAAGGTACATAATTTAGACAAAAATTAAGCTTTGAAAACGCTGATTTGTCGAGATAATTATAGCTTGAAAAAAGGTCCAACTTTGTCACAGGAAAGAAAATATCAAAGCACATTTAATAGAGTAACCACGTATTTTAAGAGTAATAATTCTTACGCAATTGCTCGTCGAAAATTCTGTTTAAAGTTTAGTATAAGGCCAATACGTGATGGACTGAGTGTTAATTTAATTCGTGCAGAGTTTCCGCGCAACTGCTTCAGCAATGAGTGTCCCACGGCTAGGGCCTAATTGATTTTCAAGGACTTTCGAAAACATTGAACTGGTTAAAAGCAGTTTGCGTGAAAATGCGCGACTTTTAATATGGAAAATGCAGTCTCACTGGGACTTCTAAGAGCGGTTATTCATAAAACTTAAGAAAAGGATATATATGTCCATCCCTATAAAATTCAAATTGTTCAAAACAGTGAGATAGTGACTTTTATTTACGCAAAAATGTTCGTAAAACGTTATTGCAGTGTTATCGTGCTGTGAGTCCAATTTTTTGGAGCGACGAGGCTTATTTTCACTTAAACGGCTACGCCCACAAGCAGAACTCGATTGAAACGTCAAAAACCATTGCATTGCCCCAGGGTAACTGTTCGGTGTTTCCTATCCACGCATGAGATAATTGGACATTTTTTTTCGAGGCCAGGCGACGAATGTCAACAGGATGGAGCAACTGTACATACAGCCAGAGCTTGGATGATTTTGCTTCGGGAAAATATCCCCCAAAAACTGATCAGTCGCTTTGGGGACATCCTATGGACACCGAGGTCACCCGACCTTTCTTCCATTGATTTGTTTGGGGCTACCTTGAAGAAGTGTGTTCATAATGATAATTCCCAATCTCTTGTGGCTTTAAAGGAAAATATTCGTCGATAAATCAGCTCAATTTAACCAAGTTCACTGCAGCGTGTGCCGCAGAACACAAGACTCCGTTTAGATTAGTGTGATTGACTCGACGGAAGACATCTGGATGACATACTTTTTAAAAAATAAAATTCGCATTTTCATTCTATCGTTCAATGCTCCTAATAAAACTTTGTGTCAATTATTACGTTTTTCATTCAAGTAAAAATCAAGCCTTACTGTACTGCTTTAAAACCAGATCGATCTATTATTGTGCTATTATATGGCGCTCTCTAGGGCGAAGAAAATACAGGACTAAGCTTCCTTGTTAAAATCCAGCAGAAAAAAAATATTTCCGCCTTCCAGAACACAACATTGTTCTGCTAACAGAGGTTAAATATATAAGGGGCGTTCTTTTAGAAACGTGTTTTAAGGCCCTATAAGGAGTGCAATAAATAAATTTTCTTTTTATCACGTAAGATTTTATATACATATGTCAAATACTATTATTTTAAGACATACTAATTTTCAATTAATATTTCGATCAAAATGGACTGCAAAAAAAAAGTAGGTGAAATGTAATTAAAACTTTTTAAAAAAATCCGTCATGAACTTTAAAAAAATAGCAAAAAATTTTAAAGTTGACCCTCGAACTTTTTCAAATGTCATTAAACGGTATAAGGGACACCTGAGCATTGGAACAAAACCTGGATCAGGGAATAAAAAATGTCCAAGGGATATTGGTAAGATAAAAGTAGTCGGGCAAAGGTTTCGAAGAGCCCCTATCTATCAGAAAAGCAGCCCATACGGTGAAATTCTCTGATAGTTTTGTCCAGAAGACCAAAGCTTATGCTGAGCTGAAGACATACAAAGTTCAAAAAGTTTCAGATCGAAGTGCGGTAAAGCAAGCAACTTTTGTGTTCGTGTGTTTCTGTGTTCCTGTAGTTTGAATGTGTTTAATGCATTAGTCTCTAGTAGTAAGAAGAAGGGTATAAAAAAAAAGAGAGTGAGAGGGTTTAAAATTGATTATGTTAATACAGTGGGGTCTTTATTGATAGGTCAAGAAAAGATCCCGTATAAATACATTATCAATGTTTACATTTAGTTCTGCATCTAAGCAAAGGGTGTCCTAGAACATGTCCGTTTTTAATAGTAGATAGACCACCTCCTCCAAAAACGTAACATAAGCAAATGTAAAATATCAAATGAAAGGAGTTCCGAAGAGAGTGGATAATTTAAAAAAAAATAAAATAAATAATAAGGATTTCAATGTTAAATAAATTTGTACAATATGCCAATAAATTTGGGAATTTTAAAAAATTTCTATATTGCACGATTTGAGTTTTATTTAACTCTACACAACTACAATTTTTTGTCGATACTTTCCTTAAGACAGTGGCCTTAGTAAAGATGATTCATAAGCCTGGCAAAGATCCTTCGAAGGTAGAGTCCAATAGGCCTATTAGTTTGTTACCCACAATGTCAAAATTGTTCGAAAAAATGCTTCAAAATAAGCTGAGTCCAACCTTGAATGACAACAACTGCATTCCAAATCACCAATTTGTCTTTAGAAGTTAACATAGTACCATCGAAGAAACTCACAGGTTGGTAGAGGTTATAAGAAAAGCCTTTGAGGAAAAGAAGTACTGCTCCGCACTATTTATCGATGTCTCGCAAGCTTTCGACAAAGTATGGCATGAAGGCCTGTTAAACAAACTAAGGTTCAACCTTCCAGCTAATATTTTTAACCTATTAGAAAAATGCATAACCGGTCGACAATTTATGATCAAAGAGGGAAACCAAATAAGTTCATCTCAACCAATAGGGGCTGGTGTCCTCAATGGAGTATACCAGGTCCAATTCGGTACCTGCTTTACACAGCAGATATGCCAACCATTAGTTTTACACACACGTCGACATTTGCTGATGATACTGCTTTCCTTAGTATTCATAAAGACCCTAAAGAGGCTTCGAACCAACTGCAGCAACATGTAACCCAAGTTGAGAAATAGGCAAAGTTACGGGGAATTAAAATAAATGAACAAAAATGTACCCACGTAACTTTTACTTTACGTAAAGAAACGTGCTCCCCAATCACTATTAACAACCATATGGTGCCTCAACGAACCGATAAAAAAAAATATCTTGGTATTCACATAGACCGCCGCCTCACACGGAAGCCTCATATAGATGCGAAGCTGACTCAAATGAAACTTAAAGCTGCTCAAATCCACTGGCTAATTGGTAGAGACTATGTGCTACGTCTGGATTGTAAACTTTTACTCTACAACTCGATTTTAAAACCAATTTGATGCCACGGTATACAATTATGGGGCACCGCTTCCGCCTCTAACATCGAAAATATCCAACGCCGTCAAAACAAAATTCTAAGAATGATAACTGGTGCTCCTTGGTATATTAAAAACAGCAGCATTCACAAGGATCTAAATGTTCCACTTTTTAAATGCGAAATCCTAAACTATAAAGACAAGTACTTAAATAATCTGGAAACACATCCAAATCCGCTCGCTCGAAGCATCCTGCAACATAGTGGACACAGTCGCCTAATAAGAAGGGATATTATTGCTCTTTGATGAAACTTTTGAAATTAGTTAATTTTATTGTGAGAACTTAAATTTTAGTCTGGTACTGACTGGACTATTAATAATTACTTAGTTTTAAGATTTGAGTACTTAAGCGAAGATTCAATAATAAAATACATATTTGAAAAAAACTCCAATTAAGGGTATGTAGTCCTCGTGTCAGTAGTATACCTCAACAACTACAAAATTATTTTTTCTTTCAAATCTAGGCTTTTCAACTAAAATTTTCCATTGAAATTTATTCTTACTGCAAATTGTAAAAATTAATCATGACGATCCATCCATCTTGTTTCGCATAATGGAGACAACTTTATTTATAGATATTTCGGCAAAACAACATTTCGCTTGGAATGATGTTTTTAAAAAAAATGTCTGGGTTTTTTAACAAACGATACAATTTTTTGTATTATTGGTACCCAGTTGCCTTTTGATATCGAGTTGTTAAATTTGTGGGAACAGCAAGGCGTTTGTCTTGCATTTTTTTATTTTTTTAAACGTTTTGGGGGTGGGGGAAGGGGATTGCCTTTTTACATCTCCCTTAATCCGCGCCTGAAATTGACATATCTTTCTTTTCAACCATAAGTCAAATTGTAATCTTCAGGCGACGGTTTGTGTAAATATTAAAGATCCTTAAACTCTCTATCAATAACCTTCCTTCTTACTTTGGTGAAGATTCGGAAGCCTTTGAATTTTTGTGTGTGTTTTTTTGATATTGGCCAGAATATTTTTGTTTGAAATTTGTTCCAATATTTATTTTTTTTTTGCAGATTCCAGATTCTCTTAATTTTCTTTATTGTATTTCTGCTCTTTACTTTATGGAACTAAGCATTCTTGCTTACTTACATCTGTTATTGGGTCTTCTGTTTCATTAAATAATAACATCTGTAACAAGCAGCAGTACGGTTAGTATTAAATAATCACCCCTATTTTGCAATTCGATTTGAATCGAAATTTTTTCTGTCGGCCTTCTTGACTGAGGAATAGTTTGACTAAAAATAAATTTTTTTTATTGTATCATGGACTTTTCGTCTTTTTGTACTTAAATCTTGTGCTTCCTAATATTAAAATTGAAAAAATTAATTTTTTATTTCCATTTTGATATACACACGCGTATTTGCATGCTAAATCGTAATAGAAATGCAGAATAACTCCTAAAAATCACAAAATTTCAGTTGGTGGGTCTCGGTTCAATATTTCGCAAAACTATTTTTACAAAATTTACTTTTTACTATTACACAATATAGCGTTATTAAGCGACAGCAGTCATAGTTTTCATACATATATATAAAAATAAGCACAAACAAGATTTAATTAAAAACTCTAAGCCGACAATATGTAGTTTGACACCTAGCCATCATAAAAATCGGGAGCAAAAATTTATTAGCTGTGTTTTTGACTATGCCTTGTTCGTTCTGCCGTAAAAAAGTTGAGTTGACAATTCAAACGTTTCGGATAACGAAAATGATTTTTATTTAAATATACATTGCAGATGTCTGGGAATTGACTGAATTAGATTTTCAATATTATACTCAATCGGTATTTTTTGACATTCTTCTTTAATAAACTGTATTAATTGGCTCTTATTTGTTGGCGACCTTTTTCCGCCCTTTTTCCGACCTTTTTTCTTTATATGGACCCACAAATTTTCGATGGGATTTATATCAGGACTTTGTGCAGGTGTGTTAATAACTTTGGTGCAGTTATATAATAACCATGATCGGCATAAATAAGATTTATGTTTCTGATCATTATCCTGGTAATATTTATATACGAATTTGTTAGAGTTTTCGGGGTCAACAAAACCGAACTTTCTAATGCCGGTGACTAATTCGTTTTTTTAAATATCAAGATAAACTTCCTTTGTCATTATTTCCTCTAAAATTTGTATTTCACCAACCCCTTTGCTAGAAATACAACCCCACACCATAACGGATAGTTTTCCAAATTTTACTGTAGGTATAAGATTTTTATTTTTCAGGGCTGTCAAAGGTTTTCGCCAAACTTTTTGTGGTCCATCGTAGTAGTATAACATCATTTTTGTTTCATCGGAGAAAACAACGTTGTCCCAGTGCTCTAGAAGGAGTGAAACGTGATCTATTGCAAATTTTAAGCGTTTTTCAATATTCTGGGCTGAGAGAAGGGGTTTTTTTCTAGCAACTCTTGAGAAATATTTGTGTTTTTGCAGAATATTTCGTATAGTTTCATGTGATACTCTTAGCCCATGGTCATTTTAGATTTGAAGAACCAATCTTCTCGTGCTTGATTGTGGGTTTTTGTTAATAGTTCTGATTATTTGGCTTTCAATACGACGCGTCACTTTTTTTGGCCTTCCAGGAGACTGCTTCAATTTTAGTCTTCCTTCTGTTTCAGCACGGGATATGATATTATAAACGGTTCTGACTTTGAGAGTGAACATATCAGCAATTTCCCTGGCTGATTTTCCATTATAATGGTTATAATACACCAACTGTATAATTTCTTTTGAAATTTGTTTTCCTGGCATTTTTAAATAAATCTTGGACGTCACTTTTTGCACCAAAATATTGTAAATGCAAAATTTTCCCAATTTTTTCTCAGTATGCAAAGATTTATTTGACACTAAAAAAATTGTGTAGAAACCGTTTTTTGTTGTTGGTGTGCTGATGTGTGTACCTATTTGAAAAGTGTAACCGTCTCATAGACGATAATAGGTGCCGTTACGGAATATGAGCAATAAAAACAAGTAGGTAATAAAATTATAGAAGAAAATTTTCATTATATATAAACTTATTAAATTTGTATTATTGTGCAATGATTTTCTTGACAAACTGTATGTTATTAAGGTCACTGCTTGAACTGAAAATTGAAAAACACGTCCGGACTAGAAATTCTTTTCTTCAACCGATTTGCCTTTACAAATGGAAAAGAGTTTACAAACAAATAATATTCTTACCAATAGTTGTAAAAAGCAACAAATATAGGATGCACAGGATGTAAGTTTGCTCGAGCAAACAACCATTCCTAATTAAACTCTTGATTTTAGTCAAATAATTGATTAAAATTTTTTAGCAACTCCAATTTTTCGCACGATTTTTAAAATTTTGGAAAGTTATTCGGGGTATAAGAAGAGTGACCATTTGTTTCCGATTTAAAATCAGTACATATTGTTCTGTATTAAAAAATATTGTGTTTTTGTTATTTTTGTTTAATATTGTTACGTTTTTACCCTCCTTTAAAAGTAAACAATAGATATAGTAAATTTTTTTTATATCAGTATATCCAAAAACCAGTTTTTAAAATCAGCCACATTCCATTTTTCTAAAATATGGTATATTAGTTGTTATAAATACGTTTTGTATGATTTGCCACATCTTTGCCGTCTGTGCTTTCCCATGAACAATACAATCAACCATTCAGTATATGTAAGCTATCCCAAAGTGCCCAATGCGATTTTATAAACAAATATTTGGCAACTTTTTCGCAACGATTCGGTATCCTTTCTGCTTTTTTGCCGAATTAATTTTTGACCAGTTAACAAGCTCTTACCAGTTTTTGACAGCAACTAGCCTTCTCACTTTTGTCCTAATCATTTAACAATGTTAAAGGCTATTTCAGCAATAATAAGTTGCACCTTAGTTTAACCATAGACTGCGACAGAGCCTCCAGTAGCCGTTGAAATGCTTACCCCGTACCCTAGGATAATTTTGCTTTTTATCATGCTTTATGAGTGATACCACGACGCTGTATCTATGTTAAAAATGTGATTTTGAAAACTGATACTGCAACAAGTAGTAAGTTTGTTAATATGTTTCTGCTTAACAGAGATATTCTGCTCTTTAGAGCTAGCTGACTCCTGCGAGGAGGGAACATTCGTCCGGTGACCATGTCGAGTTTGTAACACCGATCTATTTCGCTATCTTTGCGCTTTGTAGATTCGTTTAAAATGACAAAATTCTTACCAGTTGTTTCATTTGTTTGCACAGCTGCCCTGTCTCTAACCTAGCGCCACCAGAAATATCTCCTTTGTCTCGTCAACCAGATTTCTTCTTTTTTCTACAGTCAGTCAAATGGAGACTTCTCGCCCTCAATACTTGCGGCTTAAATATTAATGTTGTGATTTCTTTTGCCAGTTAACAAGAAGCGAAACTGTTTCGAAACCCGGTGCAAAGTATATTTATTATTAATTAATTTGAGCGTTTGATTTGCTTCCTTATCCGATTCCTCCCAAATAAAAACAAATATTTTAGTTTGGTTTTAATGATCTATATATTTTAAAACAATTCGGCTAGATCAGACAGCTGGGTATAAAGGATTCGACACAGATAAATATAGCGCTCTTATATGTTTTACTTTATTCTCTCAAGTTAAGTAATTTATGTAATTTCCTTTGTTATGCAAAAGTGAATTTTAAATAAGTGAGAATTACAACATTAGTTTTAAAAGCAAATCACAACACGATTATTAATTTATTTATTATAATATTTTGTTCTTTGTATCGTTAGACGGATTTTCTTCGTTTGCCACATAGTCGGAAAACTTCTCTGGGCTTGTTAGAATTTCCCTTATGCGCTTCTGACACATTTCATCTTCTCCAAACTTTCCCTGCGAGAATGCATTTGGTGACCGATTTTAATTTAATTTTTGTTTTCGATAGCAAATTTAAAAATCGAATTTCTGTTACTCGAGTACCCATATTGAGTTTCTTCTTGTTGAGATTTGTATGAAATGTATCCATAAAGTTGCCAGATAATCAGTTATAATGACAAAAGGATACCCGTACGATGGCAAGACACTTCTTCTCGGAAGCCGAATAATTTTTTCAGCTCGATTAAGGGTGAGGTTTGCGTTTCTATTCATTCACCTTCTGGGTTAAGACTACTCTAAGCCCGTAGTCATCTCCGTCCCTCTGAAGGACAAATTTCTTGGTAAATTTTGGTTAGTAAATTCTGACCAAGCCAACACCGGCGCTTCTATTAGACATTTCTCTTAACAACTAAAATGTGTCCTTCTGCTTCGTATTCCAACAAAATATTTTTTTTTCCTTTAGTTCATATAATTTCCTTTTATTAGAAGAAATTATTATTTTCCGTTAATGTTGAAAGAGACTTTCAATTTGAAAAAAAGGTGATTTTTCTACAGCTACTAGCCGAGTAGAATGCATTTTCGAAAGCAGCTACGCAATTTCATCATCAGTACTCTTTGAACGGTAGTAGTGTATTTGGTTGTAAACATCACCTATTTAACTTACATGTAACAGAGGAAAGTATACGGTATCAGTGATTTCCTTCTGTTTTTATTTTGTAAGTTAGGACGAAGTTTACTTTTCATATACACTATGCTTTTTTTCCATTAAAAGTCTCTTTGGCAACACTTGACTAACGGACAAGCATTAATCCATCTCTCAGATGGAACGAAACGCTTTTTATTATTGTATATCATACAATAGGGGTAATCACTTTTTAATTTCTTTTTTTTGTCAACGACAAATTGACAGAAATTATTAAAGATCATTTTGCACCGTGCCATGTGTGAGTTATATGTTAATTTTTATTTATTGTTGAACTAATTGTTTTTAATACAAATTTTTGATTTTTAGTTTGGTTTTAGTTCATATAATTTCTTTTTATTAGAAGAAATTATTATTTTTTTTTCGTTAATGTTGAAAGAAACTTTCAATTTGAAAAAAAGCTGATTTTTCTACCGCTACTAGCCGAGTAGAATGCATTTTCGAAAGCAGCTACGCAATTTCATCATCAGTACTCTTTGAACGGTAGTAGTGTAGTAGGAAAACACTGATACCGTATACTTTTCTCTGTTACATGTAAGTTAAATAGGTGATGTTTACAACCAAATACACTACTACCGTTCAAAGAGTACTGATGATGAAATTGCGTAGCTGCTTTCGAAAATGCATTCTACTCGGCTAGTAGCGGTAGAAAAATCAGCTTTTTTTCAAATTGAAAGTTTCTTTCAACATTAACGGAAAATAATAATTTCTTCTAATAAAAAGAAATTATATGAACTAAAGCCAAACTAAAAATCAAAAATTTTTATTAAAAACAATTAGTTCAACAATAAATAAAAATTAATGTTTTTTTTTTCCTTTATTACGATGTTGAGGTGCGAGTGCTGGGACAAAGCGACTATACCAGGATTCAGTGCCAATACATCGGCGTAGCTCTTTTGTTTTTTAGAGGTTTCAAATCTATTATAGCTGCCTCCTTTTCAGGGTCGGTTTAAATTTCATATTATGTGACTTTGCCTTGGTATCTTCTTTCCTGTTGGAAGAATTTGCACTTTTCTGCACACTGTTTTGGTTTCTTATAAGTTGAATGTAATCCACTAATTCTCTTTTCAAGTCATCACAGTAAATAGTCAAGGCAATCAATTAAAGTATATATATAGAAAAAACATTCCTTCCCTTTTTTATGTATATATTTTACTATTGAATCTTCGCTTAAGCGAACTAACAATAGGTATTCAAATCTTAAAACTAAGTAATTAATACTATTCCAGTCAGTACCAGACTAAAATTTAAGTTCTCACAATAAAACTAACTAAGTTTCATATAAGACCAATAGTATCCCTTCTTTTTAGGCGGGCGAGCCCACTATGTTGCAGGATGCTTCGAGCGAGCGGATTTGGATGTGTTTCCAACTTATTTAAGTACTTGTCCACATAGTTTAGGACTTCGCATTTTACAAGTGGAACTTCTAGATCCTTGTGGATGTTGCTGTTTTTAACATACCAAGGAACATCAATTATCCTTCTTAGAATTTTGTTTTGACCGCGCTGGGTTTTTTCGATGTTAGAGGCGAAAGCAGTGGCCCAAATTGTATACCATGGCACCCAATTGGTATAAAAATCGAGTTGTAGAGTAGAAGTCTACAATCCAGACGTGTCACAGAGTTTCTACCAATTAGCCAATGGATTTAAGCCGCTTTAAGTTTCATTTGAGACAGCTTCGCATTTGTATGAGGTTACATGTGAGGCGGTGGTCTAGGTGAATACCAAGATATTTTGCCTCGGTTCGTTGAACCACCATATGGTTGTTAATAGTGATTGGTGAGCACGTTTCTTTGCGTAAAGTAAAAGTTACGTGTTTTGTTCATTTATTTTTATTCCCCATAACTTTGCCCATTTCTCAACTTGGGTTACGTGTTGCTGCAGTTGGTTCGAAGCCTCTTTAGGGTCTTTATGAATACTAAGGAAAGCAATATCATCAGTAAATGTCGACGTGTGTGTAAAACTAATGGTTGGCATATCTGCTGTGTAAAGCAAGTACAGAATTGGACCAAGTATACTCACTTGAGGTACACCAGCCCCTATTGGTTGAGAAGAACTTATTTGGTTTCCCTCTTTGATAATAAACTGTCGATCGGTTATGTATTTTTCTAATAGGTTAAAAATATTAGCTGGAAGGTTGAACCTTAGTTTGTTTAACAGCCCAGGCAGAAAAAGACAATCAAACCGATTCTGTCCTGACGTTGGGAGGGGACTCTCAATATCAAAATAACGTAAATTTAGCAAGTTAACAATGCTGTCTCGATGTTAAAATGATAACGCCAAATGGGCGTCTTTCGACTCCTGGTTTTTATGTTGTAGCAATACTGTAAATTTAAATTTCCGGTATTAGAATAACATTTCTTATCTTTTCTGTCTTAGGAGTTCGACCTGCTTTTGTCAAAATAATGGGCATTGCTAACTTAGGCTTTTAAATAAGAGATTTCCTTAAATAAATATGTTTATATGCAGCAAAATAAAACATGCAAAAGACTTTATAACGCATCTTAAGAGTTTTTTAAATTTTCTCTTACGTTTATACATAAATTTTTTTTTAATAAAAATAAATATTTTTTATTTTGAAATCAAATTTGACATTTACAAACAAGGGTTGCGATTTTGTGTATACAGTACCTTAATGGTACAATATTTTGATAGAATCGAAATTTTGTGTTTACAGGGCTGTGGTGGTACAAAATTTTTGGACCATCGTTTTAGAATCGTATATTTCTGCCTGGGAGGCCTTCATGCCATACTTTGTCGAAAGCTTGCGAGACATCGATAAATAGTGCGGAGCAGTACTTCTTTTCCTTAAAGGCTATTCTTATAACCTGTACCAACCTGTCAGTTTGTTCGATGGTACTATGTTGACTTCTAAAGCCAAATTGGGGATTTGGAATGCAGTTGTTGTCATTCAAGATCAGATTCAGCTTATTTTTAAGCAATTTTCAAACAATTTTGACATTGTGGGTAACAAACTAATAGGCCTATAAGACTCTAACTTCGAAGGATCCTTGCCAGGCTTAGGAATCACCTTGACTAAGCCACTTTTCATATAGGCGGGAAATGTTCAAGCTAAATTATCGCGTTAAAAATAATAATAATTATTCTTTTAGCTGAAAAAGGTAGCTCAAAGAGCATTTTGTTGCTGATTTTATCAACGCCAGGAGCTTTTTTTATTACTATTTAGGTTAGCGATAGCCTCTACAACATCTGTAAATCGGAAACGTATTTTTAAAGGACGTCTGGTAACAACAGGTGGTAATTCCCTCAGGTCTGTACATGTATTCGGGGTGAACACGTTTTTGAAATGAATTGCAAACAGATCGCGTTTTTCTTCGTCATTTCTAGCCCAGGATCCTCTCAGATTACGCAGTGGTGGTTTTGCGATAATGGGTCTTTTAAGACGCTTGGCTGATCGCCATAGGGAATAATTTATCTGAGGAGTCGCGGCTAGACCTTTCAGGTGCTCTTTCAGTGATGCCATTCTGTGAACCTCCAGCAAGCTTTTTTATTGGTTTGTACATTCTTTAAGCTTAGTTTTAAGTTGGAGAGATCTGTGTTTTTTCGATTCCCTGCGGGATCTCCTTTTTTCAGATAAAAGTTTTCCCACATCGTCCAAAAAAATTTTGTTGTACCTAGCCTGACGATAGGTAGAAAACGCATGTTCAATGGATTTTTTAATGGTTTTGTTTAGGACGCTCAGACAATCATCGATGTCTCCGAGAGTTTTTAGCGGTTGGTTCTCCGAGCAGTGTGCGCTAATGTATTTTCTATATTTCAACCAATTTATTATTTTAGATAAGAAAAAATCACTAGTTGCTAATTGTTGAGGACTGAAAATAGCGATTATTGTGGGTGAGTGGTCAGAAGATAAATCCAAGGAGGCTTTATCCGAGGATATGCCTTTTGCTACGCCAAAATCGATTACGTCTGGAATTTTATTGTGGTCCGTTGGCCAGTAGGTTTGTTGTTGAAATAACATAAAGTCCCATCTCAGAAATGGCACCATACAACACATGACCTCTGGGACAAATTAGGCGGGAGTCCCAGTACGTGTGCTTGGCGTTATAGACTCCAGCAGCTATGAAGCGGGGACCTAAAGATTTGTAAAAACCGTTGTACTGATCCTTCGTTATGGAGAATCTCGGTATACAATAAACTGACGAAATAATTAATATAATAATATTATGGTAAAATTCATAAATGCAGACGTTTGTTGCTTGCATATAACATTCGGATAGGCCACCAATCTATTGGTGTTTGATTCTCGATTTGATTATTATAGCCGAGGCACCACATGATCTACGAGCCCTTACCACTATTAATTCGTACACAGAGCATTTTTCATCGTATTTTCGGAACTATAATCACTACACAAAAAATTTTATACTTTTCTCAAATATCATTTTATTATCTTTAGAACTACATTAAAAAAGTTACATATTAAAACAATGACTTGTTAAAAAACAAATGAAAACGAAAGATTATTATTTGGAACCAAAATATTGTAATCACTATTAATTCGTACAGTCATCAATTTTCATACTTAGAATTGCGTTGCCCTTATTTTTGAAAACGCTCTCGACCCGCTTTGGCATGATACTGACTAGCTTTTGGCAGTCTTCTGGGGTTATCGAGTCCCAAATTTTCTGAATTTTGGACTTTAACCCGTCAACAGAACGTTGGGGTTCATTTCGAAGTTTTCTTTCCATAAGAGCCCCCAAATTTTCTATCGGATTAAGGTCTGGACTAGAAGATGGCTAAACCAGGACCTCAGCTCCATTTTCTTCAAGCCACCTTTTCGTTTTTTTAGCAGTATGAGAAGAAGCACCATCCTGTTGGATTATATATTCCCCGCAGTCTGCTAATTTCGATACCTATGGTATCAGATTTTCCTGCAGGATTTTTATATGTTTGCCTACATTAACGATTCCATTTCTATTAAATGGAGGTAACTGACATTTTTTGAGGACATATGTACATCCCCATACCACAACGCTAAATGGAAACTTGACTCTAAGCTTTAAGCAGTCTTTGTTGTATGCTTTTACATATTACCCGTTTTCTTGCATCGCCAACACATACATCAAACTTGGACTCATTGCTAAAGATAATGCTGTCCCATTGTTGTTGTACCCAAGAGCATCTTTCGTTAGTCCATAATAGGGTCTTTTTTATTTAAAGCGCGGCAAGCAATGGCTTTTCCTTGGCTTAAAAAAATTATTTAAATTATCAAGTTGATTTTGAAATGCCGGGTTAATCTTTAACTTACTTGACTAAAATTATAACCTATGCTTTTCATTTTAAGCCGGGTCCACTCGCGTTTTACGATCTTTGCACTTGCTTCAGACCACTTTAGGGCTATATCTCGAACAGTGCTTCGACGATTTAGTTTATTGATATTTGTCAAAGCTTTGTTATCGCGATGACTTATTCCGGAAGTCCGGCCTCTGTTTGAAACATTATTGCTGAAATTTTCACTTATTTCATATTTTCTAATAATACTTTGTATTGTAGATCTTGGGATGTTAAGATCGGTCGATGCCATTCCCGCTTTGAATTTATCGACGATTAAAATTCGAATTTCCTCACAATAAGAGTTACCAAGAGCCATTTTTTAGAAATAATGAACATTAAAATAAAATAAAGATGAAATGTTTTTTTTTTTGCTGCTTTACACTCCTATTCTCTTACTGTAACGGTATATTTAAAATTGTTGTTTTTATTTTGAGTTTTTATTTAGCTTGAGCGCAATTTATATACTGAACGAATTAATAATGGTCAAATAATTTTTAATAAATTATAAAGGCCTTTGAGTTTACTTAATTTTTTTTAAACATTTTGATACAAAATTTAAGAATATTTCTATGTCAGCTTAAAGGAAACAAAACGACCTTTCAGAAAAAAAATTAACTTGCTGGTGTAATTAACATAATAAAATATTTATTCTGGCGTTAAGTGCTAAAAAGCGCAAAAATAACTGGAGTACGAATTAATAGTGGTTTGGGCTCGTATCTCTGGGATCCTTCGAATCGTAAAAAGAATAGCCACTTATTTTGAAAGTGCTTCTAGATGTCATATGAGTTTCGGAAATCAACATTACATTAATGTCTTGGTGTGTTAAAAAATATTTGAGTTCGTTTTTGTGTTGGCGGATGCCGTTTGCGTTCCAGAAACAAACCCTGGCCTTTTAAGCATAGCCTGAAGAAGAGCAGACTACATTTCTTGCATCATGCCAGCCATTTGCGCCATGACTTGCGTAAATTGTTTGACCATATTGTCAATTACGGCTTCCAAGCGGCAAAATTGGGACTAGTTGGTTCATTTGTTGGCAATTCTTGTGGGGCTGTTGGCTGATTAGGCTTACTTGTGTTGGTCTGATAAGACTTACTTGTGTTGGGCTGATTAGACTTTATTGCATTAGCATACGAAATATGACTTGTTGTTGGCTGTGCTAAAGGGGGCATAGTAAAACTTTGTACATTTGACTGCTGGAAATGGGCAGAAATTATTTAAGGCTTAGATGAGCGCCCAACTAGATCAAAAACCGAGCAACCTCTATAGTTGGCAGTGTGGTTTCCCCCGCAGTTTCTGCACTTCTTCATCCTAGGATCATCTTTTGGTTTGTCGCATTTGGTCGTAGCATGCAGGTCCCCACACACAACGCAAACAGAAGGCAACTTACAACAAGTAAGAGCGCTATATTTGGCCGTGCCGAATCTTATATACCCTTCACAATGGTCTTTAAATATACCCAGCCGAGTTATTTTGTACTGCAAATAATATGATAAAAATACCTTGTGCAAATTTTAAAGGCCATAAAAAATTTTACAAAATTTTAACGTTTGTATGAATAACATAAATAGATTTTTTTTTCATATATTTTATTATTGAGTCTTCGCTTAGGCGAACTAACAATAAGTATTCAAATCTCAATACTAAGTAATTAATACTAGTCCAGTCAGTACCAGACTAAAATTTAAGTTCTCACAATAAAATTAACTAATTTCAAAGGTTTCATCTAACAGCAATAGTATCCCTTCTTTTTAGGCAGCTGTGCCCACTATGTTGCAGGATGCTTCGACCGAACGGATTTGGATGAGTTGCCAGCTTATTTAAGTACTTGTCCACATAGTTTAGGAATTCGCATTTTACAAGTGGAACTTCTATATCCTTGTGGATGTTGCTGTTTTTAATATACCAAGGAGCACCAGTTATTATTTTTAGAATTTTGTTTTGTCGGCGTTGGATTTTTTCGATGTTAGAGGAGAAAACAGTGCCCTATAATTGTATACCGTAGCACCAAATTGGTTTTAAAATCGAGTTGTAGAGTAGAAGTTTACAATCAAGACGTAGCACAGAGTTTCTACCAACTAGCCAGTGGATTTGAGCAGCTTTAAGTTTAATTTGCGTCAGCTTCGCATCTATATGAGGCTTTTATGTGAAGCGGCGATATAGGTAAATACCAAGATATTCTGTCTCAGATCGTTGAGGCACCATATGGTTGTTGATATTGATTGGAGGGCAAGTATCTTTGCGTAAGGTAAAAGTTATGCGAGTACATTTTTGTTCATTTATCTTTATTCCCCATAACTTTGCCCATTTCTCAACTCGGGTTAAGTGTTGTTGCAGCTGGTTCGAAGCCTCTTTAGGGTCTTTGTGAATACTAAGAAAAGCAGTGTCGTCAGCAAATATCGACGTGTGTGTAAATCTATTGGTTGGCATATCTGCCGTGTAAAGCAAGTACAAAATTGGACCTAGTATACTCCCTTGAGGTACACCAGCCTTTATTGGTTGGGAACAACTTATTTGGTTTCCCTCTTTAATCATAAATTGTCGACCGGTTATGTACATTTTACAATAGCTTAAAAATATCAGCTGGAAGGTTGGGCTTTAGTTTGTTTAAAAGGCCTTCATGCCATACTTTATCGAAAGCTTGTGAGACATCGATAAAAATTCCGGAGCAGTACTTCTTTTCCTTAAAGGCTTTTCTTATAACCTGTATCAACCTGTGAGTTTGTTCGATGTTACTATGTTGACTTCTAAGGCCGAACTGGTGATTTAAAATGCAGTTGTTGCCATTCAGGATCAGATTCAGCTCGTTTTTTAGCAGTTTTTTGAACAATTTGACATTGTGGGTAACAAATTTATGGGCCTATAAGACTCTACCTTCGAGGGATCTTTGCCAGGCTTAGGAACCATTTTTACTAAGGCAACTTTCTATATAGGCGGAAAATTTTCAAGTCGAATTACCGCGTTAAAAATAAAAAGAATGATTCTTTTAGCAGTAAGAGGTAGCTCTTTGAGCATTTTGTTGCTTATTTTATCCACACCAGGAGCTTTTTTGCCATTTAGGTTTGCGATAGCCTCTACAACCTCTGCGAATCGGAAACATATTTCTAAAGGACGTCTAACCACAACAGTCGGTAATTCCCTCACGTCTGTGCATGTATTTTGAGTGAATACGTTTTTGAAATGATTTGCGAACATGTCGCATTTAGCATTTCTAGCCCAGAATCCTCTCAGATTGCGCAGTGGTGGTTTTGCGATAACAGGTCTTTTAAGATGTCTGGCTGATCGCCATAAGGAATAATTCTGTGAACCTCCATTAAGCTTTTTTATTGGTTTGTACATTCTTTCAGCTTAGTTTTAAGCTGGGGCGATCTATGCTTTTGCCATTCTCTTTGGACTCTCCTTTTTTCAGATAAAAGTTTTCCCACATCGTCAGAAAAAATTTTGCTGTACCTGGCCTGATGATAGGTAGAAGACGCATGCTCAACGGCTTCTTGAATGTTTTCATTTAGGACGCTCAGGCAATCAATGATGTCTCCGGGTGTTTTAAACGGTTGGTTCTCCGAGCAGTGGGCGCTAATGTTTTTTTTTTATACTTCAACCAATTTATTCATTTAGATAAAAAAACTCACTAGCTGCTTTTTGGTGAGGACTGCAAATAGTGATTATTGTGGGTGAGTGGTCAGAATGTAAATCCAAGGAGGCTGGAGCCTCAATAAGCTCCGAGGATATACCTTTGGCACCCCAAAATCTGTTACGTCTGGAATTTTATGGTGGTCAGTTGGCCAATAGATTGGTTGTCCATTAGAAATAACACAAAGCCCCATTTCAGACACGGCATCATACAAGACACGACTTCTGGGACTAATAAGGCGGGAGCCCCATTACTGATCCTTCGTTATGGAGAATCTGGGTGGACAGTAAACTGATGAAATAACAAGGTTATGGAAAAATTCATCAATGCAGACGTTTGCTGCTTGCATATAACATTCAGATAGGTCACCCAACCATTGGTGCTTGATTTTTGATTTGATTAATATAGCAGGATCTATCCCTGGGATCTTTTGAATCATAAAAATTGTATCCACTAATTCTAAAAGTGCTCCTAGATGTCATATGAGTCTCGAAAATCAACATGACATCAATTTTTTGGTGTATTAAAAAATAGTCGAGCTCGTTTTTGTGTTGGCGGATGCCGTTTGCGTCTTTTAAGCATAGCCTGCAAAAGAGCAGACTCCATTTTTTGAATCTCCTGTATCATGCCAGCCATTTGCGCCATTATCTACATAAATTGTTTGACCATATTGTCAATTAC
This sequence comes from Melanophora roralis, assembly GCA_963583895.1. NCBI lineage: Eukaryota > Metazoa > Arthropoda > Insecta > Diptera > Rhinophoridae > Melanophora > Melanophora roralis. The sequence goes on along the minus strand of OY757192.1, from coordinate 13,430,466 downwards.
GGCTTCTAGGCGGCTAAAGTTGGGACCAGTTGGTTCACTTGTTGGCCCTTCTTGTTGTATTGTTGGTTGGTTTGGCTTTTGTGCATTGGACTGGTTGGACTTTAGTGCGTTGGCGTAAGAAATTTGACTTGTAGTTGGCTGTACTAACTGGGAAATGTTCGATGTTGGTATATTTATTGACTGGCGAGAGGCAGGAACTACCTTCGGCTTAGATGAGCGCCTAACAAAATCAAAGACAGGACAACCTCTGTAGTTGGCAGTGTGGTTTCCACCGCAATTGCTGCACTTCTTCACCCTAGGGTCATCTTTTGGTTTGTCGCACTTGGTTGTAACATGCACATCCCCACACACAACACAAACAGAAGGCAACTTACAATAAGTTTTTATGTGGCCATATTCCTGACAAATTTAGCACTGAACAGGCCCAGATCGCTTATGCGGAACTTCCACTGTAACTCTACGGTGCACAATATATCTTAAATCATATATGGGGTGAGTTTCATTTTTCTTTAATTTGACATCCCCAGGCTCAAGTTCAACTCGGAACAATGGTTGAGAATATTGCCTTTTGCGTTTTTTAGCTGTTAAGTGTAAAAGTTCTTTTTAAATTTCTCGAATTCCGACACCGTGGCGCGGTAAGCTTTCTCGTGATTCACTTAAATTTTGATCTCATACGCTTTATGTTTGACACATAAAAATCCTTTTCGCCGATTATTCCAACTAAAAATTTAATAAGGTCGTTCGAGTTTTTTTTTCTTAAATAAATTGGAGGAGGCTTAAAATTTTTTTTCCGTAACGGGACCATAATTTTCATCTGTTTGCATAATGGCAAAACGATTTTGCGATCTGATTGGCATTTCATCGTCTTTTAGAATTTTTGCAGGTTGATTTACTTCTGCCGACTTCGGGCTTCTTCCTCTTTTAAGAACTGTAACGTATCGGTCCATTCCTACCTGGATCTTAGGAGCACACGGTGTAATTGGGCTTAATGTCCCTTTACCAGTTTTTTGTAAAAATCCAGAACTTAGTAAAGGTGAGCACGATGACAAAGGTCCCTCGGTATTTTTTTATGATTTTTAAAAAGAGGTTGGGCTAAGTTTGTCCCTTGTTCAATACCTTTATTTAAATTAGGTGCACTTGAACTTAAATTTTTTTTAACTATTTTTGGTTTTGCATTTAGATAGTTTTTATTATACTCAGGGTCTCTAATATTTTCATTGCTAGCACTTGTGGAGCTTAACACAATGTAAGCATTTCGACTATTAGGCCCACTGTCACTACGATTACTGTTACTCACTAACAGTTCACTTTTTTTAACTTAGTTTGTTGTTTTTTTTCTGTTCTCGCTATTATGTGTATATATGTATGTATATTAATAAATTAGTTTGCCACTTATTACTAATATAACCTATTACCAATATTGCACTCGTGTAGACTAATCCGTACACTACGAGATTAAGAATGCAACTGTTATATAAATAGATGAAGAAGGTTTGAGGTCGAGAGTTTTCCAAGTTTTCGACAATATTCATATTAAAAGGTTAATAAAAAATTGTTAATTTTTATGGGATGTTTTCGTGCCTCCCTGCTCCTCTCCAACTTTTTTTTCCAAAATGTATGAATTATTTGATTATTACTTTGTGTATAATATTTGAAGTCGATAGCTGTTATAGTTTCCCAGATGTAGCAGATCGAAAATTCCATAAAAGTTGTTAATTTGTATGAGAGCTACCCCTTCTCCTAGCGCCACCGAAAAAATTTGTTCTTCAAAGTGTAGACCTTTTTGTCCAATTACTTTTTGCAGAACATTTGAAGTCGGTTTCTGTTATAGTTTCCGAGATATAGCGTATCGAAAATTTCATAAAAATCGTTCATTTGTATTGGAGCTACCCCTTCTTCAGCCCCCACCAAAAAAAATTTCTTCAAAGCGTAGGTTTTGTTGTCGAATTACTTTTTGTAAAACATTTGATTTAGATATCTGTTACAGTTTCCGAGATATAGCGTATCGAAAATTTTACAAAAATTGTTAGTTTGTGTGGCAGCTACCCCTTCTTCGCCCCCACCGAAAAAATTTTTCTTCATAGCGTGGGTTTTGGTGTGCAATTACTTTTTGTAGAACATTTGATTTCGATATCTGTTACAGTTTCCAATTGTTAATTTGTATTGGAGCTACCCCTTCTTCAGCCCCCACCAAAAAAAATTTCTTCAAAGCGTAGGTTTTGTTGTCGAATTACTTCTTGTAGAACATTTGATTTCGATATCTGTTACAGTTTCTGAGATATAGCGTATCGAAAATTTTACAAAAATTGTTAATTTGTATGGGAGGTACCCCATCTTCACCCCTTACCCAAAAAATATTTTCTTTAAAGCGTAGGTTTTGTTGTCCAATTACTTTTTGCAGAACATTTGATTTCCATATCTGTTAGTTTCCGAGATATAGCGTATCGAAAATTTTACAAAAATTGTTAATTTGCATGAGAGCTAGCCCATATTCACCCCCCACCCAAAAAATTTTTTCTTCAAAGCTTAGGTTTTGTTGTCCAATTACTTTTTGTAGAACATTTGATGTCGATATCTACTACAGTTTCTGAGATATAGCGTATCGAAAATTTCACAAAAATTGTTAATTTGTATGGGAGCTACCCCACATTCACCCCCACCCAAAAACTTTTTTCTTCAAAGCGTAGGTTTTGTTGTCAAATTACTTTTTGTAGAACATTTGATGTCGATATCTACTACAGTTTCTGAGATATAGCGTATCGAAAATTTCACAAAAATTGTTAATTTGTATGGAACCTACCCCTTTTTCTGCCCCCACCCAAAAATTTTTTTTAAAGTGTAGGCCTTACTGTACAATTACTTTTTGTAGAACATTTTAAGTCGATATCTGTTATAGTTTCCGAGATATAGCGCATAAAATATTTCACCAAATTTGTGCAATTGTAGGAAAACTACCACTTCCCTGATCTTATCTGAAAATTTTCCATTATTTAGGTCCCTACCTTAACAGTAGCCTCGCCAAGTTTTGTGGCAAGAGTGACTATATTTAGTGATATAGGGATATATGCACGGATTTTGTCCTAAAAAAATGGGTTGTTTTGGGTTTTCGCTTATATCTCGGTCAATAGTGAACCGATTTTGCTGATTTTTAATAGCGATTGTGTGCGGTATATTTCTAACAGTTTGACACCATTAACTGATCTTTATCTTTTTATTTGACTCCGGAAACTTGATTTCAACCGATGGACAGACGGACATGGCTATGTAAACTTCCCAATCTATAAGGATCCAGAATATATATACTTTATGGGGTCGCAAACGGATAATAAAGAAATTACAAACGGAATGAAAAACTGGTAAACATACATATACCCTTATCACTATGTGAAGGGTATAATAAGTTTTGGTGTGGCCATATTCTTGGCAGTTCAAACACTGTACGGGTCCATATCTCTTATGTGGCGCTTCAACAATAACTCTACGATGCAAAATATATTTTAAATTATAAACAGGGGGGTTTCACCAGGCTCAAGGTCAACTCGGAATAATGGTTGGGGTTGCCTTTCTCTGTTTCTCATGTTCGATACGGATTTAACTTTGAACTGGCCTTAATCCCTTCCGGGTCAACGTTAGAGTCAATACCTTTTATAGCTACCTGAAGGTCTTTTGCGTTTTTAAGTTGGTAAGTATAAAAGTTTTTCTTAATATTTTTGAATTCCGAAACCGTGGTGCGGTAAGCATTTTCGTGATTTAACTGATTTTTTTTTCATAAATGCTACCACATTTTATGTTAGACACATAAAAGCTATTTTCACCTATTAATCCAACTAAAAGCCTAATAAGATCGTTGGAGTTTCTTTCTCTCAAGTATTTTGAAGGAGGCTTAGATGTATTCTTCTCAATAACAGGGGTATCGTTCTCTTCTTGCAATATGGCGAAACGATTCTGCGATGAGGTAGGCTTTTCTTCATCTTTTGAAATTTTTTCTGGTTTGATAACCTCTGCAGATTTCGGGCTTCTACGCCTTTTAAGAACTGTAATATAGTGGTACATCCCTACCTGAACCTTTGGAGCTTCTGAAGAAAGTGGGCTCTGACCACCTTTAGCAAATGATAAGTATGGTACCTCGGTATTTTTTTCATAATTTTTGAAAAGGGATTGGGGTAAAATTGTCCCTTGTTCAGTACACTTATTTAAATTAGGCGCACTTGCCACTTTATTACTAATATCACCTTTTACCAATATTACACTCGCGTAGACACTACAAGATTAAGAATGCAACTGAAATTCCTTCCTGATTTAATTTCTTTAATGTAAGCTATTTTGTTTACATATATAAGGTTTAAAGGTTTAATTATGGGTGATATAACTAACCATAGCCACAGAAAACAGATGTTTGAACCAAGCTTATGGGCAACACTGTATTTGATTATAGGTGACTTACCATTACGCCATAACCATAACCATAGAAACCAATTGAGTTTCAGTTTTATGGCGTTTTTTTAAGTAACATATAATTGAACGTTTAGCCCGAAAATCAAGTCCCAAAGTAGCTTAAACATGCGAACGTACATATTTTGCATATGTTGGTAGTTAATATTAAAAAAATTTCGTATGGGGTATAATATGGTTGGCACAGACCGACTTAAAAGATTATTATTTGTTTTTATATCAAAACGACTTTAAGCTTCAAAAATATTTTCATTGGTAAATTTACATTTTTAACGATGGCTTAATACAAAAAAAGCGTAACTCCTTTTTTAAAAAGCGATTTTTGCTTATTCCGGCAAACAAATTCCAAATTTATCATAAATTTATGTTTTAAAATTAAAAATACTTTTTCATATAAAAAATTAAAAAATTGTTTTAAGTGCTTTTCTTTCCTGTAAAGTAACAAAATTTTACTTACGCCCGTTTTGTATTAAGCCATCGATATATTATATTTTACCGTATTAAAATTGATTTAATTATTGGGATTTCGAAAAATGTCATCTGACATCTTCTTTGCCAAAAAATTAAACAATTGAATTTGTTTAACATTATGTACATACATATACACATCCATTTTTTATTTTTAAAATTCTTGACTATAATTGAAAAAGAAGGAAAACAATATCTGAAAATTATCTTAAATCTGACAATCACATAAAATGGGACATAGCAACTTTTTGTGAGTAATGATCTGACTACCGTGTAAACTGACAACTTTTCGTCTGAAACATCAGCAGATAAAGTTGTTGTCCGACAATCGCCTTACAATGAAATTGTCTGCTTTTTTGACAAATGTTTAACGATCATCTTAACTAACAATTTACCATATGATGGCAATTATTTATTGCCACACCATTGTTAGCGCATTGATCGCTCATTGTAGTATCTGACAATCGTCTGTACAGGACTTAAGTAATATACATATATTAAAATAATATTTTTTTTTACTTGTAGGAATCAAATACAATGGCTGAACGGGATCTAGGTTCAACGTTTTTGTTACCCCACACACATCTTTATAAGCCGGAAAACGTAAGTGAAAAATATAATTAATCAATATAAAATAATGGTTTTGTTTTTTACAGCAGGACAGTGAAATATCTGGATTAGATTATTCTTTTTAGAAAACTATGTTTTTATGTGGTATGTGTAAAAACTACTTTATTATTTATTTATTAAAACACATAATCACATTAAGCTGAAGAATCATTTATTTAAATGTTTTAGCTTTAGAAAATAATATTGAATATT